>OW240912.1:230529618-230544450 GCA_933207985.1 Pelobates cultripes | reverse complement strand
CAATATGCACCTTATAAGATACCCTGGAGTGTCTACTTTTACAAATGGTAGGCCTTTGTGGGTTTTTTTTGAACAGCCAAACTGTTATAATACCCCAAAATGGAAGCTAAGGCTCATTAAATCCATCTCTCAAAATTCTACTGTGAATACTGAAAAGGACAGGTATCCTGTATGGCACTGTAACTTCACTAAATAGTGTCAAAGACATACAATGGGGGTGTCATTTTACTCAGCAGATGTAACTGAACACAAAATAAAACTTTGTACAGGAATAGCACACACCAACTTTACAAAATATACACAAGAATTTCTTTGTTATAAGTTTGTGTACCAAAAACCAAAAAAAACCCACAATTTTACTCCAATATTTAGCAGAGGTTGGCGGTGAAATGTAGAAAGTGTCAAAACAACCTTAGGTAAATAGCCCGTGATGTCTACTTTATATAAATATATACTTTTGTGTGGCAATTTTGTTTTCTTTTATGGCTATTAAGCTTACAAGACAAACATACCAAATTCTAAAATCAGCCCACATTAAAACGCTCCATTTTAATTCTTGTGCTTTGGTGACCTGTGTAAATTTCCTCCTACCAAAAAACTTTAAAAAATCCCAGACACATTATATATTCTGTAAATCAATGTGTTCAAACTAAATTAATTTATATTTTTTAATTACTTTTCTTAACCTAAAAATTTAAATTTTTACATTATTATTGCAAAACTGTAAAAACACAAAATTTTCTTTTTTTTTTTACATTTTTCTGTATTTTTTTTATAATAAATAAGCATTTATATATATGTGTGTTACATCAAATTAAAGCCCTTTCTGTCCTTTAAAAAACGATGTATAATATGTGTTGGTGCAACAAATTAGTAAAATGCAAATTGCAGTTGAACGCAAAAAGCAAAAAATGAAAAAAATGCTGTTGACATTAAGTGAAAGACAAGCTTTTGAAGCTCTGTCCTTAAGGGGTTAAGGACGGAGCCAAATGTACACGTTGTGAACGAAACAAAATGTAAACAAAACCTGGCATTTGTGCTACATGTCTGTCCAACCGTAATTCAACTCTTTCATAGTAAATGCACCCACCCTTATTATGTATCATTTTATTCAGGGGAAATAGGGCTTTCGTTTAATATCAAATATTTAGCTATGAAACATAAGTTAATATGAAAAAAATGGGAGAAAATAAGATTTTTTTCAATTTTTTTAGTTCTACATGACATTTTAACTGTCAATGTCATAATACGGTTTGCTTTTACTGCAATAAAATACACATATTTGTATTCAGCAAAGTCTCACGTGTAAAACAGTACCCCCTATGTACAGGTTTTATTGCGTTTTGGGAAGCTACAGGGTCAAATATAGCACGTTACATTTGAAATTGAAATTCGCCAGATTGGTTACATTGCATTTGGGACTTTATAGTAGCCCAGGAATGAAATTTACACCCACAATGGCATACCTTTTGCAATAGTAGACAACCCAAGGTATTGCAAATTGGGTATGTCCAGTCTTTTTAGTAGCCATTTGGTCACAAACACTGGCCAAAGCTAGCGTTAGTATTTGTTTGTGTGAAAAATGCAAAAAACGCCAATTTTGGCCAGTGTTTGTGACACTGTGGCTACTAGAAAAGACTGGACATACCCCGTTTGCAATACTTTGTGTTGTCTACTATTGCAAATGGTATGCCATCATAGGAGTAATTTTCATTCATAGGGTCTCAAAGGCACCATAACCAATCTGGCGAATTTTAATGTGAAAAAAATGAAACGCAAGCCTGATATTTGACGCTGTAACTTTTGAAAACACCATAAAACCTGTACATGAGGGGTACTCAGGAGACTTTGCTGAACACAAATATTTGTGTTTCAAAACAGTAAAAAAGTATCACAGCAATAATATTGTCTGTGTAAGTGCTGTTTGTGCATGATAAATGCAAAAAACGTCACTTTTACTGGCGATATCATCGTTGTAATACATTTTACTGTTTTGAAACACTAATATTTGTGTTCAGCGAAGTCTCCTGAGTAGAACAGTACCACCCATGTACAGGTTTTATGGTGTCTTGGAAAGTTATAGGGTTAAATATAGTGCTAGCAAATTAAATTCCCTTTACTTTCGGCATGGGTTGTCAGGCAGGTCCCGCTAATTGTAATTAATTAAGATACCTAATTATGTAAAAATATGACATAAATATATATGTAGAATTAATATATGTATATACATACGTATGTGAATCTATATGTGTATATATATATAATTTGTTTTAAATATTTGTATTTATATATAGGTATATATATAGTGATATATACGTATATATTTATGTATGTAGATATATATATTATTTCGTTCTACGTGTATTTTGATATAAATATAGATATATATATTAATACCACAATACAGTTAGAACGAAATAACACACATCTATATATTTTTTAATTATTTATTTTTAATTATTTTTTTAATTTTATTTTTAACGTATTTACATTTTTTTTATATTATAGATAAATATATATAACAATAATTATATATATATTTAATCAGTAACAGTCTACGTGTAATTTGATATTAATATATATATATATATATAATTATATATATATATTAATAGTAAAATACACCTAGACAGTGTATGTGTGTGTATGTATATGTGTATATATATACTTAGATCATATATATAATATATTTGTGGTCAAGGCATAAAGCCGTGGAGTGAGTAACTTTAAACCAAACAGGACATGAAAAAGTCAGTTGGGGTGTGCCGTAACTGACGACGTAGTAGGCCTGAAAAAAGAGGGCCTACCTCAAGAAATGAATTAAATGATTTAAAGGAGGAGAGGTGAGTGGGACAAATCTCAAGACCTGAGCCGGTAGCAGGTGAAGGGCTGGAGCTCCTTAAGAAGGGGAACCAAGCCCCTCCCACAACTTCAGGCCCTGCCTTCCATTTGTGGTCAAGACATAAAGCCGTGGAGTTTGTAACTTTAAACCAAACAGGACATGAAAAAGTCAGTTGGGGTGTGCCGTAACTGACGACGTAGTAGGCCTGAAAAAAGAGGGCAAAAAGATGTAACAGTTTATGCAACCTACAATACAGTATATGACTATCACACCATATTCTTGAATGCTAGTCGTACTTCCTGATCTGGCTGGGGAATGTATCGTGTATATGCCGTGGACTTCCAGCGTCCCATAATCTTAATGATGTGTGCTGGGATATTCTTTTTTGAAGCGGTAGTAGCGGCTCCAATACGGAATGAATGACCGGAATACTTGGCCGGGTTTAGCCCCAGGCGTACTAACAAAGTTCTTACATAAAGCATGAACTTACTGAACCTACACTTTACTTTTTAATTCATTTATTTTAATTTCATTTCCAGCCATCAGGGGGACCACCTGTCATTACAGGCAGCCCCCCTGCTGGCAATGAGGAGGCAGCTACCCCCGGCCATGTGATTGTGGGGTCCTCGCAAGGACCTCACTCTCACATGGCCGGGGGGCACCAGAGGAAGAGGATCTACCGCGGGGGGGCTCCCTGGGAGTCCCACCCACCGCGATCGCCGGCGTGGGACCGCCGGCGACTGGGTAAGTAAGAAAAGACCGGAGGGCGTACAATTATGCCCGGAGGCGTTTCGAGCCGCCTAAAATAGGGCGTAATTGTACGCCCTCTGGTCTTAAGGGGTTAAACAGTGAAAATTACACATACCATATTAAATCCATTTCCAGATTTATTTCAATATAGGTAGTGTGCAAACTTGATAACTATATTTAAATCTATCTGACAATTACTCACGTTTAGGATCTGTGGTTAGACAATCTTTTCATATGACTTTAGAATATACTGTAATTTTGCTGCTATTTATTTGTATTTGTACATTTCTTGATCGAAGACATTCTAATTCAATGTAAACCACTTTAATTTAATCTTCACTATCGGCTTATTCCGCAGTATTGTATCATATAGTTTGACTATATCGAGCCACCGTACTCACGCACACAAAAAAATCAGATCATTGTAAAATGTAATCCCTGCCAATTGATCACTATAGTCAGTGATCAATTGGCAGGGAAGGGGTTAATTTTTTATTACAATGGGTAAAGGGGGGGTGGGACTTTAAACTAACTTTATTTTTTTCCAGCAGGGGGCAGGATCAGCACTGTTCCGGCTCCCTGCACTTCACACAGAACCAGGAACTCTAATGCAGAGGCATACCGGAGCACCATTAACCCCACGGTCGCCGCAATAGCGGCGAACCGGGGTTAATTTTACCGCGTGACGGACGAGGTCCGTCACTCGTCATTAAGGGTCTCCCCTCTGGGACGGACCTCGTCCGTCCATCGGCATTAAGGGGTTAAGGGGTTAAGAGAAAAATACAGGTGATATTAACAGGTATATCGGTCTCATGTCATTGATGTAAATCTAATAAGAAGCCCGACGCACGTTTCGCCTAATTCAAAGGCTCATCAGGGGAAATGACTCCCTGCTACGGGTGGCATTAAATAGCCCACCCTACAACCTGATTGGTCCGTCATTAGTTGATGGGTGTGTGCGTGAGTACGGTGGCTCGACTGATATTAACAGTGACTGATATTAACAGTGTACAAATCAGATTTCATTAAATATAAATGTTACTGACCTTATTAATTATGATATCATTATTAATTTAAATAGATATCAGTGCCAAAAGAGAACCAGTTTAGAAACCAGTATATTTATGCCTTTAAAACTTTGGCTCCTCTAGGTCTAAATGAGGAATTTAATTATACCTCATTTATACATGACTAGTTTGCCAAAACAAACGGGATATAAGTATTAAGCCTCATATAATAATTTAATACAATTCAATATCCATAATGAAGTGTGGCTTAAATATACTTGTTTCTAAACTGGTTCTCTTTTGGCACTGATATCTATTTAAATTAATAATGATATCATAATTAATAAGGTCAGTAACATTTACATTTAATGAAATCTGATTTGTACACTGTTAATATCAGTCACTGTTAATATCAGTCGAGCCACCGTACTCACGCACACACCCATCAACTAATGACGGACCAATCAGGTTGTAGGGTGGGCTATTTAATGCCACCCGTAGCAGGGAGTCATTTCCCCTGATGAGCCTTTGAATTAGGCGAAACGCGCGTCGGGCTTCTTATTAGATTTACATCAATGACATGAGACCGATATACCTGTTAATATCTTTTGGACACATTAGACTGTCTGGCTGTGGTGTGAGGTTGATATCTTGTACCCCACACAACCTCCCAAACAGTTAACAGGTCTGCGGCTTAGACCGCATATCCGACCTTAACTGTTTAACTCCTCCAGAGTTCATTAAGATCAGCATTTTGGCGGCTTTTTAGCTATCTATATCTAACTATAATATATCGCTCAGGGTATTCTGGTAACAGACCAGGACTTATGTTGCCCAGCAAATTTATAGTCTCTGTTAGACTTCATATTAGATTTATACTAATGACATGAGACCGATATACCGGTTAATATTTTTGACTGTGGTGTGAGGCTGACACAGTATACCCAACACAACCTCCCAAACAGGTTACAGGTCTGCGGCTTAGACCGTATATCCGATCTTAACTATTCAACTCCTCCAGAGTTCATTAGTAAGATCGGCACTCTGGCGGCTTTTTAGCCATTTATATCTAATTATAATATATCGATCAGGGTATTTCCTATAACTGGTACCCATGAAGGCACCATTCCTTTTTTACATCTCCTACTTACTATCATTTATTTTTTATTAGATCATTCTTATAGGACGTCATTTATTACCTTCCTTTGATGGAATCTAGTCACTCCTATTAAGGAGGGAATTAGCTAGTGCCTACACTTGTGCAGACGCTAAACTTATGTAACATTGTATTAATTTCATTCTGGACGTCTACCTATAATTAATGTGACCTCTGATACCAGAATTGGTGTGATTTGCTACATTCTTTCTTTTGTTTCAACCAATTTACTTGGGATGTGAATTTGTAGCCAGTTCTTGACATTTATCTTAAATTCTATCAAGTACCATTATTGCAGTACAATTTCTGTGGAGATTATATTTCACACCACAGAACTTCATTATCTCAAAATCGATGTACACACTGGCTGCACTCTTTTTCTCTTTTATCTTATTGTTATAACACCTCCTTATTAGCTGGGTTGCACTCTTAGATTCTGGTAAATGCTACCAATTATTTTAATATCTCTTTCCATTATTGTATATTAGTTTATTATATCGTTTTTTTCCCCCCACTCCCTCCCTCTTATATACACCAATAGCATTGGCGAGTTGGTTATTCTGTCTGTCCTCTCGGAGCAGTCAGTCAATACTATACTACATCATTGAGCTATGGGTAGTTTATCTGGGGAATGTCTTTTTAATGTATATTAAATAAAGTATTTTTCTAGATCTTCTATTTAGGGACAGACTTTCTCTGTCTTTTTCCATTCTTTGACTCTTTGCTCTCATTAAGGAAATGAAACAATATATTGCAGCTTACAGTTATCTCTTTATTGCATCTGACTCTCTCTTGTCATCTTCCTTCTCTCACAAGCCCTTCATATATAAAACTGAAAACGGACTGATGTCATATTGCTTAACAACACTAAAATGATTTTAAACCATGGAGATTTTTCTTGCTAATCAGATTTGTAGTTCTTGGCTGTTGGTTATGAAATTTCTGCCAACATAAGTTTATTTCTAAAGCCAGTAGCATAATAGTTGGCTTAGGCTATTGATGGCTGTTATATATTATATTCTTTATGATGTTCTCAATAAAAATGAAAGACTTTTTTTATTGTGCCTATAAGAGATTTTGGCCTCAAATTATTTTGTAGTTTTATGTTTGTCCTTCAAAAATATACAAACTCAAGTTTATATTTTGAAAGGTCAGGCTGAAGATGAACATTCCATTCTTACAGTATAAGATGGAAAATACATTTGAAAAATGTATACAAATATATTTATTAAAAAATAATAATACAAAAAAAACATTTCCACATTTGAGGTTTCAGCTTTGCATAACTCGATCTTTGTAGCTTCTGCAATGAAACCAGGAATGTCACTTGCTAGTTGTGCACACTTTCTTCCACTGTTACCATAATTACATAGTTAGGCAGGAATATAGGCTAAAAAGACTGAAAATGGGATGGTAAATGTTGTATCATATTATAGCACACTCAAAGAATCATGACACGATCAGAACACTCAAAAATGCTAATGATTTGCTTATGTGTATGTATTTCACAACTGCTATATTGTTTAGCTGTAAAATTGTTTTATTGCATAACATCATGATTATTTTCTGCTCTAATCCATAGTGAAATGTCCATTTATCCTATGTGTTTGCCCTTATGAATAAGCATGAGATTCATGCACACATAATATCTAGTGTCACTGACATGGTTCCACAGATATGTTCATTAATGGTTCAGTCTATAAGCAAAAATCACATGGTGAGACAAAATAATCATTATTGTGCAAACCATACAAGCACTCAGTCAAGTTCTTAAACACAATAATCACTATATGATACAGAATGCACACTATAGCATTCACTGATATTAAGTATAAATCTTTAATAAGTATGCAAATAACAAATAAATTACATATTGTACAAGTATGAACAGAGTAACAGTACAAGGCAAATTGCAATCATAATAATATTTCCAAACCTTACAAGCCTTAAGGCAGAGACACAAGTCACCAACTACCCCAATGTTTTGGCACCAACTGGTTGCCTTTATCAAATGTACCCTTGATAAAGGCAACCAGTTGGTGCCGAAACATTGAGGTAGTTGATGACTTGTGTCTCTGTAACTAGGTTAATTTATAAAAGTTACTGATACAAAAAAATAGGAGGTGGTCCAGCAGCCCAGTACACCGAGGGGCTGGTGGACAACAGCAGCAAACTCTAAAGATAACTAATCAAACACTAAAAAAGACTGTGGGACCTCCAAGAAGAAAGTAACAGGTATCTCTGACCTTTGGGTTTCTTTCTACATGGAAGTCCCTGAATTGTTTTAGTGTTTGATTAAATTATAAAACTGCCACTTTCTAGAGGAAACTGCATTTTTTGTAAAATAAAAAAGAACACATTTTTAACACATAAAACACTTCTGCTAACTGAAGTGCTTTAGGGATCTGGAATGTCCCTTTAGCAATGGCATAGTTAGGATCCAAGGATATGAAGCCAACAAAGAAAACTGAGAAAAATTTAAATCCACAAACATGAATTCAAGAAAACACAGACTTATCTATTTCTGGGGAGACATACAAACACACACCCTGAATATAACAGCAATTCAAATAAAGGCATTACTAAATTCCAACAAACTGCTAGGGTACTACACTGAAGAAACAAATAATCAATATATTTTTTAATAAAAGAGGCACAGAGAATAACAGCAAAAATAAATATGGATGGGGATTTTCTGAATAACCCAAGCAAAGTGAATTTTCTAGTTAAAAAACAAGAAAAAAAACCTAATTGTAAACGGTATTACACCGGCAGAATATTTCAAAGTATAAAGCACACCTAGAGACTGTATTTTGCTCTGAAGAAAGTCTGTGCTATTGAAACAAGTTCAAAGAAATTCTCAAGTAGTTCTTGTTTGATGTAATGGTACTCACAATTGATTTTGAGAAAGTAAAACTATTTTAACAGAGCAGGCAAAAATTTAAGTGGCTTTGAAAGAGTGTAAATGACAAATGACACATCAAATTGAGGACTTTAAATTGGAGTAAGAGAATAGAAAGAGATATATATTTGAATAGGATATGTAGGACTATGTGAGGAGCAGAATCTTTACATTGGGTCATATTGAATACTCCAAAAATTACCAAAGAAGTTTATCAATAAAGAAAAATAGACAATTGGGAATAAAAAGGGCATTTCAGGGCATTACTTCTTGTTTGGCAATTATGTAAAGGACACTACAATAGGGTCAAATATGGCTCATTTGTATGCTAATCTGAACAAGTTTGAACAATTGTTTCTATATAGTCATTAACACAAGAAAGCAAACGCATGTTTGCTGTTGATTTATAAATTATATTTTTGGTATCATGTGTAGCTCTTAGAGGATCCGAAAACATTTGGTGATATGAGTCAAGCCACTGAGGAGACCTGTAGTGCAAATAAGGTGAACTTCACAATAAATTAACTATATATGGTAGATATTCTCTGTTGACCTTTTCATTAAAGGAACACTATAGTCATCAAAACAACTTTAGCTTAGTAAAGCAGTTTGGGTGGATAGATCAAGCTCCAGCAGTCTCAATGCACAGGCCTGCTATTACTACATGTAAAGAGTCATCTAATCTTTACACTTCCTTTATTGAAGATTCTGTTTAATTATCTCCTTATCTCTTGCTCTGTCAATAGCTTCCTAGACCCTGCAGGGCCCTCCTTAAAGTTCAATTTACAGAGCAGGAGATAAAACCCTTTTAAAGTAAGTTACATCTGATTTGAAAATGAAACCATTTTGTTTTTACGCAGGCTGTGTCAGTCATATCCAGGGGAGGTGTAACTAGAGCTGCATAAACAGAAACAAAAGTGATTTAGTCCTAAATAGCAGTGCATTGAGCAGTGAGACTTCAGAGGCATGTTCTATAAACAAAAACTGCTTCATTAAGCTAAATTTGTTTTGGTGACTATAGTGTCATATGAAGGCTACTGACAAAATTTCCATAGTTTTCATCCTCTAAATTACAAGGATTATGAGAAATGTTTCAGACAAATTTAGATGAGAGGAAAGACTTGATGAAATAGTCAATACATTTCTCAAAATAAGATACCTTAGGGATATGTTATTCAAAGGAAAGGAGGTTACTCTGGCCTTTGACAGGGATGTGACTATATGTGATAGAATAAGAAGATAAAATGAAATGCATCTTTTATGATTAATTTTAATCAATACAGCCAAGGCATTCTTCAGAAAGCATGTCCTAAAGTGAGTGAATTAAAATATCCTCCACTGAGCACTATTAAAGTGTAAGAAATATACTGTTAAGGGCAAATTTGCGTTCCGCAACAAGTTTGATCTATTAATTTTGCCCAAACCTGACTATGGCATAATAGTATAATATATCATGTAATATTATAATTCCAAATTATATTGAAATCTGCTATATTTGTAAAATGAAAAAAGACAACACTCTTTGCAGACAAACAACTTAATCCAATATTCCAATCCAATAAAAAAAAATATATACAAAATTGTTGGGATGGCAGAATTTCAGTTATATGGCAGTTTAGCTTGTCCAAATTTCATTCAGGAAAACGAATCAGACACACCAAAACGATGTGAAAATGTGTCCGTGTATATATATATTTATATTTATTTATTTTAATTTTTTTATCAGGATGGATACATTGAGATTTCTCTCGTTTTCATGTATGGAAACATAACATAAAAGAAACAACAAATGATTGATTAATAATAAAACAGATTGCTTCAGAGGATCAAAAGGCTGCATCTCCTCATGTGGTCCCTGCAGTTGTTTAACTATGGGCCCAAGGATTTCTGGAATGTATGTATCGAGTTGTTCCTTCTTGATGCTCATTAACAATAGCCATATCTGATTTAGAAATGGAACCATGCAGGACTGCCATTGTTGAACAATGACATTTCTAGCTGTTAGGAATAAGTGGAATAATAGCCAGGAAAAAAAACTGTGAAAGCTTTACATGCTAGCAGAAAGTCAAGCAATCTCAATCAATAAAACTGAATCTTGAGTGTACACTGATCAGCCACAAAATTAAAACCATTAACAGGTGAAGTGAATGAAACGGATTATATCATTACAATGCTACCTGTCAGGGGGTGGGTTATATTAGGCAGCAAGTGAGCAGTCAGTTCTTGAATTTTATGTGTTGGAGGCAGGAAAACTGGGCAATCAAAAAGATCTGAGTGACAAGGGCCTAATAGTGAAGGCTAGACAACTAGGTCAGTCTTGTGGGGTCTTCCTGGTATGCACTGGTTTGTACCTACCAACAGTGGTGTGAAGAAGCACAACCAGTGAACTGGCATCAGGGTATAGGCGCCAAGGCTCACTGATGCAGATGGGGAGCGAAGGCTAGCCAATCTGGTCTGAACACACAGAAACTTGCTGAAATTGCTGAAAAACTTGCGGACAATGATAGAAAGGTGTCAATGGCCGCATTGCAAGAATTGCTCATGAATGATTTGATGAACATGACAAACAGTTCAAAGTTCTGGCTTGACCTCCAAATATCCCAGATCTCAGTCTGGGATGGGGCAACTGTGGGATGTGCTAGAACAACAAATCCGATCCATGGAGGCTGCACCTTGTAACTTTCAGGACTTGTGGGATCTGGTGCCACATGGACTTGTGGAGTCCATGCCTCAAAACATCATCTGTTTTGTCAACATGAGGTTGACCTATACACAGAACATTCAAGATAATGGATAATGGATTATGGATAAAGTTATTCACTGCTCTTCTATAATGTGTCACCTGTTTACGTTTATACCCAACATCAATCCTCAAATGCCCCTCAACAGATGGATGAGTGACATAAGATATATTAATCAATACTGATTCTAAAAAAGACGGCATTGACATTCTGAAAGCACATTTGATAATCACTATCATTGTTTATTGGTTTTTATTGAAGTGGAACTTTGTGTGATTTCTATATGTGTTCATATGTGGATATAAGCACTTACTAATATTCCACTTGGTGTTGTGTGTTCCTTAAAATTTTATAATATTTTATTTTATTTGTCAATAAATATGTTATGAATATGTAACCATTAAAAGAGTCAAACAAATGTTTACTTTAGAACAAAAGGAGACCCAAAGGAAAAATGATAAAATTATACAAAACATGCACAGCCAGTACAAACTCTGATTTGTTTATTAATAGTAACAGACAAAAGACAAGAGGTCAACCTTTTAGACTTGAATAAAGGAGATTTCACCTAAAGCAGAGGAAAGGTTCTTTACAGCAAGATCAATATATGTATGGAATTGTCTGCCAAAAGAGGTTGCTTTATACAATGCTGTACATATTTTTAAACAATGTGTGATTGTATATTTTTAAACAATGTCAGGATAATTTTGTTTTGGAAAAACAGAATAATAATGGATATAATATAATAATATAAAGGTGGGGTAACATTGTCTTTATCCAATGTGAATTCTGACTGCTTCTTCAAGAAGGAATATTTCTCTATTTTGTAACAAAATGTTAAATCATTTTAAATTGGGTGTTTTGCCTTCTTTTGGATCAGCAGCTATAATACAGAATACAGATATGCAAAAGTCTGATCCTGTATATTATATATACTACATCCTATATATTATCTACCATGTAACTGTATACAGCCAGTCATTGCAATTATTTCACAATATATACAATATTCTGGAAAATGAATAGCAATCAAGAAATTAAATAGAAACTGAAAAAAGACATTCATAAGAGACAATGTATGAGGCATTTGTTCATTGAATGAACTTGATTGGTTAATCAGTGAACCATCTATTAAATCACATGAAAAGTTATTGAGTAGCACACATGTATTTATTATTATAGTTGTTTTCATACAATCATGCTCTACAAAAGATCACACCAGGCAGATATGTTTTCACCAGCTTCATACAGCCTGCATATTGATCAAAGCTGAATAACAAACAAACAAACAAAAAAAAAAAACATTTCAAGGATAACTTATACCTCAGGTCATTGAATTTATGGCATTCAGATATTAAGTTGACAAATATAAATAGCAGAAACATTTTTATTTAGATATTAATACAACTAGCAGAAAAAAATACATAAGCAAAACTCCAAAAAAAAAAAAAACATTTCTCATGTAGCTACACAAAATACAATTAGTACAAAACACAATCATTTTGTTGTAGATTTACCATTTCATTTTTCCTTGCCATTTGAAATACTGTATGTCAATATCATAAGACACAGAACATTCAATATCATGAATAATAGATTATGGATAAAGATACACAATCCCCTTCTTGCCATGAAATCCCTCCCTTTCCCTGACATCCAATATACGAATGTATCAAAGCTCAATACGATCCCCTGGTATCAGATACACATATGCACATTTGCCTATGACATTTGATATCTGGATTAAATATGTATTTGTTATATGCACACATCATTTTATATCTAAATTGACTATAATTCTGTTTGTACTTTTACTATCACTCTATTAATGCATTCCTCTTTTACCATTTGAATAACCTCGTAAGAATGTAAGATTGACATATGAAAACTTGTATATATTCTTACAATATTCTTTTTCTATACAAAGTACCCCATGTTATCTAAATTGTTTTACCTAACCATACCTGTCATATGAGAAGCAGAGGCAAATTTTAGAAAGTCTTAATATTGTATATTCCTTCATTTCTTATCGTCATTGATTCTAATTAAATAAGACTGTCCTGTGTAATTCTTCTCCGCATTACTTTTAATATATTTTAGAGTTTATCCACTGTACAGCCAGCTTCCAAGGTACATTGCCTAGAAGCAATGTCAAAGTCAACATGCAACAAATGACAAAAAAATACATTTCTATTTTAAATCTCTTCTGTTGTCATCTCTGCCATTTGTGTTCCATTGTACATCATGTTTTGCTATTTTCACCACTATTGCTCTAACTTGAATCAAAACTTTCTCTCTTACTGCTCCTAATATAAGGAATAAGAAATATTTTGAATGCATCTTTCAAGAGCAAAAGTACAACAATCCATTATTTTGATTGACTTATATTTTTCAACATTAATCTTGTATTTCTGTCCTACATTTTATGCATGAGCTCAGTTCTGGATTTGTTTTTCTTTATTCTGTAGAGACACCTGGCTTCTCCTTTTGCAGAAGACCAGGTGTTATTATTATTATTATTATTATTATTATCATTTATATAGCGCCAACAGATTCCGTAGCGCTTTACAATATTTTGAGAGGGGGGATGTAACAAATAGGACAATTACAAGAAAACTTACAGGAACAATAGGTTGAAGAGGACGCTGCTCAAATGAGCTTACAGACTATAGGAGGTGGGGTATTAGAAACATTAGGACAAGAAATATCAAGTAGGAGTGAAGCAGAGCTGGAGGAGAGAGCAAAGCACTGTCCCATAGGAGAGAGCAGGAGACAGGTATGTAAGGTAGAGATTACTCTGGGAGGCCATAAGCTTTCCTGAAGAGATGGGTTTTAAGGCCCTTCTTAAATGATTGAAGACTAGGGGAGAGTTTGATGGCAGTAGGCAAGCTATTCCATAGGAGAGGAGCCACCCGCGAGAGGTCCTGCAAGCGCGAGTTGGCCGTACGGGTGCTTGTCTATATACTTTTGGATGGTGTACTATTGGCACCATAATCACTATGTGAACTATAATGGTTATGGTGCTTGGGGTGATCTTTTGGCGTATAATCATTTACAGATGTGAAAGGGGACAGATCACAACTTTCATGAAGTCTTTTCACCAATGGTTAGGTGTAAGTTGAATGTTTAAAAACACTTGTGCTTTTGTATCTGTTGTGGACCCCTTCTCATTTATATTTATAATGTACAAAATATAAATTCTGACAAGTAACTCTTGCAGGTAGAGTTGGGATAATGTTGCAAATTGCATGTTGACAAAGTTAGATTTGTTTTTTTCAGTTTATTAAAATCAGTTTCATTTCACTGGTTAGTAAATAGATACCACTAGTGACCTTGTGTTTGTTGCACACACTGATTAGCCACAACATTAAAACTAGTGACAGGTGAAGTCAATAACATTGATTAGATCATTACAATGGCACCTGTCAATGGGT
>OW240912.1:230504618-230527118 GCA_933207985.1 Pelobates cultripes | reverse complement strand
GAGCCAATCCAGCAGCAGGGGCGGAGCTAAACATGGCCACTACCTGCTGCTGTTACTGCTGCACATCAAGGGGAAGCAGGAAGGAGTCCCTGCTTATCCAACTTACAGACTCCAGGAGCTTCAATGGATCCACTCCTCCAGCCCATACTGTCTGTAAGTAAGAGAGAGAGAGAGAGAGAGAGTGTGTGTGTTTGTTTGACTGCCTGTTACTCTGTGTGTGTGTGTGTGTGACTGCCTGTGAGTTTGTGTGTATAAATGTATCCCTGTGTGTGTGTGACTATGTGTATGACTGTCTGTGTGTGTGTGTGTGTGTGTGACTGCCTGTGACTGTGTGTGTTATGGTCTGCCTGTGACTGTGTGTGTGTGTGACTGTCTGCGTGTGTGTGTTTGTGACTGCCTGTTACTTTGTGTTAGACTGCCTGTGACTGTAACTGTGTATGTGACTGTGACTATGTGTGTGTGATTGTCTACCTGTGACTGTGTGTGTGTGTGCCATTGGTCTGAATTGCCAAAGCAGACACATTTTTTTACTTACCTGAAATTTCCGAACTGAACCAAATTTTTTGCCTATGCACATCCCTACTTCTACCTGGGGTCCAGAGGCTCCTGTTATCAGTTTCCTTGCATGCTGTGTACTGGAAGACTATCAGTGACTCCTCTCTCCTTCCCCAGTATATTTCAGCAGCGTAGGCGCCCGCCGCCCAGGTAATCATGTACCTACTGCCTTAGTTAATTAAGCGCCTGCTTCGGGGTTCCCTAAGGTGGCCATCCAGCTACCTCCTGGGCACACTGTGACAGGTTTTGACTCCTCACTGCACCACCCACCTTCTTGCACCTGTGCGTGGTGCATCCTCCAACACGTTCCCAACAAACAGTGCCCACCAAGCACATCTCCATGATTATTCAATATTAATTTGAGGAGAGTATATGTCTGGCTGTGTATGACTGGCTGAGTGTGGTGACATCTATGTGTATTTTTTTGCATTGTGTATCTTTGCATGTCTGTGATATTTTGAGTCTGTGTGTGCCTTTGAAAATTAATATATTACTTTTTGCATGTCTGTCTGCCAGAATGTATCTGTATGTACCTGTATCAATGTGTGCCTGTTTGTGTCTCTGACTGTATATTTGGTTGTGTATGTCTGGCGTGCATGTCTATGTGTGTGTGTGTGCCTGTGGGTGGGTGTCACTTTTTGTTTGTTGTTTGTTGTGTGTGGGGGATGAGTGTGGGGATGTGTGTTTGTGTGTGAGGTGACTGCACGTGTGGATTATTGTACTTGGTTATGTAGATGACTATGTTTGTGGAATGACTAATGTGTGGTGGTTATTTATGGGAGTATGTATGTGTGACAGTTACTATGTGATTGCTGGAGTTAATGTGTGTATGTGTGGATGACTGTGTGTTTCTAAAGTTAACTGTGTGTTGTATTGCTGTATGTGGAGGAACATTGTGTGAGTGACAGTGAATACATGTGACGTGACTGTGTTTATAGTATTGCTTTTAAGTTCAGAATAAGACCACTGTTTACAGCTGGAATACATATCTGAACTAGCTCTTAAATGTTGTCTGTTGTCTCACATTATGCTAGGTATCTTTTCTGAACTATATTTGGAAACTTTTAGTTGTGTATTCCTTTTCAAGCAAAATGGTATCAGCCTACTGTTGTGTGGCAAAAATAGCCACCAAGAGACTGAGAAAAGGACTTTCGAAATTCGAATACACTTGGATTACAATGGCCGTATTGCTATTAGACTGGTTATCCTCAGGCAATCGGTTCACGAACTACATCCCTTGCATTACCCATGAAAGTGTGTAAAATACCGAATGAGAGACCACCCCGGTGCAGTCGTGTGTCCCTCATTACCAAAGGCAACAACGTTGCAAAGGCTGGTAACTGAGGTTTGTGTGCGGCCGCCATTCGCCTGTCGAACACGCTTTGTCTCAGTTTCCCTATTCATATATACTTTATTTGCAACCTCCATTAACTGTGATATGGACATCCCTGCAAATCCCTCTTACTTTTGTAATTTTCTCTTGATATTGTTCTGGGCCTGGCTGACAAATGCTGAGTTAATCATTCGGGCAATATGTGGTGGACCAGGGGAAAGCCAGAGAGGCATTTGTAAATGTCGGGATTAAAGGTTACCAGTCATTTATCGAGTTAGTATGGGACTTCGATAGGGTTGTTTAGTAACAGGTTCCGATCTGGGAGTAGTAAGGTGGGTGAGTTAATTTTACTGGTCAGCATTAGGTGATTGAAAAATAAAAATGTGTTTAAACCAAAAACCTGCCAGTAGGTATCATGAGAGGGTAAGTAATTGTATCAAAATAGTCTTTATGGGTCTAACAATAAAACGTGGCTTTTAATATATTTATACCTAAAATAAAACCTTACGACAAGAAATATTAAAATAGGGTTAGCAGTCCTACTTCTGTCTGTTGTATGCCAGTATAGAGTTAAGGATGATTAAACGGTCATTAATATTTTAAACAATGTAAATCAATGTAACTACCGAAGATAGCCAGTAGGTGGCCCTAGAGTGCTTCCTAAAGTCTAATGAAGCAGATACACTTTAATTATGTGAGACAGGTATGTGGGTAGGCGGGGACAATATAGCAGGGGGAGTGCAAATACCAGCTACGCCAGTTTTAGCTTGGGAGGAAGAGTAGGGGGTTGGGAATCAGATGCAAGGGGGGTGTCCAAACTAGGTGGAATTAAGGCCTTAGTGGAAAAAAAGGTTCTGGCTACCATGGACTCCATTGTTCCTCTTAGCACAGCTTGATCCATTTAGCAGTGTTTCAACAATCTGTATACAGAAACTACTCGTATAGCCCCAGCATATTATTTATAACAATGTAAACCTGCTGTATTAAATCTGGATGAAGGATCCACAGGAACACTGGTTACCAGAACAGGCCGTCCTCTGCTACACAGAGTATTTTAATCTTTTGGGGGACAGTGTTACACCCCAATCACAACAGCATATTCCTTAGAAAAGTTTTTTTGTTTTTAAACATACAAGACAAAGGACCGTTTGTGAATCAGAAGCACCCATGATTTCAACAGAGTGTTGAACAGAGTGTCTGATTTAAATCAGTACAAATATACAAAACAGTTTCAACAGTCACACCAGTTACCTAGCAACAGCACCACGCGGCACGGTTACTAGGCCCAAACATACACGTACACACACGCACAGGATCATCACATGCTCAACAATAACACAACGTCGCACACATGAAATTGAAAAATGAAACTGAAACTCACCAAAGACTATACACTTATCAATGTAACTATTATTCAAACCATACAATTTTCCACACTATTAATCCACATAAACTAACCGATCACATAACATTTCAACAATTTCGTCTCTACAGTCAGTGGTTATGGTACGGTTAGTAACTATTGTACAGTTTAGACAATTATGGTTTTAAAATTACAATATCAGTTAGTATTTTTGTATTTTTTTATCAGTAGTTATGGTACAAGTCAGTGGTTATGGTACATATAAGTGGTTATGGAACATGCCAGTGGTTATGGTACCGTGCGCAATTTTACACTATACACACAATTTACACGTCCGCTAAACGGCAGAGCTCAAGCTTTCTAGCAGGACATATAATTCACCAATTACAACGTATTTAACAACATTTACAGCAAACCCAACTACTCTAATTGGCCAGTGCTTCGAGAACTATCGAACTCTTGACACCAGGATTTGGTTAGTCTACGCTGCCCAAGCACCACATATAGCGAACAATGGGCGGAATTTACAACAGTACAACATTTAGTCTATCTACTCTATCAATAGTCTAGTGGCTGAATTTACAACAGAGCACACTTAGCCAAGATAGGTTGAGAGCTAGCAGACAGAATGTACACCAGAATCTGCTTAGTCTCGCCGGCCTCCCTGACCTAGCGACCAAAATTTACACCTAGACACGCTAGTCAAGACAGGACACTGGTGTCAGGCATAAACTATTTACACAAAGATTTAGCCTGACCTAAACCACCTATATTAGGCGGGCTGACTACAGAGCGTCTAATTTCCAGATAAGCAGTGCACCTTCACTTCTTCCTTCCAGAGGGAAGGGGCAGTCCAATAACCCATTCCAAATATAAAACCCCTTGTGGGCCTACAGCTCTAATGGTATCAGTCTTACCTCTTAGTTCCTGGACCTAGGTTCACACTCATCGACGGGACACCCCGTTACTCACTGCGTAGAAGCCGATGATCTCCTGGACAACAGGCCAGTGGCCCGAGACGAAGGGAGGCCCACGCAGTAGAAGTCCAGGGTGCAGCCGTGGAGAACGTTGGTGAAAAGTTTACCGTCTCAAATCTCTGCGCCACCTTCCGTGCGATGAGGTTCCCGGACCCAATGCACCAAAAATGTTACCGGAGGAATAACAGGAACAAACCGCAGAAGCCACACATAGAGATATGGACACAAGTCTTCAGGAAGTAACAGGTCTTTTATTTACACATCGATCGGGTCTCACACTGAACTTGTGTTCAAAAGGTATAAGCCCAGAGCATAGTTTGCACAGGCTATTTATTAACAATAACTTCTCCCATTCATAGCTCAACTCACACCCTTAGACCATTCAGTGAACAGGATCACCTAATATGGGCAGACCGTATGACTCCTTTTAAGGACAAAGGAATGTGACTACAGTTGATGCACATGCTCAGTACACTGACGATAGCATCTTAGCTACAAGTAACTAACTAACAGATACAACAAACACCTGTACTTGTATATGCCACATGGAGATTTCAGGCCTACTAAATTTTGAACCATGTTGAAATCCCATCACAGTACATCTATCCTTGACCTTCTCCTGCAACTTGGGTAATGCAGCTGTGAATTTCCTCATTACTCTGTCCAATTATGGATAGAAATAATAGGCTAGGATTGTTAGGCTATCCATCTCCCTGTGCTATCAGCCCATATCACCAAATAGTTTTATTTTGTACATTTCTTCTAGGGTCTGTCTGGTTGAAATAGAGAGCACGTCTTTAAAGTTCTCTTGGTCTTTCCTAATTGCACCATCAGTGACTCAGGCATATCATTGCAGTACAGTGCAATTGTTTTAAACAAAAATATTGATTTCCAGCTGCCTTTTCCTCAGAGGTCACACGAAAAAAGATAAATAATGGCCACAAATACTCAAACATACTCTATTTTTAGCATTAGTGTACAAAAAGACATGACATATCTGACACATAAGCCATGTCCCCTTTTTTTCAGATAAGAAGTGGAAGATAAGGCTGTAGTGGGATGTCTGATGAAGTAGTTGTCACTTTGTTCTGCAGTAAAGCCAGAATTTGGAATTTGGCATAAACTGTTTGAATATGTGGATCCATATGGATTGCCTCCAGCTCTTTGTTCCCATGTGAAAACAAAAAACTAAGGTTGCTCTGTGGGTAATATGACTCCTTTATCTACAGTTACACACATTAAGGTCTAAACATATTTGGACACTGACACAATTTTCATAATTCTGGCTCTGTACACTACCACAACGGATTTTAAACAACAGAGATGTAATTGAAGTGCAGCATGTCAGCTATAATTGAAGGTGTTGAACAAAAATATTGTAAGAAATGCTCAGTGGGATGGATGGCCTGATTTGTTTGCCGCAAGCCACAAGCTTTGTGACAGTTTTGTGATGTATCTTGATATTTCTGTATTGTGTACCTGTATTATACATAGAGCAGTGTATGTGTCTCTATATGCAGCTGTGGGTCAACAAAGCGGTAGGGGGACAGCAGCTCTATAAAATATAGTTAGGTGTGAAATGTATTCTGTGGGCTAATCAAGTTAAATGCTGCCCTGTGAGTGACCACCTGCTGTAGGAGCCAGCAAGTCTACCTACTACAGCAAAGGGCTGTGTTGATGTAACCAGAGATTACTCTAAAGGGACAGTGGGTCCAATCAAAGTAACCTGTTGTTGCCATGGTGTATTGGCACAGGGGGAGGTGGTAACTAGTGTAAGGAATCACTTTGTTGATATGTAGTTCTTTCCCTATGATCTGTTCTGTATTGCCATTGGTGAAAGTTTTGTGTAATGTTTATATTACTGTATGCTGTGATCTTTGTAAGCTGGATCTGGATACAATAAATGGAGTCAGTATCTCGTGAGTCTAAGTTTTACAGAGTTGCCAAGAAAGAAGCTGGTGTGGTCTCTTCCTTGAGGTCTCACAATATATGGCTATTCATTGTCCTCTATAGAGTAATTACTAATAAGAGTATTGCCAGAATACTGGAAGAATAGAATATCATATATTAATCAGATATCAGCTCAGTATGTCCTGCGTTCGATACCAAAGAGGAATCGTAGCATTTAGTGGAGCAGTTTAGTGCTGCAAGTTATGTAAAAATAATACCCACGGACAATATATTAAGGCTGTATCATCACACTTAGGAATAGCAACCATTTTCATACACAGTCACCTTATTTCAGGGGCTCAAATGCAATTGGAAAAATGAGTAATATCATAAATAAAATGTTAAATGCATCCAAGCACTGGGCTTCCTTCTTTGTGATGCTTTGCTAGGCCTTTACTGCAGCTGTCTTTATTTGTTGTTTGTTCGTGGGTCTTTCTGAGTTAAGTTTTGTTTACAGCAAGTGAAATGCATGATCGTTCAGTTAGAGATCCGGTGATTGACTTGGCCATTGCAGAATATTCAACTTCTTTGCCTTCTAAAACTTTAGATGTTTTTTGGCAAATTATACTTGAGGCAGAACAGACCTCGCCACGTGTTCTTGGAGGGGGCTGCTTGCCCGCCTCCTACCTTCTGACTATGGCCAGGGGATATATGGCATTTGAAAACACAATTTGTGCCCTGTGACAAAACTGGAGATTGTGCACCAATATGACTATTGCCCATATTCTTTATGATTCCCTTTGTTTGTTGCACTGTTCCCCATGTGTTTCATCTGTTGGTTTGGCTGGATAGACTACCAGACAAACTGTGGAGTTACTGGATGGCCACCATTTCATGTATCATAGGCACATGGTGAGAACAATGGATGAAGCACCTGGTGAGAACAATGGATGGCGGCCATTTTAACTCACAGACACTGTTTTGACTTTTCTACACGGTGCCATCTCGCCGGTATTTGGTGCACAAAGACATCGTTCAGTACTTTTAAACTAGAGAACAGGGGACACATTTAACAGTAATTATTTTTCATATAGCCTGTATATGTTCTGCGGAATCTGCATTAAACCGTATCTTCCAAACTACTGAATGGATATGGGTGAATTTTGGATATGTGGTTCACCCAGATCCCCTGGTTCTGAGGATATTTTTTTTTTATTGCATGTTTTGGGGTCCCTGTGATATTTTTTATAATACTGTATTTTCCTGCCTGTGATATTAAGTTAGTCTATTGTGTTGAGATAATTGTATCACAGGCAGAGGGGAGGATTTCTGATGTAATGAATGGGAGTGTTAGCTGTGTTGTAATGTGTTGATTGGTTGTTCTTCAAAACCCTGTGGGCAGTACTATGTTTGTAGAATGTGAATAAAAGAGGCTGTATGTGCCAGTACAAACAGTTCTTCTTTACCCTTCAAAACGTAGCCTCGTCTCGTTATTGGAGGGAACTGCTATAATCACACTGGGGATTGCTATGCTTTGCATACTCCCTTGAGCTTTAATCACTTAGCTTTTTTAAGAGCTTGTTCCTGATACTCTCTCCTGGAGGAGAGGTCTTCCCCACACGGTCCTGGAGGACAGAAGCCGATCCAGGGTGGACAGAAGATGGCGAGACTCCAGTTAAGCTACGGCAGTTGTGGAGTCTGTGGTGGTTGTGGTGTCCAGTGCGGTGCTTGTGGTCCTCAGCGCAGGCTAGGAAGCGTCCATCAACGGAAGGTTCCGTTACAATACTCTGGCCTTTTTGTTCTTGAGGCTTATGATTGGTTTGCACTTTCTACTGAACCCTTTGTATTTCCTCTCGTGAATTCTTCTCTCCTGGAGAGTGTTTTTCACTTAGCCAGATATTATGAAGGGGAAAGGATCCCTTGGAAAGGATTTTACCATGGAAAGGATTCTATAATCATCCACCACTGTTTTTCATGGACGTCAAGTTCGCCAGTATGTTCTTTTTTTCTCAGAATGTTCAAAAAAGTTGATTTGGCCACTCCTAATGTTTCTGCTTGCTCTCTGCTGATGGATTTTTGCAGTCTAAGGATGGCCTGGTTTCACTTGCATTGAGATCTTTTGACCGCAAGTAACAGCTTTCAAATATGAATGCCATATCTAGAATCAACTTTTTACCTGAATAATTGATGAAGAAATAACTAAGGAATAGCCCACACATGCACATGAAACAGCATTTGAATCAAATGCCCAATTACATTTGGTCCCTTGAAGAAGAAGGGGTTGCATATTAAAGAGCTGTAATTGCTAAACCATTCTTCCAATATGGGTGTGAATACCGTCAAATTATAGCTGATAGACTGAATTTTAAGCCAATATTCATTATTTAACCATAATTTCGATTCATTTTAGTAAACAGCCAAAATAATAAAACATGTGCAAGTGTCCAAACATTTCTGGACCTAACTGTATATTCAATCAAATTTACACTGGATTTTGTGCATCTTCTGTTTACACAATAACTCTTTACATATACTATATTTTTATTATCCTATACTTTTTTTATGATATTATTTTGTGAATTAAAAAGGCTATTGGATTCTGATAATTTATATTTTTACCTTCTGTGTTTATGCTTTTTTGCCCGTGAGCAAAATCTCGATCTGTGACATCTTGCCAGACTAACATTGCTTGAAGGACAGCGTATATAACAATTTCAATGAGATTAAAGGCACTGAGCCGTGAATTTTGTTTGTATTTTTCAAAAGTGGATGAACTAGGGATACCTACATATATATATGTTTTTTTTTCAGGGGGCAGAAAATTCTCTTTCATGTATTCGAGCAAGGTTTTATCCATTCTGGCTTGGATCAGAAGCTTCACAATTTATATAAGAGACTATTGCCGTCTAGTGAATTGATGATATCTGCCCAACAGGAAATAGAACACTTACAGCAAAGCATTAGTGTTTGAGAGGCAGAGATCTGTATAGTTTATCATTTTATTCCATCAGTCACAGAACGGAGCTAAGACAAGTTAAGAGCTCACCGGAATTTTGAAAAATAAAGAGGAAGCGTGCACCACTGTTTTGTTTGTAGTTATTTTGTCACAGAATCAGGCATCAAAACCAGAGACATTTTGTATCAACAATTCAATTGGATTATCTGTAGTGAGAATCGTTACCAATTTCACTGTCATCTGTTAACATCAAATGCCGTCTCTTCATTGTAGATTATTATTGTGGTACGATAGACTTGTTTCAAAGAACTCAATCTTTCTTTATAAATCCTATCTCCATCATAGTAATGGGTTTTCTCTCTGTAATGTTTTTTTATCATACCTTATTTCGCAGGAGGGAGCAATGTTGAACATCTTAGCTGATTATCCCAAAGCTGCCTGACAGCTGCCATTTGAAACGTATCTGATCCATGCCTTTGCTGCTAGAGGGAAGTGTAAAGATGTAGTGATGTCGCTTCAAAATGCAATTCATTTTAATGTAAATCATAATTACACCAGCAAACATGTAAAGTATATGGAAATAAGGAAACAGGGAAATAGCAATATCTTATCTTTTTTTATGATGCACAGGATATCGTTGGCAAATCATAAAAAATAGCAAATTGTTAATTATCCATATTTCCATGTTATATAGGTATAATTTATATTTTATATTAATTGTGAAATAGCAGACATTACTGAAACAGAAAAAATGTAAAGGAAAATTAAATTTAACCGAATTAAAACCTTGAATTTGAGCCATTGTTTTTTTTTCAACTGTGATTTAAGGGTTTCTCTTTAAGTGTTCAATATCAGTGCGGCTGGGCGTGATTAATGAGCACCGGTATGTAAATATGGTTAAAAGACCATGCGCAGTTCTCACTCAGTGCTGCAGATAGCTCATCTGACAATCTGGGGCCACTAATTGTGGCCCCAGCTGACAAACGCTATTCAGATTTGATTGAACTGTAAGATAAAAAATAAATTACATGAGCTATTATTTTTTATTAGTGCTTTATAATATACTGCTGAAAATTGCTTCAATACAATATGTTACACCACTGTTTCTCGAATCCATAGACTGGAATTTAATCAGGTAGAAAGAATGTTTATCTAGATATTTCTTGGTTACTGTTACTAGGGCAACAACCTTTCTTGTATCTATGCATATACCATTTTTGTTTTTTTTCCAAAGTATAAAGAGAAAGAATAACAACAAAAAAACAGACTTTTAAAGATCAGAGAAAAAATGACAAATCCCACATTTGTACCGGCATTAACCTTCTTGACATGAAACACACAAGTAAGCTCAACATGTAACTGTCAATATGGATATGGATTATTTTGTTCCTCCATCTGTGATCTCTTCACCAATGTTGTGACTCATATCTTGGATTGGTTCTCATTGACATTGTTACAATAATGCATCTTGATCTAAGTGAAGAAAAAGGTGCACTGAGCAAACTAAGTTAAAAATATATGACTGAGGCATCTCGAGGATAGTATGGCCCATAGGCACAATTAGTGTTCTACAGCCAAAGTGATGTAATGAATCATATATGAACTAAAGAACGCAATAAACATTTTTTAATATATTGTGCGGACTGATAGTAATAGCAGCATGGACAGATGAACACAAAAAATATACAGGCCTTTGAACCCCTTAAGGACCAACTTCTGGAATAAAAGGGAATCATGACGTGTCACACATGTCATGTGTCCTTAAGGGGTTAAGCTCTGGTTGGTTATGTTTGCAAGGGTTTAAAGGAAAAGGAAATACCCAGTAAAATTCTGCTTCTACATGGATAGTAATCAAACTACAGGAAAATGTTGATGTTTATCCATAATTTCATAAATGTTTTGTCTTTTGTAATAAAAAGAAAACATATATTGTATATTATAAGCAAAAAGCATGAAGTAAACCAATTCCTGTTTTAACATGCATTCAGCAGACTCTGAAGAATTAAATTAAATATTCTGAAAGCCCTGACAATGTGCTCTATAACCTATGCCATTATATAAACGCTACCATTATTATTGGTATTCATGGTTATGCTTTCAGCAGAGAGCGGCTTATCTACTTGATACTGGTTGGTATTGCCTCTGCGTCAACGATGCACACTTAACAACACCATAAGTCAATGCATGCAAATGCACCGAGGAGTATATACCTTAAATAATTATTAAATAATCTGAATCAAAATGCCATGTATAGCAAAAATACATTTACTTATTTTTGTTTAATCAATTTGGATGAACCAAATTTGTCCATAGGGCAAAAGGCCAGTAACACCTGTGAGGATGGTAGCGATGGAGCAAAGGGCTCTAGGTAAGTCAAGATTTAACAGCTCCCAAAGCAAATGATTATATGATTTATCACTATATTAAATCATATAGATAGTGATTCTTGAACTGATATCAGTTAAAGTGCACTTGTCATAAAAGATTCACTTTATTCACATCTAAATATTAAATCTTTTTATATTTACTGATTTTGATGTCAATATCTTTTAGCTGTAAATGGGCATAATGTATAGATCAACATTTTCTTTGAATCTTCTTTCTCTATATGTGGGTGACACAAGTAAATTTCAAGTAAATCATTTAATCAACACTTCTAAGCATTAGAGCTTTCATTATATGTCTATACTTTTGGGGCTAATCCTTACATGACATAGTTTGCATTGGGGATGGAAACGTTGTTTTATAACGTAATTATTCATATCCGTATAAAATCCATTCTTTTATTGGAAAATAGGCTTCTAACTTATCTATAAAAAAAATGTTGCTTATACTTTTCGGGAATTTCTTGTTTTCTTATACACAGGACATGCAAATCTGAAATAACATATGCTAATTGGGCACATCCGGAAGCATATTAATAGAGCAATCATGTGTTATTTGTGCTTTTTATATTAATCAATGATTTCCCAACAGATGCAATTGTCAAAATGTGGGATATTTTCCAAAACTGCTGGAATTGACGGAAGTTAGAGGAAAACATGTAATTACCCTCCACTGAATATAGAGTTTTGTAGATAAAGACACATTTTACTAAAATGCGTTATTCTTTGATTGTCACGGAAGAAAGTCGGTCAGATTTCACATTTTATATTTGAAAATGTCAAAATTGTGTCTTGTATAAACAGGATCAATTGGTAATTTTTTTAAGTTTTCACTTTGTTGGACTGTGCACTGAATTTATAATCATTTGTGTAGTTCAGTACCAGTATGTTATATTGTATCACATTGTGTCTTTCTTGTTTAATCAATGTGAAAGTCATTGTTACCATTTCAGAGTCATTCAGTTCAGTTATATGTTTATCAAAAAATAAAATCTTAATTATTGACGGCATATTAACTATTGATATAATAAAATTGCTTAATTTATTATTTTCCACTTGAGCTATTTTGGCCTTATTATTGCAAATTAATTGTATGAGTTACTAAATCTGTACCCTTGTCTCATTTCTTTTCTTTATTATACAGAGCTAAATAGGGATAAAATGGCCCAGTAATAGGCCACTCTGCCTCTTTACTTATATCTAAATTTAATAATTCTATTCTATTACAACTGGCTAATGTAGCAGTGTATGTTCGTCTGTGTCTTTAAATATGTCTGACACAGGATTATGTAAACTCCAACATTTAGAAGTTAGCAATAAAGTTAAGTAGTAAGGAAAGCCAAAAGGATAGACATGTATTAGTGTTCAGTAGTATGGATTTTATATATTCATATTGAAATAGGACAATTAAGCTAACAATATACAAAGTATTGATGGGTAAATTTTAATTTAAAAAAAAAAAGGAACTGTTCGTTTTGTTATGATACGTTATGTTGTTTCTTTACATTGCTACATGTGGATATAATGAATATAATGCATGCATATATGTGTGTGTGTGTGCCTGCCCGCCTGCCTGCATGCGTGTGTTTATATAATGCATCTATATTTACCTTGCATTCACAATTAACATTTCATACTTAAGTGCATATCACTTACTTTCTTGCTGGACATAAGCCAAATGCATGTATCTGTCTATCCATATAAATTCATATTTTAGCCAAAAATAACTGAACTGTATATATAGTTGCCTCGGATAATTGTTTTTCCATTAAACTACTAGGATCTAAAGTTTTAAATACACTTCTAATTCCTGATAAAACACATTCTAGTGAATAATTATGTGAGTCTTGAGTCTGTGAGGCCTGGGATTTCGTGCAATATAATATTCTTGTCCCTCATATTTCCACTCTGTCAGAGACAACAGATAGAGGGATTTGACATCAAAATCTGGCATCTTCTGTCAATAACAAAGCAGGGTGCAGGTGAGGATAGTGAGAAATGTGTGCCCTTCCACTAAGTGAACATGGACTGCACTTCTAGACTCTCACCCTTACCCCTGAGATTAATGTAATTGAGTCTGGCTTATTTTTTATAATAAACATCAAGTGTGTGGTTTTCTTCTTATGCCCCACACACATACTCTGTATTAAAAGATTGTTAAAATGGAGTATTGTTGAGCTGCAGATATTTGAGTGTTGTATCTCTTTTAAGTCAATTTATATTCCCTATCTCTTTTTATGTAAACACTAGGAAACGTGTAGCCAATCTGTAAATAGTCTAAAAGTAATAAGAACTAAAAGTAATAATACCTAATATTGATTGTATAATTATTTTACTATATAAAAAGAATCACTAGGTTTCTTAGGTGCATATTTATTATCACACCAAGCTCTCACATCAATTTTGAAATAACCACATGAAGGTCACACTGGTGTACTCATCTGTATCTGCAAAACTAGGAATCTTTGTTAATTCTTGCTGGGCTTACTGATTCATATAGACTTTTCTTTAAGAGAGTTTGATTTTTTTTCTTGCTAATAAATAAAAAGCAGCCTGCAAATTATAACATCTTGTATCTGCATGCTGGTATGAAGGCATTTTGTTGTAATTGAAATTGATTTCTATGATGGGTGCTATAGGCTGATTTTGCTCAGTCAACCACTAAAAAGACATTCCAGGCAATATATTTACTTGTGTGCAAAATTTAGACAATATTAGCGTAATCATTTTTTCAATTGTCACAGCTTGCACAGAAAAGCTTAAATATACAGACACTGAAATTAATAATATAGTTTAAGTGAGTGGCATCCATTAGTTTTTATAGATTAGGTGCTAAGCATATACATTTGTAATGTCATTCTGGCAGGTATGCTATGATTATTTCTTATACTGAAAGAAATAGGAAGAACAGGATTGGCTTGTATTTTGTAATTGATTGTTAGCACGTTGATTCAATAAGGGCATAATTAGCTGCATTACAATTTTAGGAGTCTTTTTGGAAAATGTAATTATGTGATTATGTCTGCCTTATTGCATAAGAAGTGTAGGAATGTGTGGATCTTAACATGTATAGCTTGGAGGAAAGACAAAACAGGGGGAATATGATAGAAACATTTAAATGCATAAAAGGAATCAACACAGTAAAGGAGGAGACTATATTTAACAGAAGAAAAACTACCACAACAAGAGGACATAGTCTTGAATTAGAGGGACAAAGGTTTAAAAATAATATCAGGAAGTATTACTTTAGTGAAAAGGGTAGTGGATACATGAAATAGCCTTCCAGCTGAATTTGTAGCGGTTAACACAGTGAGGGAGTTTAAGCATGCATGGGACAGGCATAAGGCTATCCTAGACTTAAGATAAGGCCACGGACTCATTTAAAGGATTCGAAAAATTGGGCAGACGAGATGGGCCGAATGGTTCTTATCTGCTGTCACATTCTATGTTTCTATGGAGAGTGATTGTTCAGCTTCTAGATAATTTAGGAATCCCTCCACCTGTCCTGCACTTGATAATATTGGGGAACCTTAACCTTTTTTAAAATACTCCACCTGCAGTTATAGGGAGCGAGGGCCACTCAGCCTTCTCAGTGTAGATACTGGGGTCTCGTGATCTCATTTGTTTTTTATTTTATTCTTACCACTTGAATTGACATTATGACCACAAACAAAAAAATAGTTTTGATGCTTATGGCTATAATCAACCTCTTCTGACATGTTTTCATGCAATTCGTGCTGGAAGGAAAATATATTGAAGTGATATGATCTGTATTAAAGTCAATTCCTGAACTTTACTAGTAAATAGAGTTTTTTGTTTGACTTTGTAGCATGACTCATTGTCTTTGCTACATTGTTTTTTCCGATAACTAGTAAATCACCCCTTAATATTTAAAGTTCATATTTCAGAGGCAACCATCAATCAATAAATGGTAATACACTCACTTTATTCTTGACTTTAGATACAATTTAGTTTACGTACATTAATATATACTGATTCTGCAAACTGTAAAGAAAAATGCCATATAATTTTCGACTGGCAAAAGATTAGAATTTTTAATGAGAATTAACTTCATAATTTAAATAGTAAACAATTAAATGTCTGTCTGCTAAATACCTCAAGTGAATTTAACATACATACAATTTTTTACATACGAACAGGATGTTGTTGGTTATTCTTTTATATGCCCTTTTGCAAATCATTTTTGTGAATAGCTTTAAAGTTTCTAATTTTAGTATAATAGTAAGTATATTTATAAAAAAGGACTATCGGCTGGGCAGCTATTGCTATTATTATTATTATTATTATTATTATTATTATTATATTATTTATTTTGAAGGTGCATGTCGATATAACTGTATGATATATACAGTGACAGAAGTTGAAGATGCCATGTCATTATGCAAGTGAAAGAAAATCAAATTTTTCATCAAGCGGAAGTACACAAATTGTAAAATTTTATAACATGCTATGTCACAAGAAACTGGTAACAGTGTAAGTGGATGCTCCTAAGCTTATGGCCCCTATAGGAATTTATCCAACATGTAATATTACACCCACTGAGGCGGAAATTCAATATTGAGGAGGATGCCGCATAATAAAGTAGATGTAACTAAAGGGTGTAAACATAAAGTAAACAAGTTGGAACTCCACTAATGCAACAGTTAACTATCCCAGTATATGCACACCACCCTCGGGGATACGGAGCTAACAAAGGCCGCAATTGGTTGTTTGGTGCAAGGAATCAAAGCCTCATTGGCTGCTTTATGCGCCTTTGAAAAGTTGAGCCACCATGACTATTACACTATGTAAGAACTTATCATGAATACCTAAGAGTATATAACGAGAGTAGTAGGTGCCCCTAACCAAGGGCGCATCAGGGGTTCGAGGTGTGAATGGCACGGTCATGGCAGGATCTCCGATCTGAGACGGGCTTGTCTTGGCCCTTGTCATGGGCAGTCCCAGGAGTCCCAATAAAGTGAGTATTGCGGGTATATCTGCTTCTGATGTGGCTTTGTGGGTAGTCCCATTATGATTGATTGTTAGGGCCCTTGATGCCCCCCAGCGATATTATATGCCTGCTGTCCTCAGGAGGTTGGTAAGGTTGTACATTGTTTTTCGCCAGTGCAACGTGGCCCTTGTCAAGTCCTGAAACAAAAGAGCAGATGGGAATTTTCAAACACTAGGGGTGTTTTGCCTTTTACCGCCTTTACTATGGTAGTTTGGTCTTGCGTCATAGCACAGGGCATAATAACATCGCAGGCTTCCGTGGATGGTGAGTTGGGCCCTACCAGTAGGCGGTATGTGCCCTCCAGAGATATTTTCTGGGCAACTGACAGAGGTAGGATAGTAGCCAGTAGTCTCCTGAGGAAATGTGGCAGTTCAGCTGGAGTGATCGCTGCAGGTACAGAGCTTAATGTGGTTGCGGCGCAAGTGATCCACTTGGGTTGACACCTGTACTGCTAGCCCTGGTGGGCCGCTTGTAATATTTGCAGTGTGTCTATGAAGTTAGACACACTGCTGTTCAACTTGAGAATGTTCTCCTTTACGGTGTTCACCCTTTCAGTGGTTTGGCGAACATCCGCCTTCAGGGTGCCTATATCCGCAACAAGTAAGTCCTGGAGTTCTTTCATCCATTGCTGGAGGTCATGTTTTGTAGCAAGGGTTTGGTTATCTGGTTCTTTAAGGGCTGGGAGCATGGGGTTTTGTTCTCTCTCTGCCTGTGGTGCCGGTGATTGGGCTTGTGGTGTAGGCCGTGCTGGAGTTGGTAAGGCCTCTGCAGCGGCCATCTTAGATGGTGCCTGTCTCTGTAACAACACTCCAATATTGGGCTGTTTAGCTGTTGAGCCCGGCTGCAACTTCAGTGCGCGGCGCCTCATTGTTGTGGAGGTGCCAGTGAGTATCAAGAAAAACAAATTCCCAAGTCTATTTGATGGTACACAGCACTTTATCTGTAACGAGCTATAGATCTGTCAAAGCTAAATATGACAACTTCCCTAAAATGTAAAAAAAAACATATATATATATATATATATATATATATATATAATTTTTTTTTATAATGTAAAAGGTTGCTCTCTGTATGAGCAATGTAACAAGTACTATTGAATTTAGGCACCAATTGCTTAATAGTTTGATAATAAATTCTACATTTTTTATTTGCGAGTTTAGCATGAACCAAATTTAGAAGCTTGTGTGGATTGTCTCTGTTGTGTTATACCTAATTCCTGCTTTATATGGAAAACATGCCTTTTTAACAGTATATTACTCAACAAAAGATTAAGTTGTGCAGTAAATTAGAACTGATTATACAGAATTGCATTTGTTTGCAACATTTAGGTGTAGAAAATCAATTTAGATGTAAATATAAATAAAATATATGCAGACAGCCTGTGGAGACAATGATATATAAGTACTCTGACAATCCAGTTATATAGCAGATTCAAAGTTCCTTTTTTACCTTCATAACTAGAACAAAGGACTGACACAGAGTTTGCAGTGTAAAGAAAATGAATATAGCATATATTTAATTGCGTAAATATTAATTCTGTGATTACTTACTAAATTTTTTCAGAGTATACACAGGCAGACCTTTGTTAATTATTTAGTGAAAATGATTATTCATATTTTTGATCTGTTCTCAATATGCCTGATTTGAAATGTACAAAATTCAAAATCGAAATTATTATAGAAAAACAGAACGTTATGTATAGTCTGAAACCAGGGTCGGACTGAGAAAAATAATTTGGCCCCGGCATTTTTCAATCACAGTAGCCCCCTGAGAAGGGGTGGCGCCAGAGAGGGTGTGTTTTCACCAATGACAATCATGACCCCTCTCAAAGTGAGCATGTTGGTTGAATGCGCAGAGCCCCGCTGAAGAGCTCTAGCATGAGAAAAATGTCCTGTATTTGTTATGGGCAGCGCAAGCAAATGTAAGAACATGCTTGCACTGTGTTTGCTTTTAAATAGGTTTTTTTTTTAGGGCCAGAGTTCACTCTTGCAAGATCTGAGCTCTGCAGTGGTAACTGCGGCAATGCTCCGAACTCGCGAGAGGAACCCGGCGGAGCAGCTGGCTAGAGCTCCCAAGGTCCTCTCCTGCCTCCCTCCCCAGTGGGCGACCGCATATCAGTGCCTGTGGGCCGGTGAGGGAGATCTTTGATAGCACCGGCTCTGCATTGACTGACAGGGGAGATCCTGGGATTTCCCCTGCCGGCCTCGACCCATGGCCATCGCGGCCCACTGGGCATTTGCCAGGTATGCCCGATGGCTAGTCTGGGCCTGTCTGAAACACATGTATATTTGCAAATAAGCCATTCCTAATGATACTGGATTTCATAGTTTGAAAAATCTCACTTAAAATTAGGTCAATCAATTGTTGAAGGGCACATTGACATATTCTACCTTTGCTACTGAAAATAGAGCATGCATTTTATACCAAAGAATGTATTCGCTGATTAGTACATATTAATCTATGTGAAATTAAATTAAATCATTTACTGAATCAATGTTATCTATTTGCAATTACATGTGCACAGCTCTAGCAGCATTTAAATATCTCACAATAATTTACCTATGTTACAGCTCCACAAAGCACACTGTTTCCCTTGAAAAATATTAGGAAAGTGTACACTGCCTTTTCTGGAGAGCTCATATGAGAAAGATTAAGTATTAATGGCCTTCTCAGTTCTACTCATAGCCAACCAAGTGCTACAGTCTACCCATCTGTTGATGCCATTCTTAAAATGTATTTAATAGACATGTGCAAAATTCGGCTAGGCTGTACCTTTTTACCCCAAAACAGAACATTTTTCAGAGCACCCAAATTTGGCTAAATGTCTGTTTAGCTCGGTAGAATTTTGGTACTGCAAACCTGGCTCTGGAACGGAACCAGTCTAACCATAAGGATGCAACCATTAAAAAAGATCAGTGTCCTGCAAAATATATATACACATCATATAATATTATGTTTATATTTTGCAGTACACACAGAGTACAATATTTCCACCATTTGGTTCACAGATTAAGTGAAAAATGTAACCAATAGAAAGAAAAATAGGAAGAGCAGTAAAACAAATCAATATTTATATATTATATAAATATACTTGATCTGTGAATAAAATTATGCCTGCTAGCCATCACTCATGTTTTTCCCATTAATCATTTTTGGCACTATGGGCAAAATTCTTAATGATGAATAAACATGCTTGGTAATTGCATGTACCTTAATCATGAACCCTGGTTGGTTCATGATTAAGGTACATTTCTGCTCATAGTTCGGGAATTTGATCACCTGATTGGACCAAAGTCCAAAGAATCACAGTTTGGACCAAATTGAATCTCTGGTTCTAATATTTAATGTTTACATTATTTAAAATCAATTGAACACCAGGTGCCTTTGTGCCATGCCTGTTTTGTACATAACGCGTCTAAAAAGAAAATGTCAGGGACATCATCAAAATGCAATTTAGACTTCTTTTTCACAAATGTACAAATTATAAAGATTATATCATTTCAGTTTGATAAAAACAGGGACATTCCAGCACCCTAAGTCCAGTTCCTCTGCATCTGCTTAGTTAATGTAGAACTGACACTATTGTCAACTTTTCATGACAATGACAGACTGTAACTGGACAGCTCTGGAGTCACACAAAGATGACTTTGACTATATTCACTACAATAAGTTGTTGTTATAGTGTTTTGAGTGCCAGCTAGACATAATAATATTTGTGTGAGCATTAATATAAGTTCACTAAATATATGATGCTAATTGATACTAATACGTTATGGATACATTGCTGTAAACATACTAAATCCCAATATGTTTGCTCTCCTGACTATCATATTGTGTAATTTGCCACTATCCCTTTAGGTTAATTACACATATACCAATGAAAATTGTGTATAATTGGTAGACTTAGAGAACTGCAATGTGTCTTAATTTGGGCCGATTGGGTGATCCATGGAATTCCTGACCACCAAGCTCAAATTTAGATGAATCACAGACTAACCGAAATAAGCAATTAAGGCATGTTTAAAGCATTTTTGTTTCAGGGATTGATTCTGTATTCCACATGTAGTGTCAAAAAATTAGATGGTTGATGGTAAAAAAGATGAATAATGACTGAGGCACAGTCATTAACTGTGGATTTTATTCATATCTCAAGAGAGAAGTGAGCAAAAAGGGGAAAAGAGTGGAAGTAAAAATAAAAATCTATATTGAGATATTATATTTTTGACAAAAAATATATCGAAATATTGATTTATTTATTTATTTTACTGCTTCTCTCCTTGTTCCCTCTGTTACTTTTTCTTGCTATTTTCTCTCACTATATACGTGAACCAAATGGCATGAAAATACTCAGTGTACCGAAAAAATATAGATAATATTATATTATGAATATATTTCATAGTACACTGAATAGACCATTTTGGGGCCTTTTTGGTTTCAGTTCTGGAACCAGTCTTTTTGTTTTATTTTGTGCCAAACCAAATTGACATTTGGTAAAATGTTGGTGTCCCTAAAAATGTCCTGCCTAATTTTCTAATAATTGGTAATGTGCATCAGAGATTTCAATGTAGATTTATTTAAGGTTATTATCAAGAACAAATCATACTACTCTATTAAGGTATATACACTGACCAGCCACAAAATTGAGAGCACCTGCAAAATATCATGTAGGTCCCCCTTGTGCTGCCAAACAGCTCTAATGAGTTGATGCATGGGCTCCACAAGACCTCCGAACATGTCCTTTGGTATCTTGCACCAAGACTTTAGCAGCAGATCCATTAAGTCCTGCAAGTTGCAAGGTGGGGCCTCCATGGAGTGGATTTGTTGTTACAGCACATTCCACAGATGCTCAATCTTATTGAGATCTGGGGAATTTGGAGGCCAAGGCAACAAGTTGAACTCTTTGATATGTTCCTCAAACCATTCCTGAACAATTTAATGAGTGTGGCAGGGTGCATTATCCTGCTGGAAGAGGCCCCTGCAATCAGGGATCACTATTGCCATTGTGCACCTGGTCTGCAACAATCTCTAGGTAGTTAGTACATGTCACAGTAATATCGACATGAATGCCAAGACCCAAAGTTTCCCAGCAGAACATTGCCCATAACATACCTCTGCCTCTTCCATCCTGCCTTCTTTCCATAGTGCATCCTGTTGCCATCTCTTTACCAGGTAAATGACACACATGAACAGGAGCCTGAACTAAAAGAAAATATGATTCATCAGACCAGGCAATCTTCCTTTATTTCTCAATGGTCAAGTTCTGATACTCACATTCCCATTGAAGGCACTTTCAGCAGTGGACACTGGTCATTATGTTCACTTTGACTAGTCTACAGCTACACAGCCCAAATCATAGAAAACTGTGATGAACTGTGTGTCCTGACACCTTTTTATCATAACCGGCATTATGTTTTTCAGCAATTTCAAGTACAGTAGTCCTTTTGTGTGATCAGACCAGACAGGCTTGCCTGTGCTCCCCTGACCACTGCATACCAGGAACACTGCACAAGACTTGCTCTTTTGGAGATGTTCTAACCCAGTTGTATAGCCATCACTATCTGGTCCTCAGATCTTTTGCCATTTTATTCTGCTTCCAGAACATGAAATTTAAGAACTAAATGTCCACTTGCTGTCTGATATATCCACCCTTGACAGGTGCAATTGCAATAATATAATTAATGTTATCCATGTCACCTGTCAGTGGTTTTAATGTTTTGGCTGATCAGTGTATATTATGATTGGTCATTTGTCACTCCATTTTGGTTCATCCAAATTGTTTTTACAAAATTATTGCATGGACATTCAGAACTGAAATGCTACATAGCCAAAACCTGATTTTTATTTATCAAACGAACACAGTTTTTCTACCTTGCATGAGTCCAATTGCTAATCACCTGAAATGACTAAGGAGCACACTTATACACATGCATTTTTATCACCTATTAACACCACTTACATTAGAGAACTGATCTCAGTCATCAACATTTACCATACAACCTCAACACTGATACACTGGAATACTTGCAGTGAT
>OW240912.1:229926034-230504240 GCA_933207985.1 Pelobates cultripes | reverse complement strand
CATTATATGAGGATATCTGGTTTCCAATTGAGCCAATGTAGACTTTTCCTATGTGAATTAAACGGACACAATAGTCACCAAAACATGCTGATTGGCCAGGATGGCGTTTGGCTCCACCCCTAGCCAGCCTCCTTGGCTGAGATCATCTGAATTGACAAATTAAACCAATCCAATGCGTTCCTATGTCAAAGCATTGTGATCGACTTAGATCATTACTTCTGATGATGTCACCCAAGGAGGCAGATCAGGGGCAAAGCCAGCATCAGCAGACTGTAATAAAGGTACGATTTTACTATATTTAGAGGGGAAAGGGGGGCTAGATAATGTTAAAACTATAGGATTAGGAATACATGTTTGTGTTCCCAACCTTATAGTGTTCCTTAAAGTGGAAATTGAGATTTACCCAAACAGCCAGAAGAAAACCTTATGAACTTCTCCGAAATGTCAAGGATTTAGAAATTATATATTGAAATAAAATTGAAAAGAACCATGAACACTGAAATAAACCCTAGTGGTAATAATGTTTTGAGTATCCCATTAAAGGAAAACACAAACCACCATAATCAGTGCAGCTCATTTTAATGGTTATGGTGCCAGATGTGCCCTGGGGACCCCCAAATTTAAGTAGTAAAACTGTTTTAGAAGAGTTTGATTTCTTGCTTGGTGTCTTCTGGACATTGCTCCCAGCTTCTCTGCAGCAGGAAACTTTCTTTACAGAGCTTAGTATGGTTGTTCAGGGCTTAACTAAGTTACTGAGATCAGCAGGTGCTTCCGGCTTTCATACAGGAAAGACAGCGCTGGGGAAGGGACCCCAAGTAAGACGTTAAAGCATTTTAAAATGCCAAAAGAGAGGGGAGGTTAAAGTGCTCCTGGCACCATAACCACTGCAGTGCACTGTAGTGGTTATGATGCTTGGAGTGTTCATTTAAAACTAAAAATTAGGTAACTTCTTAAGCACCATTTGTTCATTATTTGTTTTGTTTTTTCATTAGTAGTCATTGTAATGAAATCACATGAAAAAAAGGCAACTTAGATAATGTTGCAGATGTGGAAATGTAGATAAAAAAAAAAATAAGGTACTTGTTTCGAATTGCCATTTACAGACAAAGCACCAATGACCAAAGATACATAATAAAAATGTTTAATATCTTTATACATTATCTTCCTTATTAAATTACTTGGCTTAGTCACACTCGTCAAATAAGCTTTAGGACCCTTATAACTACTGTATGTCTTTGGACTTATGTGCTTGTCAGATGCATTCATAATTACATTTGTCACCAATCACCAGGTTAACAACCATCTGAATGCCACAATTTACCTCCCGGGGACACTTCTGATCAAATAATATAAGCATTGTTTTACAAATGTTATCTTTAAACATTTCACCAAATATTACTTGGAATACTGCTATATCCAAGAATTGTACTTTATGTATGCATCTGTAATAGCTTCTCCTCAACACTCAATTTATTTTATTGTTTGCTTGTTGCTTGCTTTTATCTAACCCATAAAATATTATTTGTGTGTTTTTTTCAAATGTATTTTCCAGTGAGCACATCACTATCACATCAAATACAGCTTATGTTACGTGTGTGTATGCTTGTTATAAAAAAAGAGAAAACATAACAGTTAATAATATATGCATTTTCTTTATTTCAGTGAATGTTTGGTATCTGTGTTAGTGTGGGTATCTGTGTTAGTGTTAGTGATTGTGCATCTGTGTGAGTGCAGATGTGTGTTTGGTGGTGTTTGTGTATGCATGTAAATACACCTACGCTTTCAAGCAACAACACTAGACACAAATATACACCTTCATTTAATTAAAACAGTACACACAAATGCACCTCTACATACTCTATCCAAAAACAAGCCTGCATTGACACTGCAAGCAATTGAACACTGCATGGCTAGGGAAAATGGTAGATCCCAAGTAAACAAAGAATTATGGGAGTTATACAACAGTTGCGAATATACCTTTTGGCCACTCCAGCTCTACTCTTTTGGTTTTTTTTTTTAGCAGGGCCTTCTTCACTTCTTGTCTGTGTTAAATTCCATATGTGAATTACTTGTCAAATATCTCCATTCTATAATTATAAAGTGCTGCGGAATATGTTGGCACTATATAAATAGTAATAATAACATAGGAGGCCCAAAAATCAATAAAAAGATCCATAAATCAATCTGTCTGTCTGTCTATCTATCTATCTATCTATTTATCTGTGATATATGCATGAATAACTTGATACAGATCAATACTAAATATTTAGATTTTTTTTGTAATACAGAACTCTGTGAAGTGACAATTAATTGAAATATTTCAGATATTCTAATGGTTTGCTTTGATTTTTATATTTTTCTTTATACTTTTCACATTAGCCACTTAGACTTTTTATTGTTTCTGCCCTGCCAATATATAAAGCCTTTTTGTTGTAATTGATTTAGTTTATGACAATAAATACCAATATTAATTAGTCACACTGGACAAAGCACATACTACTAACTGTAATTACTAATGTCGAGATTACATTAATTAAGAGCTGCTGATTAGATGCCAGATTTGCAGAAAGCAAGGCAGCACTTAAATTAAAACCAAGGGCAAAATGGAAAAATAATTTCCTTTCATAGTTGTATAAATAGTATAGATCATCTGGGTGACTGTTTGCTCTGTGATTATGTGCATTCATTTTTTATTTTATTCAAATTTCAGTCAATTACTTTAAAATGTAGATTGGTATTGCTCTTTATAGCCAATTTGCCTAAACACTATGTTGTGTTAAATTTATTCCAGGTAACCACAACTTTTTTTTAGATAAACTATTTTTGGGTTTTTTTTTTTGCTCACTACACCCCTCTGTCTTTTTTTTTGTGTCCTATGCTGGCACTTAATTTTTAATTTATCACTCAATATATTATAAAGTTAAAGGGATACTATTGTCACCAGAACACCTACAGCTTATTGTAGTTGTTCTAGTGTCTACACCATGGCCCTGCAGGCTTTTCAGAAAAAACACTATCTTTTCAGAAAAGTCACGGTTTACATTACAGCCTATGAACACCTCTAGTGGCCACTCCTCATATATCTACTAGAGGTGCTTCAAGGGTCAGTGCTGCACTGAGGTTCAGCATCTCTACTCTCTGCAGGGAGATGCTGAACTGTCCTCATAGATGCATTGATTCAATGCATCTCTATGAGAAGATGCTAATTGGCCAGGGCGGCATTTGACTCCACCCACGGGCCATCTCCTTGGCTGAGATCATCAATTGTGATTATGTCAGCTAAGGAGGTGGATCGGGGCCCTACGTAAAGCTGTAAAAAGGAGCCCTGCATGGTGTTGTAAAAAGGTGAGTAAATCACCTTTCTAACAAGAGGTAAAACCTAAATGGTGGTTTATATTATAGAATATACGTTTGTGTTCCTGACACTATTGTGTCCCTTGAAGTACACCGCTATGCAATATCATTTGTATATTTTGTTTTATTTCATGATTGCCTGTTGGATGAGAAATGTTTCACTGTTCTGTACCTATTCAGGATGTGTGTGTGACTTACAGATATAAATATTATGTTACAAACATGTTACAAATATGTTTAATAAAATTCTGAAGGCTTTTTATAATGACTAAAAGCTAAATCTGGATAAGGACATACCCCTCCCAACCCTGTTCTAGAGTATATTTGACAAGTTAATATTATGCTTAAATAATACCGTCTTAGAAAACAAGCCATTTGTTTATGTCATTAATACTGTAAGGCATGTTCAAGCGGAACACAGTTGTGTAGTATGCCTTTGCTAATACTAAAACAGATGGCTAACTTTATCACATACTAACATTAAAGCTTTTCCTTATATCTGCTTTCATAGTATATGCATATAGCTATATATACGCTTTTTGTATTGCAGATTAAAATAGTGCTTCCAACTACGGCAATATAAATACAAAACAATTTATTAATAATAAAAATACATTAACAATTAATAGTGCATTTGTTATTCATCTCATTTTGGCAGATTAATTTTTACAATTGGATTATATAAAAAATGCAGCCAAACCGCTAACAATATACAGCGTCTAGACTGAGTTATCACTCTAAGGGATATATTGTGCCTCTTTCTATTATTATTCTTATCCTTGCAACAAACTGGTAAAGTTTTTAGATGATAACTAACAGTGTAAATTGTAGAATGAATCAATTCAGTGGTACAAAAAGGGCTAATATAGATTTTAAATGGTTAAAACCTTCTTATTTTTTACACATATTTTAATGCATAAAAAGCAAGATGAAACGTCCTCTATTATGTATCAATAAGCAAAATACGGAACAGTCACCATGAAAGCCAACATGAGGCATGTGAAAACACTTGGCATCTACAGTAGTACATGTTTTGCCTTGATAAATCTCCCCCCATGTTGTCTCAGGCTAAGGGGGTTAGCTTGATTGATGGGCTCTGGTCTTTGTCGAAAGTAGAATTACTGCACCACAAAGACTTTGAGCTTTTGCACCATATCTACTGCAATATACCATCCTTTTAATGAACCATAGCTACTCATTTTCTATCCTTTTAATGTACCTTTATTTTTTCATTCCTAAAATAATATTGTGAAAATAGCTTTAAGAAGGAACAAGTGGGGAATCTAACTATACTTTTAAAAAGCAAGAAGCATACGATTATGTCTAGACAAGGGACACACAAATCATCTTGTGCAAACATGTTGAACTATGCGTTGCCAGATGTTAGACTATAACTCTCATAATTCTCTCCCGGCTACATTCTGACAGAATAATGGGAGTTGTAGTCAAATAGCATCTGGATGGGTGGTTCAGCTAGACTCTCTGAAGGAAAGTCACAATGTAGAAATTGTGCTGGGAGAAATGTCTATTTCATAAATCTCTTTGATTTTATTACTAAGAGTGCACTAAGAATGTTTTTATACACTTCAGCATGAATATTAAAGACAGTTTCTGAATTGACTAAGCCACTGCCATCTGCACTGATTACTCAACATAAAATATAAATACATCTGTTTCATTAGTTCAAGGTTTGCTTTATGTAATTTGTACTAACACTTTATAAACCAACTGTGCGCAATTAGAGATGTTCAAATATTATCTTCAATTTGTGCGCTCGGCATGATGCTTTAGAAAGATGTAACGCTAAAGTGAGTTCAGTGCCATGAGAAGGACTATTTAACGTATAGATCGCTTATTTCATTGTTTGTTCCCCATCCTGTGAGCACAGTTATAGCACTCATATCATTTTCAAATCTAATTTCCTTAGCAAAGGGTCTGCTAAGATGTGGTGTCCCCTGCAGGTTGTTCTGCTTTGTGCGCTGTAAGCTCTCAGTGTAATTAGTACAATACCTAGTCAGCGCATCCCAATGTTCTATTATTTAATCACATAACCTCACAACTTAAGGTCATGAATTTGGAATGTGTCTCAAATAATATTAGAAATTTTGAGATTTACTGTTGTACATCACCTTCAAAGATGTCTGTCTCAGACACAAAACTTGGAAAGAACTCATTTCCACAATATTCCAGATGCCATGCAGAATATGCCAATATGTATACAATACACAGCAAATATCTGGATGGCAGGTAGTGTCAAGGGCACATAAACAATGTTTCTGCTCTCAAAACAGCATTTCTCATGTGTAATATACAAACATTCATACGTACATTTATTAATACATGAGCAAACAAGGCCGTTAATTACAATTATTTTACATACAAACTTGTACACCATGCAATGGTGATCACAAGATAATGCTATAATATTAAAAGTCAAAAAGTTGCGTAGGTTCTAATAAACTGCTCATGACACTACCTAGCAGTGTTATAAGCTAAAATTAGAATTCAAAGTGAATTTAAAGTTACATTTACATTGTAGACCAAAATCGACAAACTGGAAGCATACCTGATGGAGACTTTTTCCAATATTGCTAGTTGCCTTAAATGTAAAATTCACTTTGAATTTCTTTTGTGGTGTCTTTTTTGTGTGCAATCTATGTTGTCGCAGAGAAAATTGGTGCACACCTAGATGAGCTAAAACTTCGGTCTTCATTTCTGTCCTTAGGGATCTCCAACACGCTAATGAGTTTGGATATTCCTACTGAGTGCATAGGTGTCTCAATTAAATGACTGAGTTAACGGGATTATCATAAAAATCTAAACTTTTGGTAGGCTGCAACCTCCTAGAAGAGGAATACATTTCTATAATCCAAGAAATATAATTAGGCCATGAAATATCACAAAGAAAAGTGCAAACAGCACACCAGGAACACATACACTTTAAATTGTAACTCAAATAAAACACAAAAGTACTTGAAAATATCTTATTACTTATTGGTTCAAGATTATCCTGTTTATTCACTAAAATCTGAAAGATTCCTGTAGAAAGCCTCATAAATAGTTACTTTATACTGAGTTCAGTCCTATATTATTGTTTTTAAACAATAATAATAAAGATTTTTATTTGATGAGCTCACCCTTTCTTCCACTCTTCCTGTTTTACTTTTTGCTCCAAAAATGCTGAAAATATCATGTCTTGACTATATTTTGTTTAATGTTAAGATTTTTTTTTCACAAGAAAAATCTCCCAAATTTCAGTTTCCATATAGCACTACTTATATATATCATTTTTAATTTTATTGTTTTTTTTTTTTTTGCATATATTAATGAGTTATCTATGAAATTAGTTACAATAGAATATGTTAATTCAGCCAGGCACAATATATTATTAATAACATGAATATGGCTATTTTACGGGCCATCCAATCTGTTTTATGAAATAGAAGGATTATTTGTGGTTTTTGTCAAATCATTCAAAAATGAAAAGAAGTCATGAGATTTAAATTCTAACTGCGACAAAAAGTTACCCATCTCTTTCTAAAATATCCCTCGCCTTGCTTTCACTGTACATTCTGTTTAGTTGCATTTTTATTTCTGAAACAAAAGATCATTTAGCAAAGGTTAAGGTTAATAAAGCAATCAATGAAAATTCCGATATCAAGTCATTTTCAATGAATTATTTATGAACTTTTCGAGGTGCTTTATGCATCTTTATTTGGGGAAATGTTAAAATATGTAGTTTTAGAGATGAACACTTGAGGGAGTGAAACTTCATTATGTCAAGTAACAAGGTACAAATAACAATCTTATATTGAAGACAAAGAAAGATACATTCTTTGTTGTTTTTGTTAATATCAACCTAAATTTTCAAGAACGTAACACTTTTTTATTTAAGAATGAGCTTTACCATTAATTTACAATGACGTCTGCTCTAAAATGCCTTAATGAAACACCTGCAAGATGTAATGTACATCCATAGGCTCTCTACCTTAAATCCTTAGAAGTGTCACTAAAGGTGATTCATGGATTTCAAAATGCCAAAAATATTGATTCTGCACATGTAGCAGTTCACATTTGTCCATGAATGACATATTTACATCTCACAACTATGCCATTGATATGAGCATTGCATATCTAAAGAAATACTAGTATTAAAGTATAGTGTTTATAGAAATAATGCACAGATGAAATAATAAATCTAATTAGAATATAAAACAGACTTCTAATGAAGAAGAATGCCTCAATCCGCTTGAACAGTAAAAGCAAAGAAATTGCACTTTTATTCATGTACATGACATGGCTTGGACTCACACTGGAAGCCTGGATCTACCTTCTAACATGTTTCACACCTTGACACCTCTCTAAATCTATCCTGCTTTCCTCTCCATCACTTACATGTGACTGCAAAGACTATTCATCAATTTTGTTAAAACAACTTGAAATCGTTCTGTGCACTAGTCCAGTGTTTGTATTAATACACGTGTGATATATATACTTAATAAAGCTTACTTCATTTATTTTGAATACCACTGGGTGCTCTCCCTTCATGGATTATTATATATACTATAAAATATATATTTTTTTATTGTCAATGTACAGTATTACTACATGAGGCTTCGTAGCTGAACATACTGAAGGACAAATCATAAGGCAAACCTGAACAATCTGCAGTTAAAGCTTTGCACACTGAATTACAGAATTCAGATTTAAGTAGACCTATATTTGTCTGGATGTGGGCAAGTGAGCTTACATTCTATAACCATATGACATTATTAAATCCTAATTTATTGCAAAATATTTTGATATTCATAATGGTTTGGAACTGTGCACTTTTAAGCATTTTCTTTTCTGGTACAGATTATACCAGTCATTGTAAAACTGCAATGTACTGGAGATGTGTATTCGAATTTGTTTAAACAAGTAAGCTACCTTAATAAAAATCATTCCATAAAAGAGGATTATGCTTATCTGAACTTCATAGAGCTGGCACGAAAATGAGAATTTCCCTGTTCAGATCACAAGTTCATATGCCTACTTATGAAAGCATTTTCATATAAATCCTTTCATTTTAAATACGGTTCACATGCAGAAAGATCACTTAACAAGCTGTTTAACTGTTTGGCTAGATGATGTTCTGCTCATTTCGATTCTTAACCTTATTATCCCATTCATTATATCCCTATAGCCTTTGAAAATCTAAAAACACTAAAGAATTAAAACAACAAACATTACAATAACAATGATAATTAGGATATTGTTTCATTTAATATGTAGCATAAATACTGCCATAAATGCAGTTCTTAAGTTTGCTGTCTGTTGTAGGGGTATCTGGTAGTTTAATATGCACAATATATAAAGTTTGTCTATTGGTCATGCAGAACAATTGAAATTCCTTTTATACCTTGATGTCACTGGTTTACATAGTAATAGATATGAAATAATTACTGGGTCCCTAAATGTATTGAGCCAAATACAGCATCAGCTTACAATAAACTAATGGCAATTGGAATTCCAATACCTAGTGATCTGATCTGTTAACAATTATTCAAAGATTCACAATTCAAGAGTTTAAAAAAAATCACATGTGAAATAAGCATTGGCAACATATTCATTTTCTGCCTGTACAAATTGGAGCTATATATATATATATATATATATATATATATATATATATATATATGGAAGGCATGGCCTGAAGTTGTGGGAGGGGCTTGGTTACCCTTCTTAAGGGACTCCAGACACTTCCCTCACTACCTGTTAGGTTTGACGGATTGTTGGGGAAAGAGATCGTCACTTCCGGTTTCGGACGGCAGTTCCGGTTTTCATTCGGAGGCATCCAGGGTTACCTCCGGGTACCACGGGCTGGCGCGCGTTAGGTCGGGCAGTCGGCAGGCGATTTCATGCAGCAAATCGTAAGTTAAAACGGCCGTCGCAAATTTGGCGGCGCGCCCGTTTTACGTCATCATCAAGGGTCAATTTTCAACACGCTCACAATTACTAGTATAATGTAACTTTATACTACAACCTAATCACATCTTGAAACATTTTCACACTATAAGCACACTTATGCTTATTGCTCACTCCTTACATTACAGGTCTTCTTGTGTCCACTCATTAAACGCTGTTACTTAAAGGCATACACGGGTATAGGCACCAGAGCGACCTCTGGTGTCTAATTTTGATTAGAGTTTCTTGTACATGTTCTTTTCATTTCTGCTATTTTATTTATGTTTCATTAAAGGTTGCCAGTTACTTAAAGCACAAGTTATGGCATATTAGGTTACAATCAGTCCAGATACATTTTATGCGGGGCACATTTTTAAATACAATTAGAATATGCTGCTAGCTTAACAATGACTACGGATTATGGCATTGGGAATTTAAATATATGGATGATTAGCACTTAGGATGTCTATTGAAATCTTTTTCAGTATTTTCTCTGCATTCCCACGGTGGGCAGCTATTCTAACAACTTTCACGGGACTTAGGTCAGTTAACTCGAGTTATTTTCTACTTAACAGTCACCCTACGCCAGGGTCCTTATATGTGTTTTCTGTATTTTAGGTATAGGCATCCTTGCTCTTTTGTAAATTGGTGCCCAGTCCTCTGCTAGTGCAATACTACTGGTAGGTATCTGAATAGCAGGGGAGTTAGGGGTCATATTTCTGTGCCCGTACAAATGTATATTACTTTCGTAGGTTACTACAGATCGCCTGTACCCCCTTTTCTCCTCATAATATCTGGCAACTCGCTCATCAGGTACGTCATATCTTCTCGACTATTATTCCCCCTACCTACCCATTCGGGTTTAGTACAGATTTACTGGCTTACAATAAATAGGACCCACTAGCTATGTTTTTCTGGCCTCTTATGCCTTACGTTAGTGGTCCCGCGAGGCCAACATCCATCCTCATTTCGGAGGTACGGCATCCCCTCGGGCCCATTCATAGCTAGCCGCCTCGCTTAGTTGCATAGAGAGGGCCTCACTTGTCACTCCCATTCTGTCTTATGCTGTTACAAATCACGGAGAGGCCTTCACCCCGCCATAATGCCAATGGCCACGTACCCCACACGAGCCAAATCATAGATAGCGCCTCTCATAGCCGCTTGGCTACTAGCAGGGCCTCACCTGTCACGTTGCTTAATAATTCTTCGCCGCTTGGCATTAGTTATCATAAGCCAGTTGGATAGCACCCCGGGTAACATGTCATTTTTATGTTATAGCATGTCCCAAGTTCCGGAAGGAAGGGAAGATGAGTCCATACCCAGTACACCAGCTAGATCAGTCACTCCGTCTCGGGGTGACGACATCGCAAGCCCTGCCTCACTCAGGGCATGGACTATTCCCAGGATCACGGCCGAATTAAGGAAGAGAAATATTCCTTTCCCTGCTATGGCTAGGAAAGCAGAACTGTACAGATTGCTGAATACACAGACTGATAACGCGGGGGCGGGTGAAGGGTCCAGTGGCACCCAATCTTCAGATCTGAATACGATTCTGTCCTCAGTCCTGACCTCTTTGGGTCGTATTACTGACAAACTAAACAAAATGGAGGCAGAGAGCCAGCAAAAGTCGCTGGCTGCTGCAGTGGATCCGGTCGCTTCGGTCCGTTTGGACCCCCTACCGGGTAATTTACAAAATAGTTTAAAAGACCCGCATATTATTAACCCCGCACACATGGTGCCTGCTAAAACAAAAAAGGACATCTTGGAAGGGAAAGATATCAATTTGGTATCACTTCTGATAGCCTCACAAGATGTCCTTGAAAATAAGACCTATGCATACGGGGATGTGTCAGTGGTATTGAAGTCCAGAGACCCCAGGTTGAATCAGAAGCTATCAATTCCAGAATTTGTACTAGCTTTCGGTATATACAGAGATGTGATATGCTTGGTATACCCGGATAGGAGGGAGGAATTGGACCTGTACCTCCACAAGCTGGTGGATTTGGGGCATAAGTACGGTGGTACGTCTTTTTACGACTACCACCGTGCCTTTTCCGCGAAGGCGTCGGACGCCCTTTCACAGTTAGATTATCAAACAGATTGGGGCGTGCTGGATACAGAGCTTTTTTCTCATTTGCTCGTCCAACTCCCACACGGCTAATCTGTGCCCTAATTCTCCAGAGGTAAACGCTGTTTTTCCACCTCCTAATGTAGTACCCACAGGGAGACCTGGCATGGTGCTAAAAGATAAACTAGGCCGTGACATAGTGTTTTTGGGTAAATCGCAGGTCTGTAACAATTTCAACTCAGGTACTTGCGGTTACAGTGCCTGCAGACTTCTCCATGTTTGCTCACTATGTTTCAGAGCTCACTCCAAGGCGATGTGCCCCAATAAATTATACCCTAAGCAGTACTTATCGTCTCTTCATGTCTCCCTACTGAAACATCTTTTGTGTGATCACCCTTCCCAACATCTCGTTGATTTTTTGGTGACAGGGTTTACGATGGGGTTTCACACGGGTATTATTTACATGCCCACGGGGATCCTGGAATGTAATAATTTGCAGACAGCCTTAGCAGCGCCCGACACTATTGACCTACTCCTACAGAAGGAAATTGACCAAGGTTTCTTATGAGGCCTTTCCAACTCCCTGCCTTTCGCGGTTTGGAGGACGAACCCCATAGGACTGGTCACCAATAAATCCTCCAATAAACAAAGATTAATTCTCGATCTGTCTGCCCCCCACGCATCTCATACCCCAAGTCTGAATTCACTAATTCCGTCTGAGGAGTTTTCCCTCCAGTATGCCACCATAGATAATGCAGTCACGGCCATACTCTCAGCAGGGGTAGGGGCATGGCTGAGTAAAACTGATATTGCCAACGCTTTTAAGCTGCTCCCTATCCATCCATCCCTATGGCATTTACATGGTGTTAAGTGGCGAAGTTCATATTACTTTTTCACGCGTCTCACGTTTGGATCTAAAAGCAGCCCCAGGATTTTCGATATCTTCGCTGAGACGTTGTGCTGGATGCTGCTTAACATCTGTAAATGCCCCACAGTTATCCATTACCTGGACGATTTCCTGACCATAGAAAGTAATCTAGTACTTCCCAGTAGCCTCAAGTCTATCACACAACTATTTACACAATTAGGAGTGCCTATTTCACCTACTAAGACTGAAGGTCCAGATACTATCATCCACTTCTTGGGGGTGGTGCTGGACTCTGTACACATGCAGGCTAGCCTTCCCAGGGAAAAGATTGAGCGCATCCTGGCAGCCATCGACCTTTACTTAGGAGGAGGCTCATGTAATAGGAAGGAGTTGCAATCCTTATTGGGTTCTTTAAATTTCGCTATGAGAATTATTCCACAAGGTAGAGCATTCATTTCAAGGTTACTTAGCCTGATTCCAATGTTGCAATCTGACACTTCCCACATTACTTTAGACATACAGGCCACCGCTGACCTACATATGTGGAGAGAGTTTTTGCTAAATTGGAACGGGAAAAGCATGTTTATACCGGTTTGGTCAGAGAAGTCGGTGTCAGTCTGGACGGATGCCGCAGCCACATCAGGATTTGCAGCAATTTGGGGCAATGATTGGATGTGGGGAGAATGGCCTGGGGAAATTACAGAGATCCCCAGGTTTAAGGACACTTCAGCCTTGTTTGAGTTCTATCCTATCTTAGCGGCAGCAGTTAAGTGGGGAGCAAGTTGGTCTGGGAATACGGTTCGTTGCTTCTCGGACAATATGGCAACATGCCATATTGTAAACAAGGGGCGTTCCTCTTCCCTCACCATCATGCGTTTCATGAGGACTCTCACATGGCTCGCTGCAAAACACAGTTTTCTTCTAACTTGCGTTCATGTGCCTGGGGTTCTCAACGTTGCAGCTGATCACTTATCACGGTCTCGGTTTCAGGAGTTCCGGGAGGCCCTGCCAACAGCTACCCTGATACCAACTCCAGTTCCAAAGTGGCAGGAGATGGTCTGGGACTAAAAGTTCTGCTATGTCAAGGGCGACAACTCTCACAGCTCGGTCTCTCCGATAATACCAGGAAGGCATATGGCTTTCCATGTTTTCAATAAATTCTTGTTGGACTTTAATGTCACTGACCAGTTTTCTATGGAAACCATTATTGCTTTTATTTCTTTTTGCCACTTTCATCTAGCATTATCTTTCAATACCATTAAATTGTATATCACAGGCATTCAGCATCACATCCTCACCACTTGGCCTACCAAACAACGCTTTCTGTCGTCCTACCAAGTTAAGGCTATACTTAAAGGCATCAAAGACTCCACCCCTATAACCTCACCAACTAGACTACCCATACACGATGTATTGTTTCAGTCACTGTCAAAACTACTAGACACCTCACCATTTGAAGCCCATACTAATCGTGTAATTAAAGCCGCCATCTATTTAGCATTTTACGGTTTTCTACGGCCCAGAGAATTCACCACTACTAGCTATAACTCACCCATTTTCCTCACAAGGTCCGATCTGATAAAGGTCCAAGATCACTATCTTCTATTACTCCCCTTTGCCCTACTCGCAAGACACCAGAATGAATGGGTATCCCTGCGCTGGCCGGAGGAAAGCCCGGGATTCCTACACCACCTAGAACTACCGCCCACGGAGATAATGGACTGGATCCTCGGACAGCTAGAGCAACGGCCAAGGCCTCCAACACTGAGACCACAGCGCCGCCGCAGAGGGGACTCACCGAGGCGGCCAACTGCACGCAGACACCTGGACCCTGCAGAACCGGAAGAATAACGGCAGAGGGGCACACCCGCCCCAACAAGGAGGACCCCTCCATCCCCCTCACGGGATAGACTGTTGCGGGCCCCATAAGATTGCAGACTCTACCGACACCGGAGGCAGGAAGTGATCCCCAGTACCCAGATAAGTACTACGCTATCCACCACGCACATACGGAATCTGGGACTAAATATCGGAGAATACCGCAATTAATGTGGGGCTACCGGGATAACACTACATTTAGGGTGGAGGGGATGCAGGGATGGAGTTGGGACACTGCTCTGGGTCATTACCCATATCCGAACAAACGGACAAGCGCACTGGGGGGCGCAAAGGGGAAAATGTTTAAATGTTTTAATGTTTTAAAGTTATAAGGTTCCCAAATGTTGCACGTTAGACTCAGTGAATTATATAAGACCCACATACTGATAGCAGGGTGAACCACGTTCTGACAAGGCAAGCACATAGCAGGTTGGGCCCACTCCTCTGATGACCTGACCACAACTCAAACCCTGACGCTAGACACCTGCCCCATGTGACAACCTACCTAACCACGAAAGACCTGCATAATATAGCTATAGGGACACGCATACCGTTTGAGACAGAGACGGGGATGGGATGAATCACCACGTGTACAGGTCAATGGGGAGGCCCCGATTAGACATGGGTGGGACGGAGCTGGACGAGGGGAGAAATTGGTAGCTACAAAACCCAGCGATAGACGAAAGGAGATGCCATAGGTAGAGGGTAGGCCGCAGTGAACGCGGAACTGGCGGTGACAGGGGGCTAGGGACAGTACTTATAATGGCAACCTCCATGCACCGCAGAATGCCTAAACGACAAATATTTTATAGAAGACCTCTACCACCCCCCCCCTGTGTACCCCCTTTCACGAGAAGCATTGCCACCAACTGGTCAGGACTTAGCTCACGGGACCGCCCGAACGTAGCAGATGACGGTGACGAGCCACTTCAGCCGTATACCCACCACAAACGCCCATGTGACCACAAAGACAAGACGCCATGAGACCACACCTGGGAAGACTGAGGAGAGCCCAGGGAGCACACGAGGGGAGAACTCATACCACCCAAACCAAGACCAGACTTATATAGCGACTTAGCGTAACAAATACAACCGAACGCAATTGAGACGGGAGACCCAGGACGGCTGACGATACCAGACCACAATCTCTACCTCAACCAACTCTCCACATATTAAGTGGAAGACGTAAACGGTTAGGAGGCCACGACCCCGACCCAATCCTGTGTATACATAGACTACTGGGGGGAACACTGCCCTGACGCCCTAGTATACACTAAGTGGCGGTTTGGCTTTGTTAACCAACCCAGTTACACAGGTACTCCTCATCCACTGAGAACACCGGCATAGGGAACGACCCCGAAACACCACTAGACACCAGTAAATAAACTCGCAAACAGCAAGGCTCTTTTAAAAAGCCTACCAGGAGAAACCCTTAGCCAGCCAACACCTCGTGGAAGTAGGCAAGAGGCCGAGTCACAGGGGCTCTGGGGCAGCCACCCCTCCCCCTCCACCTATACCCACTAACTCACCTCACTACCCGACCGCCATCCCGCCCCACCCCCTACTCACGACACTCGACCTTTGGCACAGCTACCACCCGCAGAGATCAGGGAGCCACACCCGGGTGACTCTCCTCCCCCCCCCCCGGACTGAAACACCCTCCCTCCAATAAGTGCATACTGACCCAGATAGAGTACACAGAACTTGGAAGCTAAGCCCATAGGACCCTATCCACACACAAACGGAAGATACCAGCCCACTCCCACAGGATGACATATTCAGCCGCACCCTTCCATATCATTACACAAAATTGCCGGGGCTTGAACGCACCCGAAAAAAGAGCGCACTTACTGCAGGACCTCAAACGTCGCCAAGTATCTATCGCCCTACTACAAGAAACGCACCTCAGGGACGTAGATAACCACAGACTACGAAACAAGCACTACCATACCACCTTTCACAGTAATCACCCGACTGCTCGGAAAGCAGGTGTCTCGATCCTCTTAAACACCAACCTACAGTTCACACACACTGAAACAATCGCAGACCCAAATGGCAGATTCCTTTTTGTGAAGGGAACGATAACCCAGAAAACATACCCGTCTCGTTTGAGATCTTGAGATGCGCAGATCTCTGAGGATGCAAAAGTAGTTGAGACTCGTAGGTCTCTTGGCACAATAAGTTTCCATTTACGATATTCACATAGCATGTTGTAGATTAATTAATTACAGTCTGTCAGGTGCGTTAGCTATGGTCATATGGTTTGAAATCACTCGCTCTGCGTTATGATATTATTTGTGATTATAGGTCCTATCGTTCGCTTATTCTTGCAGGTTGTAAGTGTCTCTCAATCTTTAATGTCGTTCATAACCTAACTGCGAATTGTTCACCTTGCAAACATTTCAATAAAACGATATTTATAAAAAAAAAGTTAACAAATAGAAAATAAGTAAAGAAACCCTGAATATTACCTGACCTTGGAAGGGCCAGATTTAACGTTGACTTAGAAAAGTACAGGTCGAGGTAAGGGAAACAGAATGTATGCTAATGGTGGACAAGCCAAAAGTCAAGGGATACAGAGGTCAGAATAGTTAAAGAACAAGCCAAGGTCAAAATACACAAGAATCATTAGAAATAACGCATTCTCGGATAACCAATTTGGAAACCACGACATGGCACTGCAAATAAATTAAAATTAACTATGACACATACACACACACACAGGCCTCCCAACACTACTGATTTTGATGGGACAGTCGCGATTTTCACTAGTGAATTTTCTCCAACAAGCATAGTGCGAGCACATCATTAGATGTGCTTGCGCTAAGTTTGGCCTCCCTGCAAGGTATGACCTCAGTGGAGTCATCTGGCTGAGATGCCATGAATTTCAGCATTCCCTTTACTCCCCTCCCACTGGCTTTCCGATTCTTGGGATGCTGGAGTCAGGAGGCATGATATGGTCAGCACTCCTGGGTCTTCATAAACTGGGTCAATGTTCCAGTTTCAAATTAAAACTTTCATCAGGACGCGATGAAAGTAAACTGAAACGATGACTGCCAAATCACAATTCTCTTTAACACCAGAAGTGAATTAAAATAGTAAAGTGGAGATTTATTTTTTTCTTCCAGCATTCCCACCTCCAGAGTTTGAGTCTGTGAAAGCAACAGGTGACGCCTAGAGAGAAGTGTTAGGAGCACTGATTCAGAGGTTGATATACTATTCCCATGGAAAGCTAATTTGACTTATTGATGCCTGAAAGGCTCCCAAGGATGAAATTGCATTAATTATTGCAAAGTTCAATTACTGAATTAAATAAATTAAACGAAAATTACCTTAACCCAACCTAGAGAAAATAGAAAAGAAGAGGAAATGTTTGTGTATTACATCTTATCTTCGTTACCAATACAGCTTTAAATTAGTGGTTGTTGAGACGATGGGTTTTCACCATGGCTGGAAGCTGACCAAACATGTCTGCAAAAGCTCTGCTTTTTATCAACTTGAGGCTTTTCCATAAAACAAAGAAGTTCCTATTTTCTCTTACGATTTATCTTGACTGTGCCGGAATTTTTATTTAAATTATTTTTTTGGTAACAGAGTCACTTTATTTAAAAAAGTTATTTTATTTATTCTTAAATCCTTTGAGTGTACTCCTTCACACTGGTCGTATTACATACAGAAGTCGATATCAGGTAGAAACATTTACTAAACTCTGTTATTATGGAAAATTAAATCACATACTTACCTAGTAATTTTCGTTTCCTGGCTATTTATCATGGCAGCATCAGTTATAGGTAGCGCCACCCCTAACCAGATCAGGACAGGATCAACCAATAAAAAAAGAGAGGAAATAGACTAGAGGCATAAAAGGTCCCCCCTCCTTCCATACCTCAGTCCAGTTAAACAGAAAGAAGGGCGGGTGACTGATGCTGCCATGATAAATAGCCAGAAAAGGAAAATGACTAGGTATGTAATTTAATTTCCCATATTCCTGGCTAATCATTTCAGCATTATTTATGGGTAATACCGAAGCAAAAAAAAAAACCCTGGAAGGGAGGGGAAATTAAATAGAATTGGCACAAGACTCTGACTGCTGCAAAGGAAACCCAATTTTTATAATGACAAGACTCCTCTGCCAAAGGAATTAGTTGTAGGATGAAAGTCCAGTTTGTAGTGCTTCATGAAGGTTGTAGGAGTGGACCAAGTAGCTGCCCTGCAGATGTCATCCAGAGGAACCTCTGCCCTGTTAGCCCAAGGGATCTGGTGGAGAGCGCTGATTCAAGCTAGAGGAGCCAGCTTATACCGCTGGTAGGAGTCTGTTATGACAGAAGCTATCCATCTCAGTAAGGTAGAGGAAGAGGCCGCTTCACCCTTACGAAGGCCAGAAGGAAAGACAAACAATGTGTTGGTCTTTCTGAAGACAGAAGTAACCTATAGGTACTTAAATATAAGCTCTCTCACATCGAGTTCACGGTATCACTCTTCCTTTGGAGAAGATGGGAAAGTACAGAAGGAAGGGAGAATCACCTCCTGGAGTAGATGAAATCTAGAAATAACTTTAGGAAGGAAGTTTTCACTAGGTCTCAGGACCACTTGATCATGAAATACAAGAGTGTGTGACTCATCACTAGAGAATGCCTGGAGTTCCGAAATTCTCTTGGCCGTGGAGATCGCCACAAGGATGAGTGAGGCATTGAATAGAGATGTCTTGCAGTGGTGCATAGGGACATTCAGTTAGAGCATTCAAGACCAATGGTAAATCCCATGGAGGAGCTGAGTTCCTGGTTGGAGGGCGTAAGTGTAAGGTAGCCTTAAAGAACCTTGAGATGAGAAGGTGAGATGCCCATGAGGTATTACAAAGGGCAGACAGAGCTGAGGACTGCAGCTTCAACGTGCTTAGGCTGAATGCTCTGTCCAGGCCTGCCTGTAGAAATTCCAGAATATGGAGGTGAGTAGGGTGTTGAGAATCAAAGGACTGCCCATTTATGAAAGGTTTCCCAAAGTCTGTAGTAGCAGGAAGACGTCGACTGTTTCCTTGCCTTCAGGAGCATATCAATCACTGCTTCGGACAGGCCCTGGTTAAGAGGAATCCCCTTTCAACAGCCAGGCGCCAAGGTTCCAGCTGTCACATCATGCTATGTTCTGCGGAGATGTCTGGCTTTGGTTTCTGGTATCCAGTACTTTTTTTACAATTCTTGTTTAGTTTTTCTTGTTTTTTTGGTTTTCTATTCTATGTCTGGTTTTCTTTATGCTGTGTTTTTCTGGGTTCATTCCTTTAAATGTTTGTTTTATGTTGCCACACCCGTTTGTTTTCCATTTTCCTTTTGTTTCAGTCTGGACCTGCAGCAGTGTTTCAAGTCTCTGCCCTTTCTTGCAGGTAAGTGCTATTGTGGTTTAGTATGGTTCTTTTAGCGAACAATAGGCAGTGTAGGACCTGCCGAATATGGGGTACATTGGCGTTGTGGTAGGCTTATGCAATGTATGATCATATAATGTAACTAAATCCCCATACTTTTCATATATAGTGCTTAGTTATGTCGCCTCTTGTTTTGCCTGTCATATCTTGTCTTGTTTTAGTTTGTATTCCCAGTCCATGTATAGTCCTGTCCTGCCCCTGTTTAGTTTATGTTCCCTTATGTATTGTGTACATGTTCTGGGTTTAGCTTCCTATCCTTCTCTGGTTCTGGGTTCTTCTAGTTCTGTCTTGTTTTCTTGTTTGGTGACTATCCTAGCCTTGCCTTGTTTCTGTACTGGATACATGTCTGCTGCAGAGCCCCCCTATCCAGTTCCTGGGAGGTCTGCATATCAAGTTCCTGGGATCCGCTGTAGCTGCATCAGGGTTCTGGTATGTGGCCGCGCAAACGCTGGTGCTCAAGGCCAGAGGATGTGTGGTTACCCTGCACCAGGCCCTGATAATCCACTTCCACGCTGGAGACTCCCAACTTTTCATCAGGCACTCAGGGGTCCTGGTATCCATACCGCTACCCATGACAGAGTCTGGGTCCCGGGCATCGGACCACAACCCCTGACAGATGGCCGTCTGCACTTGGAGTTCGTGGAGTGGACTTTGTAGCTTTCCTGTTCTGTCTGTGTCGTGTCATGCCTGGTTCTTCTGTTTGCAAGAGATCCTGTATCTGGACCAGTCTGCTGGAGATGGCTTCCTTATTTTTGTCGTGGAGGAGGTCGATCTGCTAAGTGGTACGGTGGTCGCTTCAGGTGTTCTCTTGTGATGCATGGTTCCTGGTTCTTTGTTCTAGTTCCTGTTGGTTATTCGGCATGCAAGAGTTCCTGTATCTGGACCAGTCTGCTGGAGATGGCTTCCTTAATTTTGTCGTGGAGGAGGTTGACCTGCTAAGCTGTACGGTGGTCGCTTCAGGTGTTCTCTTGTGATGCTTGGTTCCTTGTTCTTGTTGGTTATTCGGCATGCAAGAGTTCCTGTATCTGGACCAGTCTGCTGGAGATGGCTTCCTTATTTTTGTCGTGGAGGAGGTCGATCTGCTAAGCTGTACGTTGGTCGCTTCAGGTGTTCTCTTGTGATGCTTGGTTCCTCTTTCATGGCAGTGCTCCTATTCTGGAGTGGATCTCGGTCCTGGCTGGTGGTTCCTTTGCAGGAGACCTTTCCAAAGGAATTAAAGTAGTTCGGAATGGCATTGTGAGCCGCAAACTACTTTCCTGCTGTGTCAGGGAATCCTTGCCTCCAGTAAGTCTTGAGGACTTAGTTGCTGGATCCTCGCTTCTTTCCTGGTCTCTGCCTAAGAGCTGATTGTCGCGCCCAGAGGACGCTCCTTAAGAGGGGAGTTATGAAACATCATACCATGTTCTGCGGAGATGTCTGGCTTTGGTTTCTCGTATCCAGTACTCTTTTTACAATTCTTGTTTAGTTTTTCTTGGTATTTTGGTTTTCTATTCTATGTCTGGTTTTCTTTATGCTGTGTTTTTCTGGGTTCATTCCTGTAATGTGTTCATGTTCTGGGTTTAGCTTCCTATCCTTCTCTGGTTCTGGGTTCTTCTAGTTCTGTCTTGTTTTCTTGTTTGGTGACTATCCTAGCCTTGCCTTTTTTCTGTACTGGATACATGTCTGCTGCAGAGCCCCCCTATCCAGTTCCTGGGAGGTCTGCATATCAAGTTCCTGGGATCCGCTGTAGCTGCATCAGGGTTCTGGTATGTGGCCGCGCAAACGCTGGTGCTCAACGCCAGAGGATGTGTGGTTACCCTGCACCAGGCCCTGATAATCAACTTCCACGCTGGAAACTCCCAACTTTTCATCAGGCACTCAGGGGTCCCGGTTTCCGTACCGCTACCCGTGACAGCATCTGTGTCCCGGGCACCGGACCCCCACCCGTGACACCAGCTTGATGGGTTTGGGTGAGTTGCTGGACCTTGGATTAGAAGGTCCAGGGAAATTGGAAGCAACCAAGGATGGGTTAGAGACATTTTCAAAAAAAGAGATTACCAGGGTTTTCTGGGCCAGATCGGAATAATGGCACCTTCTATCCATCTTTCCAGATTTTTCTCAATATGCTTGGAATAAGAGGCAGGGTAGGGAATACATACCCCAGGTCGAAGTTCCAAGGATGGGAAAGGGTATCTGGACCCAAAGCTAGAGGGTCCTTGGATGGGGAAAGGTAGCTTGTCTCCTAAACATTCTATCTGTTGGCCATCAGCTCCACCTGGGGTATGCCTCACCTCTTTGTCAGAACCTGAAAAACTCTGGGGTTCAAGCTCCATTCGCCTGGTAATATGCGACTTCTGCTGAGGAAATCTGCCAGAATATTTTCTTTCCCCCGGGAGGTAGATTGCTTTCATTCCCTTGATATTAACTTGCACCCAGGACATCAGCAGAGTTATTTCTTGTAAGAGAAGTTTGCTTCTTGTGCCTCCTTGGTGATTTATATACTCGGCCACTGCTCCATTGTCCGTCTGTATAGAAAGTCAAGGACTCTGGAGGGCTCTCTGGAGTTTCCGTAAAGTAATGCATATTGTCCTTTATTCCCGCAGGTTTGAGTGAAGGCACCGTTCTGAGGGATTCCAAGTGCCTTGAATCCTAATCAATTCCATGTGTGCACCACATCCTGTCATGCTCGCATCTGGGGTGATAATTTGCCAAGGGGGATCCTCTAAAGGAAAACCTCTCCAAAGATTGTCTCGCTGTAACCACCATACCAATTGATCTTTCACCACTTGAGGAATTTGAATAATTTGTAGCCAGTTGTTGTGATAGCGGTTGAAATGATTTAGGAAGTTCAATTAGATTGTTCTTGAGTTCTATTGTACCCATCGCACTAATTCTATGGTTGAGGTTAGTGAGTCCAGAATGCTCATGTACACCTTGGCCGTGATGGAATATTTGGGAAGGACAGAGAGAATTTTGTTTTGAATTTTGTTTATCCTTTCTTGTGACAGGAAGACCTTTGCTTTTATGGTGTCGATATAGGCACCCAGGAATACTGCTTCTTTCGATGGAATTAGAGCACTCTTCTCCTTGTTGATAATCCAGCCGTGTTCTTGTAGACAGTTTAGGGCCTGTAACGTGTGACGAGAGGCTCCTTGAAGAGATGGAGCAACTATTAAAATGCCATCCAGGTAGTGAAATATGACCAGTCCTTCTTTCCTCACATGTGCTATAAGGACCACTAAGAGTTTTGAGAAGGTCCTTGGAGCAAGGCTTAAGCCGAAAGGGAGGCTTCTAAATTGGAAATGCTGTCCCATAATATGAAATCGGAGAAACTTGCGATGAAGAGGGTAGATGGGAACGTGGTAATATGCATCCCTCAGGTCTATGGATGTTAGCCAATCCCCTCTGTTGAAGTTGGGAATAATAGTGGACATGGATTCCATCTTGAAAGAGAGGCGCTTCAGGAATTTGTTGGTTTTATTCAGATCTATTATGAGCCTCCATTTCCCGTTGGGTTTTGGGGCCAAGAATACAGTTGAATAGATACCTTTGAATCTCTCTAAAAGAGGCATCTCTTCTATGACACTTTGGAGAAGTAGTAATTTGACCCAGAGGTTCTGGCTTCTCCTTTTTTCCCCAAGGGTTTTCTTGACCTTATGAAGGAGTTAATTTGAGAAAAAGAGTCAAATTTGATTCTGTAGCCCTGATCGATGATGGACATGGCCCATGAGTCTGATATATTCGTGGCCAAACAGAAAGGAAACGATGAAGTCTTCCTCCTAGGCAGTCTGTATGGGCCTGTAAACCTTCAGAAGTTTTTAGAAGGGACTCTCAATCCCCTACCTCTGTTGGACTCAGAGGAAGATGAGGGAGGCTGATAGGATCTCCAAGATGCATATCTGTTGTATTCTTTACCTGGTCAATATGCTCTGCTGTCTCAAAAGGACCTGTCACAAAACCTTTTGTCTTTCCATGAAGTTGAGTATGTAGTTCTCTTCCCCTGGGGTAGAAAAGCTTTCTTGTTGTCTGCAGCTTTTTGGATATCCTCATCGAGGACTTTTCCCAAAAAAATGGAAGGGAAGAGTGCAAAGGGAGAATTTAGAAGAAAAGTCAGCTCCCCAAGAGTGCAACCACATGACTCTTCTGGCTGAGACAGACAATGCCATGCTTTTGGCAATCCTCTTAGAGATATCCAGGGATGCTTCGGAGCTGAAGTCTGCTGCGAGTCTGAAATCCCTAAGGCTGTCCAGAAGGTGTTCTCTTCTCACACCTCTTTGGATATCTTCTTCCAGGATGTTTAACCTTAATTTCATAGCTCTGGACAGGGTGGTAAGAGCTATAGCTGGGTGTAAGGCTGAACACAGAGACAGATAAGCTTTAATTAGATTGGCATTCAGTCTCTTCTCCATAGGTTCCCATATATATGCCATGGAGTCAATGGGAAGCGCAGTAAGTTTTGCAATCTTTATCACCACTGCATCAATCTTTGGAATAGCAGAGCAAGTTTTGCAATCCTTGGAGGTGAAGGGGTAGATCCTAGGATTTTTATTTTTGAGGGTAATTATTTTCTCTGGCCTGGCCCATTTCCTTGATAGAAGGATGCACAGGAAACAAGGTTTTTGAAGATCTGAGGTCTTCAAAATATTTGTAGGATTCTAGGGATTTCGTCTTTTCTTCCTGTAATGTTAGGGTATTTGTTATGAGGAAGATACGTTTTTCAACAAATTTGGAGTCTAAGGATTTAGGGCCATACTCCGTATCCTCCTCCTCTCTGTCAGAAATATCCTCAAAGGATTCCAACTCAGACTGATGAGGGACAAGAGGGTTCAGATCTCTGATGCTTTTTGGAGGTGGTGTTTTTACTAAAAGCCTTGAAGCCTTCTGCTATGGCTTGGGATATCCAGGTTTTATGTACTTCTTGAGGAGAACACTTCCTAGGCTGAATGTCTGTCACTTCCGTCATACAGGTGAGGCATAGGTTGTTACCCTCTAGAGAAGTTGTATTGCAGGCCAAGCAGCGATTAGATTTTTCCTTGTGTTTTCCAGGGGAATCTATCCCGGCACATGCTGCAAAATAAGAAGGACCATGTAAGTAACTATGGGGCCCATATGCCACTCTTTTATTCCCCTTCTAAACTAATAAACTCACCTATGTTTCTTTGAACCTGAGTGGTGGGAGGCAGCGGGAGAAGACATCTATAAAAAAGGAATAAAAAACGCTAAGTGAGGAGAAATTTGTTTCAAGGAAAATATATTATTTCCTATAACTATTAATGAAAATGGGAGACAGAGAATCCATTCTTACCTTAAGGCATGAAGGAAAATACAACTGGCAGCACTGAAAGATATTTTCATAGAGCCAGAAAGCACTTGTCACTTTAAGAACCAAATGAAACCATGTAACTTTAAGTGAAAAGTTCGTGAATGTGCAGATCGTTCGTTAGAACGCTGAGACATTCGCGCAATTTTTCTATGACAGTTCGCACCAATTCATGAGAACAGACTATAAACAAACTGAAGTTAGCCGGTGATACTCTTTGAAAGGAAAACAAACGCTGCAGCGTTCGTGCGGCTGAAAGAGACGAACAAACAGGCAATCACTTACCAGATTGCGAGGCTTACCCACAAGGGAACAAGATCAAACTCCCGAATGAAGGAAATACACGAACTGAGGAAAGGTAGAAATAGAAGGAAGTTTTCGCGAATGAAGAGGTCTATCTCCCAGTAGCCTCTAGGTTCTGCAGGGGGAATAATATAAGGCTTTTGAAGTACAATGGAGCCTAGTCCTCAGCATGTTGTAAGTCAATCCTTAAAGTAGATTCAAATTACTAGTTTGAATCTGACCCAGTTAGTCCTGCTCATGCAGGCTGTTTACTGGGTCCTTTGGGCACAGAGAGGCTGAACTGTGCCTGGGAGCAGTGATGTATTTAGTGCAAGGCTAACACGGCATTTGCCTTGGGCGGCACTTTCCAGGGGGTGGCAAAATACACTGCAGCCAAATGCCTAAAAATAACAATAATTTGTGAGTGTGCATGGGGTAAATGTGTGTGCATGTCTGTCAGTGTGTGTCTGTGAGTGTGTGTGTCAGTGAATGTGTGTCTCTCAGTGTGTGTCTGTGAGTAAGTGTGTGTCTGTCAGTGATTTTGAGTGTGTCTGCCAGTGAATGTGTGGGTAAGTCTGCAAGTGTGTGTCTGTGAGTGTGTGTGTGTGTGTCAGTGAGTGTGTATCTGTCAGTGAGTATGTGTGTATGTCATTGTGTCTGTTAGTGTGCGTGTTGGCCACTGAGTGTGTATGTGTCTGTCAGTGAGTATGTCTTTCAGTGAGTGTCTTTCAGTGAGTGCGTGTCTGTCAGTGAGTGTGTGTATCTGGTAGTGTGTGTCTGAGTCATTGTGTGTGTGTGTTTGTCAGTGTGGGTTTGTAAGTAAGTGTGTGTGTGTGTGTCTGTCAGTGAGTGCCTGAGTGATTGTGTGTGTCTGACAGATCTTTTCAAATTAGCGTGTGTGTGTGTGTCTGTTTGTGTGTGATTGTGTGGATGTCAGTGTGTGTCTGTCAGTGAGTATATGTCAGTGTATCTGAGAGTGTGTGCTTGTCAGTGAGTGGGTGTGTCAGTTTGTGTCTGTCAGTCAAAGTGTGTGATAGTCTTTAAGAGGAAGAGGTGTGGCATTGAAAGAAAGGGGTGGGGCAAATTTAAATTACGGGGTGCCCAGGCTCCAGCATGCCTAGGGCAGCACAAATTCCAAAATACAACCCTGCCTGGGAGACCCATGGTACACATGGGAAAGTGGCCCAAAAAAAGAAAATTGTTAAGTTTTAAATTTAACCTGTCTGTCCGGTTAAGGACAGGAAAAAAGACTGCGATATGGAAGCAGGAGGGACCTTTTATGCCTCCAGTCTCTTTCCTCTCTTTCCCTTACACACACCCTGCACCCCTCTCTCACACACACAAACACACACACAGCACCCCACACACACACATCACCCCTCCCCAACACACAGAGTGTAACAAAACCCCTCATTGCTTGTAGTAGTTATGGTGGTTTTGTCCCTTCTCACAGTGGTTATGGTGTGGATCCTGGCATTGTATTCCAACCAAGAACACAGTCCTAGACTCTGGTTACCCTGGGATTATGGCCCCTGGAGTGCATTACCTGTTAAAAACTCAATTTCTGCAACTTGAATGTTAAAACACTATGTCTGGCCCTTTAACTCTGTTGGGAAAGAATCTGTACTTTTAAAACTGGCACTTCGGATACACACAAATCACCTCACACACACAGCACCCCTCACATACACAGCACCCCTCAGACACAATGCATCCCACTCACACACAGCGCACCCCTAACACACACACCACCCCTTACATCACACACACGCAGCATCCATTATACACACACTGCACCCCTCACATACACACTGCACCCATCATTGTCTGTCTGTGTGTATTCAGCAGTCTGTGTGTGTGTACTCAGCAGTCTGTGGGTATTCAGCAGTCTATGTGTATATATTCAGCAGTTTGCATGTATTCAGCAGCCTGAACATATTCTGCATTCTGTGTGTGTGTGTATTCAGCAGTCTGTGTGCGTGTATTTAGCAGTCTGTGTGTGTATTCAGCAGTCTGTGTGTTTGTATTGTATGAATATATTGCATTTCTTGGACGTACCAATAAATATAAGAGTAACTTTATTGATTTTTTTGGGACATTGCCACGTTCGCATGAGAACTTCCCCCATAGGAAAGCATTGTACAGTATATGGGGTGACACTGGATTTTCTTGTGAATAGCGTGAGGACATCCAGCATCAGTTAGGTCACCTAACGACCCCAAAGTCCGTCTAGTGACTGTCTGGTAGACAGCCACTAGAGATAGAGCTTACCCTGGCAGGTAATTATTGCAGTCTATTAAAAACTGCAATAATTACCACTGCAGGGTAAAGGGACCTCGGAATATGCACCCAGACTACTTCAATGAGCTGAAGTGGTCCGGGTGCCATAGTGTTCCTTTAAACTCAGTGAAAAGCCAGGAAGCTCCTTTGATGGCTGTCTGGTAGACCGCCACTAGAGGCAGTCTTAGCACTGCAATATAAACATTGCCGTTTCTCTGACACCACAATGTTTTAAGCTGCAGGGTTAAGGGGACAGGGACACTGAACCCAGACCACTTCAATGAGATGTAGAGGTCTAAGTGCCAATAGTGCCTTTGTACAGAATGAACGGTGGCGATGGTGGAGGGAGGCCTAACTGAATACCTGACTAGGGCTCTGTTGTATTTTAACCCTTCTCTGCATGCAGATAGAAAATGGAAACAGCCCGGACACTGCCGTCATTTGTTTTTAGCCCAGTTACACTATTCATCGTTTGTGGGAAAGTTACATTTTCATCCAGAGCTCAGCTTGTCTGTATACTATGATACCTGGGAGTGTGAGGTAGAAACGGCTCTGACTCATGTTCTGCCGCTGATTAGAGTGAGACAATGAGCTCCAGAAATGATATGTGAACTGTGCTAAATAGGATGAAGTCGTGAAATATAAAGTTGTGAACTAATTTGGATAAACACATAACAATGCCGTTATATCAAAGATAACAGCATGTTTAACCGTGTCGGTGCTAGAGAGCTGAGTTTTCTAATCACAGCGAAGGCAGACTAACATGTGTGGATGAGGGAGCAATCTTTTACCCTGCCAGCAGTGATGTATTTACTGCAAGGCTAACAAGGCATTTGCCTTGGGCGACACTTTCCAGGGAACGGCAAAAAACACTGCTCCTAAATGCCGAAAAATTATAATTTGTGAGTGTTGGGGGTAAATGTGTGTGTATGTCTGTCAGTGTGTGTCTGTGAGTGTGTGTGTCAGTGAATGTCTGTGTGTATATCTGTGTGTGTCTGTCAGTGAATGGGTGTCTGTCAGTGTGTGTCTGTGAATAAGTGTGTGTCTGTCAGTGATTTTGTGTGTGTCTGCCAGTGAATGTGTGTGTAAGTCTGCAAGTGTGTATATGTGATTATGTGTGTATGTCATTGTGTCTGTCAGTGAGTCTGTGTGTGTTGGCCAGTGAGTGTGTACGTGTCTGTCAGTGAGTATGTCTTTCAGTAAGTGTGTCTGTCAGTGAGTGTGTGTCTGTCAGTGAGTGCGTGTATCTGTTAGTGTGTGTCTGAGTCATTGTGTGTGTGTCTGTCAGTGTGGGTCTGTAAGTGAGTGTGTGTGTGTGTGTGTCTGTCAGTGAGTGTCTGAGTGATTGTGTGTGTCTGTCTGTCAGTGAGTGTGTGTGTCTGTGTGTGTGTGTGTGTATGTCAGTGAGTATATGTCAGTGTATCTGAGAGTGTGTGCTTGTCAGTGAGTGGGTGTATCAGTGTGTGTCCGTCAGTCAAAGTGTGGCAGGAAGACGTGTGGTATTGAAAGGAAGGGGTGGGGCAAATTTAAATTAGGGGGTGCCCAGGTTCCATCATGCCTAGGGCAGCACAAATCCAAAATACACCCCTGCCTGGGATACCCATGGTACACATGGAAAGTGGCCAAAAAAAAGAAAATTGTTAAGTTTTAACCCCTTAAGGACACGACATGTGTGACATGTCATGATTCCCTTTTATTCCTGAAGTTCGGTCCTTACGGGGTTAAATTTAACATGTCTGTCCGTTTAAGGACAGGAAAAAAGACTGAGATAAGGAAGCAGGAGGGACCTTTTATGCCTCCAGTCTATTTCCTCTCTTTTTTTTATTGGTTGATCCTATCCTGATCTGGTTAGGGGTGCAGCTACCCATAAGTGATGCTGCCATGATTAGCCAAGAAATATACATACCTCTAAATTTTGACGTCCATAGAATCTGGACACCGGTGGGAGGAGGCAGGCCAGTGATCCAATTGCCCCTTTACTGGCAGAAAGCAGGGCATGTATGTTACAAAAGACTATTGTTACAAAAGACTGGAAATCACTATGTTGCTGTTTTTACTCACTGATTGATACTGTTTGCCACTGCATAAGTTAAACAGAAAACCACACGAATGGATTACACGAACCCTTAGGGAGGCTCCATTCGTGGTACGAACGGGGGACCCCCCAGAAACTGGCGTGTGCCGCCACTTAACCCCGTCACCCCGCAAACTACCGAACGGGCGACCCCCCCGGCTCGCGGAGTGTGGTAGCCATTAACCACCCAGATGGCTGCGGTTTGCGGTTAACCACAATGTAATCGTTATGCCTGGGGGCATCGACGTTCGCACCCAAAGTACCGAAGGGAAAAGACCGAACGATCCACCGAACGACGACCCCCTACAGCGGGTCGCGTGGCGCTCATTAACTGTGGTTTCTGCGGTTAACCACAGGTCAAGTACCCTGCTCCCAGGTGGTCCTCATTCCCTTACCGAACGAGCCCACTACCAGGCCGACAGCGGGACTTCGCAGGAACTGATACCGAGTTTAGTTCCACGAGTTAGACACGAAGTCCCGCTGCTCGCTAAACCAGCAGAAAACATGGCCGCCAACAAAGACTAACCATCTCATAATGCCGAACGGACTTTATACGGCAGAAACAGTACATTCTGTTCGTGGGATTAGAGCGGCATTCGCCTGGTTTATCTATACAAACGCGAGCCTTAAAATGAATGGTGGAATGAATGGTTTTCCCGTAATAATGTACAAGTTATGGATTTTTATGTAGTTTTCTGGGGCATAATAAAACGTGGTCTTTTGTGCGCTTGGAGATAATTAGATTGTAAAACCGTTGGCCTCATTATCTCCAAGCTGGGCGGGTACTACTTCAAATGATACAGTATACTGTGATTGGTTACCTGTTTGTACTGTACCTGTATTCCATCAGGTCCACAGGGGGCTGTCCTTGGACCTGAGGAATCACATAAATTGCCATGCTATGTGCCAGTAAAGCCAGTTCGTTTTGACCCTCAACTTGCAGCCTCGACTCATGTTGTAGGGATCCGGGATATTGATGTTTAGATCGTGCTTGGGGATATTCTACACTTACAGCTGATTACCGAAAGACCTCCGTTCGACTCTCTGCAGCGGGAACCAGGACAACCAAGCGATCAACCCTCCTGCTAGACCGGGGGCAATCGTAACAATTGGTGGCAGCGGCGGGATTATCCTGGAATCCCTAAAGAGAGATATCTAGGACGGATGGAGAGTAACTACGACAAACTGAAGCATACCACGTTAAAGGATTTACTCGAGAGCCGTGGAGGGAACGCAAGTAACCGGCCGAGGAGAGAATTGATTGCCGACCTTAACGAGTTGGATCAAAGCTTCACAATGGCAGAACCAACGGCAACATGCAGCGATGAGAAGACCAGGATCGTCCGAGAAAGGCTGCCTCTGTACGGACCAAACCCATCCGTGGAGCTGATACAGCAACTAATGGCCGAAGCCGAGGCGGACGTACAGCGGACTAGAGCCCACGAGCTGAGCATGAGGACCGCTGATAGCCACAACGGCCCCCTGGAAACTACCGAACAGCCAAAGATCCCGTTCGCGGCATTCAAACCGTTCGCGGAGAATGAGATGGGGATAGACGAATTTTTGGCCGATTTTGAAAGACAATGTGCCCTGCATCAGATCCCCGTCACAGCGTGGCCGCGTATCCTGGCAGGAAAATTAACCGGGCGGGCCATGGAAGCCTTCAGAACCCTCAGCGCCGAAGAGGTAGCCCAATACACCACAGTCAAAGAGACGCTGCTGAAACGGTACGCTGTGACCCCAGACACCTACCGAAGGCAGTTCCGCAGCACGAAGAAAAAAGCGAATGATACCCATGCCGAATGGGCACATCGTATGCGGAGAGCTGCAACCCATTGGATTACCGGGTGTCGGGCCGTCACGGCCGCGGAAATATTGGAACTTTTCTTATTAGAGCATTTTTATGAGGGTCTGGAACAAAAAGACCGGGAGTGGTTGAAAGACCGGCGTCCCGCTAACCTACACGAAGCAGCCCGGTTGGCAGACGAGCACCGGGATGCGCAAGTACAGGAGTTCAACAATGCCCGAACGGTAACTCGCCCCGAAGCAAGAGAGGGATACCGATCAACTCCACGAACGGAGTTTCGCAACCCTGTACCCGCAGGTCCTACACGGTACATGGGACCACCCAGCCACTACCCTCAGGAACGCTCCCGACCCACATGTTATAAGTGCAAGCAGCCGGGGCACCTGATAGCGAGTTGCCCCCTTAACAACAATTACCCCGCACGGAACTATAATTCTTCTCCAACGGGAAACAATCGTCCAGCTCGAGCGTTTTGCCTGGAACAAGACAGTCCTCTAGAAGAATACCTGGGACCCCTACATGAAGCGAATCCTGTGTATGCCGCCAGCGACAATAGACAACACCACCGGCAAGAGGTACTACTGGAGGGGCGTCCCACACAGGGGTTAAGAGATACCGGGGCCACGATCACCTTGGTGCAAAGCCGGTTAGTCCCCGACTACAAACGCTCGCCTGACACAGTGGCTGTCCGGGTGGCTGGAGGGGACATATACAAACTACCCACGGCAAAGGTACACTTGGATTGGGGTGCGGGAAAAGGACTTGTGAGGGTGGGAATTATGGACAATTTGCCAGCCGAGGTTTTGCTGGGAAACGACCTGGGACCTATGACTTCAGCTTATGCCCCGTCCTACAATGCTGAGGCACATCCTGTGACGACCCGGTCACAAGCTGGACGAGCCCGAGACCCTTCACCAGTGCGGGAGACGCAGGTAAGACTTAACCCGACTATGACCCCCCCTCCTACCCCGTTGCCCTGGGACACCCCTGCAGCCTTCGAGGCTGAGACCAAAACTGATCCGACGCTCCAAAAATATAGGGAACGAGCCGACACCGGGGCTGGGGGAACAGACCAGGAGACTTTTGCATGGGAACAGGGTCGACTGTACCGACACACAGAGAAAAAAGGGCACCGAAGGAGACAGTTAGTGATACCCCACAAGTATAGGCGGGATATCCTCCGGGTGGGTCATGATATTCCCTTAGCCGGGCACTTGGCAGTAACACGTACCCTACACCGTATTACCCATACCTTGTTCTGGCCAGGAGTACATGCCGATGTCAGGTCCTACTGTAATACGTGTGAGGTGTGCCAACGGGTAGGCAAACGAGGAGACCACCCCAAGGCACATCTCGTGAACATGCCCATTATCGACGAGCCATTTAGCCGGGTAGCCATCGACTTAATTGGGCCCCTGGCCACCCCTAGTCCCTCTGGCAAGAGATACATCCTTACCATAGTGGATTACGCTACCCGCTACCCAGAAGCGGTGGCTTTATCCAATATCCAGGCAGACACAGTGGCTAATGCCTTAGTACAGGTATTCTCTCGGGTAGGATTCCCTAGGGAGATTTTATCCGACAGAGGCTCACAGTTCACGGCAGAGCTGACCCAGCAGCTCTGGCACGTTTGCAAAATTAAATCCCTGCTTAGCTCCCCATACCACCCCCAGACCAATGGGTTATGTGAGCGGTTCAACGGAACCCTCAAGCAGATGTTAAAAACCTTTACTCAGGAGTATAGGGACTGGGAACGTTTCCTGCCGCACCTCCTGTTCGCTTACCGGGAAGTGCCCCAGGAAACCACCGGGTTCTCTCCCTTTGAGCTGTTATACGGTCGCAAGGTACGGGGTCCCCTGAACTTGATCCGTGAGCACTGGGAGGGAGAGACAGAGAACGCTGGGGTCCCCATCGTGCCTTACGTACTGGAGCTCCGGGACCGAATGGAGCAATTGGCTAAGTCAGTCCAGGCCAACCTCCAGGCGGCCCAGGGGCGACAGAAAGTCTGGTACGACCGGGGGGCACGGCGAAGAAGCTTCTGTCTCGGGCAGAAAGTCATGGTCCTAAAACCAGTTAAGACGGACAAGCTGCAAGCAGCTTGGCAGGGTCCCTACCAGATAGTGGAAAAGAGAGGGGACACCACTTATGTAATTGCCAGCTGTCACGATGAAAACTTAAGAAAGATATTTCACGTGAACATGCTGAAGGAATACTTGCAAAGACCCGAGGAAGTGTCAGCCATATGTAGCCCTGCGCACGAGGACGCAGATAGTTTACCTATACCCGACCTATTAACCCCTAATTCCCCGGTTGAAATAGTGAGCCAAGTACAGATCGGGGACAGACTTAGCCAAGCTGAGAGGGAGCAGCTACACAAACTGCTCCGAGAGAAACAAGCCATGTTCTCCCAAGAACCAGGGTACACTGAGCTGACCACTCACCAAGTAGATACCCCCGGCCAAAACCCTTTGAGACAAGCTCCCTACCGAATTCCGGAGGCAGTAAGGACAGGCATGAAAAAGGAGATAGACGAGATGCTGCGACTAGGGGTCATTGAAGCTTCCGATAGTCCCTGGGCATCCCCGGTGGTGCTGGTTCCCAAAAAGGACGGCACCACCAGGTTCTGTGTGGACTACCGGAGACTCAATGACAAAACGGTCACCGATGCCTACCCCATGCCCAGAGTGGATGAGCTGTTGGATCGCATAGCCAGGGGGAACTACCTAACTACCATTGACCTCTGTAAAGGTTACTGGCAAATCCCCCTGGCCAGGGAGGCTGTCCCCAAGTCGGCCTTCGTCACCCCGTTCGGTCTGTACCACTTTAAGGTCATGCCGTTCGGGATGAAGAATGCCCCCGCTACCTTCCAGCGCTTGGTGGACAGACTCCTTGATGGCTTCCAGGAGTTTGCCTGCGCATATCTGGACGACATAGCGATCCACAGTGAATCCTGGGAGGAACACTTGGCTCATGTGGGAATGGTCCTAGACCAGATTCGAGCCGCCGGCCTGACGCTAAAGCCCGAAAAATGCCACTTTGGGATGGCTGAAGTTCAGTACCTGGGGCACCGGGTAGGCTGTGGGAAGCAACGACCAGAGCCAGCTAAAATAGAAGCGGTCGCCAACTGGCCCACTCCCCACACTAAGACCCAAGTGCTAGCCTTTCTGGGCACCGCTGGGTACTACAGAAAATTTGTACCGGAGTATAGCGCCATTGCCAAACCCCTGACCGACCTGACAAAGAAAAACCTTCCCCGACAGGTCCTGTGGTCTCCCCATTGTGAAACAGCTTTCCAAGCCCTCAAAACTGCGTTGATTAATGCTCCTGTCTTGGCTGCCCCAGCCCCTAATCGACGTTTTATTGTCCATACAGACGCTTCCATGTTCGGGCTGGGAGCTGTCCTCAGCCAAGTAGGAGATGATGGGAAAGAACACCCGATTGCCTACATCAGTCGAAAACTCCTACCACGCAAAGTCAGCTATGCCGCGGTAGAAAAGGAGTGTTTGGCTCTGGTGTGGGCATTAAAGAAGTTAACCCCCTATTTGTATGGACAAGAGTTCACTCTGGTTACAGACCATAACCCGCTGGTGTGGCTCAACCGGGTCGCTGGGGACAATGGCAGATTGTTACGCTGGAGCTTATCCCTGCAACCCTTTAATTTTACCATCACCTACCGACCTGGGAAGCAGAACGGCAACGCCGACGGATTATCCCGGCAAACAGATCTCAGCCCAGCATAACCCCACGAGTCTGGACAGCCTTAGTCTGCCCCGAAAAGGGGTCAGACAGTGTCTGCCAGAGTGTTCCACAAGGAGGGAGCATTGTTACAAAAGACTATTGTTACAAAAGACTGGAAATCACTATGTTGCTGTTTTTACTCACTGATTGATACTGTTTGCCACTGCATAAGTTAAACAGAAAACCACACGAATGGATTACACGAACCCTTAGGGAGGCTCCATTCGTGGTACGAACGGGGGACCCCCCAGAAACTGGCGTGTGCCGCCACTTAACCCCGTCACCCCGCAAACTACCGAACGGTCGACCACCCGGCCCGCGGAGTGTGGCAGCCATTAACCACCCAGGTGGCTGCGGTTTGCTGTTAACCACAACGTAACTGATATGCCTGGGGGCATCGACGTTAGCACCCAAAGTACCGAAGGGAAAATACCGAACTATCCACCGAACGACGACCCCCTACAGCGGGTCGCGTGGCGCTCATTAACTGTGGTTTCTGCGGTTAACCACAGGTCAAGTACCCTGCTCCCAGGTGGTCCTCATTCCCTTACCGAACGAGCCCACTACCAGGCCGACAGCGGGGCTTCGCAGGAACTGATACCGAGTTTAGTTCCACGAGTTAGACACGAAGTCCCGCTGCTCGCTAAACCAGCAGAAAACATGGCCGCCAACAAAGACTAACCATCTCATAATGCCGAACGGACTTTATACGGCAGAAACAGTACATTCTGTTCGTGGGATTAGAGCGGCATTCGCCTGGTTTATCTATACGAACGCGAGCCTTAAAATGAATGGTGGAATGAATGGTTTTCCTGTAATAATGTACAAGTTATGGATTTTTATGTAGTTTTCTGGGGCATAATAAAACGTGGTCTTTTGTGCGCTTGGAGATAATTAGATTGTAAAACCGTTGGCCTCATTATCTCCAAGCTGGGCGGGTACTACTTTCAAATGATACAGTATACTGTGATTGGTTACCTGTTTGTACTGTACCTGTATTCCATCAGGTCCACAGGGGGCTGTCCTTGGACCTGAGGAATCACATAAATTGCCATGCTATGTGCCAGTAAAGCCAGTTCGTTTTGACCCTCAACTTGCAGCCTCGACTCATGTTGTAGGGATCCGGGATATTGATGTTTAGATCGTGCTTGGGGATATTCTACACTTACAGCTGATTACCGAAAGACCTCCGTTCGACTCTCTGCAGCGGGAACCAGGACAACCAAGCGATCAACCCTCCTGCTAGACCGGGGGCAATCGTAACAATGTATATATGTTTTTATTTCCAATTATTGTTTTATTTATTTATTTTAATGTATGTCTTTCCAAATTTAAAAAGGGGATATTTGAAGGTGAAGGAAGCCTTGCTTAACCTATGAGGATTTCAGGTGGATAGATATATATTGTTAGGAGTTTTTCCCACAGACACTTACTGGTAAGGTGGTCATACAAGGTTTTAAACCTAGGTTTCCCAGTTTAAAGGCAGTGATGCTACCACTCCTCTAACTAGCCAATATTTAATATTGCTTGATTAAATAAATAAAAATAAATAAATAAATTACTATATGCATTGGAACTAGGCACAACATCATGTGTGTTTTAGAGACTAGAATCAACTTGTTGGCCACCCCTCTTTTATATGGCACAAAACACATGATGCATGTTATGACTATTATTTTCTAATTATTATAAACAATATGGATAAAAAGCTAATAAAATGTGTGATATGTTGTTGCATGAACTAATATTGCCCGTATTAAAAGTAATTGTCTGAATGCGGGCTGCGGCCTGGCCTCCTGACCTCCTGCTGTGGAGTATGATAATGATGTCTGGGAGATGAAGATCGCTGCTGGTGTTTGATAGTGAGCTGCTGGATTGTAATAATCTTTGTGTCATTTTATCATTATTGAGTGTGCGGTTTCAAAGTTTTCTAAAGCAACGGGTTACTATGCATACCGCTCTCATATATTTACATATATTTCTAGTTTATTTTAGCCGCTCTTTGATTTTTACAAGGTGTCTAGATATAAATCTGTCTGCCATCTTTTTCGTATTTCTGCCAGACTGTCTTTCTCTCTATCGAGCTGTCATCAGTCAATATTAATAAATATCTCTTTTAACTATTAAACTATTTATTTTGTTCATTGAGGTACCTATTTGTCTGCATGTCTTCGTTGTCTTTCATGTCCATCTTACTCTTTATGATATTGTCAAGGGCCAAATAGTGATGGCTAGACGACCGGGTCAGAGCATCTCCAAAACGGTGAGTCTTGTTGGGTGTTCCTGGTATGCAATGGTTAGTACCTACCAAAAGTGGTGCAAGGAAGAACAACTGGTAAACCGTTATCAGGATCATGGGAGCCCAAGGCTCATTGATGACTGTGTGGGGCAGAGGCTAAGCTGTCCAATCACACAGAGCTCAAATTGCTGAAAAACTGAATGCTGCCTAAGATAGAAAGCTGCCGGAACACACAATGCATCGGAGTGCCTATGATAACCCCTGCATACCTCTGAAAGCACCTTTAATGGGGATGTAAGCATCAGAACTGAACCATGGTTCAATGGAAGAAGGTTGCCTGGTCTAATAAATCACTTTTGTTTTAGATCAGGCGGATGGCTGGGTGCAGGCCCGGACTGGCCATCGGGCACACCGGGCAAATGCCCGGTGGGCCGCGGTGGCCATGGGCCGAGGCCGGCAGGGGAGGTCCCAGGATCTCCCCTGCCGGTCTGTGCAGGGCCGGCACTCTCTTAGCGCCGGCCCCGCTGTTTGCCATGGAGGGCCGGTGGGGAGATCAAAGCTCTCCCTCACCGGCCCACATGCGGCCGCCGGCGGGGAGGGAGCCAGCCAGCCAGGCTGGAGAGAGGACCCGGCGGAGCTCTAACTTGCAGCTCCGCCGGGTTCCTCTCGCGAGATCCGGCGCGTTGCCATGGCAACGACCGGATCGCGCGAGAGTGAACTCTAGCCTCACAGGCTAGAGTTCACTCACCCACGAGGACCACCAGGGAACACTGCCACCCCGCCTTCCAGCGTGCCGGTCCCCCCCTCCCAGGCTAAAGGTAAGAAGGGAGGGGGGGAAATAATGACTTTTTTATTTTTTTTATTTACCCCCCCTACACACACACACAATAACATTTATACAGCACTCTCACACCCATCACACACAGCACTCTCTCCCACAGCACTCTCACACCCATCACACACAGCACTCTCTCCCAAAGCACTCTCACACCCATCACACACAGCACTCTCTCCCACAGCACTCTCACACCCATCACACACAGCACTCTCTCCCACAGCACTCTCACACCCATCACACAGCACTCTCACACAGCACTCTCACCCATCACACACAGCACTCTCACACACATTACACACAGCACTCTCTCACACAGCACTCTCTCACCCATCACACACAGCACTCTCACACCCATCACACACAGCGCACTCTCACAGCACTCTCACACACACACAGCACTCTCTCACACAACACTCTCACACCCATCACACTCTCAGCACTCTCACAGCACTCTCACACACACAGCACTTTCACACACACAGCACTCTCTCACAGCACCCTCACACCCATCACACTCACAGCACTCTCTCACAGCACTCTCACAGAGCACTCTCTCACACACCCATCTCACACAGCACTCTCACACCGCACTCTCACACCCATCATCACACACACACGGCACTCTCACACCCATCATCACACACACACGGCACTCTCACACCCATCACTCACACATGGCACTCTCACACACACCGCACCCCTCACACACACACCGCACCCTCACACACACACATACTGCACCCCTCACATACACACAGAACCCCCCCAACACACATACCCAATACTTCCATATATATATTTATATATATACATACATACACACACACACACACACACACACACACACACACACACTACACTCTTAAAGGACCACTCTAGCCACCCAGACCACTTCAGCTTAATGAAGTGGTCTTGGTGCCAGGTCCTTCTAAGGTTAACCCATTGTTTTATAAACATAGCAGTTTCAGAGAAACTGCTATGTTTATCAATGGGTTAAGTCTTCCCCCAAAGCCTCTAGCAGCTGTCTCATTGACAGCCGCTAGAGGCGCTTGCGTGCTTTTCACTGTGAAAATCACAGTGAGAGCACGCAAGCGTCCATAGGAAAGCATTATAAAAGCTTTCCTATGCGACCGGCTGAATGCGCGCACAGCTCTTGCCGCACGTGCGCATTCAGCCGACGGGGCGGATCGGAGGAGGAGAGCTCCCCGCCCGGCGCTGGAAAAAGGTAAGTTTTAACCCCTTTCCAGAGCCGTGCGGGAGGGGGCTCCTGAGCCACATATGCATCACATTACACCACAAACACAACACGACTAAAACCGACCTTATTACACAATACCACACCACGACCAGCTCACTCTACACACACGCAATACCACAAGCAGGCTCCATTTATAGAGACACCAGAGACAAGTTGCAAGGAAACACAGTGCAAGCATGTTATTAAATTTGCTTGCACTGTGCAGAACAAATACAGGACTTTTTTCTCATGCTAGAGCTCTTCAGCAGAGCTCTGCGCATGGTCTGCCCTGGAAGAGCATTGAACCAACATGCTCACTTTGAGAGGAGGCGTGTTTGTCATGAGTGATGACAAAACACACCCTCTCTGCCCCGCCCCCTTCTTAGTGGGCCGCTGTGTTAAAAAAATGCCCGGGCCGAATTTTTCTCCCAGTCCGGCCCTGCATACAACCACAATCAGCAGAATCCAAACATGCCTAACACACCGCCTTAGCCAACCATCACAATCACACTCAGCCATTAAGTTTACTGCTTAGGGGGGGAATGATAAAATGGACACTTTTTTTTATTTTTAGACTGGAGGTTAGTGAATCCTAGCTATGCCCCTGTTATACTGCATAGCAATGAACATAAACATGAACTTGTTCTGAGGTTTGAGTCATTTCAAAAACACCATAACACTTGGCATTAAATGTATAGTCAGTTGAACTAATCTCATCCAACCATTTGCAGAGTGAACAATATGTGAGACCTTGAATTGGCTGGAGTGTAAAGGAATGTATAAACTCTGTGCCAGGAGATATACATGCTTCTTATCTGTCAAAAGGGCAATTCAACTATATAATTTAAATGTCAGGAATGTGTTACTCTACATGTGGAGTACAGGCCAGAAGCTAGTGGAAAAGATACAAATGCTGGACAGAGATAGAAAGAGGTATAATTATCATTAATACTGGTATTTATATAGCGCCAACTTATTCCGCAGTGCTTTACAATTTTACGGAATTGGAACATTTATCAATTAATGAGAAAATTACAAAATGATACAGGAACAATAGGTATATGAGGACCCTGCTCAGATGAGCTTACAGGTAGGAAAAATATTAATTCTAATGGCCAGGGTTAAGTCAGCATCTAAAGAGGTGAAAACACAATGTCTGGTTAATGTAGTTTAAACAGGCCAATATTAGTATCACATAGAACATTGTGAAATAGCCAGAGTGAGGATTCCGTGAATCTGTGTAAAAAGTCAACTAGCCACTTACTTCAATTACTCAAAGACAGCATTACAATAGATAGCAAGGTCATTAGAAGGACCAATGGTAAAAATCAAAGGAATGGACTAACAGGAGCCAAAAAATGGTGCCAGGGTGTAATGCAAGTGCATGTAAACTGAATTTTGGTAAGCATTAATTATGATAGTGCCAGACTAGCATAATTAAGTTTGATTAGTAGGCCAACTACAGATTGATCAATGTTTAAGGAGATTTGCAGACCCTGGGCAGCATCAGAAAAAATTCAATCTGCCTATCAATGCCAGAAGGTAAGTTGCATTGTGCTTAAACATGGAAATCCTACATTTCTGTTATTATTATTATTATTATTATTATTATTATTATTATTATTTGTGTGATCTGACTCATTACATGTCTTTATCTTCTTTTTCTAAACATGGTTGATTTTTATATGTATTTACAATTGCTAATTCTTTTAAATTTCCCGTGTCTAATATTGTCAAAAATCTTCCATGACCGATTAATTACATGATGATACTATATGAGCAACACACAATGGCCGATATCTACATACTGGGTTCTTCAATGTTCTTGTTATCACCCATTGTATGTACTTACATTGGTTCTCAGTGCTGTGCTGCTGACTATTTTAATTGGCCTAATTTCAGCAATGCTTATTTGTACACTGTGGGTATCGATATGATGAGTTATCACTATTGAGCATCTATTGAGCATCAGAACTCACTTTTATTCTAGTTCCAGCATTTTTCATTGCAGTAGGGAATGAAAGGGCCAGGAGATATGTCAATTTTTGTTCCTTTCAGGTTACAATGGTTTAGGACCAGGAAGTTTAGAGTTGGAGCAATTATGAACAGTGATTTAGTAAGCCCATGGTTCTTTATATTTTTATTTTTGACCCACTGGCCCATTGACCTATAGATGTGTAAGTGGTTAGGTGGCAATCCTGGCACTGGGAGCCCTACAGATGTGTAAGTGGTTGTGGTGGCAATCCTGGCCCTGGGAGCGCTGCAGATGTGTAAGTGGTTGTGGTGGCAGTCCGGGCATTGGGAGCCCAATAGATGTGGAAGTGGTTGTGGTGGCAGTCCTGGCACTGGGAGCCCTACAGATGTGTAAGTAGTTGTGGTCAGGCCCGGACTGGCCATCGGGCACACCGGGCAAATGCCCGGTGGGCCGCGGTGTCCGTGGGGCCGAGGCCGGCAGGGGAGGTCCCAGGATCTCCCCTGCCGGTCTTTGCAGGGCCGGCACTCTCCTAGCGCCGGCCCCGCTGTTTGCCACAACGGGCCGGTAGGGAGATCAAAGATCTCCCTCACCTGCCCACATGCAGCCGCCGGCGGGGAGAGGGAGGGAGCCAGCCAGCCTGGAGAGAGGACCAGGCGGAGCTCTAATTTGCAGCTCCGCCGGGTTCCTCTCGCGAGATCCGGCGCGTTGCCATGGCAACGACCGGATCTCGCGAGAGTGAACTCTAGCCTCACGGGCTAGAGTTCACTCACCCACGAGGACCACCAGGGAACCCCACCACCCTGCCTTCCAGCGTGCCGGACCCCCCCTCCCAGGCTAAAGGTAAGAAGGGAGGGGGGGGGGACATAGTGTCTGTTTTTTTATTTACCCCCCCTTACACACACACAATAACATTTATACAGCACTCTCTCACACCCATCACACACAGCACTCTCTCACACAGCACTCTCACACCCATCACACACAGCACTCTCTCACACAGCACTCTCACACCCATAACACACAGCACTCTCTCACACAGCACTCTCACACCACTCTCACACCCATCACACTCACAGCACTCTCACAGAGCACTCACACACACACAGCACTCTCAGAGCACTCTCTCACACAGCACACTCTCACACAGCACTCTCACATCCATCACTGACACACAGCACTCTCACACAGCACTCTCACATCCATCACTGACACACAGCACTCTCACACAGCACTCTCACATCCATCACTGACACACAGCACTCTCACACCCATCACTCACACACGGCACTCTTACACACCGCACCTCTCACATACACACAGAACTCCCCCAACACACTGCACCACACACATACACAATACTTCCAAATATATATATATATATATCTACACACACACACACACACACTACACTCTTAAAGGACCACATTAGCCACCCAGACCACTTCAGCTCAATGAAGTGGTCTTGGTGCCAGGTCCTTCTAGGGTTAACCCATTGTTTTATAAACATAGCAGTTTCAGAGAAACTGCTATGTTTATCAATGGGTTAAGCCTTCCCCCAAAGCCTTGCGTGCTTTTCACTATGAAAATCACAGTGAGAGCTGTAGCGGAGATGCAATATTCCCCAGGTTGTCTCCGCTTATAATCCAAGTGAGGCTCAGGAACAAGTAAATAATAAATCCATAGGCAAAGTTTCCAGCAGGTAAAATAACAGCAACCTCCCCACAGCAATCCCAATAACTGGACGACACACAGTTTCAGGAGCAGAACTGACAAGCCTTTAATCACAGTCTCCTTATAAAGCATGCTCCCATGCAAGGGAGGGATTTACAGTAATTATTACAGTAGCCAATCCTGTCCTGGTAACCTCCCACACATCTCCTCCCCTCAGCCAGCATCATAATCCCCTTATCCAGTACACCAATTCCCCCCGTTTCTGGATGTACCCCTAAACGTAGGGGTACCACTTTAAATCCTACATCCCCTGGTAGCCCTGATCTGGGTGAACAACATATCCAAAAATCACCCAGATCAGACCAGGGGTTCGGGAAAAGTATGGAGGGAATAAAATGACCGACCGCACGAACTGAGATAGCCGAATTCGGTTCCATGTGAATGGGCCCTGCGGTCGGTCCTGGCATAAGGGAATAAAATACACGAAAGCCTCTAGCTATAGAGGCTAGGGAGGGTTCGCCTGAATCCCCTCGTTCGGTATTCTCTATCTACCGAACGAGGGGCCGTTCGGTAGTTTGGAACCGAACGGACCAGGGCTGTGGAGGTCTCAGCGGTGTTCGCCTACTCGAGTGTCCGATTTTAGTTCCAGACACTCGACGGCAAAACACCGCTGTTCGGGAGTTTTAAAATGGCCGCCGCCACGTGTTCGTTTGTCGAATGGCGGCCACCCCCGAGAACAAAGGACGGCTACTTACTGTTCAATTACCCGTTCGCAACAATGTTGCAACGGGTAATTGAGGACACACTTCACACAGGGGAGGTCTGGTTGTTCGGTAGTTTCATTCGAATAAACTAAGGGAACGAAACTACCGAACAATCACAAGAATACAAGGCTTTAGAACACATAGGAAACTAACAGATCACACGAATGCATTTATTTCACAGACATTTGCAGGACAGCCCAGTGCCATCCGCTACACTGCTCCCCCTTGCCCACAAGCCGGCATACACAGTCTGATCCAACACGGATCGGCTTGGGGATGTCCGGGGACTCACGGATCATTTCTCCAGGTCAGTTTGTCTTGACAACCCGTCGGCATTCCCATTCTGTTTACCCGGGCGGTACTGAATATTAAAGTCAAAAGGCTGCAGCGCCAAACTCCAGCGCAGCAGCCTGGCATTGTCCCCAGCCACCCGGTTTAGCCAGACCAACGGGTTGTGATCCGTGAGTAACGAAAAAGGCTGTCCATATAGATACGGCTGTAGTTTCTTTAAGGCCCACACCACAGCCAGGCATTCCTTCTCGATGGCGGCGTAGCTTACTTCTCTGGGTAACAGCTTGCGACTGATGTAAGCCACGGGGTGTTCTCCGCCATCGGCTCCGACTTGGCTCAGTACTGCTCCCAATCCAAACATAGAAGCGTCTGTGTGAACAAGAAAACGTTTAGTTGGATTGGGAGCTGCCAAGACAGGAGCGTTTATCAGTGCATTTTTGAGATGTTGGAATGCCTGCTCACACTCCGGGGTCCAGGTCACCTGGCGGGGCAAATTCTTCCGAGTAAGGTCAGTGAGAGGTTTGGCGAGGGCGCTATAGTTAGGGACAAACTTCCTGTAATACCCAGCGGTCCCTAGAAAGGCTAACACCTGGGTTTTAGTCCTAGGAGTGGGCCACTGGGCCACGGCTTCTACCTTGGCAGGTTCGGGCTTCTGTTTGCCGCAACCCACCCTATGTCCGAGGTACTGCACCTCGGCCATCCCTATGCTGCACTTGGCCGGTTTCAATGTCAAACCAGCTTCCTTAATCCTGTCTAGAACCGCTCCTATATGGGCCAAGTGCTCCTGCCACGTATTGCTAAAAATGGCAATATCGTCCAGGTAGGCACAGGTGTAGTCTTGGAACCCATCCAGGAGTCGGTCTACCATCCGCTGGAAAGTAGCTGGGGCGTTTTTCATCCCAAATGGCATGACCTTAAACTGGTACAAGCCAAATGGGGTGACAAAGGCCGATTTCGGGATGGCCTCTGGGGCCAGGGGGATTTGCCAATACCCCTTACATAAGTCAATGGTAGTGAGGTATTGACCCCTGGCCATTCTGTCCAGTAGCTCATCTATCCGTGGCATAGGGTATGCATCGGACACCGTTTTCTCGTTTAATCTCCGGTAGTCTACGCAGAAGCGGGTCGTACCGTCCCGCTTCGGTACGAGTACTACCGGAGAAGCCCAGGGACTATCTGAGGGCTCAATTACCCCCAGTTGGAGCATCTCATCGATCTCCTTGCGCATGTTTTCCCTTACCGCTTCGGGGATGCGGTAGGGGGTCTGACGCATCGGTAATTGCCCTGGGGTCTCTACCCGGTGAGTGGCCAGAGGGGTGTACCCAGGTACGTTGGAGAACGTGTCTCGTTTCTCTTCCAACAGCTGCCGTACCTCGATGCGCTCCTGTGGGCTCAGCCGGTCTCCCAGTGTGACTTCCCCTAAATCCCCAGACAGCTGCCCATCTTCCAGCAGATCTGGGAGTGGTAAGCTGTCAGACTCATCTGAATTGGGCGCGCATATGGCGGTTACCTCCTCGGAGCGTGCTTGGTAGGGCTTCATCATGTTCACATGGAGCATGCGTCGCCCTCCCGTCCCTGTACAGGAGCCAATTATATAGGTGGTGTCACATCTCTGTTCCACCACCTTATAAGGTCCCTGCCAGGCGGCCTGTAGCTTGTCATGTCGGACAGGCTTTAAAATCAGCACTTTCTGCCCGACCTGAAAGCTACGGTCCCTGGCTCCCCGGTCATACCATGTGCGCTGGCGAGTCTGTGCCGCCTGAAGGTTTTCCCTTACCGTCCTGGTTAAGGCTTCCAGGCGGTCTCGGAGAGCCAACACATATGGTATGATGGGGGTGCCATCTGCGCTCCGGTCTCCCTCCCAATGCTCTCTTATAAGATCTAAGGGGCCTCTGACCCTCCTCCCAAACAGCAGTTCAAACGGGGAAAACCCCGTGGATTCCTGCGGCACCTCCCGGTAAGCGAATAGGAGATGCGGCAGGAACCGCTCCCAGTCCTTGTGGGTCTCTGCGAAGGTTCGGAGCATTTGTTTCAATGTGCCATTGAACCGTTCGCAGAGCCCATTAGTCTGGGGGTGGTAAGGGGCACTGATAATAGGCTTAATGCCACAGATCCTCCAGAGGTGTTGGGTGAATTCTGCGGTAAATTGGGTACCCTGATCCGAGATAATCTCCCTGGGTAATCCCAACCGGGAGAATATCTGCATGAGGGCATCCGCGACCGTTTCAGCCTGAATGTTGGTCAGAGCCACCGCCTCTGGATATCTGGTAGCATAGTCTACTACCGTTAAAATGTACCTTTTGCCTGACGGGCTGGCTTTCTTGAGGGGACCTATCAAGTCTACCGCTATTCTGCTAAACGGTTCCTCAATTATTGGCAAGGGGTGTAGCTTCGCCTTCCTCCGGTCTCCCCTTTTCCCTACCCTCTGGCAGGTGTCGCAGGTGGTGCAATACCGGCGCACTTCCTGGCTGATCCCTGGCCAGAAGAAATTTTGGGTCAGTCGATACCTAGTACGGCTGACCCCTAGATGTCCGGATAGCGGGATATCGTGCGCTATCCGGAGTAGCTCTGCTCGGTACCGCTGCGGCACCACTAGCTGCCTCGTCACTATTGGGTCTGACCCCTCAATCTGCTTGTCTGTCTCCCGGTACAAAAGCTGCTTGTCCCAGACAAATCTCTCCCCCTCTCCCTCCGGAGGGTCTGCTGTCACCTTGTCTCTGTATACCTGCAAGGTGGGGTCAGTCACTACCTCTGCTGCGAATTCGTTAGGAGGGGCCCAGGGGACACAGTCAAGGGAAGGGGAAGGGTCTCTTACCTGAACCTCCGGAAGTGTGTTGTAGTCCTGGGTGCGGGCCTGTTGACGGGTGACCACAGGATGAGCTTCTCCTGTGGTGGACGTCTGGGGCTCAAAAGCAGATGTGAGCCTCCCCAGATAGTTCCCCAATAAAACCTCCGCCGGTAACTGCGGCATCAACCCCACCTCCACATGTCCTGCCCCCGCTCCCCAATGTAAATGTACCCTTGCTGTAGGTAGCCGGTACACTGCTCCCCCGGCTACCCTGACGGCCACAGTTTTACTTAGTCTCGCTTCATCCGAGACCAGATGACTTTTGACCAAGGTGATGGTAGCCCCCGAATCACGTAGGCCCTGTACTGCTTTACCCTCCAAGTATACGGTCTGCCTGTGATGCTGTCTGTTATCAGCATTGGCCTGGACTGGATCCGCCTCGTGTAGTACTTCCCACTGTTCCACGGTTGTTATGGGAACAGCTGACCCATATGGTGTGGCCACTATATTTTGGTAGTGATGGGCGGCGGCTGCTCTCGGTGGTGGTGGGCCGGGGCGAATCCAGGTAGAACGATCCCTCAGCTGGGGACATTCCCTTTTATAATGTCCCCACTTCTGGCAGTGATGACAGGGGCCAGAAGCGGGCTGGCGAAACCGGGGCTGTACAGCGGGTGGTGGTGGTGGTAGTTGCCTCGGTGGAGCTGGGTTGTAGCTGTTTCCCCCAAAGGTTTTAAAAATAGCTTTTGGGGCTGCTGGTTTCTGCTGCCTGCGTGCATCCAAGTACTCATCGGCCTTCCTAGCAGCTTCGGTAAGGGAGGTAGGGTTTCTGTCCCTCACCCATTCCTGGACCTCGCCTGTTACCCCCTCATAGAATTGCTCCAACAACACCATTTGCAATAAGTCCTCCATGGACCGAGCCTTATTAGACTGTACCCACCCCAGAGCGGCCCGATGCAACTTGCAAGCCCATTCCACATGAGAGTCCTTGTCATTTCTCTTTAGGTCTCTAAACCGTCGCCGATATGCCTCTGGCGTGATTGCATATCGGGCCAGGATCACTTCTTTTACTCGGCGGTAATTCCGAATTTCCTCATCAGGTACAGTTCTATAGGCTTCCGCCGCCTTCCCTGTGAGCTTCCCTGCTAAAATAGGCACCCACTCATCTGGGCTAATATTATGCAAGGCACACAGCCTTTCAAAGTCTTGGAGAAAAGCATCTATATCTTCCTCTGCTTCTATATACGTTTTAAAGGCTTGGTAAGGAATTTTTGTCTTACCCTGTGTGATGGTAGTTGTGGTAGCATTCCTCTCCAGCTGCTGTAGTGGCCTTTGGCGCAGTATAAACTCCTGTACCTCTGACATTGTCCTGGATATAATATCCGTTGTTGGATTCTCTCCATAAAAGGACAGCCTGAACTGCACCTCTCTCCGGAACTCTTCTTTTTCATCTGCTGCACTCTGTTGCTCAGGGATTACCCTGTCCTCCTGCTGGTATTCAGCCATCACTTCTGCAATGAGGATTGCTTTCTTTTTGTTGCTGGCTGCAATGCCTTTCGCTTCCAGGAGATCTTTTAGCGTGGATCTTTTAAGCTTGGCATAATCACTCTCCATCCGTATTCCATTAGTCCTTGTTCCCTTGTGAGTCTGGATCCCAGCGCTGCCAACCAATGTAGCGGAGATGCAATATTCCCCAGGTTGTCTCCGCTTATAATCCAAGTGAGGCTCAGGAACAAGTAAATAATAAATCCATAGGCAAAGTTTCCAGCAGGTAAAATAACAGCAACCTCCCCACAGCAATCCCAATAACTGGACGACACACAGTTTCAGGAGCAGAACTGACAAGCCTTTAATCACAGTCTCCTTATAAAGCATGCTCCCATGCAAGGGAGGGATTACAGTAATTATTACAGTAGCCAATCCTGTCCTGGTAACCTCCCACACATCTCCTCCCCTCAGCCAGCATCATAATCCCCTTATCCAGTACACCAATTCCCCCCGTTTCTGGATGTACCCCTAAACGTAGGGGTACCTCTTTAAATCCTACATCCCCTGGTAGCCCTGATCTGGGTGAACAACATATCCAAAAACCACCCAGATCAGACCAGGGGTTCGGGAAAAGTATGGAGGGAATAAAATGACCGACCGCACGAACTGAGATAGCCGAATTCGGTTCCATGTGAATGGGCCCTGCGGTCGGTCCTGGCATAAGGGAATAAAATACACGAAAACCTCTAGCTATAGAGGCTAGGGAGGGTTCGCCTGAATCCCCTCGTTCGGTATTCTCTATCTACCGAACGAGGGGCCGTTCGGTAGTTTGGAACCGAACGGACCAGGGCTGTGGAGGTCTCAGCGGTGTTCGCCTACTCGAGTGTCCGATTTTAGTTCCAGACACTCGACGGCAAACACCGCTGTTCGGGAGTTTTAAAATGGCCGCCACGTGTTCGTTTGTCGAATGGCGGCCACCCCCGAGAACAAAGGACGGCTACTTACTGTTCAATTACCCGTTCGCAACAATGTTGCAACGGGTAATTGAGGACACACTTCACACAGGGGAGGTCTGGTTGTTCGGTAGTTTCATTCGAATAAACTAAGGGAACGAAACTACCGAACAATCACAAGAATACAAGGCTTTAGAACACATAGGAAACTAACAGATCACACGAATGCATTTATTTCACAGACATTTGCAGGACAGCCCAGTGCCATCCGCTACACCCGGCCATTGCAAACTCCCTGAAAATCTGTGACGTTACATCAACCAAATACGGTTTATCTTCCCACTTATCCCCGATGGCCCCTTACATGAGAAATGGAGCCTTCATCCCCAAAATGGAAGCTAGGAACTTTAGGGGCATAGAGAGCATGGGGGTACAACACCTCTATCAATTATATGAGGGCGGCTCGCTTATATCTTTTGAGGAATTGAAGACCAGAGCTACCCTACGTCCCTCTGACATTTTCCGTTACCTCCAGCTTAGGGACTTTCCCCAAAACCCACAGATTAAAACTAGTGTCTTAACCCCACCTACGTTTTTCGAAAGAATGTGTATCCAAGAACAATTCCCGAAAGGCCTCATCACCAATCTCTACGCACACTTAAGTACGACCACATCTGAATGGGGGGAACTTCACTACAAGACCCAATGGGAAATGGACCTGAATGAGGAACTGGAAGGCGTTGAATGGCAGGAGATCTGGGAGGCTGCTGCGACCTCCTCTATATGTGTCACCTTGCAGGAACAAGCCTATAAGACTAAGTTCAGGTGGTACGCTACCCCGGTGAAGCTTTGCAGAATGAACAAAATGTTTACGGATCTATGCTGGAGAGGATGTGGCCAGAAAGGGACTTATATACACATGTGGTGGGTCTGTCCAGAGGCACAGAAATATTGGAAACAGGTCGCGGAATTATTGGGGACCATTTTCGGTAGGGAGGTCAAGCCAGATCCCTGGGTGTTCCTTCTGGCCAGGTCTATGGATGACTGGTCCAGAACGGAACAAAACTTACTGCATAAGGTGACCTTGGCTGCCAGGAGGGCCCTAGCTCAGGTATGGTTACAGAGAGAATCTCCCCCTGTGGTGATACAAAAGATTAAGGATACATTCATCATGGACAAGTTAACTGCTCGGGTACGGGACACTATTAAGAAACTGGAAAAGGTTTGGGGCCCTTGGATAGACAGCGGAGTTGGCGATTAAGGGAGAGGGGGGATGGGCTTATCCCCCAAGTACTCCACCGCTCCTCTACAAGATATTGCGATGGATAAACTCTCACTTTCATCCCTATAGGGGGACCCTTGGAACCCCACCGAGAGGTCCACGGGTTACAATTCACCCTACGGGCGTTACGGTACTGGTTTAAATATACAGGCATATGGCTACCTGACCACCTGGACGGGCCTGTATCATCTACAGAATCTCCCTGTAATACCCCCTCCCATCCCCGTCCCTCTCTTTTCTTTTCTTCTCATGGTATTTTCCGGTTTAACTATCTTCTTTTCTTTTTTGCTAAATTTTTAATTTTTTAATTCTGACTGACGTCTAATCATAGACCATTATGCTACCTATAGCCTTTTTAACTGGGTCGAATTGAGGAGCGCTTATAGGTTGCTCACAATTACAATGGCAATACCACAGTGGCAATCTTTTGCACTAGGTTGGAGTCCGCTGACTTAGCTAACCTTTTAACACATTCTTTCAGTCACTGACTATAAAACACATGTTAAAATTTCACGTTATCTATCATCAGTCAGGAGTCTTTGTTTATCTTAATTCAAAAATTGGTGGGACGCCACGGTATACAGACTTTCATAGTCAACAAGCAACAGTTAGTTGCAATGTTTATCACGTTTAAAGATGGTTATATGGATATGCGTAATTGTTCACTTCTAACCAATGTTGACTTGTGTCAGTGTTATTATACACATATGTATCATGCTGCATATTTTATTGTGGTGTCTGACCTTGTTATAAATAAAGAATTAAAAAAAAAAAAACATAACATTTGCAGATTTTAAGGATTTGAATGTACCCTGTTGCCACATGCCTATTGAGTTGACCAGGGCCGGACGGGGAAGAAAACGCATTTTTTAATTACAGCGGCCCACTAAAAATGGGGAAGGGCCAGATAGGGTATGTTTTGTCATCACCAAAGACAAGCATGCCCCATCACAAAGTAAGCATGTTGGTTCAATGCTCTTCCAGGGTAGACCATGCGCAGAGCTCTGTTGAAGAGCTCTAGCATAAGAAAAAGACCCTGTATTTGTTCTGCACATCGCAAGCACATTTAATAACATGCTTGCACTGTGTTTGCTTGAACTTTGTCTTTGGTGTCTCCATAGATGGGATACCAGGAGACAAAAATGCTAGGAAAGCATATTGTGCAGTGTGTGTGTGTGTGTGTAAGGGGTGTGTTGTGTGTGCGAGAGGGGTGTAGTGTGTGTGTTTGTGTGAGGGTATTATGTGGGTAAGGGTGCTGTGTGTGTGATGGGTTCACTGTGTGTATGTTGTGTGTGAGTGGGTGCTGTGTTTGCATGAGGGTGCTATGTGTGTGGGCGTGCAGTGTGTGGGTGTGAGGGTGCTGTGAGTGTCAGGGGTGCAGTGTGTGTGTGTGTGTGTGTGTACTGTGAGTGTCAGGGGTGCAGTGTGTGTGTGTGTTTGTGCTGTGAGTGTCAGGGGTGCAGTGTGTATGTGTGTGCTGTGAGTGTCAGGGGTGCAGTGTGTGTGTGTGTGAGTGAGGGTGCTGTGAGTGTTAGTAGTGATTATATCCCCCCTCCCTTATTACCTTAGGCCTGGGAGGGGGGAATCCTGCTGCTGCCATCCATCCCTGGTGGTCCTAGTGGTGAGTGAACTTTAGCCTGAGGGGCTAGAGTTCACTCTCGCGAGATTCTGAGCATTGCCATGGCAACGCTCCGAATCTCGCGAGAAGAACCAAGTAGAGCTGTAAGTTAGAGCTCCTCTGGGTTCCTCTCCCGGCTGTCTGTCTCCCTCTCTCCCCACCGGCCGAGGTATATTGCATGTGGGCCGGTGAGGGAGATCTTTGATCTCCCCACCGGCCCGTCGTGGACTACTGCAGGGCCGGCGCTCTGATAGTGCGGCCCTGCAAAGACCGGCATGGGAGATCCTGTGATCTCCCTGCCGGCCTCGGCTCTTGGCCACCGCGGCCCACCGGGCATTTGCCCGGTGTGCCCGATGGCCAGTCCAGGCCTGGAGTTGACCTTCCCTGTCTGCTAAATGTAGTGTAACATGGACCAAGTTGTGTCCAAAAAGAGAAATTCTTGCAATCCTTTATTCACTAAAATGAGAATTGCATGGAATTCAAATTAAATTCAAAATAGCTGAACTGGAAAGTTCATCCCAGACAGCTACGCTTTCAGTTTGACTACTTTGGTCTTTAATTTGCAATTTACTTTGGATTCCCTGAATTCTCACTTTAGTGAGCAATCCTGTTAAACTGCAAAGCATTCCAGTGTTTTAGTGCTATGATCATTATGTGATATATCATTTTGCTTGTGTCCCTCTCTCCCCCACCTATGGAGGCCAGTATAGATGGGGATCTCAGATTTGTGTGAGTGTTTGCAAAATACATAATTTCCAGTTACCTAGCAACTACTTAGTGTATATTGTGCCAACCTTCATTGTGCTGCATTGTAACAAGAGTATAAGCTATCTCATTCCCCAGATGCCTGTATGGTCAAACATATACTCCTGTTAGTATTCTACTGATTTCACTCTGAAATATTCACTTGTTAAATTGTATTTTTATTATTATGTTCTGTATAATTTGACTTATTACATATTGCCAATTTGTGTTGAAATATTGTTCGTGACTTTTTATGTTTCTGTTGTATAAAACTTTACATTTGGATAATTAGGTCATATCCAGTTCTTTAATTATGAATTTGATATATTTCTGAAAGGATGTGCATTTATATTTTTATTTTGGTGAATTTTTACTTTTAAAGGCTTATAAAAGAAATTATACCCTTTTTATGGAATTTACACTATGTTTATGTCCTTTAGTTCTTTCACACCTTACATTTGCTGAACAAAGAATATAGTTATGGGGAAGGCTATATATTAGAAAGACCAAGAATTTTAAAAACAGAAATTGGATACATTTACGCCAGCAATCCCATGCCTCACCTATGCCTTCTGGTGTATCTCCATGCCTGTTACTACTTTTTACCCACAAATCGCTACTTGCTAAGTTACCTGTTGCTACCAAAAGCAAATAGTGGCTGTTCAATGTCTGACAATTTTTAAATAGTGACATGGAGTTACAGGCAGCCACTTTGAAAAAGCCATTATTCTCTATGGGAAGAATATGGTTCCAAACCTGTTGCCACTTGCAACATCTGCAGCTAAAGCTTCCAATTGACTAACTGATAACATGTCAATTAGTCAGGTTGTTAGTTTCCACTTGATAAACATAGGATGCATCTAGTGTATTTAGAGTTATTATTGCTTCGAAAGTTTATGCCAAGAAAATTGTTATTCTTGAACTGTACATTTACTCTGCTATCCAATGCCAGACTATTAAATCTTTTTCTTGCTTACTCTGGTTTTTACAAGCACTAATAAATTGAGCCATATATTTGCTTTTAACGTTATTGTTTGATATCTCTGAGCAGTTGCAGTAAAATACTATGGAAATACCCAATCAATTGATATATAGCATGATTTGGGTTTGATTGTCTTCAAGCAGTGAAAAGATGCAAACTTTCTACATTTTACTATGAGGACACTGTCTGTTATTTAGTATAGATGATATTATGTGGAGGTGAATTTGCAAAGCTTTTTGCTCAATATCAGATTTTGTTAAGCAGGTATGCTCTACACATATAATAATTGTAGGATATTTTCTATAGTTTCAGATATACATCTCAATAAACCATGCAGCCTCATAACTTGGAAGATCTCATTAATAATACATAATTTTAGAGTGCAAGTGATAATGGTTGATGTGTGTCATTGACCTGCTGTATTCCAAAAGTACATTGATGCGTGTGTATCTCTTTTTGGGTAAAATGTACCTTCTATTACAATATTTGCAGGATCAATGTTCGACATCATCATGCTCTGCCTATGCTTCACAAAGAGATGAACTGGGATAAGTTAAACTTCTTTATTTGAGGTTTATTTGGGGGGACCAATATCTAGACATGCAGGGGTGTACTTTAAGGTTAACAATACATGTTTGCAACATCAAAATGCTACTTTAAGATTCATTGATTAACTTAAGGTGTAGAGCCTCTCTTTACCAAACTAATAATGGAAGTGTTGTTGAAAAACTTTGAAATAATGTTTCTGTGATCACGTCAACATTGCCAACAGTTCATCTACAGCTTTTAGCAATTGGATAACTATTAATGCCATTATTGGGTAAACTCACAATTTGGAGAAAATAATGAGAGTCATTTAATTTAAATGAGAGACAGAAAATAGTAAAAATGTTCTATATTTGTCAATCTCCAAAATGTAAATTATCTCTTGTTTACCAACAATTAGAGCCTCTCCAAACCAGACAGAATTAATTCTGTATGTATCCAATACAAGCAGGCTTAAATAGACTAATTGATTAATGTACAGTTTTTAAAGTAATGAAATAAGTAAATAAAACTGGACTATTCTATAAATAAAGGCCCATATACATAGTGTTAATCATTAGTGTAACATCTTTCTATTATTTTCTACTGAGTAAAACATTTATGAGTACTGTGTATGTGTATACATTAGTATAATGTTGACTCTTTATTTCTGTTTATTTATGTACATATTCCTCTGAGTTTTATATATCTAGGCTTGTTTGTTAAACAACTTATCATATAAAAATGGTTGTTGTTTTTTAAATCATACCTTACATTATTCACCTTTGCAATCTTATAGATCAAAACATTGCTCTACAGTTATAGTTAAAATGAAGATGTTCATAATTGCTGTCCAATCAATTATCACAAATAAAAAAAAATCATTACTTTTTGGCTAAGGTGTTTCACATGTCATTTATCATCTGTTTCTAATCTGGGAGTTCCTTTGATGGCTTTAAGAATGAAAGCACGAGAGCCCGCATTAAAATTGCACTGCCGACCACTCCCCTTTAGTATGACTTTCTCAGTCATCTACTTCAATCTGTTCTCGTGTCTCTCATTTTTAGATGTTACAGTATCCAACTTCCTTCTCCAAGCCATGATGTGTGCTGAACCTATTTTCTGAAAGGACCCATCTTCGTCTGACGTTTTAGGCATTTCTATAAGCTCAAATACACATAGCTCTTAGTATGTTGTAAAATATTCATTAAAAAAATTCCTCCTTGATAAAAAGGTCTTTGATTCAGCCGTTTCTCCTTAAGAGTCTGATTTTTTTTTTCCATACTGCTCCTGAAGTTTTAGCTCTCTTCTTAGTATTTCTATGAATATTGTATATCTTATTTTATGTAATGTTTCACTTGCTTCAACATTTTTTTAACCTTGTTAAAGACTTCAAATTTTTATGACACTTAATATGATCATAGTAACATGATCTAGAAAATGATCTTTTTTTTCAGTGTATATTAAGCTAAAAAATAATACAGAAAATATGTTTACATTGTTATCAAAAAATACAGGACCATGTTGGCAAGAACATTGTAAAATCATACATGTCTCTCTTTCTTCTTTTATTATTAGGTTTATCTAAGTCACTTGGACTTATTGAAGGTTATGGTGGTAGGGGAAAGGGTGGACTCCCTGCTACCCTTACTCCTGATGAAGAAGAAAAAGCCAAAGGACCACATAACAAATATGGCTACAATTCCTACCTCAGTGAGAAAATTTCACTGGATCGATCAATTCCAGACTATAGGCCAACAAAGTAAGTGGCATTGTTGCCGATTAATTTTTTATCACATATGTAATGAAAATGCATGTCTAATACAATTATTTAATATAAAACATATGTGAGTTCCAAGCTCACGTTTGCAAAAATGGATGTTAGTATGACAATACTTATTGAGAGTAATGGGAATGCTTTGGCATTTTCCACTCAGTGATATAACAAATATTAGACTTGTGCACTGCGGAAAAATTAGTTTAACCTAATCAATTTGTCCAAAAAGTAAATAATAATAAGGTAGTCTATATTTTGTCAATGTGACAGTTTGGTTTGTCCAAATATCATCCATTCAAACAATCGGGAAAGTCTATTCAGACAAACCTAAAGGGCCCCTAAAAATCTGACCATTTATATGTATATATTTTACAGTACACTGGTTCATTTTTGCACTTGTAATGAAGGAAATTCCATCCACCAAATTCTAACCAAAAGGAATAATATTTTCCTATTCAAATGTACACATTTCCACATTTGGTCAATATTCAATATTTTCAATATGCAATTACTTTTGAGCATTTGGCTGTGTATTTTATGCATTTGGTTTAGATTGTTCCTTTATTATTAATTTTATTTTTTTAATCTCTTTCTTTCTTTATTAATTATATTTAGAGGCTGTCCCCTTACCATCAATTCATCTATTTTGTTGGTGTCACAGACAGAACACTGAATCATGATGCAAAACAAACCTATTAGGCCATTTCCTGTTTTTATTTTTATTTTTTTCGTTATACACCCATATGGCATTTCAGAGTTCAATTCTAACACTGAATTCAGATGACTCGCTGATTAGCCAAAATACACACGAATTGTAATTTGTTTGAGATCGAATGCATAAGTCTAACAAAAAACAGATGCAGAGTCATTGATGCTCAAAACTATATATAAATGCAATTCTATAGTAATACCATGTGTGTGAGTATTGAAAGCATTTTAACTTGCTCTGCTGAGCATTTACACGAGTGATTAATGCAAGTGGCAAGCATTTTAACCAAAGTACATATAAGTTTGGATTGAGGAACCATAACAGAGTGTTGAGTGCCAATAAAAAAGAGTGGTTCGGCAATCCTCCATTCCTTTTCAAGCTCTTTTCGAGGACAGCTTGAAAAAGTGAGGGGCCACTGGTTTTTATTGTAAATGGAGTATTACTAGATTGTAGTTCCAGGGTTACATGTACTTCAAACACGTATGAAAAATGTGACTGTTCACCCGATATAAATATTCTATAGGACAAACAGGGCTTTAAGCCTGTCCATTTGGTTTTGGCTTAATTGCAGTTTGTCTGCATTCATGTAGATGGAGGATCATCTGGATTTTGTAACTCCAAAATGCTATGTGGCAGTATCACCAAACAAATGACTTGGATGAGCAAGATTGTTTGGTTTACAATTCGACATTATGTTCCTGGTGCCAAAAAGGGGGACAAATAAGCAGCTTAGTTTGCCATGATGGACAAGAGGTGTGAGCAATGGTGTGGGTTGTATCTACTGTCCAATATAGAGGTGGAAGAAAGGATTCTTCTCGAAGATATTTTAACTTCAGCTATTGAGAGACAGACCAACAGACAGGGATTGCCTTGTTTTACCATAATTGTGCCTGTGCAGGAGAGGGAGATAGCCACTGTTATAGATCCTAATGTGAAACTGGTTAGTTATTGCTATTCCAGTGGCACTTACATTAGCTTTGAGTGTGAGAAAAAAGATAGATTTCATTGAGCTTAATCTGAGACTGGTTTGGTTAGTGCTGTGCATAGCTATTGCCACTTACACCAACTTTGAGTGGGAGATAGATATAGCTTGTATAATTGTTTAAATTACTTAGTGTGAGACATGTTGGATATTGCGGTGCATAGCCACTGCCACTTACACAAACTGTGAGTGGGAGATAGATATAGCTTGTATAACTGTTTAATTGAACATAGTGTGAGATTAGTGGATAGGTTGGTACTATGCCTAGCCATAAACATATACACCACCATAGAGCAGAAGATAGATATAGCATGTTTAATTTAATTGTTTAATTAATTCTAGTATGAAACTGGCTAGATTACCGCTGTGCCTAGCCACTGCCAATACCACTTGTACTACCTTTGATTCATGGAATTAGAGGTTGACTTTAATTGTATTGTGTTACACAGGGCACACTCCACCATCAGCAGTTAAACCATGACATATCAGAGTCTTATACCTCTTCCTTGGCCATGAGGACTGCTGACACATCTGCCACTTCTGCCACCATGACCACTATTAGTAGTATTCAGCCTCAGTGTAGTACTGTTTGTTATGTCCTATTCACAACCTAGGAGGAGGCATTTGTTTTTTTTGCTGTCTTTTTATGCTGTGACTGGTGACCCACAGTAATCTGTAGTTGCAGCAGCAGGGTCAGCTCAGTCAATAAAGATGACCACCAGCTCCACAATAACATATGCTGCATCTCCAGCTCCAGAAGAAACTAAGGGAGATCTCAGGAGAGTCTAGATTGTGGATGCCATCAATGTCACTATTAACTGAATAGGTAGAATAGAGTACCAACGTAATGTTCCTAATGGTAGTGGTGGTGATACATTTGATGATGATATTGATGTTTCCTCTTTCAATGCAGGCATTGCACTTTTACCTCTGGCCCAGGATCTACTAAACTATGAGCTAGAGGAATTACAAGTCAAGTCCTGAAAGGACAGGCAGAAGTTAACATCACTCTATTGTTTTTTGTTTCCACAATGCCCTATAAACAGCTTCTTCTAATTGCATTTGCAGAGGTCGTAGGTACCAGCAGATTGAGCTAGGCAGGGCTAAATCACTACAATCAAAGGCATTTTTTAAAACTTTGAGCAGCAGGAGTAATTTAGTTTAAAAAAGAGAATCTTTCAAAAAATTGATGACACACTCACCTGTTTTACCTTTTCATTTTTTTAAATCTCCTTTTTTCAAATTGAATTACTTCTGCTGCTGCTAGTGCCACAGACCATATGTGGGGGAAATCCTTTGTTCTTCTCAGGGTGGAAGAGGTGATTAGGTCATCAACTGCCCACTGACATTTTTCCAACTTAGAATGACTCATGCTTAGTGATTCAGCTGAACACCATTATTCATTAAAGGACCACTATAGGCACCCAGACCACTTCAGCTTAATGAAGTGGTCTGGGTGCCAGGTCCATCTAGGATTAACCCTGCCTGCTATAAACATAGCAGTTTCAGAGAAATTGCCATGTTTACATATGGGTTAATCCAGCCTCTAGTGGCTGTCTCACTGACAGCCGCTAGAGACTCTTCCGCTCTTCTCATTGTGATTTTCACAGTGAGAAGACGCCAGCGTCCATAGGAAAGCATTGAGAATGCTTTCCTATGGACTGGATGAATTAGCGCATTCAGCCGATGACGTCGGGAGGAGGAGAAGAGTCCCCAGCACGAGGGAGCCCGGCGCTGGAGAAAGGTAAGTGTTTAACCCTCTTCCTCCCCCTTCAGCCAGGAGGTAAGATTGCAAAACGAAACATAGAAAAATTTCTTATTTTTGTTTAATAGAGATATAATAATATAATTATGACAACTCAGAATTGGCATTGCAAAAATGTATGATATTTCCTTGCCATTAAAGGGACACTCCAGGCACCCAGACCACTTCTGCCATTGGAGTGGTCTGAGTGCCAACTCCCACTACCCTAACCCTGCAAGTGTAATTATTGCAGTTTTTATAAACTGCAATAATTACCTTGCAGGGTTAACTCCTCCTCTAGTGGCTGTCATAGCACAGGTTTTTTAGGCATTTTAGTGACGCTATGTGATGACCTCCAGCGTCACTAAAATGCCCATATGAAAGCATTGAAAGCATTTTCAATGCTTTCCTATTGGGAGGTCTAATGCGTGTGCACGGCATTGCCGCACATGCGCAGTCGGTCTCCCCCGCCGGCTGACGTTGGCAGGGAGGAGCGTGTGCAGACCCTGGACCAGCGCCGAGGGACATCGGCGCTGGACTTGGGTAAGTCACTAAAGGGGTTTTCACCCCTTCAGCTACCTGGGATGGGGGGTGGGAGGGAGAGAGGACCTGCAGTGCCAGGAAAACGGATTGTTTTCCTGGCACTGGAGTGTCCCTTTAAGCTATGTAATATTGCAGCCATGTGTGCATTGCAGCATACTAATCAATGCCTTTTTTTTCCTGCCTTTATGGCTTGTCTGAATATTTCAGATATTTTTACATGTTCGATATTCAGCCAAGCCGAACCATCACATGGATGAGTATCAGATGGCCCAATTTAATTTTATTTTCGTATGAAGTGGTTAGGGCCAAACAATATTTTTCCACGATGCTTAAGTCAGCATACCTCATTTACAATATCGTTGCAACTTTTTTAGTGACTTGCTTATAACTGGTTTGCAGCCCTGTCTCTACTGATTACTGACTGCCACTAACACCAGCCTGGTGAATAGAGGTTAACAACAGTTAAAACCCCATACATCCTACTGAAAAAAAATAATCTTGTTCTGCCGCTACTTTTTCCTACTTGCCCATTTATGCTTTCTACATAGAATAAAGTGCACAAGCTCCAGTATGTGTTTCTTTGATGTACCAGCAAGTCACTACTATGCAAGTGGTTGATATTTGTAGTGGTAGCTGTTATGAGTGATATGCCAAAAAAATTAGCAACATGGTTGTAAACCTGGTAGTGATTTATAGCTGCTACAAACTAATGTCTGTGGTTAATAGTGACAGCTTGCAACTGTTTTTTACTGTCCAAATTTTAAACTAAAGGCCAAAGTTGGCTAAAACGTAGTGTCAAAGTAGAGTTTTAAACACAAGACAACTTATACCTTGATTATCATGAAATGTTGGATTTGTTTACTATAAAATAACAACCATAATATCATAAAAAAAACTAGTAACACAATTTGTATCTGTATGTTTTATAAAAGAAATTGTGTTACTGTACAACACAACACCTTGATATGAGCAGAAGAAGATATTTACCTAGATAACTGAGTTGTTTCTAATATTATTCATCTGATTTTGTTCCAATAGTTTATCTGAAATGTCAAGAGCAATAATTACTAGTTGATACATTAAATTATGTAAAAAAAACTAAACAAAACAAAAAAACAACTAATGATTGCCATTGTTTTCAACAAAACTCTTGTAAGCATTCTTTATATTAGCCAGTGGGCATTTTTTATTTCTGTGGCCTTCTCCTTCTGCATGGGCTATGTCTGGCTAAGTCTGTTACAATTATACGAGCTTAGTTCATATGTTGCTCTAGGTGCTTTCTGCTATATTTAGCTATACAGATTCAAACTACCTATGCGAACATTCAGCTGAATCACGAATCCTCTTCTGCCCTTTATGAATTCTGCAACTGTAATCTTTTCGTGCTGTGTAGGAGAAATATGCATGCAAAATCCATGTTTAGAAAACATATACTCATTTTAACTGTGCCTTTTCATTTAATAATAAATGCTATATTTGTTTTCATCGCAATTTATGCAAATGCAAGGAATTTAAAGGGACACTATGGGCACCCAGACCATTTGATCTCAATTAAGTGATCTGGATCTCATTTCTGTAGAAGGGCAATGTTTTCAATGCAGGGTTTAAATGACTCTAGTGGCTGCCAATCAGACAACCCATGGATGTGATTCTGAGGAAATAGTAGAGTAGAATTCTTCTATTTCAGTTAGATGGTCTCAGAGAAACCTTTTTTTCTCCATACAGGTGGGGGCTGGTACCCTAAATGGTCATTAGGGCTCTATAGCATTAGGAATACAAGTGTGTGTTTCCTAACGTTATAGTGTTCCTTTAATTAAAGGCTGTCAAATCATTTCCTTTAGTAAACTAGCAAGAAAGTATGTTCTAGTAACAATCAATGGTCTCAAGTACTCAAAAATATTCATGGAAAATATCACACAACAAACAGCTCCTACCCTTAATGGATTGTTACTTTTATTTACCATTAAGAAATCTCTCCAAGTACCATAAGCACTACCACCTGCTGCAGTTGTTATTGTACAGGCATACCCTGGGTGCTGCCCTTTGGTTGTGTGTCAAATCATTTTGATTAGTTTGACTCAAACCAAGAGCCCCTTGTGTGTCTGTGGACTGGATCTCCATTCAGCATATTGCTAGCATGGAATTTATACTTCAGAAATAGCAACATCCGCTTAGGAAATATTTGGACAACGTTTATTGGCTTAGTCCTTCAGCTGATCAGCTTATTTTAAAGTGTAGTGTATCCCTCTAAATCAAGAATGTCAAACTTAAAGGCTAGCACAGGAAAAATAAACAAAGTTTAAGTTTACATGGGCCGCAAAAAACCCCCCAAAACTTCAGTTTTCATCGAAATGTAGGTTTATTTAGAAAAGTACAGTATAAAAAAAATTGCCTAACTGACACTGGACATTCTCAAACTCATAGGGTTTCAAAGTAAACAAAAGAGCAGATTTATTTTAAGGAAACATGCATTTGCATATAACCAATGTTTCAGTCAACCGTCCCATAAGAAAAGTTTGGTAATGGGACTGAATTGGTGAATGTACGCTGTTGCACAGCTGTAAAAAACAAATGACGTTATCTTGTTGATTTTAAAGTCCTATGAGTGTGTTCTTCACTTTGGCTGAGATCAAACTTGTTGATCTCAGCCAATACAATGCTTTCCCATAGGAAAGCATTTGGGTGCTAGTGTGCATGTTTGGCAAAAACGTTCACGGCCAATCAGCATCTCCATGGGGAGTGTTCAGCTCCCCCATGCAGACCCAATCTAATACACTGCCCCCTCCCCCCATTCTAATACACTGCCTCTTAACATAATATTTTGTTATACACTGCCCTCACTCCCCCAAATTTAATACACTCCCCCCTCACCACTCTAATACACTGCCCCCTTTCCTCAATTTAACACAATGCCCCCACTTCCACCATTCTACTTTAATACCTAACCCCAATTTGATACACTGCCCCCTCCCTCCCCTAATGTATTATACTGCCCTTCCCCCAATTTAACACACTGCCCCTCCCTCAATTTGACACACTGCCCCCTCCCTTCCCCAATTTAATACACTGCCCCACTTTATGCCAAAATTAATACACTGCCCTCCTCCTAATTTAATACACTGCCCAGCTCCCACCACTCTAATATACAGCCCCACTTTAATACACTGCCCTCTTCCTTTCCCCAAATTATTACACTGCCCCCTCTCCCCAATTTAATACACTTTCACCCTCCATCCCCCAAATTAATACAGTGCCCCCTCCCTCCCTCAAATTAATACACTGCCCCCTTCCCAATTTAATACACTGTCCCCCCTCCCTACCAAAGTAATATACTACCCCTCTCCTTCCCCAAATTAAAACAGTGCCCCAGTGCCCACTCGCTCCCCAAATTGAATACACTGGCCGCCACAATTCCCAAATTATTACAGTGCCCCCTTCCCTCCCCCGATTAAATACACTTGCACCTCCCTCTTCACCCCTTTTTGTCATGTACCTAAGTTGCAACCTTGTATTACCCCCAACACCATCCCTTAATGCCTGTTAGCATTCATGGCCTCCCTTCCCTACAAGCCCAGGGAGGTTCTTTCCTGTCTTGCGGCTGTTCGCAGGCAACAGCAAAAAGCGGCCCCAGGGCAGGTGGGCCGTAAATATATTAATTGTGGGCTGCATGCTGCAAGTTTGACGTGCTTGCTTTAAATGCAGCAAATTTGCATAGGCTACCTGTTAAACAAGAATATCTAAAGTGGGAGTTCGAAGTAAATTCAAATTGAATTACAAATTTAAGTACAAAAAAGCTGACCTGGAATAATCTCTGAGTTTGCGGTCAATTCATCTACTTTGGACTTCAAATTCACTTTGAATTCTCACTTGAGTGAATAAGATATGTAATAAACAGACAAGTGAATTTGAATGTAGTACTTTGGAGTTAGGAAGCACTTACTGTACTACCAGATACCTGTGTAACTACACAAGCAGAAAAAAATACTAAGTATGACAGAAAAAAAAATGCAGGCCGGCATTTATCCTCACCATAGTTTGACTTTCCATTAACACATTGACTTCTGTGGAAAATAAATAAGTGATTCAGGTGACATTGAAATTGATTTACTTTAATAGAAAATTCATATATTTACTATAGTCAGATCAACAAGGGCACTGAGAGTAAAATATTCCAAACACAGTATGTTTCTAAAACAAGATAAATATTTTCTGCCCTGCTACAAATCGGTAATGAATACTGCCGCCAGGCTAATCTTTCTCACCAGTCGCTCCTCCCATACCTCGCCCCTCTGTCTTACACTGTCTTCCTGTATCCTATAGGTGTCAATTCAAAATACTAACCCTTACCTAAAAAGCTCTAACCAACTCTAGCCCCTCTTACATTTCTTCCCTGATTCATAGAAATGCCCCTTCTTAGACACTCCACTCTGCCTGTGACCTTCTCATGTCCGCTGCTCACACCCTTCCTTCTAACTCACGCTTGCACGACTTCTCGTGGGCAGCTTCCTTCTTCTGGAACAGCCTGCCTACCCCCATCAGACTTTCCCCTAGTCTTCAATTGTTTAAGTCCCTCATAACACATCTGTTCAGAAATGCTTATGGACTCCCAGAGTAACTTATCTATACTTATCCAAAACTGTCTATTGCTCTCCTAAAGAGCCATACTCCACTCTCACCTCCAGCTCTGCTACTTTTCCACTTTGTTTGGTGGCTGTCACCTTTGATGCCCTGTTGTCATAGGCGTGCGCAGCCTATAGCATTAGGGTGTGCACCCTAAAGCACAAACACACACCGCAAAATATATACATATACACATACATATACATACACACACACACACACATATATATATATATATATATATATATATATATACACACACCTACACACACATATACTGATGTTTCTGTGTGTGCTGTTAGTGCGCTGTGTGAGGGTGCTGTGTGTGCTGTGTGTTTTGTTAGTACGCTGTGTGAGGGTGCCGTGTGTGCTGTTAGTGTCATGTGTGTGTGAGGGTGTTGGTAGTGTGCTATGTGGGTGAGGGTACTGGTAGTGTGCTGTGTGTGTAAAGGTGCTGTTAGTGTGCTGTGTGTGTGAGGGTGCTGGTAGTGTGCCGTGTGTGAGGGTTCTGGTAGTGTGCTGTGTGTGTGAGGGTGCTGGTAGTGTGCTGTGTGTGAGGGTAGTGTGCTGTGTGTGTGAGGGTGCTGGTAGTGTGCTGTGTGTGCGCGTGTTTGTGTTAGGGTGCTGTATGTGTGTCGGTGCTGTATGTGTGTGTTGTATGTTTGGAGGGATTGTGAAGTTGGGGGCAGATTAGTAAATAACTCCCCTCCCTTCTTACCTTATGTAGGGAGGGGGGATCCTTGCTGTTCAAGGGAGAGTGAACTTTAGCCTGCAGAGCTAGTGTTCACTCTCGCGAAATCTGAGCATTGCCGCGGCAACGCTCAGATCTCACGAGAGGAACCTGGTGGAGCTTCTGTCTAGAGCTCCCCGGGTCCTCTCCTGCCTCCCTCCATGCTGCTGTGGGCTGGTGAGGTAGATCTTTGGTCTCCCCGCCGGCCCATGGATGCTTAGAGCAGAGCCGGCACACAGATAGTGCCAGCTCTGCATGAGCCGACAGGGGAGATCCGGAGATCTCCCCTTCCGGCAGGGGTCAAGTCCTGGGGAATAAAGTGTGGGAACTCTCCTAAGATTCCCACCCCCCCAAAAAAAAAATAATATACACTCGTGTATCTTCTTTTTAACCTGACTACATCGATGTTCATCGCTTAAAAGAAGCATAAAGAATCCTTAGGTGGGGATTATACCATCCATACACTACACATCGAGCAGTGAGCCTGCTCTACATACTGTGAGTAGATTTCATATTTTTATCCTCCCACCTAACAAGATACAGTGAACACTATATTTTATTCTTTTTATTTTGGGCTGGACCACACTGATGTTGGACTACTGATTTGTTATATACATCTGCCAACCGGTACCACTTCATATATCCTTGAGTGGGGATTATTCCACTTCACGCATTCCATACCAGAGCTGGATTTTAGCTCTGGAGATTGTGAGTAGTACCTTATTACCATTATTCCAATATTCCAGTGTATCTACATACTGTACCATTGGAGTCCCGTCTGTGTTTTTTTCCCCATATGTTCCATTGAATTTCAAGCATACACCCGTGAAGATTCATCCTATCTACTGTGCCACAAGAACTCTTCCTACTGCTGTGGACTGCACTACATTGGACTAGTGTTATTTGGACTATTTCCTATTACTTTTTAAGGCTCACCCATTCCTTCTGTGTTACTCTTTGTTGTACTTATTGATAGGGGATCAGAGGGGACCCCCTTCCTTTTAGGTGTGCAGCCTGTACCCTTTATACAATTCAATCTCTTGTGGCATCCTACCGCTGACTCCAATTTTTGATCTTTTTTTAGTCTATAATGAATGCAGCAGCGAGGCTCATCTTCCTGTCTGCCAGCACCTCCCATGCCTCCCCCTCTGTCAGTCCCTACAGTAGCACCCCATAGGTTTTAGGACTCAATTTAAGTTTCTGATACTTGCTTACAAATCCCTACACAACGTTGCTCTGACCTACCTATACTCACTACTATGCAAATATATCCCGTCTACGCCCATACGCTCTGCCAAAGACCTAAGTCTAACCTCTGTTCATACTCCTACCTCTGATGCTCACCTTAAATAATTCCTATAGAGTGCCCTTCCCTTCTCTGTTAGACTTTCACCCAGTCTCCACTCCTTCAAAAAATATTTGAAAACTTCTGGAAAGCATATCAGGAAAGCATATTAATTAAACTGTGAACAGCTTTCCCTCCCCGCACCCTGATTCCTCTCCTGAAACTGTCATCAAAACAAAACACTAAGCACTCAGTGAATACTATCCTAGCAACCTACTTTTCTACAATACCCATTAATTTTGTGTCACTATACCCCACTCCCTATAACATGTAGCTCATTGAGCAGTGTCCTAAATCACTCTTTTCCTGTGTGTCCAACTCATCTGGTTACAAATACATGTGTGTTAGTCCACCCATTGTACAGTGCTGCGTAATTTGTTGACAATATATAAATATAAATAATAATTCTAAGTCCCCACAGTTTTTAACATATGTTTCACTCACTTGTGCAATTACAGAGAGAACCTACACCATTTAGTTATCAGATTGATCCCTCCCCTATGGACAGTCCAGATCCCAAATGCTATCAGGGCCCCACTGCACAAGAGATGCCATAGTTCTACTCAATTGTTTTGACCTTCTTTGGTCAGTTTAGATCACCTGGGGTTACTGTATGTCTCGTGCAGGAGGAGGATTTTAGATTAAATTAGTCAGATGGGCAAATGGTAATGACACAAGTCTCATTTTGAGACCGGAGCATGGTCTAAAGGGTAAAATATTGAGATGTATTTGAGCTTTTGCCCAACCTTAGAGTTCTCAAATTCTCTATTTTGCTACAAACCTACCTAAGTACACTTACCTTACCCTGCATTATTTAAATAACATCTAGTTAGTTATCATTTACATGAATGGGAGCAGCAAAGTATAGCTCTAATGCAGGGTATTTAAGGTTTATTCATTTCATTTATTTATTACTGGTATTTATAAAGTGCCAACAGATTTCGCAGCGCTGTACAATTAGTGGAGAGCGTACAATATACACAGGCAAATACAGGTAGAGAGAGACATGCCCATAAGCTGATAACTAGCCATTGTAGCTCTTTTACACAAACTGCATAGCCAGATAACCTGTGAGCTTACAATCTAAAGGATACAGTGGGAATCTGAGACAAGAGGTAGCAGGGGAAACGTGGAGGTAATGGCTAAAAGTGTTTACAGAGAGAAGCAGCTATTGGTAAAATAAAAAAGGGAATGAAGAGGTAATTGAGTGAGAATCTCAAACAGCTAGAGGAGCATGCTATATATTTAGGGGGAACCTGGGTGGGCGGGAAGTGGTGAGAAAAAATGCAGAGCTTTACTATAGCTTTTAATTACATTTTAATAAATAAAGTTAGATAAAAGGTTTGAGTCCTCATGATAACCAAGGGAAATGGAGGGAACCTAAACAAAGACTTGCATCTTATCTCTTCTCTGCCCTTCCAAAAAACATTACCTTATATTTCTATCAATTTTGTTACCAGTACTCTTCTTCAAGCCAATACATAATAGGCTCTCTAGAGATGTGTTATTATTCAAATGTTGTACAATTCTAATATACTGTATTGTGTTTATGTTATTCAGTATATAAGCTCACATTATCTAAATCATTACTCCTTTGGTTTATATCCAAATGAGTATCAACTATATTGTAAATCTTTGTTTTTGTAGTACAATATGCTTTCCTTCCAGTGTATCTGTAATGTCAATAAAAATATATAAAATGTTTGGTCACAAGATAAAACCACTGGGAAATATTTTACCCTGATAGATCCATATTTATCATTAATCAATAATCACCATTCACAATATTCTGTAAGGTTCAGTGTCTGCTGGTGACATTTCCAGATCATGGGGAGTTAGATCTCATGTCATGTTCAATACCCACAGATACAAGTATTTTGGGAACAACAACCATGTTAAAGTAGTCCGACTCCACTCCCTGATGCTGTTACTCAATGGCAGCCCTAGGAGACAGGACGATATTTAAATCTAATCTTTAGAGCAGGAGTCTCAAAGAACTGGCCATTTCTAGCCCCCTATCCACTAATTAATATGGCCAATGGCCACCTGTTCCAGAAGAGAGAGAATATATCCAAATATTAGGCATACCTCTACATGTTTTAGATTTCTAGTGGCCTGGTCCACATCAGGGTTGTGATTACTCCCTTTGTTGCTGTAGGTGAAGAGACTGGGTGGCTGGAGAGTGGTGCAACTTGTGCTCCAGTCAGCTTCATTAGTAAATTTCCAAAATTCTGCAGTTATGTACTGTAGTTTCAGTGAAGAGTATGCCTAGTAAACATAGTGCAGTGAAGCAGCCTCCAATAAGAGTTCAGCATTTCAGGATTTAACTCATAAAAACCTACGTAACGTAAGGACTAGTTAAGCCATTGTATATTCATTGAAAATACATGTATTGCCCTGTCTAGCTTAAACATGATTTTTATAATGCCTTAAATTCTCCCTTTGCGTTGGTTGATCATTATAAAAATATTTTTTGCAAATATCTTAGGTGCCAATGTTTGCCATGACCAATCTTAAGAATGTGTTATCTCCTCTTTTACAGAGTATGCTACTTATTATTAATTCTCTTTTACACATATAATAGCATATATATTTTTCTGTCCAATATTTCAACTCTGTAACTTCCTGGTCTAACTTTATCTGTACTCATCTTACACTGTAATCTTTTTAACATTTGATAAATAATTAAATAACCTTATTGGATTTATTTTTCTTCTCCCCTTGCTAACATACTTTAAATATTCTGTGTTATGTTTTGGATTTCTGTTTTAGTATTTCCCCTAGCATCTGCACTTATAACTCATCAAGCACCATGCCAAAAAAATGACTTTAATGGTTTTTATTGTATTTTTTTGTATTTCCCATTGCATCTGCACTTATTACTCATCAAGCCCTGTGCCAACAAATCGTTCAAGTATTTGCCCATCTGAGAAAATGTATTTTTAAACTCAGCATCTTGTAGTTACTGACCCAGTTCACATAAAATATTTTTACAACATTAGAATCAAATAACTCACAGATTTCATTGGAATTAATTCCTAGACAATTCACCAAATAGCCTTAAAAAATGTAAGGTAAATAGAAACACTTTTTGCACAGGCAACCAGTGGATAAAGAGTACATAACTAACTAATATAGCCTTATGTGTGGGATCCCAGAACCCACTAAAAATTATACATTATGTAATTACAAACACAAACAGAACAAGGAAAAAAAAACAATCAATTTAGGAAAGTTAGAATTCACATTAGCCAGGGAAGCTTTATTCCCAATCTCAGACAGTTCCTAAACAAGTGTCTAAGTGTTGCTGGTTAATACCCTATAGCAGGCATTATCATGGTTGCCTAAAAGCGTGAAGGAGAAGAATTGCTACTGTGCAAACCATGTTAATACTTGGTGGACTGTTTTATAGTAGCCCTGAACTTATACACATAACCTGTCTTGATTTACTATACTGCCTCCAACCTAATATACCCAATTTCTTCTGTTGTGTTAGAAAATGACAGAAGTATGAAAATGACAATAACTCAGTATGCACATTATTACTCTTATATGAGGAACAATCACCGGCATTGCTGTTTTGCAATTACAAATAAGTATTATTCCTTATGTGAACCCCCAGATCCTCCCTTACACTCTTTTTAATATGGTAATGCATTTCTAATTTTGATCAATTACATTTTAATTAAAACACATCACAGTAACACAAGTTGTTGTGTAACGTAGCGGTTATAGAGTTACATAGAATATTCTACATGTGATACTGCAAGAGTCCAGTTGCAGATTGGTTCCTGGGTAATCCCTGTTCCTGAAAGCACAGGACAATCACTATTCCCTGCTTTTTTTAGGCCATGTCATAATAGTAACAGCAGGCATTAAATGTGTAAGGCATAATTATTCACTGATACATAGTGCAAGTTTATAGCTGGGGACCTACTATTTGCCCATCCTTGCAGGGCTGTCAGTGGCGTACATACCAGGGTCGAAGGAGTCGCGGCTGCGACCAGCCCTGGCCCTCCGAGGCTGGCCCTGCTGACCCCGGCGGGCGGGCGGGCTGTCTGTCTGGGTGTCCGGCGCGCGAGGGAACACTCTCCCCTGAGTGCTTCCTCTTCAGCTTCCTCGTCATCTTCCGGCTCCGGCATCCCTATGCGGCGAGCGAGGGAGCTGAAGAGGAAGCACTCAGGGGAGAGTGCTCCCTCGCGCGCCGGACACCCAGACAGACAGACAGCCAGCCCGCCCGCCCGCCCTCCCAGGAGCCCAGCAGCACCACCACTGGACCCCAGGGAATCCCCCCAGCACTCCAAAAGGTAAGGAGGCTGGGGGTATTCAATTTAAAAAAAAATGTGTGTGTGTGTGTGTGTGTTAGTGTGTGTGTTAGTGTGTGTGTTAGTGTGTGTGTTTGTGTGTGTGTTTGTGTGTGTGTGTTAGTGTGTGTGTGTTAGTGTGTGTTAGTATTTGTATGTTAGTGTGTGTATGTTAGTGTGTGTTAGTGTGTGTTTGTGTGTTAGTGTTTGTGTGTTAGTGTGTGTTTGTGTGTTAGTGTGTGTGTGTAGTGTGTGTGTGTTAGTGTGTTAGTGTTTGTGTGTGTGTGTTAGTGTGTGTGTTAGTGTGTGTTTTGTGTGTGTGTGTGTGTGTAGTGTGTGTGTGTGTGTGTGTGTTAGTGTGTGTGTTAGTGTGTGGTTGTGTGTGTGTTAGTGTGTGGTTGTGTGTGTTTGTGTGTGTTTGTGTTTGTGTGTTAGTGTGTGTGTTAGTGTGTGTTTGTGTGTGTGTGTGTGTGTTAGTGTGTGTGTTTGTGTTAGTGTGTGTGTGTGTTAGTGTGTGTGTCAGTGAGTGTGTCTGTTATTGGGTGTGTGTCTGCTAGTGAGTATGTTACTGTGTGTGCCTGTTACTGAGTGTGTTTGATGTCTGTTAGTGAGTGTGTGTTTGTCAGTGAAAGTGTATGTTTGGTAAGTGAGTGTGTATGTATGTCAGTAAATGTGTGTGTCTGTTAGCTAGTGTGTATGCGTCTGTTCGTGAGAATGTGTGTGTGTGTCTTCAGCATTTACCTTTCTCCAGCGTCGGACTCCCTTGGCGCTGGGGATCCCTCCACCTCTCAGCTCCGAATGCACATGCGCGGCAAGAGGCGCGCTCGCGCATTTAAACCGCCCATAGGAAAGCATTACTCAATACTTTCCTATGGACGTTCAGTGTCTTCTCACTGTGATTTTCACAGTGAGAATCGCGGAAGCTCCTCTAGCAGCTGTCAATGAGACAGCCACCAGAGGCTGGATTAACCCTCAGTGAAACATAGCCGTTTCTCTGAAACTGCTATGTTTTCAGCTGCAGGGTTAAAACTAGAGGGACCTGGCACCCAGATCACTTCATTGAGCTGATGTGATCTGGGTGTCTGTAGTGGTCCTTTAAGTGTGTGTGCATACCGCGGTCGCGGGGTCGCAGCCCTGCAACCCCTGCGACCAGGTGCCCGCCGCCATGTGTTGCGGCCCCGACCCATGCCGAGTAAGCGCGGGGGGGGGGGCCCACGGATCAATTTTTTGCACCGGGGCCCCATGGGTCATGTGTACGCCACTGAGGGCTGTATTTACCATTGAGCAGTGTTTGTGTGTTTGAATAATAGTTTGTTTTTGTATGGAGTATGTGTGTGTGAATGTAGTTATGTGTTATGTATCAATGCCGTTTGAAATGAGTGGTTTACTTGTGTGTAGAGCTTGCCTTTGAATATAGGGGTGTGTTTGTGTATAGTTTCAACATTTGAATGCGGGGGTATATTTGTATGTAGTATTGGCGTTTGAAAGTTGAGATGCATATACATATACAATGATACACATACATACATAAATACATGCACGCATATACCAACACACACACATGCAGATACAAGCAGACACTGATACATATCCAAATACACAAACTAACAAGCAAAAACACATATCTACCCATTGACACACATGCAGATACAAACACTGACACACATACAGATACACAGACATACAGAGACAGATACACAGACACACAAATATACACACACTGACACATGCAGATACACAGAAACACAGAAATAAAATAAATACAGATACACTGACATACTTGTAGATACACAGGCCCAGAAATACGTACAAATACACACACAATGACACCCATACAGATACATAGATACACACAATGTCACTTGTACAGATATAAACACTGACATACACAGATACATAGGGGCACATACTGACACACATGCAGATATTCAGACACACACATACAGATACACAGACACACACTAACACACATACAGATACTCACAGATATACACACTGACACTCATGCAGATACAAATACTGAGACACATGAAGATACAAAGACACAGGAGGGTGACTTCTGCTTGCTGAGACTTTTGGAAGTTAGGAGCTGGCACTCCTCATCCCTGTGTTCTCTTTATCCCATGGTGCTTTGTGTAAGCTGGGAGAAAGTGAATGGCTACCAGGCTTGTGGCACTGTTAAAGCACTGTAGTGAAAGACTGGGCCCCTGAAGACACATTACAATCAGGTGGCATGAACTGCATGGGCCACACAATCGGCTCTCTTAGAGTGAAGGCACTGATGCAGCCATCTCGACTGCACTGGCGGTAATGACCCACTGCCTCTGAACATGTCCTGTAGTATCTGGCTCCAAGATATTAGCAGCAGGTCATTTCAGTCCTTCAAGGATTTGTTGTTCCAGCACATCCCACAAATTCTCAATCGGATTGAAATCTGGGGATTTAGGAGGTCAGGGCAACACCATGATCTTTAACAGCCTGCTTTCTTCCCAAAGTACATCCTGCTGCCATCTCTTCCCAAGGTAATCAACACACATACACCTGGCAATCCACCTGATCAAAAAGATAAAGCATCAATGGACCTTGGGTGCCCATGACCCTGACACCAGTTCACTGGTTGCACTTCCTTGAACCACTTTGGAAGGTACTAACCACTGGTAACACTCCCCAAAATTAGCCATTTTGGAGATGCTCTGATCAATATTTGACCCTTGTCAGAATTACACAGATCTTGTTGCTTGCCCATTTTTACTTCCTCCAACACATGAAATTCGAGAACTGACTGTCCACTTGCTATCCCACCCCTTGACAGGTGCTAATGTAAAAATATAATCAATGTTATTCAATTCACTTTTCAGTTGTTATATATATATATGTATAGGTCCTATTGAGCTTACCAAGTGGATTGAATTTGTCTCTGTTTAAAGAAACACTATAATGTTAGATATGCATATCTATATTACTAAACATTATTGTGTTCCTGTCCCTGGTATTATTAACCACCCCACCCCAATCAGTACTGAAAGGGTTAAAAACCCTTATTTAATTACCCTGTTTCCAGCATCAAGGCTTCTTCAGGGAGGTCCAATCCATTGCTCCTCATAGCATGGCTTCCACATCAAGTAACCAAGTAAAACTGCTGCCACCGCTAGTGGCTGTCAGTATGAGAACCACTAGAGGAGTACTCAAAATTTCAATGTAAACATTGCACTTAAGAAAAAAAAAAAAGAAAAACAGGGGTACTGTTCCTTTAATGTAAGTTTAAATATTTGTAGAGATTTCTTTTATTTTGTCTAAAGGTGTTCTATAATTGTTATATGTGCTTATATTTTGAAACATTTTATATACTAACAGGGTTCTATATCTATACCACAGGTTGTTGTTTTTTTACTGGTGTTTGGTGGGATTTTTTTGGTAGGGATTGAACACTAGTTGTAAATTTATTCACTTTCATAATTGTTTGGTTTGCTTTGTGTTTTTATTGGTCCTTATATTGTGAAATGCAGACCGCTAAATCCATACACCACTTTTTACTGTATGGTCTATGTGATATGCAAGAAAAACATATGCATGACATTTCCATAAACTCCTTAACTGAAAAGCTGTTAGATTAGTGATGTTCAAAGCCCTATTAATAGTGATGTCGCGAACCTTCAACATGGATGCTGTCCAGGAGGTGGGAGGGTCTGGGAGGGAAGGTCTGCTGGAGATTGGCCGGGATGTGTCAACTGACCGGAGCTCGTCGCGAACAGTTCGTGGCGAACCGTGGCGAGCCGTTCGCGGGAAGTTCACGAACGGTTCGCGACATCTCTACCTATTAAAGCTGCTTCTGTGGTAACAACAGCTATTGCTGACTACCAGAAAAGCAAAACATATTAAAAGAATAGTTATGTTGAACACAGTTTGTTCACATTTTTGCTACAGCTGCCAATGGTACCATTTTCAGAGGCATACTTGAAACAAACATCACATTTGGAGTGCAATAGAACCTTAGCAGTGTTGTATCACAGATAATTAATTAGATCATTAAAAACAGGTCACTGACTTTGCAAGCCCATTTACTATTCTAATAGTCATTGTGGCTTAGTTGTGAATTTACAATTGGATGCTTAAACATTTCATGATATTTTCCTACAAGTTTGCTGGTAATTTGTACAGTCCTTAATTATTGTACTACTTTTTATATTTAAGCATTAGACATGTAGTGATTCATTTTGTTTTGCATTACAATACAATGATACTATAAAAAATGTCAGTCAGCAAAACAATAAGCAGCTGATGGATGATATCACATCTTCATCACTGTTTCAGTGCAGACAAGTCGATAAACATTAGAATCTTTCATGGTGCAATGAGTACAAGCTTTGGAAAATATAGCTGTGTTCTGTCTTAAAGTCTAACAGTCAATAGATTTCACTGGAAAACATCTTGCACTGTGTGAGATTATCTATTTATTTTAGCCCATAATTGATGTATTTCCTAAAACCTCGTGAGACAATTAATATGCAGAGGCATGTCCTTTCTGTCACATATAAAATTATATTTGTTTCTTTGCTTTGTGTACAATGGTATCAAAAAGCTCAAAATTTCATGTCCAATGGCAATTTCTCATTTAATTTTTAAATAACCTTGTTTGGTGCTGTTTAAGATTAAACATTATAAAAAGAAACCATTATCAGTCTTGGTAAAGTCTCTCTTTAAAATCGACAGTTTTTTATAGGCCATGGAAGTTATTCCATTAAGTGCTAATTCATAAAATATAGAGCAGTAAAGAGTCATTATGGGTATCAGTTAAAAAAATAATAATAATTTATACTCTCTACATATAATATAAATAGAGTTGAGCGGACACCTGGATGTTCGGGTTCGACGAGTTCGGCCGAACTTCGTAAAAAAGTTCAAGCTTTGGATTTGGACTTGACCTGAACTTAACCCCGAAACCCATTGAAGTCAATGGGGACCCGAACTTTTGGGCACTAAAATGCCTCTAAAAAAGTCCTGGAAAGGGCTAGAGGGCTGCAAAAGGAAGTAAAATAGGGGTAAGAGTAGGACAAGTGCCCTGCAAACAAATGTGGATAGGGAAATCACTTAAAATAACATAAAATACATAATTTAAAATACAGCTGTGCCATAAAATAGCACTAGATGGAATCTTTGATTTGAGCTTTGGAAGAACATTAAATCAAAATCTAAAGCATGGCTGTCAGGTGGATCACCAGAATTATCCATTTGAGAGAGGGTTGAAGTGCAGGGTATTCTCTTTCATTGTTTAAACTGAGGTCAACTCCTGATGCATGGAGAAGAGGCCTTTACAAACCTCTGCTATTGTGTACATAGTTTATACTAAGTGACCCATAGGTTACCGTGGTGGTGTAGGTGGAAGCAGCGGTGGAGGAGGAGGAAGCCCCCAACACACATACATACAATTTTTTTTTTTTTATTGGGGTAGCCCCCAAAATATTGGGACATATAAAAAAAAGAAACATTTGTGGCGTGTGGTGCATTTCTTGCAGTCCAATAATGCCATCAGGTTTTTAAAACTGTCCGTCTCCACCAGACGGAATGACAGCATTTCAAAGGCCAGAAATTTTGAAATGGTGGCATTCAGTGTCAGGGATCGCGGGTGGTTAGGGGGGTACTTCCTCTTTCTCTTCAGTGTTAGGGAGATGGACAGCTGAACGTTTCCATGGTACAGTGTGGAGATGTGGACAATTGTGTACCTGGCCTATGCTGGTGCAGGAACCCACCCTCCGAGCCACTTGTGAATGACTGGCCTGATAACCGTGCCACATCCTCTTCCATCATCGCCCAAAGCGTTTTTTCAAGGAGACATAGAAGCGGGATAGTAAGGCTGAGAACGGCGTCATCGGCACTGGCCATGTTGGTGGCGTCCTCGAAACAGCACAACATGGCACACAGGTCTCGCATGGAGGCCCACTCATTGGTGGTGAAGTGGTGCTGTTCCGCAGAGCGACTAACCCGTGCGTGCTGCAGCTGAAACTCCGCTATCGCCTGCTGCTGCTCGCACAGTCTCTCCAGCATTTGCAAGGTGGAGTTCCACCTCGTGGGCACGTCGCATATGAGGCGGTGAGCGGGAAGGCCGAAGTTATGCTGCAGTGCAGACAGGTGAGCAGCAGCAGGGTGAGAACAACAAAAGCACGCACAGACGGCCCGCACTTTCTGCAACAGCTCTGATATATCTGGGTATACAGTGTGGCGGTGTAGGTGGAAGCGGCGGTGGTAGAGGAGGAGGCGGTAGATAACACATATACATACACATACACACATATATACATACATACTTATTTTTTTCTTTTTTTTAATTGGGGTAGCCCCCAAAATATTGGGACATATAAAAAAAAAAAAAAAGAGAATAAGTGCACTTGAGTATAACAATGGCTGGGCGAGGCCGGTATAAATGTCTATTCTGCACAAGGTACAGACAAGTCTGGTGGGATCCATGCCTGGTTCATTTTAATAAACGTGAGCTTGTCCGTTGCACTTGTCTGTGATAACCTCATGCCGATCGCACATCCCTTTGACGGCGACAACGTATTTGGATGTCTGCCCTATCAACTTTCAATGCTATTTTCCGCGCCTACCATAGTGACCACGGGTAACGGGGAATCAGGGTTCGTTTCCAGAGAGAGAGCCTGAGAAACGGCTACCACATGCAAGAAAGGCAGCAGGCGTGCAAATTAACCACTCCCGACGCAGGGAGGTAATGACGATAAATAACAATACACAACTCTTTCGAGGCCCTGTAATTGGAATGAGTACACATATGAGACGGTGAGCGGGAAGGCCGAAGTTACGTGCAGCGCAGACAGGCGAGCAGCAGCAGGGTGAGAACGCCGAAAGCGCACCCAGCCATTACACAGAAACTGCAAATGGCTCATTAGGAGTCATTAAATTAGTTATGGTTCCTTTGATCGCTCCATCTGTTACTTGGATCCGCTTTTGCATCCTGCTCCCTCTTATGCTGATGTAGTAAATTTGAATCAAAGATCCATTTGCCAAAAAAAATTCTTGCCTATCTTCTGTGGGTTATTGCATTTTTAAGATGTAGACTTATTGTATCACACAAGCCATGCACAATTAAATTGTCTGGCACAATATGAAGTGCACACCCCAAATGTACTATTTAGCACCAAAAAAATTAGAATTTTTAAAACTGCACTGTAAGCACAGTATTTGACGGTTCTATTTGACTCTCAGATATGAAGTGCAGGCCCCAAATTTACTTTTTAGCACCTAAATAATTAGAATTAGGCAAACTGCAATGTCACAGCAGTATTTGATGGTTCTATTTGACTCTCAGATATGAAGTGCAGGCCCGAAAAGGAACTATTTAGCACCAAAGAAATGTGAATTAGTCAAACTGCAATGTCACAGCACTATTTGACGGTTCTATTTGATTCTCAGATATGAAGTGCAGGCCCCCAATTTACTATTTAACACCTAAAGAATTCGAATTTTTAAAACTATGTCACAGCACTATTTGACAGTTCTATTTGACTCTCGGATATGAAGTGCACACACCAAATGTACTATTTAGCACCAAAGAAATGTGAATTAGTCAAACTGCAATGTTACAGCACTATTTGACGGTTTTATTTGACTTTCAGATATGAAGTACAGGCCCAAAAAGGAACTATTTAGCACCAAAGAAATGTGAATTAGTCAAACTGCAATGTCACAGCACTATATGACGGTTCTATTTGACTCTCAGATATGAAGTGCAGGCCCCCAATTTACTATTTAGCACCTGAAGAATTCGAATTTTTAAAACTATGTCACAGCACTATTTGACTGCAATGTCACAGGACTATTTGACGGTTCTATTTGACTCTCAGATATGAAGTGCAGGCCCCCAATTTACTATTTAGCACCTGAAGAATTCGAATTTTTAAAACTATGTCACAGCACTATTTGACTGCAATGTCACAGGACTATTTGACGGTTCTATTTGACTCTCAGATATAAAGTGCAGGCCTGAAAAGGAACTATTTAGCACCAAAGAAATGTGAATTAGTCAAACTGCAATGTCACAGCACTACTTGACGGTTCTATTTGACTCTCAGATATGAAGTGCAGGCCCCCAATTTACTATTTAGCACCTAAATAATTAGAATTAGGCAAACTGCAATGTCACAGCAGTATTTGATGGTTCTATTTGACTCTCAGATATGAAGTGCAGGCCCGAAAAGGAACTATTTAGCACCAAAGAAATGTGAATTAGTCAAACTGCAATGTCACAGCACTATTTGACGGTTCTATTTGATTCTCAGATATGAAGTGCAGGCCCCCAATTTACTATTTAGCACCTAAAGAATTTGAATTTTTAAAACTATGTCACAGCACTATTTGACAGTTCTATTTGACTCTCGGATATGAAGTGCACACACCAAATGTACTATTTAGCACCAAAGAAATGTGAATTAGTCAAACTGCAATGTTACAGCACTATCTGACGGTTTTATTTGACTCTCAGATATGAAGTACAGGCCCAAAAAGGAACTATTTAGCACCAAAGAAATGTGAATTAGTCAAACTGCAATGTCACAGCACTATTTGACGGTTCTATTTGACTCTCAGATATGAAGTGCAGGCCCCCAATTTACTATTTAGCACCTGAAGAATTCGAATTTTTAAAACTATGTCACAGCACTATTTGACTGCAATGTCACAGCACTATTTGACGGTTCTATTTGACTCTCAGATATGAAGTGCAGGCCTGAAAAGGAACTATTTAGCACCAAGGAAATGTGAATTAGTCAAACTGCAATGTCACAGCACTACTTGACGGTTCTATTTGACTCTCAGATATGAAGTGCAGGCCCCCAATTTACTATTTAGCACCTAAAGAATTAGAATTTTTAAAACTGCTATGTCACGGCAGTATTTGACGGTTCTATTTGACTCTCAGATATGAAGTGCAGGCCTCAAATGTACAATTTAGCACCTAGAAAATTTTAATGTTTAAAACTGTGCTGTAACCACAGTATTTGACAATTCTATTTGACTCTCAGATATGAAGTGCACCGCACTTACCTAAGAAGGACAAAGTGACTGACTTAAAATAGTTTAACAATTAACTTTATTAATTACCAACTAAAAACCGTAGTAACTAGCAAAACGCAAAAACCCTAGTTAAAATGAAGTGAGATTAAACCTACTTCGTGTGAAAAATGTACTTTGCCAACTATTTGCTGTAACATGATAAATATGTGAAGAGACCAAGTTGATCTATCTCACTTATGTCCCTTCAAAAGTAAGAACAATGAGGAATACTACACATGATCAGTAAATATTAAAGGTTAACCTTATATATCTAAGGTGGTATGCTTCAGGGCAATACAGTAACAAATAGAAAGACTGAGCTCTCAATGTGAACGCAACACATTTTATAAATATTTAAGTTTAATTTGCCGCGATAAATGTGAAGCAAGCTAACCACTATACACAAAACACAATAAAGTTAGTAAATCCACTCTTTGCAACAGAAAATAACATTTTTTTGTTGTTCATTTAAACAATATGCAATCATTTATATATCAAATGTATGGTGATAAGAAAAAATAAAATGTCATTAATGTCATGTACTACTCCAAAGAAGTTGGGGAAGGTTAGGGGTAGCAGGAGTGGCCCTGTTCCCCGATTCACCATAAGCACTAGTGCCATAGCTTCTGAGAGTTTGAACACCTTTGACATGAGGAACAATGACACTTCAGTCACTGCTGCCTCCACTACCACCACCACCACCACTATTAGTAGCATTCAACCTAAGGATAGTGGGGTTAGCAGCATGTGTGTTATGTCCGACCGCCGCCCAGACAGTGTTTGGATCCTGGTCACCGGACTGCCCACCTCACTGTGAAACTACGAATGGATCTTTAAATCTGGTATGAACCTGCGCTCAAGTCTATTATGGATCCTTTTAAAGCTACATATATTACTTGGATTACTGGTAATTCTCGAGCTAATACATGCCGACGAGCGCTAGGGGACGCCGCTCCGCTTTTGCACCCTGCTCCCTCTTATGCTGTGCTGGTGCCTCTGTGCGACCAGTGCCTCTTCCTCCAAACTGCACATGTCACTCGCATGACCTTGATTCCATGTGGGGTGTAGGACATCATCATCCTGCACATCATCTTCCACCCACTCCTCAACCCTGCCCTCCTTGCCGGTATGAACACTGCAGAAAGCCACATCAGTTGGCACCTTTGTTTTTCCAGCATGTAAAGTCTGCAAAGGACAAATGGAAATTGTTTTAGAATTGTATCCAGGCAACAGTTTTCCCTATAAACTGATCTCTCAGTTTGACTTGTGATGGTATTGCCCCAGCCAGCATTACAATATTTTTTAAGTACCTCTTATCTATTGATCACTGGTTTAAATATAGCAGCTTGTTATCTGATAGTTTCTAGTATAGAAAATATCAGTCTGTTTTCTATCACTTAGATCTGTGTAACAAGTGTTGTAGGTGTGAAACAATATTACAAGTGACCGATGTAAAGTAAATTCAAATCAAAGTTACGCTTCGATTTGACTCTCAGATATGAAGTGAACACCCCAAATATACTATTTAGTGCCCCCCAAAAAATTGACTTTTTAAGACTCCAATGTAAGCAGCAGATTAGCAGCAAAACAATTAGAATGTTTACCACTGCGCAGTAAGTGCACTATTTGACGCTTCTATTTGACTCTCAGATATGAAGTGCACTGCAGGCCCCAAAATGTACTATTTAGCAGATTAACAGCAAAACAATTAGAATGTTTACAAGTGCGCAGTAAGCACACTATTAGATGCTTCGATTTGACTCTCAGATATGAAGAACAGGCCCCAAAATGTACTATTTAGCAGATTAGCACCCAGAAAATAAGAATGTTTACCACTGCGCTGTAAGCACACTATTTGACGGTTCTATTTGACTCTCAGATATGAAGAGCAGGCCACAAAATGTACTATTTAGCAGATTAGCTACAAGAAAATAAGTGTTTACCACAGCGCTGTAAGCACACTATTATATGCTTCTATTTGACTCTCAGATATGAAGAACAGGCCACTAATGTACTTTTTAGCACCCAAAAAAATTTAAGTTTTAAAACTGTAATGTGACAGCAGTATTTGACTCTTCTATTTGACTCTCAGATATGAAATGCACCCCACTAATGTACTATTTTGCACCAAAAATATTTACTTTTTAAAACTCTGATGTAACCGCGGTATTTGAAGCTTCTATTTGACTTTCAAATAAGAAGTGCACCCCACTAATGAACTAGTTTGCAGAATTCTTTCCTAAGCTGTCCCTATCAACGGCAGCATCCTCTCCCTACACTAATAAGACCGCATGTGCGTGCGGCACTACGTGACTTCAGCTTATATATAGAGGTTGGGTCACATGCTGCACTGGCTAATCACAGCCATGCCATTGGTAGGCTTGTAAGGGCACATGAGTCAAATGCTTGTTGATTGGCTGCCCTGCAGCCTTTAAAAAAACGCCATTAAATCGCCGAACACCGAACTCCAACTCGAACATACAGTGATATGTCCAGGTCCGGGGTCCAAAAACCCTAATGTTCGGTATGAACCCGAACTTTTCAGTTCAGGTTCGCTGAACTCTAATTTTAACACCTTGCATCATATTATAGAATTTTAAAACTGAAGACATACCTTTCAATCCTCTGTTCATTTGCATTATAGTTAAACCTTTTATGACTTTTTTTCTTCACTGTTTGTGTAAAACAGCTCTTTTTTAATGCACTGGATATAAAGTTTCACACTGTTTTAACAGTATTGGTTCAATTCATTTCTCTGAGGTCGATAAGATCATGTGCCATTGAGTTTGGACATTGTAACATCTTATTATCATCTGCTGATTTACAGGGTTATTCACTAATGGCAAGGCCATTCAAATTGCAAAATTTGGACATTGTTCACAGTATATAACAATGTCTGGATTTTGTTCAGCAGGCTCTGAATTATTTTATCTAGACCAAAAGCTGTCGAGAAGCTGCAATCTAGTCCGAGATTGTTAAAATCTGGACCCAGATGCTATCATGCAAATAGTTATAAAAGATTTTGGTAGCCTGAGAAATATGTTTTGTGTGGACTGGCCAGCACTTGCTAACCAGCTACCACATTAAAATGTAAAAAAATGCCTGTGGGAATCATTATGGCCATCATGCCCTCACCCACATTGCCTCGGGTGGAAGCACAGGCACTAAACAATGATTAGACTACAATAAATGTCCATCATGCTGGATGCATTTGGTTCTGTTTTCTTTTAAAAAGGTGCTTTATAAATGTTGTGGATGCAATAATTTAATATAGGATTTGAAAGGCACTGGTTGTAAACCAGACACCAAATGCATCTGGCCTATTGTAGAGAATTTAGTGGGGTTTGTGGATATAATATAACACACATGAAATACAGTCTTAAGTTATCATCATTATCATCATAGCCGACAAAGAATGACATTAAGATTATGAATAATTCAAATAAATCTGATCTTTTAAGACAACACCCTAACGATATCTGTTAGTTAGAACATACAGGAATCCTAATCTTATTTAATCGCACAACACACTTAAAACAGCCGTTGCTTAGAAAATAAATATCTATTGTTTTTAGGGAAACCTAGCTCTTATTTATTCCCACTGCACCCATAGAACATTATTTTTTGGTGAAATAAAACATTTCCTTATAGGGAAACCTAGTCATGGCCTGGCAGGTGCAAGCTCTGAGTGAGAGGCAGGAGGGGAGCACTGTACTTTGCCAACCCCTCCTGCCAGTCAACCAGATATTGAGCCCCCATCAGCTGGCGCACCCTAGGAGGGAACGGAAGATGAAGAGACCACATATGGACATAGGAACTGGGAGGTTAAAGAGGCACACACAAAAGGGACTGGGGGAAAGAAAGACACTCAGAGGGCTTGGGGAGGAAGAGACACACAGAGAGGATTTGGGGCTGGAAACACACATAAGGTCGGGCAAGTGGAAAAAAGACAGACAAAGGGGCTGAGGCTAATAGACACACAAAATGGGCTTTGGGGAGAAAGTGGCATACAAAAGGGGCTGGAGAGAGACACACAGAGGGCTGTAAAAGGAGGAAAAGAGACACACAAAGGGGGGATAAGATAAAGTGGGTAAGACAATGAAAAGAGGGAATAAGAAACACAAAATAATAATAAATTCAAAAGGGGGTTTAAGAGAAACACAGGTGCAGCCAAAATACTTGCACCATCCCTGATCACCTAGGTCTTATTTACTTTTACAACACCAATAAGACGTCTGTTGTTTTGAAAGTCACACATTTGCTGTTTTAGACTTACTATGTAACGTTTTCAGGTCAAGTAATCTATGATGAAAATTCCTGTAAGAATGCTCTCTCTCTCCTACACATTGTTAAATTTGGTTAAATCTATATTATATCTTGTTGCTTCCACTTGGTTACATCCAGGTTACATCCAGGTGACCACCTGCATATTGCATCTCAAAGCTGTACATCTCCCTACAAGTTCCTGCACTGTAACCCTATGTCACATATAACATATAACATGGTATAATGATCAAACCCCTAGACTAAAATACCAACTACGACAGGCTTGACAAAATTCTGACCGGAATTAGCGAATATGAGAATTGCCATTCCCGTAAGGATTTTGTCATTTTCATTTAATTCTGTCAATGCAGATAAATCCGATGTTTAGTGAATGAACCTTCAAATTTGTATAACACTAAGCATTTTAGAATCCGAATTGGGGAATATCACAGTATGCATAGTATTACTATGAATAATTAATAAACAATTTCTCTTATTGCTGTAATGCACTGGAAATTGAATTCGATTAAAGAATTTATTGACACAGTTTCAAACACCTTAACGTAACTTGAAATCATTTTGTTTCCATTACATTATATTGGCTATACAAATATATTTTGTGAACTTTTTATTGCAGCTATTGGAGAGCTTTTAGACAATCACAATGCATTTTTAAATCTGTGAAGCACTTAAAAGCCTCAATTTAGTATTAAATTGAGATCCTTAAACACTGGCTGATAAACAACTCTCAATAAGGAGATACTTTCATAGTTCTAATCAGATACGGTGATCACAATTTTTATTTCACTTTTATGTTCTGTATTGCTAGTTTGTTTTCCATCTGCTTTAATGTTAATGCACATTCTTTGACTCCCCCATAGACATCTGCTTCCATTTGTAAAGAAATAGCCATGCCATCTTACCAAGGCTTTCTATTATATTTTACCATACAAATGAACACATTTGAAATTAAAGCAAAGGTTTGGCTCATCCCCAATATGGAAAATGTCCAGTGTTGTTAAATAATGGTATTGAGTCAACTAAGAATATTTGGACTCCACTGTAAGGTTGAGATAATAGTCTGAATAGGATTGACCCATCTTTACATGAAATTACTCAGCAATTAAATAGTACTTAGTACACAACTCATTATTTGAAAATATGGGAAGTCACGCTTGGAAAAATAGTCCTCAAATTAATAAATGATCCAATACGGTTAGGCAAAGTTTCAAATAATTTATCTACACAAATCTACAAAAGAGACTGTAATGGTAACCTCTGTAGATAAATAGTTTCAAATGTTTTCCTATAAGTATTGAATCACTTGGAATGAGGCCTAATAGTTCAACTAATGTGAAATCTGCTAAATAGTACTCCATTATACCCTAGAGAACAAAAATATTTCATGACAGTTAATGAAATGTACTTATACAGAAAAAAAACAACATATGTGTAATAGGATGGAAAAACTATTTTTTTCTTTTTACAAGATGCATTTAACAATAACCGAATCATAAGTGAAATACTTATTTTGCAGATAAAAATATAATTATATCACTTTTATTACTTTTTTTTCCCATCAGATAACTCAAATTAACAGAAAGTAATGAAAGGATCTAATTGGGGATAGGGAAGACAATTTTGCCTGCATTAGGGCAGGCCTACACACATCAAGCACATCCTTTGTACACAACTTTAATATGTATGTGCTTGCATATTTAAATGTGCCCATTTTTCCATTTATGTACTTGTCAAAAGAAATTACTTTTTTTTTCTTTTAGATTTTTCATGCACACTAAATAACTTCCCTTGCATTAAAATCTTGTGTAAACATTGTAATGTGCTATTAATTAAAGATGGTTCTGTGTTTATCTTCATCATTTCTTATTCTAGAAGAAAATTAATGTATATTTTTTTATATTTGAGTCAATTACTGCATATCATATGCTGCTTAAAAAAACAAACCTAGCAGTCTCCTAGTAGCACCCCTTAAGGCATTATCAAGTCCAGTTATACTAATCTACATTTACACTGCATGCGCTCATGAAGAAGGCCATTGTAATCTTTGATATCTATTGATCCATCTGTCTGTCTGTCTAAATATCTACATAATTAATGACCTAACACAGTTTGTGCCTTGTGAAGGGAATAAAACAAGTTTTCAAACTGAATTTTTTTTTTTTTTTTTTAATTCAACAAAGTAAAAAACTGAACATTTAGCATCTTGATGCAAATTCAGGTTGAACTTAAAATCAACCTAATACAATTTTGAACACAGAACATGCCATGTAACATAAAAGGTGGCTAGAAATCTGGTATAACATCGCCCTATAAATGGTGTATATAGGGCAATGTAATAGAGCAGCAGGAAATGCTAGCAGAATGCTTGGTTGTATAGGGAGAGGTATTAGCAGTAGAAAGAGGGAAGTGCTCATGCCATTGTACAGAACACTGGTGAGACCTCACTTGGAGTATTGTACACAGTACTGGAGACCGTATCTTCAGAAGGATATTGATACCTTAGAGAGGGTTCAGAGAAGGGCTACTAAACTGGTTCATGGATTGCGGGATAAAACTTACCAGGAAAGGTTAAAGGATCTTAACATGTATAGCTTGGAGGAAAGACGAGACAGGGGGGATATGATAGAAACATTTAAATATATAAAGGGAATCAACACAGTAAAGGAGGAGACTATATTTAAAAGAAGAAAAACTACCACAACAAGAGGACATAGTCTTAAATTAGAGGGACAAAGGTTTAAAAATAATATCAGGAAGTATTACTTTACTGAGAGGGTAGTGGATGCATGGAATAGCCTTCCAGCTGAAGTGTTAGAGGTTAACACAGTAAAGGAGTTTAAGCATGCGTGGGATAGGCATAAGGCTATCCTAACTATAAGATAAGACTAGGGACTAATGAAAGTATTTAGAAAATTGGGCAGACTAGATGGGCCGAATGGTTCTTATCTGCCGTCACATTCTATGTTTCTATGTTTCTATGTGTATTTGGGCTACTGCCGACACAATATTGCCTTTTCTTTTATTTCAATAATATCTCTAATGTTTCTATTGTCATGTTTTAAAATAGTCCAACTCCAGTAAAATGTGTTCATGTAAATCATGCTAGGTAGCAAGCATAGTTATGCATAAAATCACCTTACATTGTGGCTATTAGTAGTAATCATCAGTTGTGACTTAAAGGACCACTATAGGCACCCAGACCACTTCAGCTCAATGAAGTGGTCTGGGTGCCAGGTCCATCTAGGGTTAACCCTGCCTGCTGTAAACATAGCAGTTTCAGAGAAACTGCTATGTTTACATATGGGTTAATCCAGCCTCTAGTGGCTGTCTCAGCCGCTAGAGGCGCTTCCGCGCTTCTCACTGTGATTTTCACAGTGAGAAGACGCCAGCGTCCATAGGAAAGCTTTGAGAATCGTTTCCTATGGACTGACTGAAAGCGCGCGCGGCTCTTGCCGCACATGTGCATTCGGCGGAAGAGGGAGGAGAGTCCCCAGCGCCGAGGGAGCCCGGCGCTGGCGAAAGGTAAGCCTTTAACCCCTTCCTCCCCCTAGAGCCCGGCGGGAGGGGGCCATGAGGGTGGGGGGGAGGACACCAATTAACACTATAGTGCCAGGAAAACAAGTTTGTTTTCCTGGCACTATGGTGGTCCTTTAATATGCCTTTTGGCCTTTATACAGGTGATGAGAGCAGGATGCAGAGTAGCATATCAGCACCCATTGCCTGTTATTGTGCAGCATCAGGAGGAATCTGGTAGATGTCTGCGTACATCAGAGCTGTCTTGTAGTAACTTCAGTCTGCTCTCCTCCTTTCTTATGCTAACAGAGGTAAGCTGCAGAGTGTAGTATTTTCAGTGTGACTATTTAACATGCAGAGCAGGGAATTAAACTTTAAATGGCTACTGACCATAGAGTTCTCCACAAACAGTTCAATAGTGTTTTTTACAGATGGCTTTTCTACTTTGGATTTATTTTTGTTAAATGAATCATCACACGGTGTAATATGTTATGTGTTGTTGTTCATCTGAAGCTATACTTAGAACAAATGTTAAAACCTGCTAAAGAATAGATGCTTGTTATTATATCCTGATATGTAAAACTATAGAATTCAAAGAGGGTGTACTTTCTTTTCCCCATGGCTGCGTATAAATACATTTATACATGCAGCAATTTGCTGGATTTATACTTTCTTGCCACGGTTCTTCTATCCACAGGAAAAATATCAACCTCATAAAGAAAATACAAAAACTAATTAAAAAATTGTTTTTCTTTTCTGTTTCATTTTTCTAAGGTGCAATAAACTGAAGTATCCTAAGGAACTACCCCAGATTTCAATAATTTTTATCTTTGTCAATGAAGCCCTGTCTGTGATTTTGAGATCAGTTCACAGTGCAGTGAATCACACCCCTGTCCACCTTCTGAAGGAGATTATACTAGTGGATGACAAAAGCGATGAAGGTATTATAACATTATCAAATTTTACATTTGCTAAAAATATCAGCAAATTTCACCTATTCCAACCAAAGATTCAAGGAAATTGCACACAGACTTTGGTGACTGTACCCATGGTTTTATGTGAAAATTCATTTTTGTAAACAGTGCAAAAACTAGACGTGCATTTGTTGCATCCATCTTTATACTAATTGTTTCATTTAGCAACAAATCATTTTGATTGGAAAAGATAGCTAAGAATTCCAACTATGATCATGAAGGAAACAAATATGATTCATCCATTAAGCACAAATTAAATAATAGTTTGATTCCGATGGACCAATTAATTGTTAAATGAATCACATTTTTTTAAAGATGAATGCAAGAAATGCACAAAAGACATTCAGAATCGGAAAAGTAAAACAATCTAAAAAAATAACCAAATTGTAATGAGAAGTACAAGTGGGTTTCCTGAGATTTCCCAATGAGGCTAAAAATAACATTTGTATGATACATTTTGCCCATTAATGGCTCGTAATTTAAAGTTGTAAGAATGTTCACATTCTGCAATATACAACATGCAATATAAAGCAAACATTTATTGGTTGGCAGAATTTAGCTTGGGACCAGTTGTTGAATTAGTTTACCAAACATCCATAAATATGTTTTGTGCATATTAAATAAGATATGAAGAAACAAAGAAGAATGATTAAATATTTATAATTCAAATGCAGTTAACAACCTGCAGTGTGTGTTGGTGACGTATTTGTCAGTTTGTGTTCCTGTGCAAAAAAAAAAAAAAGAAAAATCTAATGAATGCTTTTGTATTTGTAGTGCCATAGGTTCTTAGAATGACATATAAAGGTTTTATAAATGAGTCACATGTAATATAAAGCAAGTTTTACATTTTCTCAATATTTTGTTTTTAAATCCGAAGTGTACACAGAGAATATGATTTTGGAAACTATTATAGTACATTGGTTGTGAGGAATGTATTTTAACATATCTCCATGCATGCATATGTACATCATAGTTATTTTACCCAGACATAGTGTTGTCCTATTATTTGATTGTAAAACATACAACGTGTCATTCCAGCTAAGGACACACATCTTATATGTTGCCTTTGTTTGTTCCTTTTATCTCTGTCAATATGCAAACATTATCAATACTAAAAAAATGAGGATGCACATAATTTATAGCTAGATGATGTTTCAAACTTGAAGACATGAACTGTACATCAAAACTGTATGTGTTGATTTTAGGTGTTCAGATCATATATAACCGTAACAGTCTGTGCAGTCTGTTAGAGTGATATAATTACTTACATTAACCCCAGGTTCCTGCAGAAGAAGGCAAATGTTGCTCTGCAGTTATGCAGATACAGGACCATGTTCTTTGGTTGAGATCACACAGCTGATTCTCTCAGCCAATGAGTGCAGCCCTTGACTGCCCTGTTTAGCTCAATAGAGCTAAATTGATGCTCTTTACCACAAGAATTTGTAAGCAAGGGATGCAACAACAGGTACACAGCTCCACACAGCTAATGTAAGTGTCAGATAAACCGGGCTAGATCACACCTGCCCTTCCGACTTTACTGTATAACAGCTCATTGAGAAGTATTAGAAAACTGTGATTGCTTGCGCAAATGCCTGTGTCTTCAGCACAGAGGATTCTCAATGAGAAGCCTCTGATTGGTAAATCCACAGGCACAGACCTGAAGTGTATACTGAAGATAAATCAGAGGTCTTGCAAAGGCTACAAAAAATTAATTACACGTGAAGAACACATATAAGACAAATTGTATACAGATTATTTTTTTTTTTCTAACCAATGTCAGTCTGAGAATATGTTTAATAAGGCAAGCATGGAAACATACTAATTAATATTCTAGTTTGAATGTGGGCAGAAATGTCACTTACTCGGGTTTGTAAATCAACCTTAGTGACTTGATTATTATTGATTATTGTCAAAAGTGACTTGCAGTTTGTGTTAAATCCTCCTGGGGCATAGGAAAACCTGCTCCAGCGTATGTAAATCCCTGCAGATTAAGATATCTCAGTATAATCTCTTGACCAGAATGTTTATAATTAGAGTGTTGTGTATGCTGTAACAGACTTGCTGGTTTTGCACAGAAAAAAAACATCCTCAAAGCCCCATGCTCAAGGAAAATATATATGTACTATATGCATATGAATTGTGTATAAAACTGTTTAGTTTTGTCCCAGGAGTCCTCTAGAATAGGGCAAAGATGGAACTTAAGAAAGGTCTCACCACCTGAAGAACATATACCTTAAAGTGATTTTAAAGGAAAAAAAAAATACCACAATAACTGGGTAAATGTACGACATAGTTTGGCAACAAAATGTAATGTAAACAATAATTTGTGACGGTAGATAGCTATTGCAGTGCTTTAGTTGGTTATTTTAGCCCTTATTTCCCTTTATTATAATCACACTGTATGTTTAATGAAACATATAAGGTGATTATACATTCTCCTGCAGCTTTCGCTTGTGTCATTGGTAAATTTGTAGAAATGTGCTTCTAGAGTTGCCATTGCAAGGATTTCCTTTGTGAAATGTAATGTTAGATTTACACTAAAAGTTTAATGTTTTATGGTCAAATTGCTTACTTTTACATTTAGAACATACAGTATAAATTTTTAAGAAGGAATTTACAGCTTGGTCGTTTCTCCATGGTTATATCTCTCGACTGTGATGCTCTTCCATTAAGCAAATAAGGCTTTTTATTTAAAAAAAATAAAAAATCATAGCTCTACTCTCTAGCAATTGGTTTGTTCTTCCTCCTTTTAGTAACATTAAAATATCCACTAATATTTTGGCTGTCTTAGAGTTTATTTTTATAGATCCTGACACTTACCTCAATTCCTCATTTCAGATGGAACACTCATTTTTCTCAAATGCCCTTCTTTTCAAAGTGAAAAAAAACAAAACAGATAGGTTTATTTTGCTTTGTGACTCCTTTGATTGTCTCTGGTTTCCCATAACTTTTAATGCACTCATTTGAAATCTTCCCACAGTTACTATCACATTTGCGTGAATTTCCTGGCCTTTTTTTTTTTTTTTTGGTAATTCTATACAAATTCCTTAAAGATTGTATTCTAATGCAGTTACAATAACATCCATATATGAACATTTGCATTATCTGTTATTATATATTAGTCTGTCATTTTCAACTAGTATTCTTAGGAACCTAGTTTATACACAATGGAGCAGAGGTAAAATAGTGAATTGTTGTGAACTGAAAAGTGAATAACAGGGTGGGGTGGAGTCTGACTTCCAAGCAGAGCAAACGTGTTTCACTTGAGCTCCTGCTCATAGAATTGATTTTGGGGTGCTAAACCCTATTACACTGCTGCCACACTCTCTACAGGGCTTCCCTACTGTGCGGGGTTTTCTAGTGAACATACCGTGACTTACCTAGATCCTGTTATCCACCAATGACCCGGACAATGCTGCTGCGGCCTACTGGGGACAGAGCAGGGAGAGGTGGCTGATCTCCTTGTTTCCAGAAGCTCGGTATTTCTGCACTACTATCCATTCTCCCCCCCCCCCCTTCAGACAGGTGAGTGTTATTCTGGTTCTCACTGGACATCCTGTGGCTGCTCACTCTGCACCGACTTACAAATTAGGGTGTCCATTGGCGGCATCTCACCTACGCAGAGTTTCCAAGATGGCGACAAACTTGGTGAATGTGAAGGGCCTACATCCATGTCCAAAGCCTCACTGCGACACAATCAAATCCGCTTTGCAACACCTGGATGCCATCTTTGAACGCTTGTGGCTAAAAATAGAGGATTGTTCACAAACACCAGTGTGTGAGCGACAGGAGACAAGGAGGGAGGGCATCCTGTTGGAGCGGAGCGGACCTCCTCTGGGCAGAATTCACATGCAAGCATGTACCAACCCCAATGCATGTCTGCCTGGGTTGATAGCCCCTCGAGGCATAGCCTCAAAGCATCACCCACAGAAGCGGAGGATCACCCATCGGAAATGGCACACAACACCTAGACCCTCTGCTTACCCTCTTGCTGGGGAAGGACTTGGCCCCACGAAGTATCCTTGTCAGTGGTAAAAAGATGCATGCTCTCACACAAGCCTGGGGCTGGAGGAGCATGCTGCCCTGCTATGCTGCAGGTACTACATACCTTAACTCTCCTGTTTACAACACACCCATGCCTCCTGCGCGGATCAGCTCAGATGCTCAGCAAGCAAACATGCACCCAAATATGATGGTGGTGGAGTCTGAGTCAGAGGCCATGTTGGATGGAAAAAGCTTATGCTTTTGACTGATTTTCTGCTTTTCTTTTGTCTCTTGCTGACCTACTCCTAATCACATTTATCCAATAGTGCACTGAACCCACGCATTAAGCTTGAGGTACCCGGCGTCCAGGGGTCTTACCCAATCAGTATATAGCCCCACTACATACATAGCATGATGTGCAGCAGTTTGATCAGTCAGGATCCTCTCTAACACCAACACTCACCATGCTGTCTGTCATTACCTATATTGATTTAAAGCATGTACCTATCTCACACCTTATCAGTGTAATTCACTATACCACCAGTACACATAATTTGACATATGTACAACTTCTGTATTTCTGTTCACTGGTGCAAATAGACTTAAGCTTGTTTTCTATAATAAAAAAAATGTGCAGTTTCACTCATGTCATACAATTGTCTTTGTTGAAATGCTTATACCTGCTGTTGTGGCATGTATGTCAATCTTTTGCACAAAAAAAAAGTGAATCATAAAATTCAGGATAGACTGTGGCTGAGTTGAACAATTTTACCCTAAATTGAGCAATCTGAATTTCAAATCATTATCGTTTTATGTGTAGTGAATACATTTTAATTTGAAGGATATAGCATTGAGGCTGTGTATATATGTAAAGATCATGCTTGTTTTATATATATATGTAGCATAGAGAGTGGTTATTTTAAGATGCTATGGTATTTTGGGTCTTTGCCAGCTGATTATGTCAATATGTCCTGTTCTTCTTGACAACTGGTTGCTCCTGTCAGTTTAGCTGTCACAGTTGACTACATGAGATGCTTTAGATAACTATTATACTTTGAATAGAAAAATATGGTCAGAAACTAGGCTAGGTACAGATTTTGTATATTTTTCAATCTATCTATCTATCTATCTATCTGATTCCATGGGTAAGGTGAGGTTGGTTGTAGTCCAGGCTTTGACTAATTCTATTTTTCACGTTGCATAACAATATTTACAGTGTGCCTTCATATTTTTGAACTTGTATAATATCTAAAATATGCAGTCTTGGTACAGAGAAATCACTCATTTTTACAGTTATTACACCTCCCTTAGAAGTTCTTAGCAAACACTTACTAGTGGATCCGCACTCATATGATTTCTTATAAAAAAAAAATCAGTTTAATATTTCAAACTTTTCAATGTCTGCAGTTTCATAACTGATTCAAAGCTATTTTGACTAGCCATATCTTTATAGATGTAGGCATTGTTTCCTGGCAGCTTGCAAGGAAATACATAAAAACATCAAACACATAAAAAATAAGAAAAAAAAAGCCTATTAAAACAAATATTAAAGGCTGGCCAAGGAGGCGGGCCGGGATGGGGACAATTGCTGCCCTTGCCAATCAGCATCTCCTGATAGAGATGCATTGAATCAATGCATCTCTATAAGTAAAGTTCAGTGTCTCCATGCAGAGGGTGGATAAACTAATGTCAATGCTAAACAATGTGCAGACCTGCACAAGGAAGCACCACTAGAAGCCATCTGCGGAGTGGCTATTGCAGGTGTCACTAGGCTTTAATGTAAACACTGCCTTTTCTCTGAAAAGAAAGTGTTTACTGAAAAATGTTTGCAGGGACTGACTATACTCACCAACACGACTATATTAAGCTGTAGTTACATAGCAGTTATTACCCTACATTGAAAGATTATATCCTTGAATATTCTCTTTTTGCAAGTATGTATCTAGTAGCTGTTTGAACATCTGTATGGACTGATAAAACCACTTCTTCAGGCAGAGCATTACACATCCTGATTGTTCTTACAGTAAAAAAACCTTTGCCTTAGACGAAATCTTCTTTCTTCCAGTCTAAACACATGGCCTCGTGTCCTCTGTAAAGTCCGGTTTGTGAATAGATTTCCACACAATGGTTTGTATTAGCCCAGAATATATTTGTATAATGTTATATCCCCTCTCAAGCAACATTTTTCTAAACTAAATAGGTTTAAATTTGTTAACCTTTCTTCATGATATGTTCCATTCCTTTTATTAATTTTGTAGCCCGTCTCTGCACTTTTTCTAGTGCCATAATATCCTTCTTTAGAACAGGTGCCCAAAATTGCACAGCAAATTCAATATGTGGTCTTACCAGTGATTTATAAAGAGGCAAAATGATATTCTCGTCCTGAGAATGAATGCCCTTTTTCATGCATGACAATACCTTACTGGGCTTGGCCACTGCTGATTGACATTGCACATTGTTGCATAGTTTGTTGTCTATAACAATTCCCAAGTCCTTTTCATGTGTTGTTATCCCTAATTCGCTTCCATTAAGGGTATACGTTGCTTGTGTATTCTTTACGCCGAAGTGCATAACTTTTCATTTTTCAACATTAAATTTCATCTGCCATTTGAGTGCCCAGTCCCCCAGTCTAATCTAAATCCCTCTGCAGCAAAGTAATATCTTGCTCACATTATATTATTTTACAGAGTTTTGTGTCATCTGCAAACACTGAAACATGACTTTCAATGCTGTCTTCAAGATGATTTATAAACATGTTAAATAGAAGGGGTCCCAGAACAGACCCCTGAGGGACACCACTTGCTACCTCTGTCCAGCTTGAAAATTTACCATTAATGACAACTCTTTGTACTTTAATGTTCTACCCAAGAACAAGCATTTTCATCTACACCGATTTCCTTGAGTTTGAACACTAATCTATTGTGTGGAACTGTATCAATGCCTTGGCAAAATCCAAATAGATCACATCCACGGCAACACCCTGATCTATACTTCTACTTACTTCTTCGTAGAACGCAATCAAGTTAGTTTGACATGACCTGTGCTTCATAAAACCGTGCTGATTTTTGCTGATAACCATGTTCTTCTCAAGGAATTCTTGAATATTATCCCTTAATAACCTTTCAAATATTTTACCAGTCACAGAAGTTAAGCTCACAGGTCTATAATTTCCAGGCAAGGATTTTGAACCCTTTTTGAATATAGGAACCACATCTGCCTTCCTCCAATGCTCCGGAACACTTCCTGAAAGAAAAGAATCTAGAAAGATTAAAAACAGAGGTTCACTTATTTCTACACTTAGTTCCTTAAGTACACGTGGATGGATGCCGTCAGGCCCTGGAGCTTTGTTTAGATTAACTTTCTTTAGTTGATGCAGCACCTTGTCTTGAGTTAACCAATTACAATTATTCTGCAAGTTTTTAGTAGCAATCATTTGCACATCTATTGCCATGGGTTCTTCCTTAATATATACGGAGGAGAAATAGTTATTTAAAATTCCTTCCTTTTCCTGGTCTTCATTAACTAACACCCCCGTTTCAGTTTTTAGTGTACCTACACTTTCATTTTTGGGTTTTTTAGAATTTATGTACCTAAAAATGCTTTGGGGTTGGTTTTGTTCTCTTTAACTATCATTTTTTCATTTTGAAGTTTAGCAAGTCTAATTGCCTTTTTGCATGCATTATTTGCTTCCTTATATCTTTTATAAGATGCATCTGATTTGTCCGATTTAAATGCTTTAAATGCCTTTTTCTTATTTTTAATCTCTTGTTTTACTTCTCTACTAAGCCACATTGGTTTTAATTTGTTTCTTTTATATTTATTTCCCAACGGTACATACTGAGAAATGTACCTTTGTAATATTTGTTGGAAGATGATCCATTTATCCTCAGTGTTCTTTTTACTAAAGAGTTTATGCCAGTCAATATATTGTAAAGCTTCCCTTAACTTATTGAAATTGGCCTTTTTAAAATTATATGTTTTAGTATACCCCATGTGCTTTTTTTTTTTTTGAGTTTATGTCAAAGGACACTATATTGTGATCACTATTTCCCAAGTGCTCACCTACTTGAATGTTGGTCAAAAGATCAACGTTGTTTGTTAAAACCAGGTCCAGACAAGCGTCCATTCTAGTTGATGTTTGTACAAGTTGTGACATGAAGGTGTCATTTAACAAGTTTAAAAACCTAATTCCCTTTGCTGAGCTACTAGTCCCTCTGTCCCAATTTATGTCCTGGTAATTAAAATCTCCAATAATTGTGTTACCCAGATTTGCAGCTTTCTCAATTTGCTCAAACAGCTGTTGTTCCTCGTCAATATTAACATTAGGTGGTTTATAACATATCCCAACCAATAGTTGGTTTCCCTTCTTTTCCCTAAAGCAGATATTTACCCATAAAGCTTCCACATTTTCCTCATCGCATTCCACTTGCTTAAGATTTGGCTTTAAATCATGGTTGACATAAAAACATACCCCACCACCCTTCTTGTTTTTCCTATCCTTCCTAAATAACATGTACCCAGTTGTTTTGGTGACTGTAGTGCCCCTTTAAGTAATGCTATTATAAATCTCTCTGCTGCTTTTACGTATAAGCTGAAAAACAATATCATCAGCATAATAAATGCAAAACATTGTCAGAAAAAAAGTGTCCTTTCAATGGGAGTCTTAGCCTGCTTGGAATATGCATGGTAAATCCACAATCTTCAGCACGATTCATTTAATACAGTATATTAATGATTATCCATTGTACACATTTACACAGAGACTCCTACCTTTAAATTGTTATTTTATTTTGTTATTAATAATTGCAAATTATTACAAAATGTTCATCTTTGCTATTGTGCAATGTTTATAATAGTTACATCACAGGGAGTCTTTTTCTTATGGGACCTTTACAAGATATTCTGTAGTCTATAAAAAGTAGTTGATATGAGTTGGAGAAAAGGTATATTACTTGCTCAATTAAATTTTAACAGTAGAGTTTTAGTTCAGTCTGCCAATTTGTGTATATAAAACATCATCAAAGAATTCCAAAAAATAAATTTTTGCAGGTGGAGCTATCATGATCAGAGACCTGCAATGCCATAATATAATTGTTTACAATTGCAAAACATAGTCTGAAATTAACACATCTTGCCAACCCTCCACATTTAACTGATGTATCTCATATAGTGCTTGGCTAACATAACATTTGAAATGCTTACTCGGGGAAATGTAGCCTGCATACAAATGCACACCTATTGCAATAGGTTTATTTTGAAGCTGTGACTATAACCTTGGGAATTACTCAGGTGTCTGTAGCTGCCCAATATTTAGCAGTGCTGGTTTATTTTTGACACATACCTGCTGGGTTGCACAGTAACCTTCTATTTTAATGACTTTTATTATAAAATGTTATTTTTTTCCTTTCTAGAGTATGTAGCACATAGACAAAAAAATACATTTATTTTCAATAGTGTTAATATACTTTTGCACCTTAGCCAGTCTGTGAAAAAAATATTTAAGATGCGCTTTGTGTTGCTATGGCAACAACATCTAACAACATATCCATACCCTTTCCTTATCTCTGGTCAGGAATATAGCCTAGCCCTAGTAGTATAATTATTAAACCATAAAAAAACACTTGGCACCAGAAGTGTGTGGACCATATTTAAGATGCTGATCAGACAATCTTTAAACAACTGTGGAGGCTATACATATGTCTAAAAATATCAAGAAATGTCAAATATAAAATTATGTAGTTTTTAAATATCAAAATATTACTATATTAAAAAGATATGACAGAATGAAAATGTACTTTTTTAAAAAACAAATTTAAATCTGTCTAGCTTAAATGAAACTGTGTAGAGTTTATTTACTAAATGGCAAATTGCAGTGAATTGGAAGCAGAAATGCAGACTTCAGACCAAAAAAGCTGGTTTAGAAAAAAAAATAAAAAATCAGCAACTCGGCTACAGTCACAGTTTGGCTATTTTTAGCTATAATTTTGCAATTCCCTGTCTGTTTGTGTATCTATCTATGTTATCTATCTATTAAACAATCCAGCACTCCTCCTATCAACAGGATAGCACTCTTATGGCTTAGTTTAGAAATAAAACAACTTTTATTTGCTCAAATAATAGAAAATCAACATTTCAGTCTGTATCCACAGACTTTCACCAGGATCTTGATGAAAGTCTGTAGATACAGACTGAAACGTTGATTTTCTATTTTTTGAGCAAATAAAGGTTACGTTTTATTTCAACAGGAGTGCTATCCTGTTGCATATATATATATATATATATATATATATATATATATATATATATATATATATATATATATATATATATCTATATATCCCCAGAAAATGTATACACACTTTGATAACCAGCAGTGCCTGGACCAGAATAGTCAGTTTGAAAGCAGGCTTTGATGACAAAAAAGTATTAATTCCTGTACATTCTTTTAAAATTTTGAAAATTAACTAAGTAAATAAGCACTAACTTTACAATCTTCAAAGCCTGTACAAAATTTGTGAGGCACCCCTAAAACACTCTTGGTCTCCTTACAATGGAACAGTACTGGGAAACCCAGGGCTGGCACTACTATAAGGCGGCCCAGGCCGCTGCCTTAGGGCGCACCGAGCATGGGGGCGCAACATCAGACTGACCGGAAGGAGGGAAGTGCGGTGTTTGCCGCAGGCTGTGTGAAGGGGGCAGGGATATGAATTACATGTAATTGTGAATGTCTTTGTATGTATGTCTCTGTATGTATGTATGTATGTATGTATGTCTCTGTATTCATGTATTTGTCTCTGTATCCATGTATCCATGTATGTCTCTGTATGTTTTGTAACAAACCAGCTCTTTTACAGGTAGGATTGTCACAGATCTTGCAGTAACCTCAGCCTTCTAGGGTATACAAAGTCCATTCAGCTCGGTTTTCTTTTTATTTGATAAGAAAAACAGGTGCTTTAAATAATAATAAACAAAATTCCTTGCTCTTACTTGAGCTCTTACTAGACAGAAATCGCTATCTGTAATTGGGTGGCTTTCCCACTTACCAATTTTCCAAAAAACGAAAATAGCTTTGCAATAAACACACATTTTGATCACTCTCCTAGCTGGCTTTTTCTCCCTCACTCTGCAGCAGGCTGCTCTCTTCTTTTAAAGGCCTGTCTACTAATTGAGTAGCTACAGGTGAGTGCCAATTAGTTAACTCTTAAATCAGATCCAAATTGTGGTCTGTTACACAGCAACTAGTGCTGTTGGAGCATTGGCCCACCCTGCTCTCCAAATACTCCGCCCCAGGGACCCATACCATGTTTTGCAGAGCATCAGCTATGCATATTGCAAACTTTAACATCTCTCCCTGGGGCATTTAACTGAAAATCCTCTGATTTGCTGTTTAGCAAATCAGGCCTGATGTATCTTCCATCAACCACTATTCCACTTTTACGCTCACATATCCTCCCCCCCAGCTCATACCCATGGGTTTGAGCGACCATGGATATCAGAGAGTGTACCCTGGAAAGCCCATCAGCATTACCTTGTTGCAGACCAGCCCTGTGTTCCACAGTGAAATTAAAAGATTGTAAGGGTACAAGTGGACTACGAAGAGTCTTGAAAGGAGCCCTGTACTGGCACTAGTGATGTCGCGAACACAAAATTTTCGGTTCGCGAACGGCGGACACGAACTTCCGCAAATGTTCGCGAACCGGCGAACTGCCATAGACTTCAATGGGAAGGCGAATTTTAAAACAAACATGGACTCTTTCTGGCCACAATAGTGATGGAATAGTTGTTTCAAGGGGACTAACACCTGGACTGTGGCATGCCGGAGGGGGATCCATGGCAAAACTCCCATGGAAAATTACACAGTTGATGCAGAGTCTGGTCTTAATCCATAAAGGGCATAAATCACCTAACATTCCTAAATCACAATGGATATGGATTGACACCTGACATATGGCATATTGACACCTTGACATATGGATTGACACCTGTCCTCAGAGACCCTGATACACACTGACACAGAGCAGAATAGAGACTGTTCCTCCTACATAGGGTCACTTGGCAGATATGGATTGACACCTGTCCTTAGAGACCATGATACACACTGACACAGAGCAGAATAGAGACTGTTCCTCCTACACAGGGTCACTTGGCAGATATGGATTGACACCTGTCCTTAGAGACCATGATACACACTGACACAGAGCAGAATAGAGACTGTTCTCCTACATAGGGTCACTTGGCAGATATGGATTGACACCTGTCCTCAGAGACCATGATACACACTGACACAGAGCAGAATAGGGACTGTTCCCCTACATAGGGTCACTTGGCAGATATGGCGTGGTCGTGGGAGGAGGAGGATGACTTTCACCTCTTCCCCTGTTAGATTCCCGTTGTGCTGTGACATCACCCATATACGCTGTGTAAAGCATACTTTTTAATTTATTTTGCAAATGCTGCATCCTTTCCGACTTGTAATTCGGTAACATTTCCGCCACTGTCTGCTTATACCGGGGGTCTAGTAGCGTGGACACCCAGTACAGGTCGTTCTCCTTCAGCCTTTTTATACGAGAGTCCCTCAACAGGCATGACAGCATGAAAGACCCCATTTGCACAAGGTTGGATGCCAGCTACTCATTTCCCGTTCCTCCTCCTCACACAGAGCAGAATAGGGACTGTTCCCCCTACACTTGGCAGATATGGATTGACATGTGTCCTAAGGGTCCCTGTTACACACTGACACAGAGCAGAATAGAGACTGTTCTCCTACATAGGGTCACTTGGCAGATATGGATTGACACCTGTCCTCAGAGACCATGATACACACTGACACAGAGCAGAATAGAGACTGTTCCCCCTACATAGGGTCACTTGGCAGATATGGATTGACACTGTCCACAAGGACAAGCTGCAGGCTTCCTGGCAGGGCCCATACAAGGTGGTAGAGCAGGTTTGTGATACCACCTTTGTGATCGGTGCGGTCACAGGCACGGGAGGCAAGCGCATGCTCCATGTGAACATGCTCAAGCCATACCACGAGTGCACGGAAGAGGTAACCGCGATCTGTGCACCTGCCACTGAAGATTTTGATAATTTGCCACTCCCAGATCTCCTAGACCTAGAGGGCCAAAGCGGAGACCTGGGAGAAGTACAGTTAGGAGAACGGTTAGACCCACCGGGAGCGAACCCAGGTCCAAAGACTAATCCAGGACAAGGGGGCCACGTTTTCCAACCTACCTGGGTACAGTCCGTTAACCACTCACAAAGTTGAAACCCTAGACCAAACCGCCTATCGCATACCCGAAGCAGTTAAAGAAAATATTCAGAAAGAAATTGAGGAAATGATGCAGTTAGGGGTGATAGAACACTGACAGTCCCTGGGCCTCCCCGGGACGGCACGACCCGTTTCTGTGTAGACTACCGGAGGCTAAACGATAAAACAACCTCAGACGCCTACCCTATGCCCCGGATAGACGAGCTCCTAGACAAAATGGCCAGAGGCCAGTACCTCACCACAATAGATCTGTGCAAGGGGTACTGGCAAATTCCATTAGCCGAGGACGCCATCCACAAGTCGGCATTTGTCACCTCGTTTGGCCTGTATCAGTTTAAGGCCATGCCATTCGGGATGAAGAATGCCCCGGCTAACTTTCAGAGGATGGTAGATCGGCTACTGGATGGGTTTCAGGAGTATGCCTGCGCCTACTTGGATGATATAGCCATTTTTAGCTGCTCCTGGCCCTAACACCTGACCCACATAGGAGCCGTACTAGACCGGATTAGGGAGGCCGGACTGACCCTAAAGCCCAGTAAGTGCCATATAGGAACGCGTAAAAACCTCCCCAAGATAGTAGTATGGGCCCCAGAGTGTGAACAGGCTTTCAACAGCTCAAGACGGCGCTCATTAAATCACCTGTACTTTCTGCTCCTGATCCAACTAAACGCTTTCTCGTCCATACAGACGCTTCTATGTTTGGATTGGGAGCAGTACTGAGCCAAGTCGGAGCAGATGGCGGCGAGCAACCCGGGGCTTATCTAAGCCGGAAACTTTTGCCCAGGGAAGTAGATACACCGCCATTGAAAAGGAATGCCTGGCGGTGGTGTGGACCCTCAAAAAGCTGCAACCTTACTTGTATGGACAACCGTTTACCTTACTCACAGATCACAACAAATTTGGGCACTGCGCGTGCAATCTAATGTGCCACCAGATAGGAGTGGTGTGTTAAGTAGTAATATTCTTATCAGTTTAATCCCTGTTACGTCCCCTATCCGTTGATGTGGAGCAAGACGCAGCAGCAGAAGAGGACTCAGCCGAGGAGGTTATGGAAGAGGATGGAGTAGGAGGAGTAGAGGAGGTGGCAGCAGGCCTGCCTGCAAGTCATGGCGGTGTCACCAACTCCTCTGCAGAGCCACGCATTCCATGCTTGGCAGCCGTCAGCAGGTTTGCCCAATGCGCAGTGTAGGTGATATACCTGCCCTGACCATGCTTTGCAGACCAGGTATCAGTGGTCAGATGGACCCTTGCCCCAACACTGTGTGCCAGACATGCCATTATTTCCTTTTGCACAATCGAGTACAGGTTGGGGATTGCCTTTTGTGAAAATAAATTTCGTCCGGGTACCAGTGAGTGAGTGGTGGCACTGGGCACAGTATTCACTGTGAGCCTGACACACCCGCTGGCAGACAACTAACTGCTATTCAATCTATAACAGTGAAAAAAGTTTTTTGTTTTTAAATGCAAGATATTATGACACCAGATATGAGTGGCACTATAAACTGGCAGAGTACACGCTGTAGGGCTGACACACCTGCTTTGAGACAACTAACTGTTATTCAATCTATAACAGTGAAAAAAGTTTTTGGGTTTTAAATGCACGCTATTGTGACACCAGATATGAGTGGCAAAGTACACTGGCAGAGGTCTGCAGAGCACACGCTGAAGGCCTGACACCCGCTTTAAGGACACTGACTGCTATTAGTTTACACTGAAAAACCTTTTTTCTTTGTAAAAGCACACTATAGAGACAACAGATATGAGTGGCAAAGTACACGGGCAGAGGTCTGCAGAGCACACGCTGAAGGAGGCCTGACACCCGCTTTAAGGACACTGACTGCTATTAGCTTACACCGAAAAACTTTTTTTCTTTGTAAAAGCACGCTATAGAGACACCAGATATGAGTGGCAAAGTACACGGGCAGAGGTCTGCAGAGAACACGCTGAAGGAGGCCTGACACCCAGACGCTTGCAGACAACTAACTGCTATTCAATCTATTACAGTGAAAAAAATGTTTTTCTTTTTAAATGTCAAGCTTAAGCTATTGTGACACCAGATATGAGTCGTGGCACTGGGCAAATGGGCACAGTATCCACTGTGAGCCTGACACACCCGCTTTAAGGACACTGACTGCTATTCAATCTATAACAGTGAAAAAAGTTTTTTTGTTTTTAAATGCAAGCTATTGTGACACCAGTGAGTGAGTGGTGGCACTGACTGGGCAAATGGGCACAGTATCCACTGTGAGCCTGACACATAAGCTGGCAGCAGTGGCAGACAACTAACTGCTATTCAATCTATAACAGTGAAAAAAGTTTTTTGTTTTTAAATGCAAGCTATTGTGACACCAGTGAGTGAGTGGTGGCACTGGGCACAGTATCCACTGTGAGCCTGACACAGAAGCTGGCAGCAGTGGCAGACAACTAACTGCAATTACATTACACAAAAAAAAAAAAAAAAGCAGACTGATGTTCTAGCCCTAAAAAGGGCTTTTTGGGGTGCTGTCCTTACAGCAGAGATCAGATGAGTCCTTCAGGACTGTAGTGGACACTGTATACCCTAACCTAGCTATGCATTTCCCTATCTAATCAACAGCAGCTACACTTTCCCTCCTCTCACTAAGCATGCAGCTTGAGAATGAATCTAAAATGGATGCTGTCCAGTAGGTGGGAGGGTCTGCTAGGGAGGGTGTGCTGCTAATTGGCTGGAATGTGTCTGCTGACTGTGAGGTACAGGGTCAAAGTTTACTCAATGATGACGAATAGGGGGCGGATCGAACCACGCATGTGTTCGCCATCCGCGGCGGACGCGAACACGCTATGTTCGCCAGGAACTGTTCGCCGGCGAACCGTTCGGTGCATCACTACTCAGGACATGAGGAGCAATAGTTTGTAATAGCAGCAAACACTCCAGGCCAGTAAAACCTTCTAAGGACTCTCTCTCTAGTTTTTTCGACTCCCAAGTGTCCCCCTAATATGTGACTGTGAGCCAACTTTAGTACTATATTTTGGGAAGTCTGAGGAACCAACAGCTGCTTAATGATGTCTGAATCCTTTTTTTCAACACGGTAAATTAGGTTATTTTGTACTTCAAAATAGGGGAACGGTAGTGCTTCTCCTGGCTGATTAGCAACCCCATTGACAACTTTAATATCATTTCTAGCTGTCACTAAAGTGGGATCTTCCCACTGAGCACTTTTAAAATTACCTAGACTGATTCCAATATCAATTTAGTCCTTATCCTTGTCTGCAGTATTAGTTGGCTCCTCACTAGTTTGAGCTGAGTTATCTCCTATTAATACTGGTTTAGGGCAGTATTTTTTCATTTTTCTTATTTTTCCGTCACAGTGGTCAAAACCCAAGTCAATATCGGAAAAAGGGAACACATTATTCTCAACAGACTGACTAATTTCTGATAAATTTTGGTCTGTCTTTTGTAAAGCTGCCCATAATTTTAGAAAATGAGGAAAGTCTCTACCGATCACTACCTCATGGGCTAATCTAGGTACTACACCCACTCGGTACTTTAAATCCCCATACTGGGTTCCGATATTTACTTCCGCAGTTGGGTATTCCTTTTTATCACCATGAACACAGATAATGCCCAGCGAATCACCTTTGGCCCCTGGTATCTTCCATCAGGGTCTCCATTCAGCTTTTCAGAGATAGCTTGGATTTCCTGTTGTAGTCCCTGGGTGACTTTTTGCTGCTACTCACGGGCTACTTTAAACATCTCCACTTGTGTCACAACAATCTGTTTCCCCAAGGACTCAGTGCACTCCATCTGTGTTTTGGCCAGGACTTTAGCACACTCTGCCTGGGCCAGCACCAGTTGCTGCAGGGCTGCACTGTTTTCTGCAGCTCTCCTGTTAGCCTCCTGTTGCACCGAGGTGGATTGGATCAGAGCCTTGATAACATCCTCCATGTTGAGCTTTAAATGACTTCTACCCTCAGGCTTATGTGGCTGCCCGCATTCTCCACCATATGTATCAAACCACCTCTTTTACAGGTAGGATTGTCACAGATCTTGCAGTAACCACAGCCTTCTAGGGTATACAAAGTCCAGGACACATTCAGCTCGGTTTTCCTTTTTATTTGATAAGAAAAACAGGTGCTTTAAATAATAATAAACAAAATTCCTTGCTCTTACTTGAGCTCTTACTAGACAGAAATCGCTATCTGTAATTGGGTGGCTTTCCCACTTACCAATTTTCCAAAAAAAACGAAAATAGCTTTACAATAAACACAAGTTTTGTTCACTCTCCAAGCTGGCTTTTTCTCCCTCACTCTGCAGCAGGCTGCTCTCTTCTTTTAAAGGCCTGTCTACTAATTGAGTAGCTACAGGTGAGTGCCAATTAGTTAACTCTTAAATCAGATCCAAATTGTGGTCTGTTACACAACAACTAGTGCTGTTGGAGCATTGGCCCACCCTGCTCTCCAAATACTCCGCCCCAGGGACCCATACCATGTTTTGTAGAGCATCAGCTATGCATATTGCAAACTTTAACATCTCTCCCTGGGGCATTTAACTGAAAATCCTCTGGTTGCTGTTTAGCAAATCAGGCCTGATGTATCTTCCATCAACCACTATTCCACTTTTACGCTCACAGTTTGTATGTATATATGTCTCTGTATTCATGTATGTATGTCTCTGTATCCATGTATGTATGTGTCTGTATGCATGCATGCATTTATGCATGTATGTATGTATGTCTCTGTATGCATGTATGTAACTGAATGTATGTTTGTCTCTGAATTTTTCTATATATGTCTCTGTATACATGTATGTAACTGTATGCCTTTATGTCTCTGTATGTATGTATGTATGTGTCTGTGTGTCTCTGTATGACTGTATGTCTTTGTATGCATGTTTCTGTATGTATGTATGTATGTATGTGTCTGTATGCCTGTATGTCTTGTATGTATGTTTCTGTATGTCTCTGTATGTACATATGTATGTGTCTGTATGTCTGTATGTCTTTGTATGTATGTTTTTGTATGCCTATATATATGTATGTCTCTGTATGACGGTATGCCTCTGTATGTATGTATGTATGTATACCCCTGCGACCCCGGTATGTACGCCACTGTCTGTATGTATGTTTCTGTATGCCTGTATGTCTCTGTATGTATGTTTCTGTATGTACGTATGTATGTGTCTGTATGTTTCTGTATGCCTGTATGTCTCTGTATGCCTGCATGTATGTATATATGTGTCTGTATGACGGTATGCCTCTGTATGCATGTATGTCTTTATATACCTGCATGTCTCTGTATGCATGTATGTCTCTGCATGTATGTCTGTAAAAAAAATGCATCTTCACCTCTATGTCTGTATGTCTCTTACTGTATGTGTCTGTGTCTGTATGTTTCTGTATGATTAGTTCTGTTTTTGTATGACAGTGTACCTGTACACTTTGACTGTGTGACTGAAAAATTATGCCTGTGGCTTGGGAGGAAAGACACACAGGTGAAGATGCATCTTTGCCTGTGTAACTAAAAATCTTTATCCAAAGCACTGGTCCTGGGGAGACCCCTGACATCAAGGCACCAGACCTCTTACAACAGACTGATACTTGGAATGTACCTTTATCTCCTCCTTTGCAAAGCTGTTATTCATCAGCACTGTACTGAGTGAGACATGTAGGTTCTTGTACAATGCAGGAGCAGATAACACAATTCACAGTCTCTTTGCACCATATTGTGAAGGTCAGCAAAATGAACATAGTGGAAGGCAAATGTGGCTTGATTAATTTAATTTACAAAAACATATCAGTGCAATGGAAAATGAATCCAGTCAGTACATATTTGATTCACAAAGGTTTAGCATGCAAAATTAAAGTAGATAACACTTTCCTTCTTTTTCTAAAAAAAAAAATATATAGTCTCAAAATAATATATTATAAAATGCATGCTCAGTTGTGTTTTTTTCACCTGTCCCTAAAGAAGAGCATAATTTAAAACCATACTAGATCTTCTTTTGACACATCTGCCACCACAGTTAATTAGTGATATTGCAAGCAATAGACATGCTTGTCCTTTATGTTATAAATAACATGATTATTTATATGAGTATAAACAGTTGTATTTGGATTTGAAAAGCATTCATGCTCTTGGATTTTTTTTGTATTTTATTTTCATTTATTACCATAAGCATTTTATCTAAACCACTTTTTGAATATAGAAAAAATGCTGCAAGAGGCTATTAATGGAAAACAGAATTTGACAGATAAATGCTAGGTTAAATTAGCTGTCAAGTGTACTGTATAATGCAAAAGTTCCAAACTAGATTTAGCAAGATATTATTCAACCAGTACAGAAGGATATTCAGCTTAGTAATAATAGAATGTGTGAAATAATAAATCTCTAATATTAGAAGAGATAAATATGCTGGTTTTATCAGTGACTCAAACTAATAAAAAAACAGAGACAAATACTGGAGGGACAGATTAGGACTGTCAATAGGCTTAACCCTTACGTGAAGTAACCGAAATGATAAAAAAGAAATATAGTAGGGATACACTCATTACAGGAAAAGTCCAACATGGTAATGAGTGTATCTCTACAGGAAATATATACAGAAATGAATACTATAAATATGTACAATGTGACTAAAGTGTGAAAACAGATATCCTGTCCAAGTAAGAAGTAACAATGTGTAAGGGATACAACATCTCTAAAAGTGGCAAACCACCCTCATGTTTTAATATAACATGCCTATGTGGTTTACGATCTGGCTATGTAAGGCATACTTCAATATTCTCATAATATCAGTAGCTAGGAAGTGGGTAAGGTAGCTAACTAAATAATATGTACCTTGGCTGGCTAATCAAGACAAAGTTCTCTGTTTTAATATGAGTAAGATGTGTTACTGTATATTAGACCTGTATATATGGGTAATAATATCAACTAAATCCAACAGTAGTCATATTGAATTTGAGCAAAGCAATCACTAAATGTGCATTTAAAACATCAAGAGAGAACCCACTAAAACAAGTTGTGGATCAATTAAAGAGACAGAGAAAAAATGAAAACATCTCGACTGTAAGGGAAAATCACTGTCAGCCTGCTATACCAGCCTCTCTTCTTTGAAATCGAACTAAAAGAGGGAACAGGATACAGAGTAAACAGAAGAGCATTAAAGGTAACAGTGCATAATTACTAACTAAGTGTGAAAGTGTGTTCAGGGCAATAAGGGACCAACGCGCCTTTCAGTGCTACTACACCTTTGTCTGTGAAAAATTAAATGTCATCTCAAGAATAGACCATAGGCTTTATTGTTGGTCAAGGACTTGGCTAATTTCTCATAATTTCACAATATGGAAGTGAAGAGAATAATTGTTATTGTTTATCAAAAAGGGGTTTATTTTCACTAGAATTCATCTTAAATTTGACATAGAAGTGAAATTTGAGCCCTTTAAATGATAATGGAGACCCAACAAGTTGCTCTTTAAAATTTCAGAAGGAGGTATATCAATATATGTTATAATTCCCTGTAAACACAAAGTGGAATTTATATTATCTTCCTAAGCAATGCAGAATGAATGAATGAACATTGTATTTCATTTTCATCTTATTTTATTTCAGTCCTCAGTTAATTAGAAAATAAATATCTATCAAGGTTCTGATCATTGACACTGCCAAGTAGTACTGCAAACTCCAACTGTCTCCAACTGTCTATACAAAATCCTACACGACTCATTATGTACAGTGTAATGAGTATATTGCACATAATGATCAGGTAAAATACAGTGGCAGGCTGGCAGGTAAAATTCCAGCATAACATCACATCATAATAAAAGAATACAAAGAGAGAGAAAAAACATGAAGCTGGAGGCATTTCACAGACAAATACTTACTCAGCAACTCATACATGTTGAAAACCCACTCTGTGCTTTAAAATGTTTGGGTCCCTTAATCATCTGTGCAATTAAAAAAAGTAGACTCTTCAAATTCCAATTACAGACTGAAATACAAACTATGGTCTTGATTCCAATCCAACCTATAGGTTATTGGTTCCCGATACTCCTTTTATCTGTTTGAAATTATTACCTTACATTAATTGATTACAAAACTGTCATATTGTAGATTGGTGATTCCTAGTTAGTGTTAGTGGCCATGGCTAGCAGTAAGCACAGCACTAGCAAAATTACCAGTCTCACACTAGGAGGAATAAAGCTGGCTAATACCTTTCACTCAAACTTTGTGTGATTGACAACGTTTCCTTTTTACTGAGCAACACACTGCCTCCAAAGATTTTCTTTCTACAAACACTTATCAAAAATAAATAAAGTTGGTGTTATGTGCCAGTGGCTACTACAAGTAATCACAACACTAACCTAAGCTCACGTGGTAACTACTGCTTGCTTGGTGGATACAGCAGTAATCTTAAACCTAGTCTCACTCTAGGATGAATAACACAGAACACTTTTCCTATTTCTCACTTAAAGTTGTTTTAAGCTAAATATAATTCCACACTAAAATCAATGACTCAGGCTATCTCCCACTCCCACACAGACACAATAAGGAGAAAATACACAATATTACTGCTGGTCTGTCTCCCTCAAGAGCTGCAGTCAAAGTGTCTAGAAAAATCCTGCTTGGAAGTATTAAATGGTTTTACTGCTCCTTCCTTTTCCCTCTATTGGTCATATGTCACTTGATCTGTGAACAAACACCTCTTGATTGGATAGGAGATACAGTCCACATGATTAGAGTCCACATTGTCTCTTGGTGGTGGTGGTGGTGGTGATGATGATGAATGTGGTGTTGATATTGTTCTTTTACCTTACCACTGCAGATATAGTTAACTTAACTCTGGCCCAGTAGGAACTCAACTATGAGCCAGAGTAATTACGGGAGGAGAGGTTGTGGAAGAGATGCAACACTTGTTTACATGGTTGTCTTGTGATGGCAAAATATGATTTTTGTGGGGGCGTGGCTAGGCATGCAACAAAGATGGCCACTTGATCTCGAGGCTCTGCAGCAGAGCGAACAAAAACGGCTTTAAGTAGCAGCAGCCACCAACTCACTGCTTCCACATGGAGTGGCAATGGCGGCAACAAAGGGAAGAAGTCCCAGTCAAAATTACACTTACCTGATACAGGATTCCAGAGGTACGGACTCGCAGGAGGAGGAAAATGCAGCAGAACACACTTTGACCGCAACAGCCCTCCTGTAATCAGAGGAGTTTACAAACAAAATTATGGGAATCATGCAAGAATTACAGAAAGACCTACATGCTGATTTTCTAAAAACCTCCAGTGAACTACAGAAAACTGTCAATGACCTGGGGGGACACACGGACAAACTAGAAAACAAAATGGATGACATAATAGAATCGCACAACACCCTGGCTGCTAACCATATTAGTGTGGCGAAAGAAGTGGCAGCTCTGCAAATCAAACTGGCAGACATTAAAGACCCCTCGCGCTGCAACAACGTCAGAATCAGGGGGATACCGGACACAGTTTCGGACGCAGACCTGGAAGAGTATTTTAAAGTCTAGCTCTCCAACATTTTGAGAGACTTACCTGCCTCAGAAGTCATTATCGACCGGATTCATAGACTCCACAAAGGCCGCAGTGCGCCACAGAGCGCCCCTAAAGATGCAATAGAATGCATTCATTTCTACCACCATAAAGTGCAAATATTGTCAGCATGCAGATCACAGAGAAGAGTACCAGATAAATATAAAGCTATGCAGCTTTTCCAAGATCTATCCATTTTCACCATGAACAAGCGAAAATAATTTAATTAAATCAAACAAGCACTAAGAGACAATAACATACTCTACAGATGGGGATGCCCTGTGAAGCTGATAGTTACCAGGAATGGAACCACCAAGATCATTATGTCCCCGGCAGAAGGCCACAAACTTCTTCATTAATGGAGCATCCCACTACCATCGTTCACACGTAGAATGGAGGACCGCCGCGCCAGCCCGCACCAAGTTTCCAGAGAATGGACTCCAGCTTCCTCACCCCGGTCCAAAACTCCTCCACAAGAAAAAGACACATGAGGCTCTGACACTAATCTGATCTTTATGGGACTTGCACACTTCTTTTGAAGTGGCACATAGATGAGTATAAGTCCCCGGGGCCTTGCATGGGTTGCCCTCTCGCCTCACTTGGCTTGAGCTCATACCTCAGGGGAAAGCATTTCTGCCTGCCATTGCCAAAAACAGGGCCTACTGCCCAAATGTATATAACAGGTGGCACCAAAGTGAACCTCGGTGGAGTTCGCTCTGCAGGCGGACACTAATTTTATCTCAGGGAGACATATCGCCTATCCATTCATTCCAATAAGTGGGCACCTGAATTCAGCTACACGAGGGCATAATAGGTGGTCCACGAGTGCGACATCTGTACAACCAAAGCCCAAACATACGCCCGATCTCTTTTTTGAACCTAGACTACAAGATATATGCAAAACTATTAGTAACAAAACTCAGGTAAAAAGTCAGAAGGAGAGCCAAAGGCCTTTGCTTCTATTGTGGCAAGGGAGACCACTATACCAGCTATTGCCCGATACGTCCTCCTCGCCCTAAACATAGCAATGTGGGGGCTCTGTGTCACCATCCAGCAATTCCTCCATGGCAGCCTATGAAACACCTGTGTTGCTGTGGTACAACCCTGCATGCTAATGGACTAAAAAGACCACCTAACCAGACCAATGGCACCATCTCAGCCCTGGCTAACCCTGCTCCTGTTCCAGAGCCTCAAAAGGAGGCTGCTGTGGTTACCTTCCAATCCTCAGCTTCTGTCTCCCCTAAAGTTTCCTGCTCTAACACAGAGGATCTGTCCCCAGACTGTGTAATTGCCTCCAATGGAACCGTGGTCTGCAGGCAAGATCTAAATGTCTTTGAGCAGGCTCTTAAGGCCAGAGCTGCATCCCCTTCTCGCCTCCTTGCCTTCACTGCCATCTCAAAGAATAACAACATGCAAAATGTTCCAACCCTCTCGGATCCTGATGATTCAGATGCCTATACAGACCTGGATTTCCTGTCTGAGCCTGAACTGGATCCTGTAGTTGAAGCCCTGTCTGTTGGCACCTGGAGGTCGTTCCTTGTGGGGGGGCTCTGTCATGGCACAGCCCGAGCCCTGCAGACAGCAAGGCGTGGCCATCCCTTTAAGAGACCTGGTTGGGTTTGCACTCACAGCTCCAGCATCCCAGTCAGGTTCTCTGCCATGACATCCACCAGTGGGCTTCAGTTTCGGTTTACATTTTTTTCTGCTTCCTGACCCTTTGCCTGGATTAAGCAGCACTGATCCACCTGCAACCCTTTTCCAATTAGGGTCAGCTGCATCTAATTAGCAGACTGTAAAAGCAAGCCCTGCCTGAAACCTACTATCTGGTCATTTTACCTGTTTGGTGTTTCCTGACGGATCTTTGATTTGCTACGGACTCTGACCTCTGCCTGATTTACCGACTTTGTTACTCCGCTGCCAGCGCTGACTTCTGCTTCTCGCCTGACCCTGCCTTTGGATTTTCCCTTAATCTGTACTGTGTTTTGGATTTTGCCTGCTTCCTGTGCCATCTCCTGCAACTGGGCTCCAACTCCTGGTAAACTGTTCCATAAGTCCCCTGGTGACTGTTACACAGGTGGGAGGCCAAATACGCTTCATACAGTGAGGACGGGACAGGGGTATCCCTGTCTGACTGAGACCCACTTACTACCTGCTGGGGTTTGGGAGGGCCAAACGCCAGGGCGGGGGTGGAGATCTGGGTGCAGGCCAGTCTGGCATATAACACTCCTCCACATTCGATCCTCCTGAATGTTGATCTGCTACAGTATAGACGAACGCATGTGATTGACGTCCACAGGACATAGCTAGTATAACCCAATGTAATGGGCTCTTCACATTTTTCTGTTTATTATCTCATTTTTTAAGATAAAGCTTGAATACTCCACTACATACCCAAGGTTTTTTTTATCCTCATCCCTCCTCCCCATACCCCTTTCCCCCAGAGTATGCAACAACCCCTGAGGGATATTCCTGCAAACATTGTAACCTCCAACTCGTAACAGATCGACAGATGAATGACCCTGAAGGACAACACTAGGAGAGATTTACCTGTCCAGCACAGTGGGGCGATCCCGACAATTGGTCACACACTACCACCGGTTGATACAGTAACTGAGCTGTCATAACACATAGCTATATTCTGCCTATGTGAAAAATTGTGATAAACACACTGTGGACAACAATGTAAATCGTTTCTCTACTGTTGTTGTACTCTGCTAATGATCTACTCTAAGTTGTTGCAACTAACCCACTTTTCTTTTTTCTGTATGTGACTTTGACCTTCTAAAAAACAAAATAAAATATAAGTTAAAAAAATATGATTTCTGCTTAGTTATTTCATGTTTTTATAGTTTTTTTGTGTGTTTGTGATTTCATTTTGTGTTTTAGCTTTCTTTTTTCCAAACTCTTTTTGCGCTTTCAGCAGAAGAGAAGAAAGCACTGTCTTGTTGCTATTCTGCCTTATAAACTGAAAGGGTTAATTCTACTGCCGATGCACATGCTGGGCAGTCCAATTTATAATTTGGTTCATATTTTCTAGATTAGTAATTGGACTTTCCCAATCTACTGTATTATTTGTTTCTGTCTATCAAGATGTGCTTATTGTATCGAACAACAAACAATTTGTTGAGCTATCCAAGTAAATTTCAATATTTTTCGATACGGTTACATTTCTATTGTGTGTTAGTAATGTAACTCACATGAACATTTGACCGATTCCTATTTCAAATTGTATCTAATCTACTGCTCAGTATCAAGAAAACACATACAAATGTTGCCAAGACAACTATTACTAATATATAATAGAAATATACCCATACAGCAGTTATTCATACTGCATTTGTATTCTTCTTTTGGTCATCACACAGTTCTATTTGACATGTCATTAAATAGGATAAACAAAGAGCATATCAAATTTGATGTTAATGATGTAACTTATAATGTTAAAGAACCATGACAGACATATGTAAACTTTTATAACTTGAATTGTTTCAAGAGCCTAAAATATATATTTTATTTAGTAAGACTAAGGATCAGTGAATGATGGTATCATGGTCACTGTTGAAATTATTTTGCAATATGTTTACAATCCTAGATTATTAGTGTGTATGCCCTTGATAAAGGCGGTTTATCCGCCGAAATGCGCGTTGGACAATTCTGTTAGCAGCATGTGCTTAGCCCCTTAGTTTATTTGTTTTCACTCTTGTCCTCTGTACTTAGTAACCTCCATGACCGGCCGGTCATTAGCTCAATTGAGGTTGTTCTTGATTACTTCGAGACTATTGAATGGAAGGTTTCTTTTCTTCCTTATGATTCACTGTTTATATCAGTCTCTCTGACCTCTCGTCTTACTATCCTTTCGATTTCCTCTGCATTTCAATGGATTTATTACCTATTTAGGAGCATGATGGAACTAGTGAGGATTCTCTTTTTTGTACTTTTTTGAGAGGGTTTAATTTAATCAATTTATTTTTCATTTTTAGTACACTGGACATTGATATATAGGGTTATAGCACAGAAGCATTTCGGCTTATTTGCTGTAGTCTGATCCTGATACACTGTATTGTTACATTGTTTCTATTTATTACACCTTGTAACAATCTATATTGGAACTCGTTACAGACATATTCAGCACTGTGTTTTTTCAGCCGAATTCAGTCTGCATTTTAGCATTTTTTCTTTTTTTTGGGGTTAGGGTATATAGAATTCAGTGGTGTTTAATAAAGATATTTTTAGATAGGTATATATATTTTTTAGTCTATGTGTGATATAATTAGCACACACATATATTTTTGCGCTGGGGTAGCTGTAGTAGAGGAATTCTCACTCTTAGTAGGGATTATTTCCTCTTACTACTTTCTATGTTTTCTTGGTAATATTTTGTAGGGTTAAGCCCGTTTAGCTACCCCTTTAGCCCCTCTTTTTGTGCCCCCGGTTAGAGTTCATTTCTTGTGGACTCTGCTCAGTGGTACTTCATTTGTATATAGCTAATATTAAATGTATGTGTTAATGGAACGTCTCCATTATCAGATCAAATTATAGAATATGGTTCATATGAACATATGTGCCATCATTTACTGCTGCTTCAAATAAGTCAAACTATTCTTGCAAGAAGGTTTGTTTTACTATAGTGTATCTAGTCTACGCAATAGTAATCCAGAAATATTTGTCACATACAATAATAAATATGATGATTGTTAACTGGAGCTTTTTTTATTTTTTTATTTTCTTCCCCTTTAATTTTTTAATTTTTTACTGGCTAACCATGGTAGCTTATACTAATAGGGTTTACACCGCACCTTACAGCTGATAGGACAGGAAATTAAGAGATATTTTAATAGGAGTGTTAGGTCAATGGATCATCAGTATTTTTCCTGTTTAAAACCCTTAGAATGGATTTACCTTAGTATCTACCTTTTACTACAGTTTGGAGTATGCTTAATTTATGTTCAATGTATTATTCTTTTATTATCTGTGATTTCATATTATTAGGAGTAAGTAATTTTAGTTCTATTTAGCTGCATGTTTGTTTTACACCTGGAGGTGTACTTTACAGATGCAAGAATTTCTCATTGAATCTATTGGGAACCTGATTTATGCACCAGGTACATGGATACTTTATTGTACACTCAGAGCATGCTTTTCCTTCATACCTGGGTTTGGCAGTAATTTGTCCCAGTTTTTCCTGACGTGTTATCATAGTTTCGGCTGCTGTGCTAGGCTGTACATGTCAGTTGACGATGCTTATATAAAGACACAATCACTTCATATGGAGAAGGAGAGTTATTATTATTATTATGATATTTATAGAGCGCCGTCAAATTCCGCAGCGCTTTACAATGGGTGGACGAACAGACATGTAGTTGTAACCAGACAAGTTGGACACACAGGAACAGAGGGGTTGAGGGCCCAGCTCAATGAGCTTACATGCTAGAGAGAGTGGAGTAAAATGACACCAAAAGGTAAGGATAGTTTTAGAATAGTGACAGTTGCAGAAGAGTAATCAGTCAGGAGATATTAACAGTTTAAGTCATACGCTTTTATGAAGAAGTGGGTTTTTAACGATTTTTTGAAGGAGTGGAGACTGGGTGAGGATCTAATGGAGGAGGGAAGCGAGTTCCACAGGAACGGTGCAGCCCTTGAGGTGGGAGTACAGACAGAAGATAGATGTAAGTCTTCAGCAGATCGTAAGGGCCTAGACGGGACATACTTGTGTATAAGGGAGGATAGATAGGTGGGAGCAGCATTATGTAGAGATTTGAAAGCAAGAACCAGAATTTTAAATTGAGCTCTATATTTTATAGGAAGCCAATGTAGGGACTGCCAGAAGGGTGAGGCATGGGAGGCGCGGGCGGACAGGAAGATGAGCCTCGCCGCCGCATTTATTATGGACTGTAACGGCGCTAGTTGGGAGCATGTAAGACCACTGAGAAGCGGATTACAGTAGTCAAGGCGAGAAAGGACAGAGGAATGGACCAACACCTTAGTCGCATCTGGCGTTAAGTAGGGGCGGATGCGCGCAATGTTTTTGAGATGGAAATGACAGGATTTGGCGATAGATTGAACATGAGGCTTGAAGGAGAAGTCAGAGTCAAAGAGAACACCTAGGCAGCGAGCCTGCGTGGTGGAGCTGATGGTAGCACCGTTGACTTGGAGGGAGACAGACACAGGAGTAACAAGACTTGAGGGAGAAAAGACCAGAATTTCAGTTTTGGTCAAGTTTAGTTTAAGGAAGTGGGCAGCCATCCAGTTAGAAACAGCAGAGAGGCAGTCAGAGAAACTAGTCAAGAGGGACGGGGAGAGATCAGGAGAGGACAGGTAGATTTGCGTGTCATCTGCATAGAAATGATATTGTAAGCCAAAGGAGCTAATGAGTTTACCAAGGGAGGCAGTATAGATGGAGAACAGTAGGGCACCAAAGACTGAACCTTGGGGGACACCAACAGAGAGGAGTTGGGGAGAAGAAGCAGAGCCAGAGAAAGAAACACTGAAAGAACACTGGGAGAGGTAGGAGGAGCACCAGGAGAGAGCAATATCTTGTAGACCGATATTGCGGAGGATGAGAAGAAGCTGTTGATGATCAACAGTGTCAAAAGCCGCAGACAGGTCAAGGAGAATTAGGATAGAGTAGTGTCCACGAGATTTTGCAGTGAGTAGATCATTGGATACTTTGGTCAGTGCCATTTCCACAGAGTGCTTAGCACGGAAACCAGACTGAAGCAGGTCTAGCAGAGAGTTGGACTCGAGGAAGTCTGTCAATCTCACATACACAATTTTTTCAAGGATCTTGGATGCAAAAGGCAGTAGCGAGATAGGACGATAGTTGGATGGGGAGTTAGGGTCAAGATTGGGCTTCTTTAGAATTGGGATTAAAAATGTTTTATTCAGTAACACACAGTACTGCAGATAGCCCATCATCAATTCTCTCTCACACACACACACACACACACACACACTCAACACCCCAGGCAGCCCCCATATATACACATATACATACCACAGGTAGCCCACACTTATACATAACATAAATGTCAGGAAACATACATGCACACAATACCACAGACTTCTCCACACGGTGATGACGGCGTCGATGTCATGCAAAAGACGTGCACATTTTGGGGTCAAAGGCCAATTACAGTCAATCGGATCTGCAGGAGGGTTATTTAAACTAATTTCTCCTTTTGCTCATTGCCCTGTCATGGTTTCCCTTTGCTGGTTATCCAAGAGAGTGTTCCTGATCGTGTTCTTTCTGTTCTGACATTCTCTTCGTTTTAACTTCCCTGATTTCTGGTATCCTTGACTTTTGGCTTTACCTCATCGTTTTGTCTCATTCTGTATCCCTGACCTCGTCAAGTATTCTGACTATTCTTGGATACGTTATGTCCGGCCATTCTAAGGTCCGGTTATACGTTATCCTTAGTCCTAGGTGTGATATTATTCTGCATGCTGGATCAACTAGTAATCCTGACATTACGACATGGCCATAGATAATGCAGAGTTGTGTCAGCACATAGCAGCTTGCGAGAGAAAGCTAGAGGAGAATGATCAACACATGGATCAATTTGCCCAGACTTTCAGTACACTTCTTCTTACTCGGACAGCTCATTTACAGCTTGATGTTTCTACAACTATGTCACCTCTGCCTAATGTACCTCCACCTGTAGTATACAAGGCACCTACTATCTCCCTATATCCTCCCCCGCATTTTGAAGGTAATATTCAAGAATGATGGGGATTATCTTGAATTTATTTATCACCAGCTTTAGCTTCTCGATCGGGTCCCTGCATTTGTGGTATTTATATATCTGACTGCACTCTTTATGCATTTCAATTTCTTCCAACTCAGTATACAGTTTGGGACACTATATAGTTTGGAACATTGTTGATATATACATACTAATACTGATTTAAAACTAAATAACTAAATTCCTGTCTGTATCATTTCAATATGTTTCTTTTTGTCTGTTTATGATATGGATATTGCATGTTTCAAATTGGATCATGTAGAATATATTTACTATATCAGTCCATATACTTTACTCTGGAACCTGCATGTTATGTGTATGTTTACATGTCTATGCCTTTGGTTTCCTTGGTAACCATAAACAGGTTTTACTTCAGGTGTTTCTAATGTTTGTGTTTTTTGGAGGGTATATAAGAACAGGTTTTAGTCTCTTTCAACAGGCTCCCGTGATAAAGGCATTTTTGCCAAAACGTTGGGGGTGTTTTGGTGATTCCCTGCTTCTCACTGGTTCTGGTATGCTTAATTTTTTTTCTATATGTATTTATATTTGTGGGGTTAGAGTGTGTAACGGCACCCGGGCATAAAAGGGGTTAAAAGCTGTTTAGGAGATATTCCCTTCCAGATATACAGGCAGCTACTGTAGACACTAATCCACCGAACCGGAGAAGCATACGAATGCTCTCAAACATACGAAAGCTGTAAACAGACGAATAGAAAAAACTATACGAATAGGTTTACACTCCTAGCAGTCGAACTGGAACAGCATACAATAAGTCCCCCCAAGAATGAGACAAGGCTCCGTTTTGAGGGTCAAGCAGGAACAGACAGAGTGGTGGGTTTATTGTTCTTATATACACATACTTACACATTAGTACCACCCACAGGGTTTTGTAAAACAACCAGTAAACACGTACAATACACTCAGACACTCCCACACAAAATCCTCCCCTCTGCCTGTGATACAATTACCTTACACAATGGGTTAATGTAATTATCACAGGCAGAGAAATACAGTTTTTCCACATTCTTCATAACTTTATGTATAACTTAAGTATGCATCACACTCACATAAAACTTACTTAGTCCTTTGTGACCAAATGAAGCATGGCTTTTCTGCCAAAAACCAGTTCCACAGAGTCTTCTATCCTGGAGATAATTGGGAAGTAATCCAATTATCTCCAAGGACAGAGGCAAAACTCCATTGAACACATGGTAGCAAAAGACAATAAAATACATAAAAATATATAATTGTGCAGCTATTGCAAAAAAGGTACATTTAACATATCCCCAGATAGCTTAGATCTGAGCGCACATTATTACTGAATGGCGCTCAGATCACATACATACGGTTCAATTGCCATGGAGCCAAAGTCTTTCACATAGTCTTTCTTTATACGAATGGGCTCCATGGCATAGCTATCTGGGGTATCACTGTTCAAATAGGGAAAGTACCGAATGACCCAGTTTCCGTGTCTTTGCAGGGGAAAATTAAGCGTTTCAACATGGGGGCATAGTCTAAAGGCAGCAGGCGGGAAACCAGGCTCCTCCAATGCACAGTGGCGAGATTGGTCTCGTCACAGAGTGTATTGGTATCTCATCCAACTACCTATGTTATAGAATTTGCTGTTCATATATTACGCATTTGGCGTTTTCATACACAGCCAGAATTGTTCTGGCTGTTGCTTTATAACATGATATGACTTTATATTCTGGTTTTTCATGTAATGAGATACTTTATTAGTGTGTTCCCACTGAATAAAGATATTTTTCTGTATATAAACATTTATGGTTGTGCTCCTTATTCAATTTGTTTTTGTATGTATTTGGGCTTTTGTGAATAGAACCTTATGTAAGTGAGCACCCTATATCTAATTTCTTTAGAGAGCTCCATTTGAGGCCAGTCTGTATTTAATATTGGAGTGTGCCTACCTTGGTTCATTATTTCCCAGTATGAGTACCTTGTCATGCCCTTCGGTTTATGCAATGCTCCGGCCGTATTTCAGAACTTTATTAATGATGTGCTCATATTTATTCTTTTGTTCTAGTATACCTGGATGATATCCTTATTTATTCCCCCGACCTCCAGGCTCCTCATAAACATGTCAAACAAGTACTGCAAACTTTGCTTGAAAATGGGCTTTATTGCAAACTTGAAAAATTTATCTTTGCCCAGATGGAGGTACAGTTTTTGGGGTATAATATTTCAGCCTCTGGATTCCAAATGAATCCTTGTAAACTAGAGGCTGTTCTACACTGGTCATTACCTAATGGGTTAAAAGCCATTCAAAGGTTTATTGGTTTTACTAATTACTATAGGAGATTCATCAAAGGGTTCTCTTCTGTGATAGCCGCCATCACCAGTATGACATGTAAGGGGGCTAATTGTACGGTATGGTCTAGGAAGCTAGAGAGGCGTTTGGGCTTCTTAAAAAATTGTTTGTATCTGCTGACATATTGGTACATTCTGACACTAGCAAATCCTTTATACTGGAGGTTGATGCCTCCGAAACAGGGGTAGGGGCTGTTCATTCTCAGAGGAAGAAACAGGATTCCCCTTTACATCCTTGCGGGTATTTTTCTAGAAAGTTGTCTCCAGCAGAGCGTTACTACGATATCGGTAACAGAGAATTGTTGGCCATTATGCTAGCACTTAAAGAATGGTGACATCTTTTAGAGGGTTCCAAGGATCCCCTTCTGATCATAACGGATCACAAATATTTGGCATATATAGGTGATGCTAAACGACTGTCTTCTAGACAGGCTAGATGGTCTTTGTTCTTATCTCATTTTAACTTTATTATCACTTACAGACTTGGTCCCAAGAACGTTAAAGCTGACGCCTTATCTAGGCAATTTGACATTGAATCTGAACAAGAACAAGATACATCCCCTATTGTTCCACCTAAATGTGTATCATTGATTCCACTGTTCTTTCCTTGTCACCCCTTCTGCTTTGTCCTATTATGGCGGCTCAATCCCAGGCACCCTGCAATAACCCTCTAGATAAATTGTTTATTCCGTTGCTTGAAAGAGAGGAGGTGATGAGGGTATTCCACAACAATGTGACTGTTGGGCATCCGGGTATTAATAAGACCATATCCGATGTCTCGAGATCATTTCGGTGGGATTCACTCAGGAAAGATATCGAAGATTACGTGGAGGCCTGTTCTGTATGTGCAGTTTCTAAGGTTACTCATAAACTTCCATGTGGATTATTACATCCTCTTCCTGTACCCTGGAAGTTCCATGGTCCTACTTGTCCATGGATTTCATTGTGAAACTTCCGAGTTCTAATGGTTATACCACCATCCTTATGGTGGTTGACCGCTTTTCCAAGATGGCTCATTTTATTCCACTCAAACAAATTGCCATCTTCATAAGATCTGGTTCTTATATTGATAAGAGACATTGTCAGACTACATGGTATTCCTCAAAATATTTTATCTGACATGGGTTTCCAGTTTGTGTCACAATTTTGGAGAGCTTTCCATAAACAGTTGGGTATTGAATTATCATTCTCTTCTTCTTACCATCCCCAAACCAATGGTGCGGCTAAGAGGGCTAACCAATCGTTGGAACTGTCTTTACATTTTGTAAATAGTATACAGGATAACTGGTCTGAATTGCTGCCCTGGGCCGAGTTTACAAGGAACAATGCTACCCATGACTCATCCGGACATAGTCCTTTCTTTGTCAATAACTTTTGTCATCCTACTGTTCTACCTGCTGTATTTTCTGACACAGCTATCCCTGCTCTGGATGAGTGCCTTACTTCTATTGATGAGACTTGGACTAAAGTTCACTACACTCTTGAGACTGCGGCTGCTCGTTTCAAATTTCATGCTGGTAAACGGTGGGGTGCCAACCCTGTTTACCAGGTGGGTGAGAGGGTGTGGCTATCCTCACGCAACATCAAACTAAAAGTTTCTAGCATGAAGTTTGCTCCCAGATTTCATGGTCATTTTGGTATTGTCAGGAGAACTAACCCTGTTTCTTATTCTCTAGCTCTTCCAGCAACCTTGCGTATACCTAATTCTTTTTTGTCTCCTTACTCAAACCGCTTATTTGCAATAGGTATACAGTTCCAGTTGTTCCCCCTTCTCCTTTGGTCATTTCTGGACAGGAGGAGAACAAAGTCTCCTCGATAATTGATTCCAGGTTTTCTTGTGGTTCCTTACAGTATTTAGTGTATTGGAGGGGCTATGGGCCTGCAGATCATTCTTGGGTTCTGCCTTCTGACATACATGCTGGCTACAAGATTTGTTCTTTCCACGCCAAGTTTCCTCTCAAACCTGGTCCTGCCCGCCCAATGGGCAGTCTTCAATTAGAGGGTAATGTCACATATTCATCCTCACCTTATGGTGTTTGCAGTGGAAATTGCCTTCCTAGCGGTAATGGAGGTGCCGCTCAGCGGTCCTGCACCAGTATGCCTGACTCCTGCAGCATGGTGGTGGCCGCTGCGGATCCACACCATATTGTAGCCCCACGTCCACCCACAGTGATGATGGTGTTGACGTGCGTGTGATGTCACGCAAAAGACGCGCACGCACGTTTTGGCGTCAAAGGCAGGTTATGGCCAATCGGATCTGCAGGAGTGTTATTAAAACTCTTTTCTCCTTTTGCTCATTGCCCTGTCATGGTTTCCCTTTGCTGGTTATTGGAGAGAGTGTTCCTGATCGTGTTATTTTTGGTATTTGACTTTTTCTTCGTTTTGACTTCCCTGATTTCTGGTATCCTTGACTTTTGGCTTTCCCTCATCGTTGTGTCTCATTATGTATCCCTGACCTCGACAAGTATTCTGACTATTCTTGAATACGTTAAGTCCGGCCATTCTAAGGTCCGATTAAACATTATCCTTAGTCCTAGGTGTGATATTATTCTGTGTGTTGGATCAACTAGTAATCCTGACACATATGCAGCAAACTGCAATGCACTGTGTTTTTTGAAACCTTTCCATCATGAGCTGCATTATGTTTTTCTGCAATTTGAGCTACAGTAGCAATTCTGCATTATCAGATCAGATAGGCAACAATGAGCCTGGGGCACCAATGAGCCTGATGCAGGTTATCCTTCCTTGCACCACTTTTGAAGGTACTACTTGCTATTTTGGAGATTCTCTGACCCAGTCGTCTAGCCATCAATACTTGGCCCTTGACAAAGTCACTCAGATCTTTTTGTTTGCCCATTTTTTTGCCTCCAACACATGAAAATAATAAGCTTCCATCACCGTATTTTGCTGTACAATGTTAAATGCCAAAGCAAATGCATCTGTAAAGTACTAGGATGTTTTATTCAGTAACACAAGATTTTTTATTTTCTTAACTTTGAATTTTGAGAGTACCCATTGGATAAATAAAATAACACAGCATAAAACACATAAACAGGTTCAAAGAAAACTATAGCAAATCATAATAGTTGAAGATAATTGGAATACCTGATCTGAAAAGAGAACTTATTGCCTTTATATAATTAATGCATTCCATACCTTTGGAGGCAGACTGTGATCATTTTTAAATCAGCAAAGCAGCTTTCGCTGTTATATTTTAATGAGCAGTTGAACAGACAGCTTTGGAGGACATCCTAAATTAATTCTAAGAGGGTGAATAAAATCAGTTATAGACTGTAATGGATGCAATCAAGTTACTATATGTCTATGACTATCTGCCACATGTTGTAAATGCTCCTAATGAGATTTGAAAGCCAATATCCACTACTGAGATAGGGAATGTCTGTCACAGTTTATCACTTGCTCCCACCAAAATAAGATAAAAAATATATTCATGCATTTTATAAGACAATGTGGTTTATTCACTAAACACAGAATTGAATTGAGTTAAAAGTTAAATTACATAATTTAGGCAACAGTTGCTTATGTGAATAATTCTTCAAATCGCCTATAAATATAGTCTGTCTTTTTTTTGTCTAAATACTGCAATTTGCTTTTCAGTTAACTGCTGTGTGAATGGATTTACTCTGCGTGGGGCCCATTCTCCAAGTAGGACATTCCTCTACCGTGACACTGTCAAACTTCATGACCAGTATACCAGCATCTTAACAGAGTGACAGAGTATCTCCATTCCTATATGCCCTAGCCAATGGAAAGAGCTTTGGAAAGTAACCATAGCCACCACAGAGCATGCACCAGTAAGAGTTCTCTTCTAGTCACACTGCTAGTCAATTATTTGGCATAGAGGTGTAGAAAATGACAATCCTTCCAGCATACTGAAGAAATTGTGATCTTAAATACAACAATCACCCGATTTCTTCTCTTTCATGACTGTCAGGGAATTTATTCTATATGCATGTTCCTAGTAGATAATCGCATAACATTTTCTCTTTTGTACCCAGCTAGGCGGAGGATGAACAATACAAGTAACACTTATTTATGGAAATCTCTTCAAGACCTCAGAAAACCACTGGTTGAATTGACTATCATAAGATTAATTGTTCCTAAGGTTTATCATATTTCATACCTGGTTAATCATTGGGTCATGTTATTAATCCTTTATGGGTTTTTTGGGTCATCCAGACCCACCCTTTCTTCTTTTGTATGTGGATGTGTCATTTATTTTTGTTTATAATTTATTTATACTTTTAAAAATAACTATAATAACGTAATAATAAATAGTTTTTTTCTGTATTCTATATTTAAGATCGAATCCCACTAATTTCTCCATTATATTGTACCATGTTTGCTACTTGTGTTTATTTTTCATTTTATTCATAGTTTTTGATATGCACTATGGAATTTATTTTTTAAAGTAACACTAAAGTCACCTAAATTACTTTAACTAAATAAAGCAGTTTTAGTGTATAGATCATTCCCCTGCAATTTCACTGCTCAATTCACTGTCATTTAGGAGTTAAATCACTTTGTTTCTGTTTATGCAGCCCTAGCCACACCTCCCCTGGCTATGATTGACAGAGCCTGCATAAAAAAAAAAACTGGTTTCACTTTCAAACAGATGTAATTTACCTTAAATAATTGTATCTCAATCTCTAAATTGAACTTTAATCACATACAGGAGGCTCTTGCAAGGTCTAGCAAGCTATTAATTAATTAAACAGAACTTGCAATAAAGAAAGCCTAAACAGGGCTCTCTTTACAGGAAGTGTTTATAGAAGGCTGTGCAAGTCACATGCAGGGAGGTGTGACTAGGGTTCATAAACAAAGGGATTTAACTCCTAAATGGCAGAGGATTGAGTGGTGAGGCTGCAGTTGCATGTTCTATACACCAAAACTGCTTCATCAAGCTAAAGTTGTTCAGGTGACTGTAGTGTCCATTTAAGGTCATTTTCACTACTCTTTCCATAATACTGTAGCTTTTATTTGGTCTTTCAATCCTCATTTGCTAGGAAGTGGCAGTTATTTAAAATGTTTGTATGTCTATGGAGATAATTGATAATTGATAGCTTTTTCTGCACAATATCAACAAAATGCTCTTGGTATTTTACTGTGGAATGTTACTGGTCTCATTTCCCTATAAAAAAATTTAAAAAATATTTTAACCCATACCCACTTTAAGCCCTTTGTTATCTTCTTACAAGAAACCCATTGATAAAGCAAATAATCCTTAAAGGGACACTATAGTCACAAGTACAACTACAACTTAACGTAGTGTTCTGGTGAGTATAATCAGTCCCTGCAGGCATTTTCATGTAAACATTGGAGGTCCTCCCTGGGGCAATACTGCACAGTGCTGCACTGATATTCCACATCTCCACACTCTGCTTCCTGGGGCAGTGCTGCACAGTGCTGCACTGGCATTCTGCATGGAGATTTTGAACTTTCCTCTTAGAGGTGCATTGATTCAATGCATCTCTACGAGGCGGTGCTGATTGGCCAAGCCGGCGTTTGGCCCTGCCTCGTGCCGCCTCCTTGCCGACTTCAGCCAATCTAATGCTTTCCATATGGGAAAGCACCAAATTGGCTGAAATCATAAACTCTGATGGCAGCAAGGAGGCGAATTGGGGCAGGGCCAACACCGGCGGACCCATACAATGCTGGAAATAAGATAAGTATTATTAGCTTTTAAGGGGGTTAAGGGTAGGCAAGCCCCCTAAATGGTGGTTTTAACATTATAGGGTCAGGACTATATAGTGTTCCCTTAAAGCTAAATGGATATCTTGCTCTATCTTGTTACCTTAGAAGTCTAAGTCTAGGATTGTAACTATTTTACTTCACCTTGAATTGGATTCTAGTGTGTGATATATTTCCTAACTACTAGAATTCTCTCTTGAATTCCATCTCTACACCTTACTTCATACACGTCTTGTTATTGCCAGAGAATGTTAGACAAAATCCTATAGTTTTTTTTTTTCTACCTTAAAGCTAGGAACATTATGAGAGTCCAATTTGACATTCAGTGTAAGATTTCTTACATTTCTCTCCAACTATTATTTTCAAAATAATTTGTCCACCCAAACTATTCAAGCCTAGCAGAGTGGTTTTTAATCCCTCATTGGTTACTGTTTAGATACTCATCACCATTCCATTTTAACCCTTTCGCAAATACGTGGCAGGTTGCCATCACTCTAAATTCCTCTTTTTGCTTACTTACAAATTTGAAATTATTTTCAACCAGTTTTATCTCACCTAATGTCAGGGAGTCGTACCCCAACCTACAGGAAATGGCAAATTCCACACAAGGAAGTACTAAATAGACGTATTAGCGGGCCTTAGAGTGGCCGGACTTAATGTAAGAAAGTTAAAGACAAAATCAATCTTTAGCCATTTTTTTAGATGAGGGGTACGTGATGACGTAGAGACGCAACCCGTATAGGAGGTGGGTGTACCCGGCCAGGCAATGAAGTGAGCAAGCCAAGACTATTGAAGGAAGTCTGAATGCAGGAGTGGAGCGATACGAAGATTTCACCATTGCGGTGTTACAAGTGTTTCAAGCTACGTGTGGGCTGGCCGTTGACTGTGGTCTGGGTCGACACAAATATATAATACAGGTGCCCGTATGTTGGAAGCTTAATTTGGAGGAGTTGGGAGACACATGCTTACACTTGGACGGCTGTTGAGTGGGTCTTGGGGAGAATATGAGCACATGCTGAAGCACGATGCTGTGTAGCGGGCAGTGAGTACACAAAGTATACTGAAAGCTTCGCTCTGCTCCAGCCATGGAGAGAGGACATTTGAAGCCCTTCTAGATGCTGATTGTAGTCCAGATCACTTTATCTGATAATTTGGAATACAATAAGAAAGTCATAGCCCCACAGGGAAAACTAGCAGGGCTGAAACAAGCAGGCAAAATTAAAATCTTTTGGTAAATCAAAGGTACACGTGTTAAAGAAAACTTGCACACAATAAAATGCAAAAGAAACCAACAGAAAATGCTTTAAATGAGAAAAAAAAAGTTGAGGTGAAAAAGAGAGAAAAAAAGTTAAAGAAAAAAAAAGCTAAGAAAAAGAAAAGACAGTGAATAAGAGACAAACCTTTGTTACCACACAAGAGGGGTGAAACAGTAGCTTAAGAAGAAAGAAACAAAAAAAAGCGATTGTGAAAGACTTTAAAGCATCACATGTAAGATAAGAGCTTTGGTTGTTATCTATAAGGAACTCTAAATACATTAACCTTCTTCTCTACACCTTTTAAAATGGCAACAAAAAAAACTGCAATAGATAAGAGAAAAGAAATAAAACCAGCACAAAAAAATGAAAAAATGCTCTCAGGCATTTTTACTCCCACCCCTTCAAAAGATCCACAAGAAGCACAAACAGAAGCTGAGAGCTCCTTTATTACAACAAATGCAGAATCTATAGCTGTACAAATAAGTGAGCATAACAATCTACAGGAACAACTAAAACAATTACTAGAGTCACAATTACAAGGACTCAGATATGATATGCTAACCAACTTTAATTAAACAAGATACAAAAAAGGACTGCAGAAGCAATAAATGTGATGGAAGAAAAATTTGCTTGTTTTGAAGACTAAATTTCGTCTCTTACGGAAACAGTAGAACACTTAACAATTAAAGCAAACCGTTTAGAACAAAAAATATCAGAACTAGAAGATAGATTGAGAATATCTAACCTAAGGTTCCGTGGTATGTCTGAGGAAATTGTACCGGAAAATTTGGAAGAATACTTATTTGGCCTATTCAAAGCTGTGCTTCCAGACGTGCTTACAACAGATTGCCAGATTGAAAGAGTACACCGTATATACAAATCAACTAAAATTTCCTCACAACTTCCAAGAGATGTTATAGTGAATCTTCATTCATTACAATTTAAAGAAAAATTATTGAAAGCTAGACGTATAAATTCAATTAAATAACACCTGCTTCAAAGATATAATATTTCTGCAAGACTTCTCCTATTATACAAGATCCTGGAGAAAGGAATTTTCAATAGTGACTGATTTCCTTAAAAAAAATAACATCTGATTCCAATGGAGCTCTCATTTGCAAAGGAGAAAGACTTTTCTTTACTAACTGAGATACAGCTATGATTTGGATGAAATCAACTTCAGTGATGAATGTCCCCCCATTTGAATCATGACGAAAAAAGTTGAAGAAGATTCCCCTGGTCATGAAAAGCTGATATAGAGAGATGAGAAAAAACTAAACGAAAGGACAGTAGCTAAAAGGCATAATCTTAAAATAAATAAATAAATAAATAAAAGATTGGGGAGCGGGAATGGGATAGGGGTGGGGGAGCAGGAGGGAAAGGGAGGTAGGTAGAAAAAAAGGGGAAAAAGAAGTGTGTATGTGTGTATGTATGTATGTATGTATGTATGTATGTAGAGAGAGAGAGAGAGAGAGAAAGTACTTGGATAAAGGTAAAACAAATAAAAATGGATATAAAGAAATAATGATAATGTAGCAGATCATCAATAAGATACAAAGAAGGCATTATTCTTTGGTAAAGGTCTGATTAGAATATAATTTCACTAATGTTTAATTATTTATGCACATATCTAAAACAGTGGTATGCACAATGTTGACACAGAATCTGTATCATGATTTCCAATTTTATTGGAGATATCTAGAGGGTTAGATAAAATTGAAGTAAACAGTTAGAGCTCACTTTATAAGCATTTAGAAGAATTACAATCACAACATGTATAAGAAATGATAGCAGATTCTATACACTATTACACTAAATTAATAAAAAATATTATAAATTAATAAAAACAGGGTAAAGCTATTTAATGATATATGAAAAGAGTTAGAAGGGAGAAGACAATGATATGGCAATAGGTAATGGATCACTAAAAGAAGAATTTTATTTTTGGTATTAATGTTTGATGATGAAAGTAATATATTATTGTTTAGAATTTTCGTATGTATTTAGGTAATTGTGATATGCTACGTTAATACATTAGACTAAAAATGGTAAATTGATGATTAATATGTTTGAAGATTGATGAAATTATATATAAAATGGTTCTTGAGTTGTTTAGAGCCGTTCCAGGAAAGTATATAAAACCTAAATGATAATCCTCCTTCTCCCTCCTTCTCTTTCCCTCTTTCCCCCCGCCCTCCATTGATTTTTACCTTATGATGGACTCAATGATGAAATATATATTAGAAGAAAGTAAAAGAAAAGGAAATATATAGAGGGGGAAAAGACTTAAGAGAGAATAAACAATGGCCAGACCTGGTGGGCCTACTTAGTGTCTATTTAAAGACACAGTATTAGACTGAGGTTTTGAGTTACCTTCCTTGAGCTTCTGGCAAAGATCTCTAATGAGACAGAAAGGGGTATTTTTTTATATACATCCCTACATGCTTATTAACCCTTAATAGAGAACACATGGGATGGGCAGCAGCATTGCAACCTAGCTGTGTGTCTCATTAGAGATATTTTTGCCAGAAGCTCAAGGAAGCAAGGTGAATGGTTAGAGTTAGGACCCACCTAAGATGTCTGCCTTAACGTGGCAGGTGGGCATACCCTCTCATGGCCATTGGAGGTAACTCAAAACCTCAATTTGTTTAAAAATACATAGGGATGTGGAAATAGCGCAGGTAACTTTTTTTTCTTTAGTTTTTACTATAAGTATTTGAGCTGGTATGTACTGTGGTCGTTGCTGCCACCCAGGAGTAATGGGAGTTTGAGCGCAGGACTTGTTTCTTTATATTTGTATTCAAAATGAAGAATGAATTTAATTTTTATGATATATCGAATTATAAACACAAACGAACTGGACTATACTCATTTCTCAAGAATCCACTTTTCTTGTTCAAGAATAGATATGATTTGGACAGATCCTATGCTCATAGATATAATAACTAAAATGGAAATCAAAGAAATAACCTGGACAGACAACAATGGAGTGATATGTGAAATTGCAGCTAGCAAAAAGCTAAACAAAACTTATAATTGGCGCTTAAATTATAGTCTACTCAGTTCAGACTATAACAGAAGATATATTGAACTGAATATTAATAGATATTTTGGAGAAAACATGACGAAAAATATTGACCCAATGATTTTATGGTGTGCCTTAATCAGGCAGTAATCAGAGGACATTTTATTAACCTACAAAGTCAATTTAATAAAAAATCTCAAATTAAGTGACCTTTATACAGCATTAGGAAAGCTAACTCAAATTAACAAACAAAACACAACAGTTGAAAATTCTAATAAAATAATTGCTGTAAAGGAAAAACTAAATCAACGCCTTATGGAAAGAACAGTTAAAAATTTAGATACACTGAATATCAAATATTACTCTAAGGGAAATAGAGCTAATAAAATCCTATCCCAAAAACTTAGACAGCAAAAAGGATCAAATAAAGTGGAAAAACTAATAGATAAATCCATTGTCATACCGAAAGAATTTTTCCAGTCAATTAATACCGTGGTGACAAGATTTGTGTGGAAAGCAGGGCCACCTAGAATAAACCGAACGATGCTAACGCTGCCCAAAAAACGCAAGAGCAGTGGGACTGCCGTCGATCCTGCTATACTACCAATCCACACACTTATTGCGCACAATAGACTGGCACTCCAGAACAAACTTTGGAGGGACATGGAAATAGTCCAAGCTGGACAAAAACTACCCGCAGCAGTATGGACAACGAACACCGCTGACCGTTCGGGAGTTTAAGATGGCCGTTGCCACGTGTTCGGTTATACGAACAGCGGCCACCCAGCGTTCACCAATTAAGCTGCGGTTAACCGTAGCTTCTGGGAGGTAAATCACTGGCACACTCCTTGCCCAGGTGGTCCCCCCATTCGTGTGTTGGTTCGGTAGATTCAATCTACCGAACGCCCAGGCAAAAAGGCACGAACAAGCCTTTCTGCAAGGGAAAATAACAGCGTTTAACATGGGGCCATAGTCCAGAGGGAGCAGGCGAGCAACCATATTTCTCCAGTGCTTCATGATGAGGTTGGTTCCGCCACATCTACTATCTACTACTTACCTCCACACCTCGTATCCCACTAAAACATATATCCCGATGGGAACAATCCACGGGATGCTCATTAACAGATCCGCAATGGTAAAAACTACACATCCTTGCACACCAAGGCATCGTCAGCACCAAGATGCAGGAACTCAACTTAAGCTCCTGGTGAACTGGTACAGGACCCCAACAAAATTACACCACATGTCGCCCGATCTCTCCGATACATGCTGGAGATGTGGTAGAGAACCTGGAACGGATATACATATCTGGTGGACATGCCCGAAAATAGAATTGTACTGGCAAATGATACACACCAAAATCACTGAAATAGCTGATCCGGACCTACCCTTTCAACCACTCCCAATGCTGTTATACCACACGTCCCTCTCCCTACCCAAATATAAACGCTCCCTAACCAGACACCTTCTGAATGCAGCTAAATCACTCATACCACACAACTGGCGAACAACAGATGTCCCAACCGCCGAACAATGGATGAACAGTGTGGAACACCTGTATAGTATGGAATCACTCACAGCCTCGCTGCGAGGCACCTCAGGGAAATGTGCCCTGAGGTGGTACCCCTGGTGCTCATATATACCAACCCTCACTCCCCCCCCCCACATTAACTAATCCTAGTGTCTCATTAGCTATTCGCATGGAAGAAATAGAGAGATATAGCTTGATATCTAATTATAAGCTAAATATCAATAAGTCTATAATTTTAGATATTAACCTAGATAATAAAATAAAAAGAAAATCAGAGACAAATATGAGTTTGCGTGGGTAGAAGAGAAAATGGACTACTTAGGCATTAAACTGACTAGAGTTATCAACAGATTCATGGGGATAAACTTTCTGGATCTTTTACAAAACAATCAATAGATGGTTTAAAGAACGCAAAAATCTAGAAATAACTTTCTGGGGTTGAATCAACTTAATAAATTCATATGTCATTCCAAAATGGAACTATTTGTTTCAAATGCTACCACTACATCTTTTCAATAGCTGGTTGGAAATAATCCAAAATAGTTTTATGCAACACATATGGAAAGGTAAAAAACCTAGATTAAGACAAGCTACACTGGCACAGAAGCTAAATAAGGGAGGAATGGCATACTCCATTATTCAAAATAATTATAGAGCATCTATAATTCTGCATTTTTATAGGATGCAGTTATCTGACAATAGTAATGAAGGATGGTACATGATGGAGGCTAAAGCAGGAGAGGCCCAAAATTGAGAAAGTTTGGTTTGGAACACTTTGAGAACAGACAAAAAAGAATATCCTAACATAATTTTAACACATTTGCTAAAGAATTGGAAAAAAATCGAAATAATGTTAAAGATAAAAAATAAAATACCCAATCATCTGGACTTGAAATTTATTGAACAACAAGTTTGCGACATAAACTTAGACAAGTGGACACAAGAATAATAAGAATAGCTCAGTTATTAACAAAAGGGGGTTATCAAACCCTTTTCCCAATTGACAAACGAATTTAGTCTTCCATCAAAAGAATTATTCATTTTTTTGAGAATAAAAAGCTTTTTAATGTCCCATCTAATAAAATCAGAGTCTACTATGATTAAAAGAATAACCACATTATTTAATTCACATCCTTCAGACAAGCCATTTTCAAAAGTTCTATTTTTGAGTAGATCCTGCAACAAAGAAAAAACACCTACAGTTTTTAAGTATGAATTATGCATTGTCCTGTCTTTGTAATAAGATGTATTGTATATGTATATTTGTAAATACATAGATGGCTTATACCTATTCTATATTAAAACAAATATTTTATACAATTTGGTATGGGGCTTTTGCTCCTTTGTTTAGTCCTATCAAAAGTTTGTATATATGTAAACATGTGAAAGCTATTTATTGTACAGTCTGTGCTATGTTATTCATTGTTTATAAACTAAAATGCTTAATAAAGAATATAAGAAAAAACAAGATAAAGACAAAATCAGTAATAGCCAAGGCCAGGATAATAAAAATACGGATAAATGAATAAACAAGTAGAGTCAGGATTCCAGAAATACTCAAAGTCAGAAACAAGTTGGGTCAGGATTTGAGGAGTTGAGCGGACACCTGGATGTTCGGGTCCAGCGGGTTCGGCTGAACTTTGGAAAAAAGTCCGGGTTCGTGATTGAACTTGACCCCGAACTCTATTGAAATCAATTGGATCCCGAACTTTTGGGCACAAAAATGCCTCTAAAAAGTCCTGGAAAGGGCTAGAGGGCTGCAAAAGGAAGTAAAATGGGGGGTAAGAGTAGGACAAGTTCCCTGCAAAAAAATGTGGATAGGGAAATCACTTATAATAACATAAAATTTAAAAATACAGCTGAGCCATAAAATAGCACTAGATGGAATCTTTGATTTTAGCTTTGGAAGAACATAAATCAAAATCTAAAGCTGTCAGGAGGATCACCAGAATTATCCATATGAGAGAGGGTTGGAGTACAGGGTATTCTCTTTCATTGTTTAAACTGAGCCGGTCTGCACACTGCAGAAAGCCACAGCAGTTGGCACCTGTGTTTTTCCAGCATGTAAAGTCTGCAAAGGACATATGGAAATTGTTTTAGAATTTTATCCAGGCAACAGTTTTCCCTACAAACTGACCTCTCAGTTTGACTTGTAAGGGTATTGCCCCAGAATTACAATATTGTTTAAGTACCTCTTAGCTATTGATAACTGGTTTAATTATAGCATCTTGTTATCTGGTAGTTTCTAGTGTAGAAAATATCAATCTGTTTTCTATCACTTAGATCTGCTTAACAAGTGTTGTAGGTATGAAACAATATTACAAGTGACCGATGTAGTAAATTCGAATCAAAGTTCCATTTGCAAAAAAATAATCTCACCCGTCTTCTGTGGGTTATTGCATTTTTAAGATGTAGACTTATTGTATCACACTAGCTATGCACAGGTAGATTGTCTGGCACGTTGTTTTGGTGTTTGGTTTTTAACTTTGTAGTTGTGTCTTTACACAATATAGAAATGTATATTAATGCTTCTGTATATGAAGCGATCACAATAACACTTATTTTTCATTTTTTTTTTTTTTTTTAAGTCAGCCTAAACAAAAATTGGTAATTCACAATAAGACATATGAAAAGCACTTGAAAGGAATCTGTATGATTTAAAAAAAAAACATGAAGATCCTGTTCACTAGATTGTGTAGTCATGCATGTAACCAGTAAAACTTTGTTTTCACAGCCACTGGTTGGCCCATACATATTTTAAAACTTGTTTTGTTATAGCATGACTTGTAATCTTGTTTTTAATTTGTCTATAGTACATATTTTTGTATGACAATGTGTTTTTTCATTGATTATTGAATTTTAATGGTCTAAGATAATTAACATGTCAACAGGCAAACCCGAATGATTTGACTCAATCTTGCCTTCTATACTACCTGCACCATCGGCAACATTTATTTGTCTTTAGACTTTCTTGAGATGCGGTAACTAGCCAGTGTTGGATACACCAGAAATGAAGAGCACACCCCAAATGTACTATTTAGCACCAAAAAAATGTGAATTTTTAAAACTGCAATGTAACCACAGTATTTGTCGGTTCTATTTGACTCTCAGATAGGAAGTGCACGCCACTAATGTACTATTTAGCAGATTAGCAACAAGAAAATAAGAATGTTTACTATTGCGCTGTAAGCACACTATTTGACACTTCTATTTGACTCTCAGATATGAAGAGCAGGACCCAAAATGTACTATTTAGCAGATTAGCAACAAAACAATTAGAATGTTTACAACTGCGCTGTAAGCGCACTTAGACGCTTCTATTTGACTCTCAGATTAGCACCCAGAAAATAAGAATGTTTAAAACTGCGCTGTAAGCACACTATTTGACGCTTCTATTTGATTGTCAGATATGAAGAGCAGGCCCCAAAATGTACTATTTAGCAGATTAGCACCCAGAAAATAAGAATTTTTACAACTGCGCTGTAAGCGCATTATTAGACGCTTCAATTTGACTCTCAGATATGAAGAGCAGGCCCCAAAATATACTATTTAGCAGATTAGCACCCAGAAAATAAGAATGTTTACAACTGCGCTGTAAGCGCACTATTAGACGCTTCAATTTGACTCTCAGATATGGAAAGCAGGCCCCAAAATGTCCTATTTAGCAGATTAGCACCCAGAAAATAAGAATGTTTACAACTGCACTGTAAGCGCACTATTTGACGCTTCTATTTGACTCTCAGGTATGAAGAGCAGGCCCCAAAATTTACTATTTAGCAGATTAGCAGCAAAACAATTAGAATTTTTACAACTGTGCTGTAAGCGCACTATTAGACGATTCTATTTGACTCTCAGATATGAAGAGCACGCCCAAAATGTATTATTTAGCAGATTAGCACCCAGAAAAAAAGAATGTTTACAACTGCACTGTAAGCGCACTATTAGACGCTTCAATTTTACTCTCAGATATGAAAAGCAGGCCCCAAAATTTACTATATAGCAGATTAGCACCCAGAAAATAAGAATGTTTACAACTGCGCTGTAAGCACACTATTAGACGCTTCTATTTGACTCTCAGATATGAAGAGCACGCCCAAAATGTACTATTTAGCAGATTAGCACCCAGACAATAAGGATTTTTACAACTGCGCTGTAAGCGCACTATTTGACGCTTCTATGTGACTCTCAAATATGAAGAGCAGGCCCCAAAATGTACTATTTAGCAAGATTAGCAGCAAAACAATTAGAATGTTTACAACTGCACTGTAAGCTCACTATTTGACGCTTAGATTTGACTCTCAGATATGAAGAACACGCCCCAAAATGTACTATTTAGCAGTTTAGCAGCAAAACAATTAGAATGTTTACAACTGCGCTGTAAGCGCACTATTAGACGCTCTTATTTGACTTTCAGATATGAAGAGCACCCCACTAATGTACTATTTAGCAGATTAGCACCCAGAAAATAAGAATGTTTACAATTGCGCTGTAAGCCCACTTTTAGACGCTTTTATTTGACTCTCAGATATGAAGAGCACGCCCAAAATTTACTATTTAGCAGAATAGCACCCAGAAAATAAGAATGTTTACAACTGCACTGTAAGCGCACTATTAGACGCTTCTATTTGACTCTCAGATATGAAGAGCACACCCAAAATTTACTATTTAGCAGATTAGCACCCAGAAAATAAAAATGTTTACAACTGCGCTGTAAGTGCAGTATTTGACGCTTCTATTTGACTCTCAGATATGACGCGCGCCCCACTAATGTACTAGTTTGCAGAATTCTTTCCTAATCTGCCCCTAAAAGCGGCAGCATCCTCTCCCTACACTAATAAGAGCTCATGTGCGTGCGGCGCTACGCGTCTCCAGCTTATATATAGAGGCTGGGTCACATGCTGCACTGGCCAATCACAGCCATGCCATTAGTAGGCATGGCTGTGATGGCTTCTAAGGGCACATGAGTCAAACGCTTGTTGATTGGCAGCCTTTAAAAATGCTCCATTAAATCGACGAACACCGAACTCCAACCCGAACATTCAGTGATTTGTCCGTGTTCAGGTCCAGGATCCAAAAAACCTAATGTTCGGTACGAACTCGAACTTTACTGTCCGGGTTCGCTCAACTCTAGTCAGGATACCATAAATACATGAAGTCAAGGAGCAGGTAAGTGTGTTACACCCAGAAGGTGATGACTGGACTCATCCACTCTATTGTATGGAACCCTTCCTCACTATATTATTCAGTGTGATTATTATACTGTTGTATGAGGACAGTCATTGATCATTTTATACCAACCAGCAATGGTTACAAATGGACAATATCCATTTCCTCTCTTTCCACTGGTGATATTCTCACTGCAACTTATACATTACTTTTTACTCTTTCTGGTTCCTATGTACCAGGAGATGCATAGATTGATTGCATTACATGCTTACTTTGCACTCAATTCTCAACATCAGCTGCTTTTGATGGACTCCTCTAAATACTTGAAATGTGTGTGGTGGGGTCAATTTATTAAATTGTTTTTGGGCCTGTTCTTGGATGAGAGATTTCTGGGCAGACTCTGAGTCTTGTATTAAGTCAGTTTGTTTCTTGATGCCTGTAAAACTGTGCATATTGTTAAAACCTTTACATAGTAGACTTGTACATGGTGGGAAAATAAGCTTATGAAATGCTTCTCACAATCTACACTACTTGTTTGTTTCTGTCTGTAAAACATTATATATGTTTATGTTCAGCTTCTTTTACTGCTTCTCTTTTTTTCTCTCTATTTGCCACTTCTCACTTGATCTGTGAACAAAACCAACATTTTATTGGATGTTCTCAAACCACAATAATGTCTTTTGGTGCCATGAACAATCTCTAAATCACAAATCAAATGACGCTACTTGTCCATTGCGCAAGTCATTTGTTCAGTTACATGTCTGATACTGCTTCAGTGTTTCAGAATTCAGACAACCCCAAAATCGACCTAAATTTGGATGAATTGCAATTCGGACGAAAAGGAATGTTAAAGTCTATTATCCAACGTATTCAGAGTTGTGAATTGCCTTGGTGCTTTACAACTAAATGGGAATACTATTGACATTTATATTTAGTTTCTTAATTTGAATTTAGAAAATGTGGAATATAGATCAACGGACTATTTAGGTGCTTTAACTATTTAAAATGTCTCCGGTACAAAGACTGACTTCAAGCAAGTTAATTCTCTTATTGATCTAAGTTATTTCAGACACATATTGTTCAATAAGATCATTATACATTTTTGTCATCTGCTCATTTGTCATTGTAAAGCTCCTTAAAATTGATGGTTGTAAAAATCCAAAAGGTGTTATGGGATGCAAAGAGCTTGAATTAGGAATGCCAACATTACATCATTACATTGAAATAATCAATATCATGTATCTCCGGGGACCTGTTGATTAACAGCGTAGTAGGAAGTCATTCAGACTTTTAGAAAGAAAATGTAAAATCCAGGCATGGAAACAGTAAATGGAAACAGCAAGATTAAAACGTATAGTAGAAATTTATGTTTTTTTTTTATTTACTTATGTTAAACATCAACAAGTCATACAAAGCAGTTCTCCCATCAAAAATCTTGCATTTTATTGTAATTTCTAGGAAAGTGCTGTATAATGTATAGGAAACATTTTTTTCCATGTTGATTGTTCAAGATTGAAAGTAAGATCACTCAACCTCAAATCCCCATACTGAGCAACTAAAGTGCTGTGACAAGAATGATGCTAGTCAAGGCTTAATCCCTTAAGGACCGGTGACGGTTCAGGACCATCATCGGCATTTTAGCATTGCCGACCACTGACGGTCCTGAACCGTCACAACGGTCTTATGTACTTACCCGATCGCCGTCATTCCCCCGGCGGCGACCGGCTGTGCTCCCGGTGTGAGGAGACTGCCTGCAGCCCAGACAGTCTTCCCATGGTGAATTAGGACCCCTGGGGCCATGTGATCGCTCAACTGAGTGATAAAATTATATATGTGTATATATATATATATATATTGGATATATAGACATATAATGCATCTATATGATATATGTCTATATATATATATATATATATATATATAATGTCATACTAAGTATATTTTTATATTAATATGTACATGTATTAATATAAAAATACACTTATAATTAAATTACACACACATATATATATATAAATATATAATTACATATATTGTATATATATGTATTGTAAAATACAAATAATATGTAATTTAAATTAAATGAAAAAATTATATATCTATATGAAATTTTATTCTAACTGTATTTTAATATTAATATATATATATATTTATATCAAAATACACTTAGAATAAAATTGTATATGTATCTATGTATATATAAATAAAAATAATACAAAATATACAAAATTGCATAAATAATTATATACATATACGTAGACTTCAAATATATAAAAATGCATATATATTTAAATTCTATGTGCATTTTATGTAATATTTTTACATAATTTAGTAATTTTATTGATTGCAATTTGAGGGACCTGCCTGCCAACCCAGGCCAAAAGTCCAGAGAATTTAATTTGCTAGCACTGTATTTGACCCTGTAACTTTCTATGACACCCTAAAACCTGTACATGGGGGGTACTGTTTTACGTGGGAGACTTTGCTGAACACAAATATTAGTGATTCAAAACAGTAAAACATATCACAGTGAAAAGTGACTTTTTTTGCATTTTTCACACACAAACAGCACTTTTACTGATGATATAATTGTTGTGATACTTGTTGTGATACTTTTCCTGTTTTGAAACACTAATATTTGTGTTCAGCAAAGTCTCCCGAGTATAACAGTACTCCCCCATGTACAGGTTTTATAGCGTTTTTGAAAGTTACAGGGTCAAATATATGGGTAAAATATTTTTACATTGAAAATGGCCAGGTTGGTTACGTTGCCTTTGAGAGCGTATGGTAGCCCAGGAATGAGAATTACCCCCATGATAGCATACCATTTGCAAAAGAAAACAACCCAAGGTCTTGCTAATGGGGTCTGTCCAGTCCTTTTTAGTAGCCACTTAGTCACAAACACTGGCCAAAATTAGCGTTCAATTTTGTTTTTTACTTTTGTCACACACACACAAACAAATATAAAAGCTAACTTTGGTCAGTGTTTGTGACTAAGTGGCTACTAAAAAAGACTTGACATACCCCATATTGAATATCCTGGGTTGTCTACTTTAAAAAAAATCTGTACATGTGGGGTGTTATTCAGAGATTTATGACAAATAATAGTGTTACAATGTCACTACTGATACATTTTAAAAATGTATGTTTTGAAACCGCAATATCCTACTTGTACTTATAGCCCTATAACTTGTAAAAAAACATGTAAACACTGGGTATTTTTAAACTCAGGACTAAATTTTGAATCTATTTAGCAGTTTTTTTCGTTCGCTTTTGTAGATGAGTAAAATATTTTTCAAATAAAAGTAAAAAAACATGTATTTTTTTAAATTTTTCATCATATTTTTTATAAATTAAATTACATGATATTATATAAATAATGGGATGTAAAGAAAGCCCCTTTGTCCTAAAAAAAATATATATATAACTTGCATGGGAACAGTAAATGAGAGAGCGGAAAATTACAGCTAAACACAAACACCACAAAAGTGTAAAAAGAGGCCTATTCGCAAATGTACAACATCTCAAAAACAGTCCGGACCTTAAAGGGGTTAATAAAAATTGCTAATAGTAGAAATAAGGTGCAGACACTCCAATGCTCTTAAAGGCACGTGTATTGGAACAAGGTGAACACTGCAATTTTTCAAACCACAAATGGGTCTTTGTCAAGCTAATTCACCACAAGTTACAATTTATAGGCAGAGAAATAAGTGCATAATAAAACAATCAAATAATTCAACAATTCACAAAATAACTTATTTTTCCATGTATAAGACTATTTAGTCTAAAATGTAGATTTATATTTAAAGGGGAGGGAATGGGGATCAGGGAGCAGAGGGAATACTACTGTGATAACCCAGCATGCCCTTAAACCACCTGCTGTATTGTGGGAGGTGTAGTCTTCCAGCATGCACTATATATAGCGATTAACTTCACAAAGTACCATAGCACAGGGGAGGCATGAAATCAGAAGTGTATTGTTCTCCTCAGAAGTCACCTCTAAAATATCGAAGTTGTTCTATTTGATGTTTAAAATATTTATTTCTTAATTTTGGGCTCAAAAAATAGGGGTCGTCTTATACATGGGGGCATCTTATACATGGAAAAACACGTGTATAAGACGCCCCCTTACTATATATAAATTACCTCAATATGTGTGTCAGACAAATGAAGTCACATGGTAATAGGTTGGCAAACTAATGTACTAATACTGTATACAATAAAGACTAATAAATAAAGACTAATATAAGACTAATAAATAAATAGTGGCGGAATTTGTTATTCTATTGTGGCTGTTAGTGAGCAATTAAACTTTAATAACCAAAATGTGTCTGCTCTCTCTTAAAGGACTACCTTTAAATTATTTTAAAGTGCTTTAAGGGTGATGGATATTCTATTTCAATGGCACTTCATAAAAGTGCAGATTCCTATGAGAAAATTGTCACAGTTATAATAAATTGATAATTAATCAAACATCCAGGAAGGTTTCTAGGTTCTTCTGTTAGCTTCCCTGAGCTAACGGAAGTGGCAGGTGTTCTCTACTTGAGAGCACCTGCCTTCTCCTGCATACCTCATTCTCAAATCTCAGAAGCAAATGCTCTTCAGAGCGTGCGTGCTCATGAGCCAAATCTCGCGCACACATGCATTGAGGGGAAGTTTCAGATGTTTTTCAATGTAAACTCTCTAATAGGCAATTTCCCAATGTTGAGACGTAGTCTCTTCCAGGGAAAAAGGGTATTGCTTGCAAAGGCTGTAGTTCATAAGCACTGCAGCTCTCACAAGCTCTTTTAAGATATACACGTTTCATCGATCTCTGTTCTCAAGGTGGAATATAGCAACAGATGTGGAATATATTATTTAGACAATTGCACCATAATAATACTTTTGCCTGTGAGCTCATATTATGCGTGTACAAAGGAAAATAAGTATGATGTCCTTAAATGTCTTATTAATGCCATTTCATATGTTATAATCCACAAACAAACTTTGTTTTGTTCTTGAAGCAGATAAAGATGACTCTGGCACCCTCTAATCTAGTATAACCAAATAAATCAAATCAAAGACTATTTTATTAAATTATTATAATTTTGAGATTATGAATCTAATCGTTTTTTTTTTTTCATATGTTCTGTTAAAATGTATTGTTAATAAATGTTTTTCTTTTCGCATATAATGATCTATGATTCTATATACCTGAATGTACATCCAGAAATCAGTATGCAGTAAGTAGAAAATATTATTTGAGTTTCCAAGGGAACACACTAGCAATAACTTCTCTTTATTAGAATAGGTTCACAAATTGTTTTGTTTTTTATTTGAGTGAATTAGCGAAGTAAAGCAAGGCAGATTGAGGGATTTTTCTGAATTTTCCTCTTGCAAGTGCCTAGGCTTCAGTTTAACCAGAGTAAAATAGGAAAAATATATGCACATTAAAGCATGGTAAAGAGATTATATTTGTGCAAAACAAAGCATTAAACCCTTAAGGACACATGACGGAAATATCCCATCATGATTCCCTTTTATTCCAGAAGTTGTGTCCTTAAGGGGTTAAAGAAATCCTTAGTGTTTATTCACTAAATACTGAATTTAGTCCAGATGGACAACATTCTGTGAAAATGTTCAGATTTCAATTAGACTTGCCATTCTTTACTAATGGCAATTTGGTAATTTTACATAAATGAGCACAACTCGGTTAATACCATTCAGTGTCTAACTTAAAATCAGTCATGTTTTTAAGGGCGTCAACATAGGATGTGCTGACGTTGCATGCAAAGAGGAGGGGTCAGTAATGGGAAATGCTGAAACAGCTTGGAGGCAGCACACCATGGCAGCTAAGGAATGCTGCTAGAAGACTGCAGGTCACATAAATTTTAAACCTCCAGCAAAACACAGGTTTAGCAAAAGCAAGATCTATCTGGAGCATCTACTTAATCTTACACCTGGGACTGCTGACAGCTTAGATAAGATTCTGTTTGTAAACTCGCTTTTTTTTTTTCTTCCTTATTATTATCATTATTATTATTATGTTAATATTTATATAGCCCCAACAAATTCCGCAGTGCTTTACAGTGGGTGGACGAACAAACATGTAGTTGTAACCAGACAAGTTGGACACACAGGAACAGAAGGGTTGAGGGCCCTGCTCAATGAGCTTACATGCTAGAGGGAGTGGGGTAAAGTGACACAAAAGGTAAGGATAGTATTAAACTAGTGACAGTTGCAGAAGAGGAATCAGTCGTGAGCTAGTAACAGTTTAATTGATATGCTTTTATAAAGAAGTGGGTTTTTAATGATTTTTTGAAGGAGTCGAGACTGGGTGAGCATCTAACAGAGTAGGGAAGTGAGTTCAACAGGAACGGTGCAGCCCTGGAGAAGTTTTGAAGGCGAGCATCAGAGGTGGGATTACGGACAGAAAATAGACTAAGTCTTCAGCAGAGCCTAGACAGGACACACTTGTGTATTAGGGAGGATAGATAGTTGGGAGCAGCATTGTGTAGAGATTTGAAAGCAAGAACCAGACTTTTAAATTGAGCCCTATATCTTACAGGAAGCCAATGTAGGGACCGAGGAGTGGGCGGTGCGGGCAGACAGGAAGATGATCCTCGCCACCGCATTCATTATGGACTGTAACGGCACAAGTTGGGAGCACGTAAAACCACTGAGAAGTGGATTACAGTAGTCAAGGCGATAAAGGACAGTGGAATGGACCAGCACCGTAGTCGCATCCTGCGTTAAGTAGGGTCGGATGTGCACAATGTTTTTGAGATGGAAGCGGCAGGATTTGGCAATAGACTGAACATGAGGCCTGAAGGAGAGGTCGGAGTCAAAGAGAGCACCTAGACAGTGAGCCTGCATGGTGGTGCTGATGTTAGCACCTCTGACATGGAGGGAGACAGACACAGGAGTAGCAACACTTGAGGGAGGAAAGACCAGAATTTCAGTTTTGGTCCAGTTTAAGGAGTTTAAGGAAGTGGGCAGCCATCCAGTTAGAAATAGCAGAGAGGCAGTCAGAGACACTAGTCAAGTGGGACGGGGAGCGATAAAGAGAGGACAGATAGATTTGTGTGTCAGCCGCATAGAAATTATATTATTAAGCATATATATATTGAGCACAATAAGGGAATAATGTTGTCAGGTTAAATGTGGTGGAAGTGGTGGAGAAATACGCAAACAGTAATGAGGTTTACTGAACTAAACGCTTTCTAATACTGCTTAGTCAAATCTACCACAAATAATTACCCTACACCCCTGTTATATAGTTGTAGGCTGAAGTACTGTGAGATTTAACCCTGATTTGCCATTAGGGAGTTCTATGCCGTCCCGAAATGTCAGACAGTCCCCCTGCTGGTGGGAAAGTAAAAAAAAATAAAAATTAAACATGTTTTAAAATAAATTAGATGTATCTAATATCTAATATATATACATCTTATATATATGTAACATGATCCGTAATGTATTTTAATGTTAATATAAGTACATATATTAAGTGTTTGTGACTAAGTGGCTACTATAAAAGACTGGACATACCCCACTTGCAATACCTTGGGTTGTCTACTTTTGCAAATGGTATGCCATCATGGGGGTTAATCTCATTCCTGGGCTACCACACGGTCTCAAAGGCAACATAACCAACCTGGCGAAATTCAATTTGAAAAAAATGAAAAATGGAATGTGCTATATTTGACCCTTTAACTTCCCAAAACACCATAAAAACTGTTAACTGTTAAAAACAGTCGTGAGACTTTGTTGAATCCAAATATGTGGGGGGGGGGGGTTCAGTTAAAGCTAATGGTATTATGACATTTACAGCTAAAATGTCTACAATTTATTTTTAAAAAATCTTAATTTCTCACAGTTTTTTAAATCTTATTCATAATAAATTATGTTTCAAATATGAATAGTTCATGAGAAATTATAGCCCAGTTTCTCCTGAACAAAATGATATATAATAAGTGTGGGTTCACTTAATATGAAAGAGGTGAATTACAGTTGAACAGACATATACCGCAAATACCAGTTTTTGTTTACATTTTGTTTTGATCAGAACATGTACTATTGACTACGTCCTGAAGGGGTTAATAGTAAATAGTTTACTGCTTGGTCAGTATCACCTTAAGCAGCCACTTTACATTCTTGTTTGGATTATAGCGGTTGGTTAACATAATGCTGGAACATACCTGGTGGTGAAAGTTTCCTGAGATCTAACCCTAACTTTAACCAAAATCTTTTACGGCAACATAGTATACTGGTTAGTAGATACCACCCTAAACAGCTTTTTTTTTCTCACTCCTGCTTGGATTAACCCCTTAAGGAAACATGACATGTGTGACATGTCATGATTCCCTTTTATTCCAGAAGTCTGGTCCTAAAGGGGTTAAACCTGGAGGTTAAACTGTATGGAAAATATCTGGTGGTTAGCGTGTATGGAGTTTTAACCCTGAATTTGACCAACTTCTTATACAACAAGGAGCATATTGTTTTGTAAGTATTACTCTGAGCAAAGAGTTACTTATTTGTCAATTTTACTTTAAGCAGTTATATAACATTTCTATATGAAGTCCAGCATGAAATATAGCTGCAGGTTGCAGTTTTTTGAATATATCTAAAGGTCAATGTGTATTGAGATTTAACTCTGATGTTAATTAACCTCTGCCATAACAGAAAGTATACTGCTTAGCTGATATTACCCTAAGCAGTTATTTTGCACTTCGGCTCTGAACATAGCAGAAGGTTTAAAAGTGTTTGGAATATCTCTGGAGGTAATTGCGTCTTGAGGTTTAATCCTAACTCTAACCAATCTTTTCTTTTAGTAAAAAGAAGGCTAATTTGTTAATAGTATCCCAAGCAGTTATGTTACATTCCTGCATGAAGCACAGCTGTAGGTTTAAGTGTTTGGCTGGGTTAAAACGCGTTGAAACTTAATCCTGGCTTCAACCAATTTCTTTCATAGCAAAGAGTATACTGCTTAGTCAATCTCCCCCTAAGCAGCCACTTTACACTTTTGTCTGGTGTACAACTGCAGGTTAAAGTGTTTTGAGATTTAACCCTTAGACGGTTTGACTGAGAACCGTAGTATATAAAGAAAAGGAGTCATTGTAACAGCAAATTGTTAAAGAGGGAGTCAGATAAAATCAGTATAATACCAATCTTAGGCTGATTAAAAGGCTCTAAAACAAAAATGGGTCTTAAGAAAGAGAAATCCTCAGAGGAGGGAAAACAATAATTAATAAAGGCCATAAATACCCTTTACTCCCCTAAAGCTTCTGCTCCTGCCACAAGACCTTCAAGAGGTTCATTATCCCCAGGCACGAAAACTGGTACATTATTAACTACTCACAATGAAAGTGGTACCACAGGAGCAGTTAAACCTGTTTCTCAAGAGAGCTTAGTGGCAGCTCTGGGCAACTTGTACATCAAAATGAAGAATTACTTTGTCACGCATATCTCAGAAGTAAAGGAAGAAATAGGGGGGGTTAAAAGAAAAGCTTTTGGAACAGGAGAAGCAAATTAGCAATGTACACTTAGAGATCTAATTAGATTAGCAGCCTCCGCCAAACACAAAAAAGCCCAAGTAGTAGAACAATTAATCAAGGACATTAAAACACTAGAAAACAAGCACCAAACAACCCAATCCCTGGATAACTATACTAAATTGCTATCTAAACGTACAGAACTGAACACGCTTCGCCACCTTCACGCCAAACGCAAATTAAAACTCACTGAACACACCTACTACTCCCAAAGGGGCAAAGCGGGGAGACCCCTGGCAACATCCCTTAAACAGGAGAAACAATCCACGTTCATCTCGACTATCAAACAAGACGATCAACAACACAACAAATGCCAGACATTCTGAAGGCCTTTCATAAATTCTACACACATTTATACAACTTAAACCACACACCACCAACTTCAGAAGACATAACGAACTTTCTCAATTCCAGAATCAAGAATACACTCCCAATAAATGATGTTACCTTTTTAGAAGACCCTATCACGATTGACGAATTCCTACAAACTGTACGCTCCATCCCACTGGGCAAAAGCCCAGGCCTGGATGGTTTCACAGGCAAATACTATAAGCTACTTGCCAAAACACTGGCCAAACCATTCATCAACGCATTCAACACATAATCATTGGCTTCAAACATACCCAAATCTGCCCTAGATGCCACCATAGCACTAATTCCCAAACCAGGGAAAGACCCAGAGGCGTGTGGAAGCTATTGGCCAATCTCACTCATCAACATAGATCTAAAAATCCTAACAAAATTAATGGCACCAGACTAAAACCCCTCCTCCCAAAATTTATACACCAAGATCAAGTGGGATTTGTCCCAGGTAGAGAAGCCAAAAATAATACCACAAAAATTATAATTTTAATGCACTGGGCTCAGAAACACAAACAACTTAGCACGTTACTCGCAATTGATGCCGAAAAGGCATTTGATAGGTTGAATTGGGCACTCATCTTCCAAACACTGAAACACCTGGGCTTTGGTCACAGATGGCAAGAATGGCTACATGCAATATACTCTGCGCCGACAGCGCGATTACACATCAATGGCCAACTATCACAACCGGTTCAGATAACAAACGGTACCAGGCAGGGTTGTCCACTCTCCCCCCTCTTATTCATTCTAGTCCTCGAACCGTTCCTTCAGGGAATTAGAGACAACCACCAAATTCAGGGATTTAAAATTAATCATATGGAATACAAGGTCACGGCTTTCGCCGATGACCTTCTATTCACAATCTCAAACCCATTATCCACAATACCAAACAGAATGCAGGAAATGGATGAATATGGGAAAATCTCAAATTTCCAAGCCAATCTATCCAAATGTGAACTCTTACTAATATATACAACCAACTCATTAAATAACCATCTCCAACAGTCATTTCACTTCACATGGGCCAAAAAATCCATCACATATCTGGGGGTCCACCTTCTGACCGACCTAACTCTGACATACGATCTAAACTTTCCCCCATTACTGGAAGCCATTCAAGCAGATTTAAAGAATTGGCACAAACCATGCTGGGGCTGGTTTTGCAGAGCAAACATAGTTAAGATGAACATACTCCCATGTATACTATACCTTCTCCAGACACTACCGATAGTAATACCAAACAATTTCTTTAACACAATTAAATCTAGCATTACAAACTTCATCTGGTCATATTCTCGACCCAGATTAGAGTACGCCTTGTTAACACAAAGCAGGGAAAAAAGAGGGAGGAACCTACCGGACCTGGATAGATACCACAAGGCGATACACCAAGCCAGAGTTAGCAGCCACAGAGTTAATGGCCACCAAAGTCTGTTTGGCGAGAAAATGGAGATCTGAGGCAATCCCTAAGTGGACTGAAATTGCCTCACATATCAACTATCAGAAATTCATGGAGAAATTCTTGAGAACTTGGGGTAATATAATGACATATCAAGACTCTGGCCTCTGGTTACAGACTTGCCTGAGACTCCTTCCAACTAACGCCTCCACTCTCACGCTGGGACAAGTGTGAATGGAGTTTGATCCACGTCAGCGTATTTGTAATAGATACTTTTAATAGAATTACACTTTAACACTTTTATAAGATTTAAAATAAGTTTCGGATAATGAAAAGGGAAAGGAAACTGAAGGGAAGAGGGGAAAATGAGGGGGAAATAGTGAAGGAGGGAGTGTCAAAGAAAAAAGATTGCAGCAAATAAAACGGTCACTTTAATATTTCTACACTTTTGATCAATTCCATTCAGTATCATAAATATTTGAATCACTTATTTTATCACTGAGGAATTGACACAATGAGGATACACAAGGAAAAAAAACAGACCCGCTCATAATTTCTAAATCTGTGTGTTAAAAAAAAAAAAAAAAAAAAAGTCAGTCATATTTTCAAGCAAATGTCATATGAAATATATTCACATATGTTGTATATTTATCTGGATGGATGGTGGATTTCTTTTTGCAAGTGAATTTACTGAAACCCAGAAAATGTTCCCTTCAACAATTCTGTCAGGAAATATGCATTTTTATTTATGTAACTTTTTTGCAACAGCTAAACTGTTGTGCATAAAGCCCTATGTATAAACTGACATTCATATAGTGAAATACTATTGAGCATTAACTAACATTCATATAGTCAGATAATCTGTAGTATAAACTGACATTTACATAGCAACATAATGAGTATTATAAACTGACATTCACATTTCACACAACAGAAAAATGCTTAGTGCAAATTGTCATTCATGACAAAATAATGGACAGCATAAACTGGCATTCACAAAGTGAAGTTAATCTTAGCGTAAACTAAAATTATCCTAAAAAAAGAGCACTAAGCTAAAACTGAATTCATAAAGTGGCATAATGCTTAGAAAAAAATTGAAATTTGAAAAGCAAAATAATGTTGACATTTGCGTAGTAAAATAAAAAGTTGAATAACTGACATTCACAAAATAATAAAGTGAAAAGTGTAAAAGTGACATTTATGTAGCAAAAATTAATGTGTGGCATAAACTGACATTCATTTAGTAAGATACAGCTTACTACATAGTTTATTATTAAAACAAAGCAAGCCATATAATGCCATTTGTAGGAAATTGAGCACAGTAAATACATTTGTGTACATGTTGGTTAAGAGTAGCAATATGTCAATATATATATGTATATGTCCACGAAGCAAAATTACATTAATACACACTAATGATAGTAGAGTCTTTTATATAAAAGGACCGCTAAGGTACTGTTCCCATCATTAAGTTCTGTTATTGAAACCATGGAACACACTTCCCAAACTGTCTATAGAAATGAGAGTTGTCCACTTACAGCCCTGTGACCCTTAACCAGGGACATAGTGACTGCTGTAGACACAGCATACCCTAAGGAAGCACTGTCAGATTTATGACAGTTTAGAATAGTGCCAATTTTAATAAAAATTAGCACTTTTGTAAAAATTTGCTAAAACGTCTCATAGACTGTCATTTAACAACTGGGGAGATGTTCTTTCACTTCTGTTAGCACTTGACTGCCATCCACTATCCACCTTGTAGTGCAGCTCATTGAAAAGCATAGGAAAGTGTTGATTATGTGCACGTGTATGCTAACTGCTCCAGTACAGAGGAACAAAATGAAATTCATGAATGTGTTAAAACACAAAAGAAAATATAATCACTACATTTGTCCAGTATTTGTGATAAAGTGGCTAGGCCATACAACTCAAAACTAGAGATGTCACGAACCGTTCGCGAACTTCCCGCGAACGGCTCGCCGCGGTTCGCCACGAACCATTCGCGGTGAGCTCCGGTCAGCTGACACATCCCAGACAATCTCCAGCAGACCCTCCCTCCCAGGCCCTCCCACCTCCTGGACAGCATCCATGTTGAAGGCAGCTTTAACATGGATGCTGTCCAGGAGGTGAGAGGGTCTGGGAGGGAGGGTCTGCTGGAGATTGGCCGGGATGTGTCAGCTGACCGGAGCTCGCCGCGAACCGCGGCGAGCCGTTCGCGGGAAGTTCACAAACGGTTCGCGACATCTCTACTCAAAATATGCCAATTGGAATACCCTGGGTTGCCTAGATTTAAAAATGATATGTCATCATGAGAGTAATTTTCTTTCCTGTGCTGCCACACTGACTCAAGGATGACATAGGCTCAGAAAATCGCTTTGTCAAATATCCAAGTTGAAAAGGGCATCTAATATCTCCCTAAAACTGAGTTTCTTATTTTTCCTCCTTATAACACTGATCCTACTCCTTCACTCTCCCTGCAGGTTGATGGCACCTGCCTCACCCCATCCTTTCAAGCTTGCTATCTTGTGTCATTTTTGACCCTGGCATCCGCCTTGCGCCTTATGTCTAGTCTGTTGCTAAAACCTGTTGATTCCAGCTTAAAAACATTGCCCACATACACCCCTTTCTTACGCAAGATGCTGCCAAGGAGCTTGTTCATGCTCTACTAATCTCTCACATGGATTACTGTAACTTTCTCCTAATTGGTCTCCCGAGAAGACGTAGTGCACCCCTACAATCTGAAATGAGTGCTGCTGCCAGGCTGATCTCTCCTGTCGCTCCTCTCACCCTTCTGTCGATCCCGACACTGGCTACCTGTACCCTGCAGGTGTCAATTTAAAATACTAACCCAAACCTATACAGCTCTAACCAACTCTAGCCACTCTTAATTTTTTTCACACCAATTCAAGAGAACTGTGACAGAAAAGCTCCAGAAGGACCCCAGTCAAGCTGCGGCTGCTGGGACAGCAGTGCTTCAGGTTTCCCGGTTCCAGCTAGGAAGCGAGCTTGGCGGAGGTTCATGAGGTACAACATGAACAGCAGTGCAACATATCTTGCTTATATTTTTTCATACTTTTATGTTGGTATGTGTTTTTTTCTTGGGCTTTCTAATGAATCAAAATCTTTCAGAATGCCTCAAGAGAAAAAAGTAATCAAAAAAACAAATTTATTCTGTAAATATAGTGTTCTTATTGTGTTACATGCTACAATAATTTAGGCCATGGTGGATAGAAAAGTGATAAACTCCAGGGGAGGGCTGGCAGCCTTAGGCCTGGGGGGCAAAACCAGTCAAGTGGCCCATTGCACCACCAAATCAGTTCACCATCCATGCCCACCTTTTCCTGGTTTTATAACGGATATTGATGTTATGCTAATCAGTAGCTCTTTGCCATACCCGCTCCTTCACGGCTCCAGGCACTGCTTGTTGTGAGTGTGAGCCACTGTAAATTAGGGGCAGAGGGCACTTGCACTGCGGTAAAGATGGGGCTGGACAGGAGGAGAGTGCAGTGCAATCAGTGCACTCCCCTCCTGTGGGTCACCAGTAGACTGGTGCACCTGCCCAGGATCAGTGCCGGTGCAAGGATTTTTGCCGCCCTAGACAAAATAAAAATTTGCTGCCCCCCCATGTGACATCACAATGCCCCACCCATATGAACTAACGCCAGTGCTGCACACAGTGTGTGTTTACATTAAAAAGCCTGCAGGGACCAGCTATAGACACCAGAACCACTTCATTAAGCTATAGTGTCCCTTTAATGTGAGGTACATTATAGATTAGTGTCACTAATAATATACTAGATTGCCTACTTACAAGCAGATGAGGATGATGATGGGCTGCAGTTTGGCTCCACTGGTCTGGTGTAGAACAGGATCTCTGGAGGCTGTTTGCAGCTGTGGTCACAAAATTCAATGTTCTGGGAGAATTGGAAGCAGCTCCATTTTTTGGGGGCCCCTTACACAGCTCAAGGTCTGGGCCCCAGGGCCTGACAGTGAGTATGCCCATAAGGCCCACTCATAAGTTCCACCCACCCATGAGTTCGCTCACAGGGAGTGGAGTGTGTAGGGGATGTGTTATGTGTTATTGTAGAGGATCTAATATGTGTGCTTATGGTATGTAGTGTATAGGGTTACCAGTTTGTGCAGGTGATGTAGTGTGTTTGTGTGTAGTGGAAGCAGTGTGTATTTGTGTATAAGGGATGTATTATGTGTTTCTGGTTGTGTGTAAGGGATGCATTGTGTGAATCTGTGTTTGTATGCATAAGGGATGCAAGGTGTGTGTCTGTATGTGTGTGCATTGAGTGTAAGAGATGCATTGTGTTTCTGTGTGTATGTAAGAAAAGAAGTGTGTGTGTTTGCATATGTGTGTACGGGTTTGCATTGTCTGTTTCTGTGTATGTGTGCAAAGGATGCATTGTCTTTGTGTGTAAGGGTTGCATTGTGTGTGTGTGTGTAATGGATGCATTGTGTGTTTCTCTGTGTGTAAGGGAAGCATGTTGTGTTTCTGTGTATGTATAGGGATGCATTGTGTGTGTGTGCGCGCGCGTAGTGTGAAAGAGCTCCCTGTCTTGGCCCCTGTCCTATAGAGCTGCCCCTTCTGTCCCGTAGAGCTCTCCCCTGCACCTTAGTGGTCTCTCCTCTCCCCACCCTCCCCTAGCGGTCTCTTCTCACACTCACCCACCCTCCCTGTGCTCTTCTCACTCCTCCCTCTATGTGTTCTCCTCACACCCCCTGTGTTCGTCTTACCCCCCTCCTCCCTGTGTTCTTCATACTTCCCCCCTTGGTCGTCTTACTCCCCCACCTGTTCTTCTTAACCCCCTTCTTCTTATTGCTCCCCCTTCTTCTTCTTACCCCCCCTTCTTCTTCTTCCTCTTCCTCCCCCTTCTTCTTCTTACTCCCCCCATTTCTTCATACTCACCCTTCTTCTTACCCCCTCTTCTTCTTCTTACTCCCCACTCTTCTTCTTCTTACTCCCCACTTTCTTCTTCTTACTCCCCACTCTTTTTCTTACTCACCCCTTCTTCTTCTTCTTACCCCCCTCTTTCTTATCTCCCCTCCTTCTTACTCCGCCCTCCCCTCCTTCTTACTCCGCCCTCCCCCTTTTCTTATTCCCCCTCTCCCTCTTCTTACTCCCCCCTCTTCTTCTTCTTACTCCCCCCTCTTTTTCTTACTCCCTCCTCTTCTTCTTACTCCCTCCTCTTCTTCTTCTTACTCCCCCATCTTTTTCTTACTCACCCCTTCTTCTTCTTACCCCCCTCTTTTTCTTATCTCCCCTCCTTCTTACTCCCCCTCCCCTCTTCTTACTCCCCCCTCCCCTCTTCTTATTCCCCCTCCCCTCTTCTTATTCCCCCCTCCCCTCTTCTTATTCCCCCCTTTTTATCCCCCCTCCTTCTTATTCCCTCCCCTCTTCTTATTCCCCTCTCCTCTTTATCCCCCCTCCCCTCTTCTTATCCCCCCTTCTTATTCCCCCCTCTTCTTATTCCCCTCCCTCCCCTCTTCTTACCCCCTCCCCTCCTCCCTCTCTTCTTACCCCCTCCCCTGTAGCGTGGCCGAGCAGCACTCCGGTCCGCGGTGGCCGGCCGGCCGGAGTGATAGGAAGGTGCACACTCAGTGTGCACTTCCTGTCAGTCCGGTCGGTTACAGGAAACAGAAACTCGCTGAACAGGAGTTTCTGTTTCCTGTAACCGGCCGGACTGACAGGAAGTGCACACTCAGTGTGCACCCTCCTATCACTCCGGCCGGCTGGCCGGCCACCGCGGACCGGAGTGCAGCTCGGCCACGCTACAGGGGTGGGGAGGGGAGAAGCTGCAGCCGCCTGAGGCTCTTAACAGAGCACTCAGGCGGCTGCAGTATTTAAAGGGCCGGCCCGGAATTTAGGGCGGCCTGGGGGGCAATTGCCTCCCTGCCCCCCGGCCCAGCCCGCCCCTGATAAACTCCATACACTTAATATAAAAATCAAGCAAAATGTATTCAGATGAATATCCAAAAATGGGTTGTGAACACATTTAAAATAATGCAATCTCTCACATATAGAAAAAGAGACACACACACATAAACACACAAATTGAAACATATAGACAGAAGGGCAAGCATTAAGCTCATCATCTACCCAGTACAGTTGATTATATCATTCAAGCATCTCTAATTAAATCCACAAAGCTGCATATTTTTTTTTTTTTGCTTGACTATTTATTTCTAATACATTTTGAGCTTTTATATTCTAATACAAAAATGTGATTAGTAATAACTATACAACAAGAAGTAAAAAGGTAGTTTAGAATATTGTTTTCAGTCATGAGAGATATAATTGCTAATGATAAATCAGTCATGAATTATTAGAATCTCCTGACAATTCATAGAAAACAGTAGTTAATGTTTATACTTTATGTCCTGTAAATTAAATGCCAAGGTGACTTTTTAACATTACATTTATTCTTCACACATTAATCAACAATTTGCATTAACACTACAGCTCCATTTAAATCCCAGGCAGTTGTTTATCTCTATTTGCTGAATGTGTAACCTGCCACATTTTATTGCTTACTAATTGACAATTGAGAATGTGCAATATTTTCTGGAATTCAGGTTTTTTTACTGCTAAGTACTGTAATATAATCCAATTGTTTAAATTTCTGGAAAAAAACAAAACATTAAACTAATTATCTTGATAACGTAATGAACAACAGCAGCGTTTTGCTTCCCCACCTCGCTACTGCAATATTGTGAAGGGTAGGAGGTTAACTCATTTTTCCTGTGTAAAGTAGGACAATCCTTCAGAGACTTAATAATGAAAACACATGTCGTGAAATGAAAACCTTGATTAACTCTATCCTCTGCTATGCTTTTTTTTTTTTAGTAAAACATGCACTTTGCAGTACAGCAGGTTGTTTTGGATTTGTGAAAAAAAAACAAGAAAATCTATTACCTTCATCTCCTGTAATGAACATAACTAGAATTTTAATTTAACAATATTTGTTTTTTTTAATTATATATTTTCCAGTTAAATGTGTTTTTTCACCAAAAATATAGTATATATGGTTTTCTATTTCCAGTGATAAACATCCTGTTTATGCAATCATAACCTCATACTTTACTAGTCAGGCAGTTCATCACCAGCAAAGAAATTTTGGTTTCTAGAAGAAAAACCTCTACATCTTAATGTAGTAGTTTTGGCGTACAGAGGTCCACTTTCTGACACAATGTAAAAACTGCTTGTTTATATTTGTTTACATTTTTTTTACTTTTACATGTTGCCTAATCCACGCCACTAGTGGCTACCAGACAGATAATCACAAGAGGCGCTTCCTTACCTTTGATTTTTACACATTTTCATGTTGGCATTATCATGCACCATAAATGCATCCAGTGTGTCTCATAGAGAAGCACTGAATTCAGTCAGTACACCTGTATCAGTTGCACTGGTTAAGGGAATGACATGAAAATTGATGACCTCGTTGGAGGTGGAGCAGTTGCAGAATAATGGTAATAAAGGTAATTTTCCATCATTATTTTTTAAACAAGGAGGGCTCAGTAATATAAACTAAGAAATGAACATCCTAATGTAAAAAAATATATTTAACCTGAGTGCTTTCTTTATGTATGTCACAATGCCCTTTTCTTGGCTACTTTGTGGTTGAACCAGGCACTTCAGCTAGGCCCAGGTAACAACTTTCAATAAGTTGTTTACTGCAGGGGCAGTAGTGCAATGCCGAAGATAATGTCATAGTCATTGTCAATGTCAATAGTGTACTTTACAGTCAGGGGATATTAGATAGTGGATACAATGGAGGGGAGATAGGTTCATGATTTTAATAATGGTAATCTCAAAAATGAATGCACACCAGGCTGACTTGAAACTGCGCTTGCTAGACCCATTTAGAGCAACCCATATGCAGTTTCTGAAATGCCTAGCCCATGAGCTCAGGGCAATGAAAGCACTTGGTAAAGTGTGAAAGCTCTGTACTTCCTGAAAACAATTCCTTGGAGTTTGACTATCCCAACCGGTTGAAGATTTTATTTTATTCTTATTAATACTAATAATAATGTTTATTAATTTTAATTACAAATTCTTGCATTCAAAGAGCATGCCATAAAGCTCCACAGCAAAATACTAATAACATCTTGTGTTATAAATGTATCACAGAGTTCCACAACAATAAAACATTTAAATATATTTAAAATGATGTTTTTTTTATACATCAGATTGTGTAAAAAATAATCTGATTTTAAATTACTAATCTGTTCATAGAATTTTCTACTAACAGATTATTAAAATCCATTAAAACCCCCAATAACAATGTGCCCCAATAAACGATCCAGTCACTCACCATAAAACACAATTATCCATCCATCTTTAGCCATAAGGGAAGTCAACAATGCTTGCATATTTTCATGTTTGTTGCATTCATATTCTCTTTCTTTTCTATACAAATTTCCATAGAAATTCTTTCTGAATATTTTGTAAGGTGCTTTTTATTTTAAGGAAGAAAGATTTTTAAAAGAACAAAATATTTTATAGCTTATGCAAACTTGCATGATCAATTCAGTTTTCTCGGCAAGGTAACGAAATATTACTTGCTAATGGCAAGGTAATATCAGGCAACCATAAATCATGCAAATTATTTAATTACAGTTTCTTTATTATGTCTTTCTCCATCTGTAGAGTTTATTCTAAGCCTATAAGTTATTGTACAATGCACTGCATACTACCAGAGAACATTCAGTTAGATAAGGAAAAGAAACCTCAAGGGCAACTGTATCCTCTGCCAACCAGTGACTCTTGCAGCACACATACACATGGAAAATTGCTGTTATAACAATAATATTCATCCTACGTGTGCAACTGCTGCTTCTAAATTGGATTCTCCCTGCATGCTTCTAACTAGATGGATATAGCACTAGAGGGAAATAGATATTGTCTAAAAGTACGTAGGAAAAAGCTTTCTAACATTTATTTTCTAAACACAATACAGACAATTCGGAATTTAATAGGAAGATTTACTATGTATTTGTAACATGCTTGTATAAGGACAACATATGTTTCGGACAGTATGTTTTGTGGACTTTATTGATATTGTGCTTTCTTTATCTGGTATTGGAGTTTATACGCAGGCCCCCCAAGTGTCCCGATTTCGTTGGGACAGTCCCTATACTGGGCATGTCACCAGTGGGGTACCTCAGGGATCTGTATTTGGACCCTTTCTCTTTAGTGTTTTTATTAGTGACATTGTGGAAGGTCTTGATGGTAAGGTATGTCTTTTTGCTGATGATACTAAGATATGTAACAGGGTTGATGTTCCAGGAGGGATAAACCAAATGACAAATGATTTAGGTAAACTAGAAAATGGTCAGAGTTGTGGCAACTGACATTTTATGTGGATAAGTGCAAGATAATGCATCTTGGACGTAACAACCCAAGGGCAGAGTACAGAATATTTGATAAAGTCCTAACTTCAACATCTGAGGAAAGGGATTTAGGGGTGACTATTTCAAATGACTTAAAGGTAGGCAGACAATGTAATAGAGCAGCAGGAAATGCTAGCAGAATGCTTGGTTGTATAGGGAGAGGTATTATCAGTAGAAAGAGGGAAGTGCTCATGCCATTGTACAGAGCACTGGTGTGACCTCACTTGGAGTATTGTACACAGTAGTGGAGACCGTATCTCCAGAAGGATATTGATACTTTAGAGAGAGTTCAGAGAAGGGCTACTAAACTGGTTCATGGATTGCAGGATAAAACTTACAAGGAAATGTTAAAGTAACTTAACATGTATAGCTTGGAGGAAAGACGAGACAGGGGGGATATGATAGGAACATTTAAATACATAAAGGGAACCCACACAGTAAAGGAGGAGACTATATTAAAAAGAAGAATAACTACCACAACAAGAGGACATAGTCTTAAATTAGAGGGGCAAAGGTTTAAAAAGGCCAGGGACTAATGAAAGTATTTAGAAAATTGGGCAGACTAGATGGGCCGAATGGTTCTTATACCCCGTCACATTCTATGTTTCTAATATTTTCTATGTTTCTATTTTATGTTGTGCCCACCAGAGAACTGTCCCCAAAAACGGTTGCACAAGTGCATCAGGGCAGTAGGAACATGTATGAGCCACGATCTGGGCTGGTTGGCCTGTTCGATTGGCAGTCAGCTTGGTATGCATTCATGCCAAGCTGACCTGCTTATTCTTCCCCATTCTTGGCTTATTCTTTTCCACAGATGGTCACTGGCAATTCAAGTCACGGCCCTGCTTCTGGTTTGAGGGTATGCATATATTTAGATGTAAATAGTAACTATTTTCCATTCTGCAAGTCTGCATTATCCTTCTGTAGCACTGATTTTAGGTGATTTAAGACATTAGAATAGATGTATCACTCACAAAATACGTGGAATTATTTGCTTCCCCTCGATATAGATGGTGTCTATTTATCTCCACCTTCCATCTCCCTGTTTGTAGCCAAAATACATTTCACTCAAACACAGAAAATTAAGATGTGCTAATTTATTAAAATCTTAAAATATATTTAAATAGGTTCGGCCCTACATATTTCTAACAAATAGACTTCCTTAGGGACCATAACAATAAAAACACAATCAAATACAAAATAACAATAGCTGTACTCACCCTGTTTATATAGTCTCCATATCCTCTGGTTATGGGTGGATTCATGAGTGAAACCTCCCACACTTAGCTGTCTCCAACCTGCAGATCACCTTCCATTGGATGCAATGTCCATCTCATGGGAGGCTGAGGGTCTCCAGGAGGGAAGTTCCACCAATCATAGCTTGAATCAGGTAGAATGATCACCAGAGTCCAGAGAGAACGCAATTTGTAGCGAATGCTACGATCTAGAAGAAGGGAGGTGAAAGGTTGAAATTATCGTCTCCATGTCAATGTACTTCCTGATATATCTGCATAAAAGGTAATTGCCATATTCTCAAAAGCATACAGGGAAGTTCCTTTAAGGGAAGCTTGTACCGCAGACCTATCTTTAATGCTCTTGAAGCGTAACACCAGGTCTCTTGGTGCTGTGTCAGGGGCTTTCCTCGGTTTTTGGATACGCAACATTCCATCCAGCATGATATTCTTTGCCTGCTTTGGTTAGAGCAGTGCTACCAACTGTCGTCTCACTCCTCTATTATACCCCTTAGCTTTAGGATGGTTCTTGCACTGACTAACCTCTTCTTAGGTTGCGAACCACTGTTCGGTCAGGGTTTGCTGCTGCTGTAAGCTGTGCACCGAATACTTCAGAGCAGCTATCCTTTGCACTTGACTTGCCCTTGGTCTTTAGTCTGTGCAGAGTGAGGCCACATCGGCCTGGATATTCTTGTGCAGTTCCGCAAGCAACCCCTTTAAGGCGGCCGTTGTGACAGGTTGAGAATCTTGACTCTATGGGACCGGTGGTGTTGGAACCTGTGCAGCCACATTACAAGAGAGTTATTCCTCTGAGGAATCTGACTATTTATCCAGATAGTCGGCCATCATTTGCCCAGCCGCATCTTGCACCTGTCGGAAAACAAATCTATGATGTTCATACCTGACCAGAGTTTATCAGACTTATGTTTTTTAGTCTTACGATCCATATCAGTCTGGCCTGTATTTCCACCCAGTAATGGGTTGTAAATTGGTAGTAAAATTGGTTTTAAGCAGCAAACATTGCTGGAGATCATGAAGTGTGAGACCGTCCACTACAGTCACCATGCTCCGCTCCCCCTCTGGCAATACATTTGAACAACTTCAAACAGGGGAAAATACTTGTCGCTACTAAATATCAAAATTTTTAAATGGCTAAATTTTATATTTCCAAAATTTTAACATTTTCTCCTCTTTTTTTTTCTTTAGTTTTATAGACTTGTGCAAAACTTTTTTTGACCGGTTTGTCTGAATCAAATTAGTTTTAATCCATGCCTGAACAAATCAATGAATATATATATTTTTTACAGGTATAGTAATATAGTTATGACAACTTACAATTGGAATTTCAAAAATGCCTGATACTGCATAGCCATTAGGCAATAATTTAGCCGTTTTTGCAATACACTTTCACACCATGTTAGATCAACAGAATATTTTTTCCTGGAACAATGACATGGACAAGTTTGGCCAAATTGAAACACCACATGGACAAAACTCAGCTTGTTCAAACCAAATTTATTTTTTTCAGACAAAAAAAAGAAAAGGACAGACCTAATTTTCTTGCTGTGCAAAAAACTATTTATTTACATCAAGGAATATAAGGCATTATGCACCCTTTACTGCTTGGCCAGATCATAATTCAAAATATAGTTTTCATTTTATAAAAACATTGCGTACAAGCTCTTTAAAATATAATTAGGTTTATATTACTGAAATGAAGCAATATCTAATTTACAAAATTCAGGCTAAAATAATCTATTTTGATTGTGTTATTAACATTAACACGCAATATTTACATTTTATGTAAATAAGTGGTTTTAATTTAATAGTCACATACATATCTAAGAATCTTTTGAGCTAAGTCACACAAGAAGTCAAGCACTATTAATAAAAAGAAAAGCTGTACATGTTTTTAATCCTATAAAAAGAGGAGCACCAATTTAATCTCATGAATGATAAAATCTCTTGCACGGCACAGTATTAATTATGTAAAATTCAATGAATGCTTGATTATCCATCATATGAAAATATTTAATCCAATTGAAAATTGCATAATTTTTTTTCCATCTGGAAAATGTTGCAAGATTTTCTGTGAAACTCATTTATATTTAAGTACATTTCTATTTACCATAGTTATAATTCTGCTTACAAAATCTCAACCATTGCATTGGCAAGCCCATTCGTACATTCTTACTTTCAACTGAATTATAAATTAGAAACAGATCAAAAGAATTAAAAACGGGTGTTGAAAACCTAAGTAGTATTTTTATTTATTTATTACTGGCATTTCTAAAGAACCAACATATTCCATAGCGCTGTACAATTAGGGGAGAACGTACAATATACACAGACCAACTCAAAAGGTAAGAGGGCCTGGCCTGTGTGCTGAAATCTAGCCATTGAAGGTTTTTTATACAAAGTGCTTAGTTAAATAGCCAGAGGAATTTGAAAAAGGTGGCCAAAGGATGTTAATGGAGAGTTGCAGCTATTGGTAATATGTGAGGGCAATGAGGAGGTAATTGAGTGAGACTCTCAAACAGCTAAAGGAGCATCCTATGAATTTAGTAGGAACCAGGGTGGGTGCAAGCAATGCCTGGTGGGTGGGAACAGTGTCATACACATAACCCATGGGGCCCCGGTGCGAAACTGATCCATGCCCCCCTCCCTCCCTTTTCCCTCCCGACAGACACACACACACATTCAGAGACACAAACACAAATGGGGACACATACATACAAACATACAGGCACACATACATACAAAGAGACATCCATACATAAAAACAGACAGGCACACACACATGCATACATACAAACAGTCAGACAGGTACACAAATATACAGACAGACAGTCACACACACATACAGGCACACATACATGCAGACAGACATGCACACACACAGGCACACACACATACAGACACATACAGACACACACATACAGACACAAACAGACAGACACACACACACACACACACAGACATGCACACACACATACAGACACACACACACACACACACACATACATGCATGCACACACATACAGACACACACACACAAATACAGACACACACACACAGACACACACACAGACATATATACAGACACACACACATACATACAGACACACACAAGACACACATACAAAGACACATACATAAAAATAGACAGGCACACATACATACATACATACAGATAGACACACACACAAGACACACATACATACAGACACACACAAGACATACATACAAAGACACATACATACAGACAGAGAGATAGACAGACACATACAGATGCACGTTCACACACACAAGACATAATACAGACAGGCACACATACATACAGATAGACACAGACACATACATACAAACAAACACACACTATTTAAGTCACCCTCCTGTTTCCTACCTTTTAGGTGCAGGAGGGTGACTTTCCCTGTGGTCCAGTGGTGGCTCAGGCTGGTGGGAGTCAGAGTTCCCACTCTGACTCTCTCTTCTTCCTCCCGCGCGGGCTCTATGTATTAGCTGGGAGGAGTGACGTGCAGTCACTTCCTCCCAGCTCGTAATCTCATCACAGGGGGCCCAGTCGCGCTGTTGAAGTGCCCAGCGCTGACCGTGCCTCCTGACAATCCATCTCCATCAGGTGGCCCTGACAGCATGGGCCACCTGATGGGCATCTTAACATGGGGCCCAGGCGGTTTGCCGCGCAGGCCAGGGCCGCAAATAACGATGGCGGGCACCCAGTCGCAGGGGTCTGCAGGGGTGCCGGGTCCGGTTGCAGCTGCGACCTCTGTATGTACACTAGTGGGTGGGAAGTGTATTTACAGCTAGAAGGGGAGGGAGAGGGTGGATAGAGAAAACATTTTTTATAGATTTGAAAGGTTTACCAACTAAATTCTATCTATCCATCCATCCATCCATCCATCCATCCATCTATCTATATTTCCTGTGCAGCGCTCTTATTGCCTATGGGCTTTTCAGGACTTCCTTGAAAACATTGTTGTAGCTAAACTTGCAACCAATTTCCCCTAAAAAAGGGACATTTGTAAAAGCAAAAATGATAATGTCTAATTTTAGACCTCACCATTGCAATTCATTTAGAACACAAGAGCTGCCACTATCAATGGGACTGCATTATGTCAGAATATGATGATGCCAGCCAATACCTTAAAACCACTGAAATCTTAATATCCCTTACATGATACATGAAGACGTGATCTATAATAATAATAATAATAATATAATAATGCTGTAATTGGGAACAAATTCAGTATATGTAATATTTGACCACAAACTAAATGTTTTATTGCATATACTAGACTGCATACAAGTTAACAAATAACCTGAATTAACATAAAGAATTCTTGATCTATCTACTAAGATGAATCAAAGGCCAAGTGATTGTATCAGTGATTAGTGTGCACAGAGTGAAAAATATAAATAAATACAATTGTGCAAGAGATCACAATATCCTCTAGGAATCAAAAGGATTGGGATCCCTTTTATGTCAGAATAAAAAATATATACAACGATCATACAACTGAAAAAATAAACATACCATATACATGCCAAAAAAGTATTTCTAAGAGCAGCCAGCACAGAAGTCCAGTTACCTATGCTTAGTTCAATTTGGTTTACTTGTAATTGCAAATAGGATAGTATTTAAGCTGTGCTTGGAGTAGAAATGACTTCAAATATTTGTCCCAAGATTTACAGTTGTAATTAAAATTACTCAACTCCCATTGAAAATCAGGTTTATTGTCAAATTTTACAGACTTTCATCTTTTTGCAATGAACATATCAAGCAAAGGCAATTGAAATAGCTTAATGCTTCAAGTGGTTTTCCCAAGTTCAACTGAAAATGCAACTTATAATGACTTCTCCAGTCTCAAAACAATTCAACTCCCTGAACAGAATCCCTCACAACAGCACAAATATGCAAAACAGGTTTTTCCCAATCACACTTGATGCAACTAATCAAGGGCTTCATTAGTTGCACCAGGTGAGCTTGAACTGGAACACTTGAAATACCTGAACTGGCTAGGGGTTTGTTGAGTGTCACATTTGCCTGCATGTTAGAAATATGGTTAAGTCAAAAGAATGGTCCAAGAGAAGAGATCATCATCCTTCACAAACATGGATACAAACACATAGAGAAAGCACTGAATGTGAGATACCGTTGGAAGCATAGTTTGCATGTTCAAAGTTGAAGCTACAGTGGCTATACTACATGGACAGGGCAGAAAAAGGAAGCTATTAATAGCTGCAACTAGATTTCTGAGAATATATGTTTTGAAAAACTCTTGTGTGACTACAAAATACATGCAGCAAGACGTGGTGGCAACAGGCACTGAGGTTTCAATAAGCACAGTAAACGCAGAAGGTTTTCATAACAGAACTCTGTTCTGTGATGCGATGATACTAAACTGGAACTTTTCGGCCCAATGGATCAGCAGTATGTCTAGAGGAAAAAGAATGAAGCATATACTGAAAAAAAAAACACTCTGCCTACAGGTAAGCATGGTGGTGGCTTGGTGATGGTCTTGGGCTGCTTTGCATCCTCTGGCACTGGAAATCTATACCGTGTGAGAGGCAAGATGGATTAATTGAAATATCTTTGGACTTTCCAACAAGACAACGATCCCAAACACACCTCAAATTACACTGAGGCTTGGTTGCAGAAGAAGTCCTGGAAAAATTCCACAGTGGCCATCACGGTCATCTGACTTGCACCCCATAGAAAATCTCTGGTTGGATTTTAAGAAGGCGGTTGCAGAACACAAACAAAAGAATATTACCGAACTGGAGACTATACTGAAGTCATTATGTTGCATTTTCAGATAGATAGATAGATGGACAGATAGATAGACAGATGTGGAGATGATAAACCTAACTAAATAAATCCAAGCCAGTTAGAAAATATCTGAAACACAATATTATAATTGATGGAAAAGTAGCCATTGATAGTCAGATTGTAATTTAAATACATATTTTTTTACACTCCAGTTAAAGTTGCTGGGTGCTGGCAATACACCACAAAAAAAGCAGAAAGCAGTACAGCACTCAGTTGCCAGTAGAGACTGAGTCAGTCAGGAATTGAAATCAAATTATGTCCTTTGATCATTAGTCATAACTGTGCCAGTAACTCTTTGGATTTGTTTATCAAAGTTAAAGCTTCTAAAGTGCTTATAGAACTGTAAGGATGTTTCAACATATTTTAATTGTTTGGAATTAAGCTTCTTGTTAAACGTGGTTTTATTCTGTTTAGAAAGTGATGTATGCGTTACATAGAATATTCTAACATCACTTGCATGGTAATAAGTATTTAATGTAGTAGGAATATTCAGCACATATTAAAATTTTCATAGATTTTTTTTGGCAATAGCTTATATGGACTCAATATATAAATATTTTATTAGTACACATTTGCACATGTTCTTTTACAGCTCCAACATATACTGTATATATATTATGTAATTTTTCATGTTGTTGATTTAGTACATTCTTAATAAAATATTTAATGGTTGACTAATGTATGCCTGGACAAGATTAAATTAACTTTATAGCTCTGTAGATTATTTGGAAAAGTCCATTAATTTCAATCTTTCTATGGTTTTATGTTTGCTAGTTCAGAAGAAGAGCACACCGATCAGTTCCAGTTATTGCCCATTTTATATTCCTAGTAATGTGTTAGTTCTGCCTCCCCACCCCCATTTTCATCAGCTATTGTATCTAAGAGGTGAATATATTAATATTTTTTATTTTGTTATTTTATTACTTACTCGGTCTTGCTATGCAATAGCTCTCTAGTGGAAGATGTCATCTATGTACCAATAATATAAAGATGCTCAATTTGGATATATTCTCTTTGCAATTAGTTTTGTGAACATTATAGTTATCCATGGGCCTCTGATTGAGGGAGTACATCCATGGTCAGGAGATCATCTTGGAGATTAGCATAGCATTCGTGGCAAAGTGAGCTTGGACCAACCGAACATTAAATAAGCATTAATAATGTAAATGTATTTTCAATTACACTGATCAACCACAAAATTAAAAATACCTGCCAAAACAGACTGTGTCGAGGCATGGACTACACAAGACCTCTGAATGTGTCCTGTGGTATCTGGCACCAAGACATTAGCAACAGATCCTTTAAATCCTTCAAGTTGCAAAATGGGGCAACCATGGATTGAATTTCTTGTTCCAACACATCCTACAGATCAGATTGAGATATGGGAATTTTTTGGAGGCCATGGCAACAACTTAATTTCTTTGTCATGTTCCTCAACCCATTCCTGAAGATTTTTTGCTATGTGGCAGGGTGCATTATATTTCTGAAAGGGGCCACTACCAGCACAGAACACCATTGCTATGAAGGGGTGTGTGTGGTATGCAACAATCTCTAGGTAGGAGGTACATTTCAAATCCACATATCATAGTTACATAGTTACATAGCTGAAAAGAGACTTGCGTCCATCAAGTTCAGCCTTCCTCACATTTGTTTTTTGCTGTTGATCCAAAAGAAGGCAAAAAACCCAGTTTGAAGCACAATTTTGCAACAAGCTAGGAAAAAAAAATCCTTCTTGACCCCATAATGGCAGTCAGATTTATCCTTGGATCAAGCAGTTATTACCCTACATTGAAAGATTATATCCTTGAATATTCTGTTTTTGCAAGTACGCATTTAGTAGCTGTTTGAACATCTGTATGGACTCTGATAAAACCACTTCTTCAGGCAGAGAATTCCACATCCTGATTGTTCTTACAGTAAAAAAAGCATTTCCTTTGCCTTAGACAAAATCTTCTTTCTTCCAGTCTAAACGCATTTCCACACAATGGTTTGTATTGAGCCCGAATATATTTGTATAATGTTATCATATCCCCTCTCAGGCGACGTTTTTCTAAACTAAATAGGTTTAAATTTGTTAACCTTTCTTCATAGCTGATATCTTCCGTTCCTTTTATTAATTTTGTAGCCCGCCTCTGCACTTTTTCTAGTGCCATAATATCCTTCTTTAGAACAAGTGCCCAAAATTGCACAGCATATTCAATATGTGGTCTTACCAGTGATTTATAAAGAGGCAAAATTATATTCTCATCCCGAGAATGAATGCACTTTTTCATGCATGACAATACCCTACTGGCCTTGGCCACTGCTGATTGACATTGCACATTGTTGCATAGTTTGTTGTCTATAACAATTCCCAAGTCCTTTTCATGTGTTGTTATCCCTAATTCGCTTGCATTAAGGGTTTACGTTGCTTGTGTATTCTTTACGCCGAAGTGCATAACCTTGCATTTTTCAACATTAAATTTCATCTGCCATTTGAGTGCCCAATCCCCCAGTCTATCTAAATCCCTCTGCAGCAAAGTAATATCTTGCTCACATTGTATTATTTTACAAAGTTTTGTGTCATCTGCAAACACTGAAACATGACTTTCAATGCTGTCTTCAAGATCATTTATAAACATAAATAGAACGGGTCCCAGAACAAACCCCTGAGGGACACCACTTGCCACCTCTGTCCAGCTTGAAAATTTACCATTAATGACAACTCTTTGTACTCTGTTTTTAAGCCAATGTTCTACCCAAGAACAAACATTTTCATCTAGACCGATTTCCTTGAGTTTGAACACTAATCTATTGTGTGGAACTGTATCAAATGCCTTGGCAAAATCCAAATAGATCACATCCACTGCAACACCCTGATCTATACTTCTACTTACTTCTTCGTAGAACTCAATCAAGTTAGTTTGAAATGACCGGTGCTTCATAAAACCATGCTGATTTTTGCTGATAACCATGTTCTTCTCAAGGAATTCTTGAATATTATCCCTTAATAACCTTTCAAATATTTTACCAGCCACAGAAGTTAAGCTCACAGGTCTATAATTTCCAGGCAAGGATTTTGAACCCTTTTTGAATATAGGAACCACATTTGCCTTCCTCCAATCCTCCGGAACACTTCCTGAAAGAAAATAATCTTGAAAGATTAAAAACAGAGGTTCGCTTATTTCTACACTTAGTTCCTTAAGTACACGTGGATGGATACCGTCAGGCCCTGGAGCTTTGTTTATATTAACTTTCTTTAGTTGCTGCAGCACCTTGTCTTGAGTTAACCAATTACAATTATTCTGCAAGTTTTTAGTAGCAATCATTTGCACATCTATTGCCATGGGTTCCTTCTTAATATATACAGAGGAGAAATAGTTATTTAAAATTCCACATTAATGCCAGGACCCAAGGTTTACCAGCAGAACATTGCCAGCAGCAAACACTGTCTCCACCCACCTTCCTTCTTCTTCATCCTGCTGCCATCTCTTCCCCATGTAAACGATACACATGCACTCGGCCATCCACCTGATCTAAATCTCATGCCCCCATTGAAGGCACTTTCAGTGGTGGACTCTTTCATGGGCACTCTGACTGGTCTGCGGCTACGCAGCCTCACATGCAGCAAACTGTAATTAATTGTATGTTCTGATACTTTTCTATATTTTTTTCCACAATTTAAACTACAATAGCACTCCTGTGTGATTGGACCAGATGCCTTGGGCAGCCATGACCCTGGTGCCGGATCACATTTTGCACCTTCTGTGCATCACTTTTGGTACATACGAATAACTGCATACTTTACAAGCATTACACCTTACAAGCATTGCCGTTCTGAATATGCTCTGACCCAGTCGTCTTGCCATCACTATTTGTACCATATCAAATTCACTCAGATCTTTTCACTTGCCAAGTTTTCATGCTTCAAACACATGAAATGCAAGAACTGACTGTTCACTTGCTGCCTAACATATCCTGCCCCTTTACAGGTGCATTTTAACAATATAATCAATGTTTTATATATATATATATATATATATATATATATATATATATATATATATATATATATATATATATATATATAGGAATATCAAAAAAATACCGGCACTCTAGACTTTGATCATCCGATTTATTTTTGGTGAATCCAAAGATGTCAACATTTCAGCTCCCGGTCGGAGCTTTCATCAGGACACATGAGTCCTGATGAAATGTGTCGTGATGAAAGCTCCGACCGGGAGCTGAAACTTTGACATCTTTGGATTCACCAAAAATAAATCGGATGAACAAAGCCTAGAGTGCCGGTATTTTTTTTTATATTCCTATATTGCTGTGACTTGGCACCAGGTATTTTATACTTTTTTTTAGTAGGAGTGCAAGAGGTTGATCTGTTTGGTATATATATATATATATATATATATATAGATATATATATAATAATCTCCCATCCTACATGGAATAATTTCTGGACAGTTGCATGACTACTCCCTTATTATTAAACACCAGTCAACTAATTAATTTAACCTGTTGCGCCCATTAACCCCTTCACTACTGGAATCATGTATAGATATGATTTCATGTGAACATTACATTTTGTTGGCAACTCATGTCTCGACAGCAGAACCAGTGTTACAGAGCTGACTGTTGGGATCTAGGAATCTCAATGGGCAGGGTCTGCATAGCTCTCAGTGCAGGTCTGCACCTCCATCTGGACACAGATCACTAATATATATATATATATATATATATATATATATATATATACACACAAACGCACAACTTGATCCATATGGGATAATGTATATGTGAGAGAATTTTATATTATAGACTATGTGAGGAAAAAGTTACATATTCAGAAAACTTACAATACCGTTCTCTTATCTGTAACTTCATTATTTGTCAAATATTTTTTATTTAAAGGGTATTTCTGTGCTACCAAAATTTTTAAAACAGAAATGTTTCCATTTAATAATGTGTTATATAGGCTTTTTGAAGCAAAAATTAAATGTAAACATTACTTTCCAGGACACCCAAAATGTTTTTTCCGCAGACAGCTTAGTAGTGACCGCTTATTTATGCTACTTAAAGAATGCATAACAAGCAGATGCAGATGACAATACGTTTTGTGCTACTGTTGGTTACTAAGTAGGAAGTACTAACTAACATTGATTATTCTTTCATAAATTAGATGACTATCATGAAAATCCTGCTGTACTGAAATAGTTATTTCTCTGTTCTTTGCAGAAGACCTAAAGGGGCCTTTGGAAGAATATGTCCACAAGCGATATCCCGGATTGGTTAAAGTGGTCCGAAACCATAAGCGAGAAGGCTTGATTCGTGCTCGAATAGAAGGTTGGAAAGTTGCCACTGGGCAAATCACTGGCTTTTTTGATGCGCATGTAGAATTTACAGCTGGCTGGTAGGTAAACGGAATAATTTATCTGTAAACATTATCCGCATTAAACCGAATGCATTATAGCATAACCTAAAATCACTACACCATATTGTACTTCAGTATACATTTCCTGTATTTCCAGAAGTGCAAAGGATTTTTAAAATGCATCTAATGCTATATCAATTAGTTATTACTTAAATTAACTGGTTTTAATTTAATTAACACATGCATATACATAATTTTATGAACTCTAATTAATGGCATTATAAATATGTTTTAACCTAATCCTAAAATACATAAATCAAACCAAGACACTGCCTTGTGTCATGTAATAAGGTTAAAAGGTTACTCAAACCACCATGGCCACTTATGGTTTTAGAATTAGACATGTGCATTCGTTTTCGTACGAATACAATTTCATCACCAAATTCCTTTTTTTTGTATTTGTTTACTAAAACGTAAACGAAAGCACTACAAACAAAATATAAACGAAACAAAAGGGCAGATGCCGAATGCATTACCTTTTCATTTTGTTCATTTAATAGACTCTGTGCTGCAGGGAAATTAACCCCCACAGCACGTAGAAATAACACTGCGCATGCATGGAAAAAAAAAACCAAGGAGGGAGCTGGCAGCGCTACTGTCAGATTTACTAATTGATCCAGCACGTAGGATTGTGTCACACCTAGGACTAAAAAGGTAACATATTACTGGGCCTCAGAATGGCAGGACTTAACGTCCCAAGGAATAGTGAGGATACTTGCCGAGGTCGAGGGACACAGGATGGGACACAACGATAAGGGAAAGCCAGAAGTCAGGGATACCAGAATACAGGGAAGTCAAACGAAGCCAAAGTCAATAACAAGAAATAAATGCTCAGGAACACACTCTCAGACAGCCACTAAGGGAAACCACGACAGGGCAATCAGGAAAAGAAGAATTACATTTAAATAAGCCCTTAACAGCTTTGATTGAACAAAATCGACCTTTGACCCCAGAATGTGCGCGCTCGTCTCCCGCGTGACGTCACGCGCACGTCGACATCGTCATCAAAGTGGGCAGACGTGGGGCTATAATTGGGTGTCAACATGTTGCAAGAGTCGGTTATGCAGATGCGCGGCCCGTTTTGAGAGCGGAATGAACCTTGGTCCACGTATCACGAATAGAAGCAAGGTGATCATCCAAAGCAGGGATAGCTGTGTCAGACAAAACAGCGGGCAGCCCAATAGGATAATGACCATTTGTAACAAAGAAAGGACTATGACCAGAAGAGTCATGATTAGCATTGTTTCTAGCAAACTCGGCCCATGGTAGTAATTCGGACCAATTATCTTGAGTGCTATTAACAAAACAACACAAATATAATTCTAAAGACTGGTTAGCCCTCTCAGCCATGCCAATGGTTTGGGGATAATAAGAGGAAGAAAATGACAATTCAATGCCCAACTGTTTATTGAAAGCCCTCCAAAACCAAGACACAAACTGAGAACCTCTGTCACAGACAATATTGTGAGGGATGCCATGCAAACAGACAATTTCACGTATAAAAATAAGAACCAGGTCTTGAGAGGAAGGCAATTTTTTGAGAGGAACAAAATGAAACATCTTGGAAAAGCAGTCAACCACTATAAAGATGGTGGTATAGCCATTAGAATTAGGAAGTTCCACCATAAAATCCATGGACAAATGGGACCACAGAACACTAGGTATGGGAAGTGGATGTAACAATCTACACAGAAGCTTATAAGGTACTTTGGAAACTGCACATATGAAACAGTCCTGCACATATTTTTTGACATCTCTCCTGAGGGAATCCCACCAAAAATATCTCATGATAGAGGAAATGGATTTATTAATGCCCAGGTGTCCAGCAGACACATTGTTGTGGAATACCCTCATAACATTTTCCATTTCGCCTAGTGGAACAAACAATTTATCCAGTGGTTTATTGCATGGCACCTGAGACTGAGCCTCCATGATGGCGCCAATTAGAGGAGAGGATAAAGAAAGGACAGTGGAAGCGATGATACACTCAGGTGTCCCTGTACTGAAGTTCAAACGCTTCTCTAGCCTCCTTAGACCATATCATACTGCTAGCCCCCTTTTGTGTTATATTGGTGATGGGGGCTATCACAGAAGAAAACCCTTTGATAAATCTCCTGTGATAGTTGGCAAACCCAATAATCCTTTGAATGGCGTTTAGTCCATTGGGCAACGGCCAATGTGGAACAGCTTCTAGTTTATGAGGGTCCATCTGAAACCCAGAGGCAGAAATGTCATAACCCAAAAACTGTACTTCAGTCTGGTCAAAAATGCATTTCTCTAGTTTACAATAAAGTTGATTTTTAAGTAAAGTTTGCAATACTTGTTTAACATGTTGTGTCATGTGGTGAGTTTGAATATTAGGGGAATAAATAAGGATGTCATTCAGATAGACTAGGACAAATAAAAAAAATATATAATCCCGAGTACATCATTAATAAAGTCCTGAACACGGCCAGAGCATTGCACAACCCAAATGGCATCACAAGGTACTTATAGTGTCCACTTCTGGTGGTAAATGCCATTTTCCCTTAATACTAACAAAATTGTACGCACTCCTGAGGTCAAGTTTAGTAAAGACTTTAGCACCCTGGAGTCTGACAAACAATTCGGAAATGAGGGAATGGGGTAGGCATTTTTAATGGTGATTTTGTTTAATGCCCTGTAGTCTATGCAAGGACGTAACTCACCATCTTTTTAGATACAAGAATGAACCCTGCATCAGCAGTCTAGGATGATTTACATATATAGCCCTTACTCAGGGAGTCTTTTACTTGGAATGTTATGTCTTCCTTGTGTAAAGCACCAATGGGCAAGGTTTCGTGGGTAATTAAGGGTTGAGCGAGAGTTCTCCCATCAATAGCCTCAGTGGCCAGAGGTGATAATCTCTCCTTGATAGGTATAGCTGTTTTTTTTCAAAATGTACATCAATGAAGTTTCCTACTGCACCCGAGTCCATCAGGGCCTTGCATGAAAAGTTCTTCTTGTCACATTTGATCATAATATCAAGCATAATCTATTTTTGTCATTCCCAGAGGATGTATCATCACACCTAAGACCTGTCCCCTTAAGATTCTTAGGTGCGCTAGTTTTCTGGATGAATGGGACAAGCACTCCTCATATGTCCTTTTCTACTGCAGTATAGGCATAGACCCTCTTTTATCCTAAATTACCTTTCTGCCTCTGACAGTCTGGCGACCACCAACTGCATAAGTTTGGGTTCGGACTGAACATGGAGGTCAGGAACAATAAGTCTGGAAAAGCGAGGTGCTAATGACATAGCCATACGTCTGGATCTATTTCTAGTAGTTTATCTGGTTCTTAATCTATTATCAATTTGCATGACAAATGTGATAAACTCATTAAATTTTTTAGGCTTTACCTTTAAGTTGGTTCATCAGGAAACCGATCTTAGCTCTATCCTGGTGAGGCCTCAAAATGATACTCAATTTGATTCAGGAATTCCCGGCATTCTTGAATATTACCATCAAAACGCGGGGGAGGAGATAGGGAGATAGTAGGTGCCTTATGTACTATAGGTGGAGGTACAATAGGCAGAGTTGACATAGTTGGAGAAGCCGCAGGCTGTAGATGCGCTGTTCGAATAAGAAGCGTACTGAAAGCCTGGGCAAATGGATCCATATGGTGATCATTCTCCTCTAGCTTTCTCTTGCAAGCTTCTATTTGCTGGCACAATTCTACAGGATCTATGTCGTAATGTCAGGATTACCAATTGATCCAGCACGTAGGATTGTGCCACTATGACTCCCATATTGATAAAAGAGAGGTAAAATCCTCCCGCATGCCCCTACTCGCATGCTGCGAGTAGGGGAATGTCACCTAAACAGCTAGCAGTCAGTGGCTGCTTGCAGTCACTTAAAACTACAAGTGGCTGCCCAGTCCCTATTAAAATAAGGGGGGAGCTTGGTCCTGGTCCCCCATTCCCCTATGGTGGGGAACACACATAAATAAAATGGTGGGGACATAGTGCCCACCAACGCCCCCACCTGTGACCTATGGGTGGGCTATTAATATAAATGGGGGACCTAATGTCCCCCCCTGGTCCCCACCCATGAGAGGTGGGTGGGGGCCCTAATAAATTAAAGGGGTGACCTAATGTCTCCCCTGGACCCCACCCATGAGCGGCGTGTGGGAACTGGTCCCCACTTGTCAAATTGAAAGAAACCAATCAGTGTTATGAGTCAAATTACACTGCGTGGGAAAATTCCAAATAACTTTCCTATGCTGTGTAAAATTACACAGAGCACTCTGGTTGGATTTGCAACCAATCAGAGTGCTGTGACAGGTAAATGTGGAGACTTACCTGTCAGTCTCTTCATTTACCTGTCAGAGCACCCTGATTGGTTTGCTTAAACCAACCAATCAGAGCGCTCTGAACCTAATTGCAGGGTGCGGGAAGACATTATAAGCCTCCCCACCACCCCTTGCGGAGCTCACTCTGCATCGTGCCCTCCATGGGTGAAGATGGATAATTTTTTTATCTTTGGGATTTTATTTTACAGTTGCGACGCGTATTGTGGATTTTTATTTGGCCTTTTTTGGGGCTCAAGAAAGAAAAGAAGAAAGAAGACATCAAATGGTAAGTATGAAATTTTATTTTACAGGTTTAGTTTATTGCCCCCTCTCCTCACTATTATTAGGATGAGGGGGGTAGGTAGGATATTTTTATTGGGGGGGGAGTGACTAGGGGCTTGGGGATTCTTAGTCACTTTATTATTTGTGGTCCCCACCCGCAAGTCATGGGTGGGGACCTGGGGGGGACATTAGGTCCCCCCTATTATTTATTTAATTAGGTCCCCCTTTTAATTTATTAGGGTCCACACCCACATCTAATGGGTGGGGACATGGGGGGGACATTAGGGACATTTACTATTTGTTATTTTACTAGCGACTGGGCAGCAATAGCTGCCCAGTCACTAGTAGTTTTAAATGCTGCTCGCTGTTTAGGCGACATGCCCCTACTTACGGCATGCCACAAATAGGGTCATGCGGTTGTATTTAACCTCCCTTTTATTAAGATGTGGGTCATAGTGACCCCATACTGATTTATATTTATTTTTATGACAGCGAGCAGCCACTGGCTATAAAACTGGATATAAATGTATCTTGTATTGAAATGTAAATGGTAGCTATTTAGATCTAAATAGTTACTTTTTCATATTGCAACATTGTTATAGTTATTGCTATAACTTTTGGTCACATGTACTCTTACCGTAGCTCTCTCTCACTTATATGTAAAATACTGATTTATTTACATCCAGTTTTAAATGACAGCGAGCTGCTCACTGTTTAGGCGACATGCCACTACTACACAGGGGGCATGCGGCAGGATTTAACCTGTACCAGGTCCTCCCTTATTGCACTAGTGACTAGGCAGCAACAGCTGCCCAGTCACTAGTAGTTTTAAATTTGTTTAGGTGACATTCCCCTACTTACGGCATACTGTGACCCCAATAGGTTTTAATGCAGGGGTAAAGGTGGGGGAGGTTAGAATTAATATTTATTACAAGGAGGGAGCTGGTAGCACTGCCGGCTCCCTTCTTACTTTTTTTCCCGCACATGCGCAGTGCTGTTTTTGTCCTAAAGGACAAAAACTATATAGTTTGAAAACTAATGGTTTGTGGACGAAATTCGGGATTGACGAATTACATTTTTATATAGTACGAAATCATGTGAACGAAACAAAAATTTCACTGGTGCACATGTCTATTTAGGACCATATGTAGATAGATATGCATAGAACTCTGTTCTGGACTTTGATAAAATGGATACAATTATCCCATATACAAACTTTTATGCTGATTAAATGACAGGATAGAAAGATAAAGTAGCACCCTTAATAAAAATGTCAAATACCAACAGGGAATACTGTTCTTCTTGAGGTTTGTATGGTAACCTTTGGACCAGTTTTTAGAGTGGTAGTTAGTTGACATACCACCAATATTCTCCTCTTGGTAAGAATTTTCTTATTTTTTTTTTCTTTCTCCTTTTTCTTTCTTTCTTTATTACTGGTATTTATAAAGCACCAACAGATTCCACAGCACTGTACAATTAATGGAGAACGTGCAATATACACAGACAAATACAAGAGGTAGAGAGAGCAATGCCCGCAAGCTGATAAGTAGCCATAGAAGCTCTTTTATACAAAGTGCTTAGCTATATAGCCCGTGAGCTTACAATCTAAAGGATACCGTGGGGATTTGAGACAAAAGGTAGCAGAGGAAATTTGGAGGTGATGGCTTAAAGAGTTAACAGAGAGAAGTAGCTATTGGTAAAATGTAAAGTAAATGAAGAGGTAATTGAGTGAGAATCTCAAACAGCTGGAGGAGCATGCTGTATATTTAGGGGGAACCTGGGTGGGCGGGAAGTGGTGAGAAAAAAATGCAGAGCATCACAATCGCTGTTCCTATGAGTGAGTATGAGTGAGATGAGGCCTTGGAGTTGTGGGAGTTACTGCAGGATGTAAATGCAGAGCATCACAATCGCTGTTCCTATGAGTGAGTATGAGTGAGATGAGGCCTTGGAGTTGTGGGAGTTACTGCAGGATGTAAATGCAGAGCATCACAATCGCTGTTCCTATGAGTGAGTATGAGTGAGATGAGGCCTTGGAGTTGTGGGAGTTACTGCAGGATGTAAATGCAGAGCATCACAATCGCTGTTCCTATGAGTGAGTATGAGTGAGATGAGGCCTTGGAGTTGTGGGAGTTACTGCAGGATGTAAATGCAGAGCATCACAATCGCTGTTCCTATGAGTGAGTATAGGTGTGAAATGAGACCTTGGCGTTGATGGAGTAACTGCAGGATGTAAATGCAGAGCATCACAATCGCTGTTCATATGAGTGAGTATGAGTGTGAGATGAGGCCTTCCTTGGCGTTGTGGGAGTTACTGCAGGATGTTAAATGCAGAGCATCACAATCGCTGTTCCTATGAGTGAGTATGAGTGTGAGATGAGGCCTACATCTCCTACAATATTATTACATTAGACAGCAGATGGTAGACTCATCACAGCTTGATTTATACGTCTCTATGTGACACACAATCAGGACTTGGGCTGTGGAAGGCTTTATATTTCATCTCTAGCTTGATTTCGCCTAACTGTAAGACCCATGATGCTCTGGGTTACACTCTATTATGTTTTTATTTGAAGTTATATATTTACATGTTTGCACTGACATGATTGTGTGAACAGCACCGTGACTTGAAAACACTAAATCTTATAAATGCTTTATGTGCAGGAAATGTATGTTTTATGTGAAAAACTCAATAAAGAAGGATTTGCAAAAAAAAAAAGTCAAATATGTCAGCTCTGGCAGCACGATGAAATCCTGCACAGTCTAGGTCATGGGTAGACAACCTTTTAGGAGCACTGTGCCGAAATAAGATTGTGATGTCCCGTAGTTTGCCGGTCCTATTTTTTTAAATTGAGGTGTGGATGTTGCGGTATTCTGCTTGTGTTATTTATATCGCAGTTGCTTTGGATCGTTGTATTTGTGTGTAAATGAGCTGTTATATTATATATGTTCATGAGTAGTTTGTGGTATCGTGTAGAATAACTATGAATGGGTGCTACTTGTGGAATTGTGTGTGTGTGTGTGTGGATGGATATGTCAGATTGTGTGTTGTTTTGTAGTGTATGTATGTGTGTATGGGCTGTTTAGGGTATTGCATGTGAGAGGCTGCATGTGGGGTTGTGTGCATGTATGTGGATTGTTAGTGGTGTTGAGTTTGTGTGTATGTTTGTGTGTGGGCTGTTTGTATTATTTGTGTGAGGGGAGGCTTATTCTGCATTTCTGTGTATATCTAGCAGTGTGGGTGGCTTCTCTGGGTTCCAGTGGGGACCAGGCTGGCCAGGTACAGGTCAAGGACAGGAGCTGCAACAACAGCTGCGGGCTGCTCTACTACAGTGTGTATTCCTATTCACAAGTGCTGGAATGAAGTGCTCTGAGATCACTTCCTCTACGTGCTGCAATGCTTAAATTGTGGATTGTCCTTCACCACCTTTTCTATTTAGCAGATATCTGAAGTTTCACTGGGACTCCTGATAGGCCAGAGCCTGTTTGGCTCTAGCAGCCTTGAGTACTGTGCAAAGACACGTTAAGTGCCGTGCATGGCACACATGCCATAGGCTGCCTAGCCCGGTCTAGGTCCTTGTACTAGAACAACATTTGCAAACTGAAGGGACTATAGCACTAAAAGTAACCATTTAATTAGTGAAAAATACTTGAAGAATTGAGACATGAATGCATTGATGTATTAAAGGATTGGTTCTCGTAAATGAAAGATCAACGTTTATTGCAGATGTTGTGATAGAGTGAAAATATAACAGTAATAAAAACAACAATAATGATGATAATACTTTCAAAAGCATTCTACAAAACTGTCAATTAAGCATCCTGGATTTTTCCTGGTCTGTTCAATTTACAGATGTTTTTGGCAGCGTAAGCATTATTAAATGTTGTTAATGTTGGGAAATAATGAAAACACAAGATATCACTGAAGAGGATCTTCTTACTGAAGAAACAGTTTCAAGAATTCATGTGTTAGATTTATTGAAGTGTGAAATTGTGTAATTTTGCTTTACATGTGCTTTGGTACAAGAGATACAATTGCACATTTAATAATACATAGAAACTTAAAAGTAAGGATTCATTAACTACTGATGTTATGTTTTAAAAGATTAGTTGCTACATTTTTAATTATTGGAGATAAAATGTATGAGAAGACCTATAGCATTTTGAGCTGTGAAGATATCAACATAGATTTGTTTGCCAGCTTAAAGGGACATCATTGTCACCAGAACAACTACAGCTTAATGTAGTTTTTCTGGTGTCTACAGACTGTCACTTCATGCTTTTTAATGTTAACACTGCCTTTTAAGAGAAAAGCCAGTGTATACATTACTGCCTAGTAACACCTCTAGTGGCAGTCACTCAGATGGCCTCTAGACATTCTCAGTGGGTCAGTGCTGCACAGTGTTTAACACCGATGTTCAGCATCTCTATGCTCTGCATTCACACTCTCCATACGCAATAGCCTTCCAATGATTTCCTATGAGAAAGCAATGGATTGGCTGAGATTGTCATATTTGGTGATGCCAGCCGTGATACAAGAAAAAAAGGTGAGTAAAACACCTTTTTAAAGTAAGCAGAGGGGGAGCGGGAACTGTATTTTTGCAATTATTGTGTTAGGAATACATGTCTGTATACTATATACTATAGTGTTTCTTTAGTCAAAAGTTATATATAAAATAAAACAATGTAAGAGCCATACTTTAAGATGAATTTAATTATATAATTGTCAATCTCCAGGGTGCTCACATGAGCCCCATGTACCTTTGCTGGAAACAATTTAAAATTGCCTTATTATAAAGATTATCAGTAAAAGATATAGTGTGAGCTGGTGTTAACTTTAGTCTTGTTAAAAAAGGGAGAAAATATGTGGTTTGTCTGAATCGATTTGTTCAAAAACAAGAACAATTTGGGTGATTTGGGTGTCGTCGACATGGTATTTTGGTTTAGACAAATTTCGTTCATGCAAATATATATATATATATATATATATATAATTATTATTATTATTCTTTTTGCAAATTTTACATATGTAACATCACAGACAAAAACAGTTCAGAATTAGACATAGACTTTGATTTACAATGGAAGGATATATGAACTGTTGAGTAAACATCACAAACAAAAAACACAAACATCAGGTGGGCCTAAACTATAATAATTAGGTTACTTCATAACTTTCCTGAATACAGTACCATAGGGAAGAACTAAAGTGATCTTTATATATAAGGATATTCATAACAGAGAACGCAACAAGGTATATAGTTATATCAGCAACCATACATGACTTTTTCATCTCAAACTCACTCACACTGCTTGCACTTACAGAGACCTGGCTGTCCCCCTCTGAGAGCGCTACTCCTGCCTCTTTATGTTTTGGTGGGCTACAATTCTCTCACACTCCCAGACTCAACTGTAAAGGAGGCGGTGTAGGCAATGTACCTTTCAACCAATCATAACTCCCCCTGCCCTATCCTTTTCTTCTTTTGAAGTTCACACTGTCTGCCTATTTAAACCCACTCCTTTAAGAATTGCTATCATCTACCGCCCCCCGGTTATCCTAGACTATTCATTGAGCACTTTTCTTCCTGGCTTCCCCACTTCCTCTCATCTAGCACTCCTTCACTTATACTTGGGGATTTCAATATCCCAATCAATAACCCCAATTGCACTGATGCCTCTCGTCTACTCTCTGTAACCTCCTCCTTTGGCCTTACACAATGGTCCAATCTAGCAACCCATACAGCAGGAAACACTCTTGATCTTGCCTTCACCAACCTCTGTACTGCCTCTAATCTCTCCAATATTCCTTTTCCTCTATCTGACCACCATCTGCTGACTTTTGACATTGGCATACCTAAGACCCAATTGACACCACCGTCTGAACATCACTCTCACAGAAACCTACAATGTCTTGACCTAGAGCATTTCTCCAGTAATCTCCAAACTCTCCTTTTACCTATCTCAAACCTCACCTGTCCTAGTTCTGCAACCTCCTTCTACAATTTCACCCTCTCCTCTCAACTAGACATCATGGCACCTTGTACATTTAAACGCCGCAGGCCCCCCCAACAACAACCCTGGCACACCAAGGTCATTCGATACCTCCAAAAATGCTCCAGAACTGCTGAACGCTGTTGGAGAAAGTCTCACTGTGCATCTGACTTTCTCCACTATAAATTTATGCTGCGCTCATACAGCTTGGCTCTTTCCTCTGCAAAAGTAAATTACTTCAATACCCTCATAACCACACTCCCCCACGAACCCAAATGATTATTTCACACATTTAACTCTCTTCTTCGCCCTGCTGTTCCTCCTCCACCTACTAACTTGACAGCCTCAGACTTTGCAACTCACTTCACTGACAAGATCTCTACAATCAGAGAAGAGATCTCTCATCTTTCCCTCTGCTGTTCTATGTTCATTCACACATGCTACATTGGAAGAGGTTTCTGCTCTGCTCCAATCCTCCCGCCCCACCACCTGCTCCCTAGATCCAATTCCCTCGCATCTCATCCGTACTCTGTCTTCTTCTCTTTCTCCACCTCTCACTAAAATTCTCATTCTCTCTCTCTCCTCTGGTATATTTCCATTGCCCTTCAAACATGCAACTGTAACCCCAATTCTAAAGAAGCCCAATCTTAACCCTAACTCCCCATCCAACTATCGTCCTATCTCGCTACTGCCTTTTGCATCCAAGATCCTTGAAATAATAGTGTATGCAAGATTGACAGACTTCCTCGAGTCCAACTCTCTGCTAGACCCACTTCAGTCTGGTTTCCGCGCTAAGCACTCTGTGGAAACGGCACTGACCAAAATATCCAATGATCTACTCGCTGCAAAATCTCATGGTCACTGCTCTATCCTAATTCTCCTTGACCTGTCTGTGGCTTTTGACACTGTTGATCATCAACAGCTTCTTCTCATCCTCTGCAATATCGGTCTACAAGATATTGCTCTCTCCTGGTGCTCCTCCTAAGTCTCCCAGCGCTCTTTCAGTGTTTCTTTCTCTGGCTCTGCTTTTTCTCCCCAACTCCTCTCTGTTGGTGTCCCCCAAGGTTCACTCCTTGGTCCCCTACTGTTCTCAATCTATACTGCCTCCCTTGGTAAACTCATTAGCTCCTTTGGCTTCCAATATCGTTTCTATGCAGATGACACGCATATCTACCTGTCCTCTCCTGATATCTCCCCGTCCCTCTTGACTAGTGTCTCTGACTGCCTCTCTGCTGTTTCTAACTGGATGGCTGCCCACTTCCTTAAACTAAACTTGACCAAAACTAAAATTCTGGTCTTTCCTCCCTCAAGTGTTGTTACTCCTGTGTCTGTCTCCCTCCAAGTCAACGGTGCTACCATCAGCTCCACCACGCAGGCTCGCTGCCTAGGTGTTCTCTTTGACTCCGACCTCTCCTTCAAGCCTCATGTTCAATCTATCACCAAATCCTGTCATTTCCATCTCAAAAACATTGCGCGCATCCGCCCCTACTTAACGCCAGATGCGACTAAGGTGTTGGTCCATTCCACTGTCCTTTCTCACCTTGACTACTGTAATCTGCTTCTCAGTGGTCTTACGTGCTCCCAACTAGCGCCGTTACAGTCCATAATGAATGTGGCGGCGAGGTTCATCTTCCTGTCCGCCCGCACCTCCCATGCCTCACCCTACTGTCAGTCCCTACATTGGCTTCCTATAAAATATAGAGCTCAATTTAAAATTCTGGTTCTTGATTTCAAATCTCTACATAATGCTGCTCCCACCTATCTATCCTCCCTTATACACAAGTATGTCCCGTCTAGGCCCTTACGATCTGCTGAAGACTTACGTATATTTTCTGTACGTACTCCCACCTCTGATGCTCGCCTTCAAGATTTTTCGAGGGCTGCACCGTTCCTGTGGAACTCGCTTCTCTCCTCCGTTAGATGCTCACGCAGTCTCCACTCCTTCATAAAATCGTTAAAAACCCACTTCTTCATAAAAGCGTATCAAATTAAACCGTTAATAGCTCCTGACTGTGACTTTTGTGTCATTTTACCCCACTCCCTCTAGCATGTAAGCTCATTGAGCAGGGCCCTCAACCCCTCTGTTCCTGTGTGTCCAACTTGTCTGGTTACAACTACATGTCTGTTTGTCCACCCATTGTAAAGCGCTGCGGAATTTGACGACGCTCTATAAATATCATAATAATAATAATAATCAGATTATCTAGCCAAGGTAACCATTTCTCATCAAATTTTAAGTGGCTAACATATTGAAAAGATATTCCCCTTTCCATATCGTTTTGGTATTTAAGCAGCACTTGGGTCCAAGATGGAGTCTTTTTCTGTAGCCAATATTTGATATTTCTATTTTTATGGCCATCATAAGTTGGATTAATAAATATCTATTTTGAGTTGAGAATCTTCTTAAATTAAAATTTATCTTCCAAATATTCTCCCACTAAATCTGATATAACTCTAAATGCTTTATTCTATTTAGAATTTTTGGTACCCTATGCCATTGATGAATAATTTTATAATGGAGCTCTAAGATATTTAAACAATGTAATGATTTTTTAACTTCTTGAATTGATCTATACCACTGCTCTAACTCGATTGTGAGACCCACTTTCTTGTTCCCAGTTTTTCCAGGCTTTTGGTTTAGACTCTTTTTCTTCCTCTCTTAATATTTCATACCAAGTAGATATCGATTTACGTTTAGTATTATTTTTAAATAGATCATTTAATTTTTTATTTATCCTAGTGTTGTCATAAAGCAGATGGTTATCCAAATAATTTTTAATTCTTAGGTATGAGAATAACTCTCTTGAATTAAGGACAAGACTTAACTGAAGATATGAAAAATACCTTATTTTATTCAATTCTAATAGATCATCTATTTTAGTTGAACCAAATTTGATCCAATTACCTAAATTTAGGTCATTAATATTATATTCCATTGTCTTAATTGGACTATACTTAGAAATTTTATTTAAAATGTGATTTATTTTACTGTATTTTTACCCAAATTTCATAGATATCTTTTATGTATGAAGTTTCTATGTTGGAGATGAATTTTGCACTAGCCCCAGTGTCAATACATAACATATTAGAAAGATCTTTTGAATTACACAGAAAAGATTCAATTTTATACCAAGGCTCTTCTATTGTGGCTGGGCCCTGCCATCTCCACAGATGGTATAGCCTAGAGGCTTCATAATATTTAATAAGATTTGGGACAGCCAGGCCACCCTTACTGAAAAATATATGCAAATATATATTATTATTATTTATTATTATTTTTAACTGTTACTTATTTTTCCCCTCTATTGGTCACTTCTCACTTTCTCTATGAATAAAATCAACAATTAGTGTCTGTCCTCTAACTGTCAGCTTTTTTTCCCACCAATCGTCTTTTATTTTGGCGCCATGGATGAAACTCTGAATCACAAAACAAATGAATTGGATACATATTGTGTTTCAGAGTTTGGGAATCAAATTTTTCAAAATTATGATGAACATTGTTCAAAAGTGTTGAACCATCACACTCAAAACTGGGTTGTTTGTAACCAACAGATATGGACCTTTTACTCACTTTGCAGATGCATATCAGCTACATGTCACCCCACACCCTGTCCCCACACACACACCCTCACAGCCACACACACACACCCTGTTACCTTTACACACACACACCCTGTTACAGCCCCCCCACACACCTTATACATTCACAATGAACCCCTATTTATTTTCACTTTGGGTGTTAGTGGGGGCCTCATGTTTGAGTTTCACCTTAGGCCTCACAAAGTCTAGAGCTGCTACTGTCTGGAATCATCACCCAACTACCTGAATTCCTTAAGCCATCATTCCCCTTAAAATTATAGCAGTCACATATTAATCAAACTCAAAATTTCAATGGGAGTCACACAAATTTGGTAGATGACCAATTAGCAAAATAAATTAACCTGCTTTTTATTACACAATGTTTCATCTATATAAATCCAATGGTAAAGCAACGCCATTTTATTTTTTTAATTTTTTTACTAAACCTTATTCATCACATTGCCTCTAAAGTGTCCCTGTTTGCCATAAAAATGTGTGTTTTATTTTTTTTATTGCTTCTTTTTTGATTTTACATAAGCACAATACATCTGTTTCTAAGTAGACCAAACAAGCCCAATTAAAAAATAATCTTTCCATTATACTGGAGCAATTCTAATCATTTGTATTATATTCTTCTTTTCCAAGTTGTTTTACATTCTTCTTCAATACTTTTATTTATATAGTGTTACTTTTATTTTTAGTTTTGTTTTATAGTTGCAATGTTTTTCAAAGATATTTACTCGGCTGAGAATTCAATGTGAATTTAAAGTGAATTTTAAATTTAAGGGCTGAGTAGCTGCGCTGACAGCATAAACAACTGAGATCATTTTTCCAGTTGAGTTATTTCAACCTTAAATATAAGATTTACTTTGAATTCAGACTTTAGTGATTTACTGAATTGATGTAATCAGAAAAAAAAGGTGTAGGGAACATATGGATCATTCAACACAGAATTTATTTGGAAATGGAGCAGGTAATGTTTCAGATTTGCAATAGGGCAGGCTTCCCAAAACTCCAGATGTTGCTGAACTACATTCCATAGAATCATGGGAGTTGTAGTTCAGCAACATCTGGCGGGCCAGTTTTTGGGGAAGCCTGCAATAGAGCCTTTTTCAAAACTTTTTGATGGTTTAAAAGGACTCTGTTGCAGATTTAAAACATTGCCTGCTCTGTTTTCAAATAAGGACTGCTTTGGATGATCCATGTGTGCCTGGCAGGGGATTTGCTAGGTTCAAGAAACACATAAAGTTTGAGAAGAAAGCAAAATGTGACAACCCCTACATTAACAGAGAGGTTAGGCTACATCATGACAACCTAAAAAGGAGAGGCTATCTCCCTTCCTCTGTACTCATAAACAGCACACTGTTTATTGAAAGCATAGTAGAAACAAGAACATGCTGCACAACTAGGTATTTAATGTGATCTCGTCATGCCGCCTAATTACTAGAGGTTTGTTCAGTAGAGCTCTTAACATCCCTTTTTTCTTTTTATAAGAAAATTAAAAATAAACAATAACGTCAACCTGCACTGTCTACTATTTGCAGGGTTCTGGGGCTAAAGAGTCCCACAAACAGGGATTGGTCTTCAGCCCCCAAAGTGAATCCAAAGCAATGTATTTAGTATCTTTGCTGATCTATTGTATGGAAGCTATAACTCCAGTCTGAGAGGCATCTTATGATTAATTCTACTTTATTTTAAGTGAGCATAGTCCCTAAGAAATGCTTTTATTTAAAAAATGTATATTAACATAATTTGAAGATTACTATGCATACATTTATAGTTGTACGTATAGATAAAAGAAAAAAATAAAGAATTTTCACATTGTCCATTTTCTACAGGCATTGTGAAGAAAATAGAAAACCTCAGTCTCAAGACAATTAATATATATGAAGTACTATTTTTCATGTTGTTTTCTTTAAATCACTGGGCTTACTTTCTTTCCCATTTTTACAATGTTTATTAGCATATAAATTAGACTAAGTTCTGTTCTCTTTTTCTCATCATTTATATGTATCTGAAGCCTGACACCTGCCTCGGACACTTTTTAGAAAAAGTGCATAATTTATTATTTGTCAGTTTTTGCTACTTTCTTTTACACAAATTGTCATGAAAAATATGTTCTGAAACTTAAACACAATGTATAGAAAGGATGCAAAATACAAGTTACTTATAAGTATAAATTATGATGATGTATACTGGGGAAATAATGGTTTTATCTGAATTAAAAAAAAAAAAAAAATAACTTACACAATTATTCACTGAAATCTGAATGTCCCCAATTTGGATTATAATAATAATCTAGTAAAATCTGGGGAGTCGGTATATTTCTACGTCCAGAGATCTATCCAGATATTTACCTGAATATAGTTAAAAATATTGGAATTTTCTCAATGTTGAAATGTTGTCTTTCAATTTCCTAACGTTTCCACTGGGTTTTCTTTCATCTGATTGACTAGTTTTCAAAATTATCAGGCGAAAGGATAACCGACTGGTTTGACGGTTCCAGCTAATTAGATTTCCTTTTACGAAGGGCTTGTTAAGAGCAAAAACTGTTTATTCTTGATGTGGCCATTAGAGTTGGCAGGACCCTATTTTGTTTTTGATTTGTACTGCCCCAGTAAAGATTAGGTGGTGTATGTCCCATACACGTCCCAGACATTCCCTGGCATGTTGATGGAGGGAGCCATTGGACCTTCCCTTGAGTATTGAAGATCAATTTGACCTATTGTGCTTTTGTAAAGTATTCAGACCCCTTTTGTTCACTATTTTATGTTGCAGCCTTGGATATTTGTTTAAATATGTTTTTCACTTCAATTTAAAAACATATTTTTGAAAACATTGTATTAAACTAATTTAATTAACAGACGTGTAATACTCATGATCAATTAAAGCCTGAAGTCTTTATAGTTATGATGCAACAAGCTTTGCACATTTAGATTTGGATAGTTACTGCCATTCATCTCAGATTTGATCCTTGATGGACATTATTTTAATGTCTCTCTAGAGATGTTTGATTAGGTTCAATTCCGGGCTCTGGCTCGGACATTCAAGGACATTCCCAGAGTTGTGCCTAAGCCACTCTTGAGTTGTCTTGGTTGTGTGCTTGTGGTCATTGATGTGTGAAAGGATGAACCTTCGTCCCAGTCTGAGTTTCTGGGTGCTCTGTACCAGGTTTTCATTAAAGACATCTCTGTATTTTGTTGCATTTAGGTTTCCCTAAACCCTTACTAGTCTCCCAGTCCCTGCCACAGAAAACCTCCCCAAAAGCATGATACTACCATGAAAATAAGTTACTGTTGGGATAGTATTGCACAGATGATGAGCCTTGGCTAGTTTCCACCATACATTACGCTTTGAATTGAGGCCAAATAGTTCAATCTTCATTTCATGAGGCCAGAGAATCTTGATTCTTAAAGTAATGGGCTTAAATATGTGGACAATGTGAGCTTCAAATGAAGTAAAGGATGGGGCAGGAAGGATAGGTTGAAAAGTACAATGAGAGGAGAGAAGGATGCCTACACCGCCACCTTTACAGTTGAGTCTGGGAGTGTGAGAGAATTGTAGTCCACCGAAACTTAAAGAAGCTGGAGTAGTGGTATCAGAAGGGGACAGCCAGGTCTCATTGAGTGCCAGAAGTGTGAGGGAATTAGAGGTGAAAAGGTTGTGAATTATTATTATTATTATTATTATTATGATATTTATAGAGCGCCGTCAAATTCCGCAGCGCTTTACAATAGGTGGACGAACAGACATGTAGTTGTAACCAGACAAGTTGGACACACAGGAACAGAGGGGTTGAGGGCCCTGCTCAATGAGCTTACATGCTAGAGGGAGTGGGGTAAAATGACACAAAAAGGTAAGGATAGTATTAGACTAATGACAGTTGCAGAAGAGGAATCAGTCAGGAGCTATTAACAGTTTAATGGATACGCTTTTATGAAGAAGTTGGGTTTTTAACGATTTTTTGAAGTAGTGGAGACTGGGTGAGCATCTAACGGAGGAGGGAAGCGAGTTCCACAGGAACGGTGCAGCCCTCGAGAAATCTGGAAGGCGAGCATCAGAGGTGGGAGTACGTACAGAAGATAGACGTAAGTCTTCAGCAGAGCGTAAGGGCCTAGACGGGACATACTTGTGTATAAGGGAGGATAGATAGATAGACAGCATTATGTAGAGATTTGAAAGCAAGAACCAGAATTTTAAATTGAGCTCTATATTTTATAGGAAGCCAATGTAGGGATTGACAGAAGGGTGAGTCATGGGAGGTGCGTGCGGACAGGAAGATGAGCCTTGCCGCCGCATTCATTATGGACTGTAACGGCGCTAGTTGGGAGCACGTAAGACCACTGAGAAGAGGATTACAGTAGTCAAGGTGAGAAAGGACAGTGGAATGGACCAACACCTTAGTCGCATCTGGCGTTAAGTAGGGGCGGATGCGCGCAATGTTTTTTAGATGGAAATGACAGGATTTGGCGATAGAGTGAACATGAGGCTTGAAGGAGAGGTCGGAGTCAAAGAGAACACCTAGGCAGCGAGCCTGCATGGTGGAGCTGATGGTAGCACCGTTGACTTGGAGGGAGACAGACACAGGAGTAACAACACTTGAGGGAGGAAAGACCAAAATTTCAGTTTTGGTCAAGTTTAGTTTAAGGAAGTGGGCAGCCATCCAGTTAGAAACAGCAGAGAGGAAGTCAGAGACACTAGTCAAGAGGGACAGGGAGAGATCAGGAGAGGACAGGTAGATTTGTGTGTCATCTGCATAGAAATGATATTGGAAGCCAAAGGAGCTAATGAGTTTACCAAGGGAGGCAGTATAGATAGAGAACAGTAGGGGACCAAGGAGTGAACCTTGGGGGACACCAACAGAGAGGAGTTGAGGGGAAGAAGCAGAGCCAGAGAAAGAAACACTGAAAGAGTGCTGGGAGAGGTAGGAGGAGCACCAGGAGAGAGCAGTATCTTGCAGACCGATATTGCGCAGGATGAGAAGAAATGGCTGTTGATTTAATATAGGAGGATAAACTGCAGCGTATTTGGATGAGGTTTGCATGGTGTCTAGTTGTATTAGTGTGAACATATAAAGTGAGGGGCCCTGGGTTGGGAGACATGTCACTAGCTGCTAGAAGTAGGAAGAGAGATAGTGACATGAGGTGTGAAAGGGCTTTATGTGGGCGTGGTCTACGATGATATTGGGTGGGAGCAGGAAAGAAAGAATAGAGAAATGAGTGCAGGGCATGAGATGAGAAGGGGGAGTGTAACAGAGATGGATTTATGTGGGTGTGATTGAGTTGTTGAGGGAAGTAGGTGTAAGAAGATATGTTGATGCAGAGGGAGAGGAGAGAAAAGGAGAAGAAGAAAAGATAGAGCGTTGCTCAGATGAGTAAGTACTTTGAGAAAAGCAGAATGAGCAGAAGTAAGCAGAATGAGGACTGGGTGTTAGCGGTAAAGGGAGTGTAGGAGTGTTCTGATTGCAGGTAATATAATGGTTGGTAGACTTATCTACTACTTAATACAAAGGCTATTACCTTCTTTGTCATTTTCTGATGACTTAGTATCATTGTCTATTTGTAGTATGCAGATGTGGTTATTCCACCTGGCACCAGTGAAACAAAATAAAATGTAAATAAAGATACAACTTGACTTATAGGACACAGCCTCCCAGGGTTACCTCCCAGATGGTAACCACCCACAACAGATTTGTATATATACAAAGTTTAGGGATCTTGCTTGTGAACTTAAAGATAAAAAAATAATAACATTTTAATAGTATTAAAATATGGTTGTTCTACGTGTTTTGTTCTCACATGAGAACTTCATATAGATAATAAAAATCTGACACAGAAAAAAATCACATCCTATATGACCTTCCCCATAGTTCTCTCTATATAGGGCTAACACCTAAATCATCATTGGTAGAGTGGTGGGCGTCCTCTCTTCTGACCTCTGGATGTGTTGGTGCATTGCTTGTAACAGCCATCTTCACTTATCGTTGATTCCTTTTCCCGCCCGTAATTTCTTAAGTCCGTCAGAACTACTATGACGCACTTCCATGCGTTCCATGTCTGGATGTTAACCAAGATAGCCATGCGTTCCAGACTCGTGTGTATCTAAGTGCAAACTTCCCCTAGTATTCTCGCAAAAGAGAAATAAACTTTATCTAAAAGTAAACTTGCGTTAATGTTCGATCTCTCTTTAATATAAATGAATTTGCCAAAAATGTGAATAGAATGAATGAATGTGCGAAAAATAATATCACTAAAGCCCTAATCTTAATATTTTATACCTTAATTTATTTGTATAAATGTAGTAAAATAATTGTTATCTTTTTACATTCTGATTTGTAACTTCAATAAATCCTTAATAATCGAACTACAAATATCTAAAAACTATAAATGATTAAATTTATTTCAAGGTGAAACATATCTCGAAAGAGGAAAGAACATTTTCCTATTAGATGGAATAATACATTTACTAAATCCTAGTCCTTTTAATTAAAGGCTATACATATTATCTGTTGTGCTTCTTGTGCTTTGTTGGTGGACATAGGCTTCTTGCTTCCTCTTCCATCTATAAACAACGAATTAAACAATAATAGACAAAATGATGATTCATATATATATATATATATATATATATATATATATATATATATATAAAACTCTGTGACATTATGCTATAATGTATACCCATTTGGAATATCTACTAAACCGATTTTATTTTTATTTTCAATTTGATTTGGAAGTTTGGTATATCCACATATTTATTCAGCTCTTAAATAGGTATTTGATAATTTTGATCCTAATATAGAGAATGACATAAAGAAAATGTCTTAAAGGAAAAAAATAAACTGTAATAAAGGGATTAAATGTATATTTCTGACAGAGGCAATTAACTTAGGAAACATATTAAATCTATATCGACGTTTAATCATTTTGGAGTTAATGTCTGCATTTTGTATATCCAGTATGTTTCCCTTTGTGCCAATTTTTTGTCTCTATTTCCTCGTCTCCAATGGTGCAAGATAGTTTCTATATCGACACCACTAAGACCCTTTAATTTAAACTGAGGGGAGTTATTACAATGTAATGGAACATAATGTGTTTTTAAATCTTTTTTAATATTATTAATGTGTTCCAACAGTCGGACTTTTAATATCCTCTTTGTGTGACCTAAATACTGTGTGTCAGGTATAGCATGGCATGTAATTTATCGCCGGAACCCACTTCCGGGTTCACGGCGCTCAGCCCCGCCCCTTTCTCTGACGCGGTCCCTCCACGATACTTAGGAGGACCGCGCCAGATTCAAAGGGCTGAATTATTCGCACAGGTGCTGCATGAAGATCAGCTGCTCTACTTCTGATCCTACCTGCCACTTCTATACCTCGGCTAGTAAACGGATTTCTACCTTCTCCACTTCTCCTCGGCTAGTAAACGGATTTCTACCTTCTCCACTTCTCGACCTCGGCTTGTAAACGGATTTCTACCTTCTCCACTCCTAGACCTCGGCTTGTAACTCTGAATTCTACCTTCTCCACTCCCAGACCTCGGCTTGTTAAAACGGACTTCCCCACTCTCCACTCCTAGTTCTCAGCTTGTTGAAACGGACTTCTAATTTCTCCTTCATTGGGTGAATTAACCCTTCCAGTGCCAGAACTGCCTTTAAGTTAAGTAATACTTTTACCAAACAAGTCAATTACTATTATTTATATTACACAGTATCTAAAACTCACTAAAGTGTCACTTTGTCTAATTATTCCTCTTACTCATAAGGGATTGCTACAAAGCCTAATTTTACCTACATGGATATTTAAAGGTACAGTGACCATAGTTTCATACCAATATAAAAGGAGGTGAACCTTATTGTTGTTGCAACCAAGAAATGCTGCAGTTGAGTTCCAATTAAAGAAATATTACAAAATAAATATTACAGAATAATTCAGCCCACTTCAATGGAACCAGCAGATATTAACTCTCAAGTTTCTGCCCTAACCAATAGAGTGGATACGATTGCTCAAGGGTTACAGGAACTGCAAATTACAAATGAGAGAATATTAACCTATGTTAGAGACATTCAAGGTCATCTTCCTCATGCCGCTCTTCAATCGGCTGGTGATCCTGCTGTCTGTAATCCAGAAAAATTTCATGGAGATAGAACAAAGTACAGAGAGTTTTTGAATTCTTGCAAACTACTAATTGCTTTAAAACCTAGATCTTATCCCACCGAAAGATCCAAAGTCTGTTCAGTGATCTCTTTTTTAAGAGGTGAACCTATGGCATGGGCCCATTCCTTTTTGGAAAATGATGATCCCATATTGGATTCATTGGATGAGTTCTTTGAAGCTATGTCTTTATTATATGAAGATCCTTTTAAACAAACTACTGCTGATTTAACCATCAGAACATTACACCAAAAGAATAGACCTGTTGAAGATTATATTGCAGAATTCAAAAGATGGGCTACAGAAACCCAATGGAATGACATTACTTTACGCAATCAATTCCGTCTCGGATTATCTGAAGCTGTGAAAGATGAACTCTCTCGTACAGAACTTCCTCCTACCTTAAATGCATTGATTCAACTGTCTATCAGTATTGATAGACGTCTAAGAGAAAGAAAAGCTGAAAGGGTTCTTACTAATTCTACCTGGAGAAAACCTTTCACTACTCTAAAACTACCTGAAAAAATTCCTCCACAAACTGAACCTATGGAAGTAGGTATAATAAAAAGTCCTCTTACTTCTGAAGAAAGAATAAGAAGGAGACAACTAAACTTATGTATGTATTGTGCTTCGAATGAACATCTAATTTCCGAATGTCCTCTACTGAAACATTCAAAAGGTGGTAAGCTTCATTCATCTACCTCTATATTGAACGTTTTTCAAAAAAGAAAAGCATCTACTTATTTTTCTATATCTCTCATATTACAGTGGGATACAAAAAGAATCGTGACTGAGGCCATCATTGATTCTGGTGCTAATGGAACTTTTCTTGATTTTTCTTTTGTTTCAAAAAATAAAATTCCTTGTGTTCAAAAAACCAATTTTATTCCAATCAGAGTTATTGACGGTTCATTTATATCCTCAGGACCCATCAAAGATGAAACAATCCCTCTAAGAATGATTACCAACAACGTACATTTCGAATTCATTACATTTGATATTATTAAATCTCCACTTTATCCCGTCATTCTAGGAATTAATTGGTTAAAAAACCATGATCCTTTAATTAAGTGGTCTCCCTTCTCCATCTCCTTTGCTTCTGATTTCTGTAAAAAAACGTGCTTACAACACATTCCTATTCTCCAAACTACTGTAGAACCAGTTATACCTCCATTCTACTCCGATTTTGCAGATGTCTTTTGTAAAAAAGAAGCGGAAACACTTCCTCCTCATCGGGTATATGATTGCCCAATAGATCTCATACCCGAGCTCCTATTCCTTATGGTCATATTTATCCACTCTCTGAAAAGGAGTTAGAAATTTTAAAAGAATATCTTAATGAAAATTTACGCAAAGGGTTCATCAGACCCTCGACCTCCCCAGCTGCTTCTAGTATTTTCTTTGTGAAGAATAAAGACCAAACCATCCGTCCTATTATAGATTACAGAGCCTTAAATAAAATAACTATTAAAAATCGTTATCCTCTTCCACTAATAAATGAATTAATTGAAAGGTTAAGAACTGCAACTATATTCACTAAACTCGACCTTCGAGGCGCATATAACCTCATTAGAATAAAACAGGATGATGAATGGAAAACCGCCTTCCGGACAAGATATGGTCTCTACGAATATCTAGTGATGCCTTTCGGGCTCTGTAATGCCCCTGCAACGTTTCAACATTTTATCAATGATATCTTTAGAGATCTTCTGGATGTATGTGTTATTATCTACTTAGATGATATCTTAATATATTCTAACAATTTGGATGAACATAGGAAACATGTTAGATGGGTTCTATCTAGACTGAGAACTCATAAATTATACGCTAAACCAGAAAAATGCCTTTTTGAGGTTACTGAATTCTCTTTTCTAGGATACATTATTTCACCTCATTCTTTGAAGATGGATAATTCCAAAATCAAATGTATTATTGATTGGCCTGCTCCTACTACTACAAAAGAATTACAACGTTTTCTTGGATTTGCAAACTTCTATAGAAAATTTATTAGAAACTATTCGGATGTATCACATCCTCTTAACCTCCTCAACAGTAGTAAACGTCCTTTTAATTGGAATAAAGATGCTCAAACAGCCTTCGACGAATTAAAAAAAAGATTTACAACTGCACCTATTCTACAACTACCTAATCCAACATTCCTATATGTTCTTGAAGTTGATGCATCAGATGCAGCCATCGGAGCAGTTCTTTCTCAACAAAAGACTCCACAAGATCCACTTCATCCAGTTGCCTTTTTTTCAAGATCCTTGAGCTCTGCTGAAAAAAATTATCCTATTGGTGAAAAAGAATTATTAAGTGTTAAAGCTGCCTTCGAAAATTGGCGTCATCTTCTGGAAGATACAAAACAACCTATAATAGTTTATACTGACCATAAAAATCTTGAATATCTCTATACTAACAAAACCCTTACAGCTAGACAAGTTAGATGGAACCTATTCTTTAACCGATTTAACTTCCAATTAATATACAGACCTGGAAATAGAAATAAAAAGGCTGACGCTCTTTCTCGAATTCCTTCTAAAACTACTACTGATGATTATCCTTCTACCAAAATAATAGGAATCCTCTCTTCTCTTCATGATGACATAAAGAATTTGAATCAGAAGGATCTTGAACTTCCCAAAACACCTATACTAACAAAAAAGGATGGTCTATTTTATTTTAAAAATAGAATTTATATTCCTCCCATTCTTAGGAATAAATTACTTAAGATGGTTCATGATTCCCCCCTAGCTGGACATCCTGGAATAAAGAAAACACTTGAACTAACTTCACGATATTATTGGTGGCCTCGCCAGGATAGAACCATTGCATTATATGTCAAAACATGTCCTATCTGTCAAAGGTCTAAACCAGAACATAATCAACCTTTTGGATTACTACTTAACTTACCTATTCCAGAAAAACCTTGGCAATCCATTTCTATGGATTTTATCGTTGATCTTCCACCTTCTCAACATTTCACCACTATTCTTGTCGTTGTGGATCGCTTCACAAAAATGTCCCATTTCATTTCTTTAAAAAAATTACCCTCCTCTGTAGAATTGTCTAAGGTCTTTATTGACAATATTGTGAAACTTCATGGTCTTCCTGAAGAAATTATTTCTGATAGGGGGACACAATTTACCTCCAAATTCTGGAAAGAGATGTGTCTCTCCCTTCAAATTCAACGCAAACTCTCTTCCGCTTATCATCCCCAAACTAATGGGCAAACAGAAAGGGTTAATCAATGTTTGGAACAATATCTTCGATGTTATTGTTCATACCTCCAAGATGACTGGACCACATGGTTACCTATGGCCGAATTTTCTTACAATAATACCATTCATTCTAGTACGAAAATGACTCCTTTCTTCTCCAACTATGGTTTTCATCCGTCTTCATTCCCCATCCAAACCATTACTTCATCCAATCCTACTGTTACATCAAAAAATGAATTTATGTCTTCTCTATTTTTCAAATTACGGGAGAATCTTCAACTCGCCCAAAATAACCAGAAAAAGTTTTTTGACAATAATAGAAGAATTCCCCCTCCTTACAAGGTAGGGGATCTTGTCTGGCTCTCTTCAAGGAATATTACCACAAGCCGTCCTTCAAAGAAATTGAGCTCTCTTTTTCTTGGTCCCTTTCAAGTAATTACTATCATTAATGATAACGTTGTTAAACTAAAACTTCCTCCAAGTTTTAAACTTCATCCAGTATTCCATGTCTCCTTACTTAAACCACACATCCCTGATCCTTTTTATAGGGAAATAGTAACAACTCCTGAACCTATCATTGTCCAAGGTGAAGAAGAATATGAAATTCACAAAATTTTGGATTCTCGTGTCCACCGTGGCTCCTTACAATACCTTATCAGATGGAAAGGTTATGGAGTTGATGAAGACACTTGGGAAGATTCATCTAATGTACATGCTAGGAGGTTAGTTACTGCCTTTCACAAACGCTATCCCTCCAAACCGAAATAGTGCACCCAGAGGATGCCCCATGGGAAGGGGGTACTGTCAGGTATAGCATGGCATGTAATTTATCGCCGGAACCCACTTCCGGGTTCACGGCGCTCAGCCCCGCCCCTTTCTCTGACGCGGTCCCTCCACGATACTTAGGAGGACCGCGCCAGATTCAAAGGGCTGAATTATTCGCACAGGTGCTGCATGAAGATCAGCTGCTCTACTTCTGATCCTACCTGCTCCACTTCTATACCTCGGCTAGTAAACGGATTTCTACCTTCTCCACTTCTCGACCTCGGCTTGTAAACGGATTTCTACCTTCTCCACTCCTAGACCTCGGCTTGTAACTCTGAATTCTACCTTCTCCACTCCCAGACCTCGGCTTGTTAAAACGGACTTCCCCACTCTCCACTCCTAGTTCTCAGCTTGTTGAAACGGACTTCTAATTTCTCCTTCATTGGGTGAATTAACCCTTCCAGTGCCAGAACTGCCTTTAAGTTAAGTAATACTTTTACCAAACAAGTCAATTACTATTATTTATATTACACAGTATCTAAAACTCACTAAAGTGTCACTTTGTCTAATTATTCCTCTTACTCATAAGGGATTGCTACAAAGCCTAATTTTACCTACATGGATATTTAAAGGTACAGTGACCATAGTTTCATACCAATATAAAAGGAGGTGAACCTTATTGTTGTTGCAACCAAGAAATGCTGCAGTTGAGTTCCAATTAAAGAAATATTACAAAATAAATATTACACTGTGCTGCTCACGGGCATTGCTTGAAGTATACTACATAGTCAGTTTGGCAATCAATGTGTGATTTAATGGGAAAACTCTGTTCAGTTATAGAGCTCACAAAATGAGTTGTTTTAACCATACTAACAAAGGAACATGCCTTACATCGATTGCATCCCTTGAACCCTTTAATTCCCAACGTTGATTTACAAGTTCTTTTAATGGCATAGCTTGGAGCCAAAAGATTATTTGTTTTTATTTTTCTTAAAAATAAGTGATGGCTGTTTGGGTAACAGTTCTCCCAAAATGGTCTTAATCTAACCCTCTTTAATGAATTGAGTGACATCTAGGAAATGTATATCTCTTTGGTTCCATACAGGAGAGAATTTTAAATTATAGTCATTACTGTTTAGATATTGAACAAGAAAGAAGACATTTTCTTTAGACCCTTCCAAAATAATAATTATGTTGTCTATATAATGCCGCCATAGGACCAGGTTGTCCCTCCAGCCATGCCCTGACCACACAAATGGGTCTTTCTACCTACTCATGACGGTGTTGGCATATCTGGGGTCAAACCTGGTACCCATGGCAATACCTTTAATCTACAAATAAAAAGATCCCTAAAAAAAATAAAATAATTGTTACGGTACCCTCAGCATGAAATGCACAAACCGCCGTTTAGTGAATCCTCCCCGTTCGCAATAACACAGGCTGCATGCATATCAGGTACAATCATATGAACCGCAAGCAGGGAAACGCTGTAAACTCACGAACGGGATCCGTACGGGCACTTCACTTCACGAGCTCCAAACTCACGAATCCCAATAGTAGCCGAACGCATTTATCTCCCAAGCGGCTAATAATCCCATCCGGCAGTCTCCAGTCGTCGGTAATAAATCCCCCCAATAATGAGACCAAGCTCTGCATTGGGGGTAAAACATGAACTGGCTTTACTGTGGGCTACCTGCCTGTATTTGTGCAGGTCTCCCACTTGGTGGACACTCCCCTAGGGGACCAAATGGGAGACTGTAACAATAGACAGACATATGGCAGGTTAGGACCCACAGACACAGAATATTCCCAAAATGCATTAGTATTTCCTCCCCTCTGCCCTGGAGATAATTGAGAAGTAATTCAATTATCTCCAGGACAGAGGCAAATCGCCATTTTAAATTCAGCACAGAAAAACATATAAAAATATATAACTTTACATTTGTCGAATGTTATCCATTCGTATCACATATCCCCAGATAGACTGGATCTGAGTGCACATTATTGGCGAATAGCGCTCAGATCCCATACGTATAGTTCAATCGCCATGGAGTCAAAGTCTATTACAGTCTTTCGGTATGCGATTGACTCCATGGGAAGCCTATCTGGGTTAAGTCCATTTGTGCATTTAAAACTCCCGAACGGCCGGTGTTCGTATACTTCCGTCGATTTGAGAAGGGAGATCGGCGGCTTCAGCGGTGTTCGGCTAAAAAAGTGTCCCTTTTTTAGTTCCATGAAATCAATGCTGAACACCGGTGGGTTTTTGCATGGTTTAAAATGGCCGCCGTCTCGTGGTCGACATACGAACGACGATCACCCTGTATTCGGTTTTAATTGAGAAGTGTCTGTGGTTAACCACAACGTTCTAATTGGGATCAAGAGGTTAACCAGCAGCACACTCCTCTTCTGGGTGGCCGTCCGTTTGGTAGTTTGTTCGGCAAAAACATCCATTATACGAACAGAAGCATAATGAGGCGAATGAGTAATTCCACGAAAATGGCAAAACAGACGAACCAGCAATCCTAGTCTATACAGATGGATCTGTCACAATAATTATGTTCTAAGATGAATTTTATACCTGTCAAAATAAATTATTTCAAACCTTTCAAGATCTCTTGATCTTTACTTAGAAAATAATTAATTTCCTCCAATCCCAAATCATGACTAATAATGGGGAACAGCAAAGTCACATCTAGTGAGGCCCAGCTGTATTCACTTCGCCATTCAATATTAGCCATTTCTTGTAGGGATGACTTGGTTTTTCTTGTACATAATAGGGCTTGAATAGGACTTGTTGAGCATATTTTTATAAGTGAGAGTCTATATACCCCGATAGATTAGCCGTCACTGAATCAATGCCACTGATAATGGGGGGTCTTGGCGGGGTGGATAGATTCTTGTGAATCTTGGGGATAAAATACAATTTCGAGGGTGACACCCATAAGGCGCTTTTATCATCTTTACCCGTGAGTGCAACTGAGAATTAGCGTTTTCTATTTACTAGACAATATTGCACTATGTTATAATTTTTCTATCTATAGGTTCACCAGCAAGATCCCTAAACTTTGTATATATACAAATCTATTCACAGTTTACCTACAGTCTAGTGGAAGCGGGTATCCGCCTTAAATTTAGTCATCTGCTTGTTTTCCTTTTTCAAGATTGTTCTATAGATAGGCAAAGATAGGCAATTCTAGATTGACAATGTTTGCCTCTTGCTAGTACTTATAGTCATGTACTCATAATTCATGGATAATATCTATCTACTTTAATACAAAGAGATTGAAGCCCATATAACTTACAATAGCTCATATAGTTTTTCTTGCAGCCAAAGATCATTAGTACCCTGCAAAATATATATATATATATATATATATATATATATATATATATATATAATTTTGTGATTAGCCAGAACATTTCCAGGTTATGTGACTGTCATTAATCTAGTATTGTGGGGTAAGGAATAGAAAGAGGTGTAGCACAAAATGATGCATTGAGCTATACAATTAGTCTGTAGTCTTCACCTGTAATCGCAAATCAGATATTATTTACGTGGTGATATGTTTGCGATAATGGGACACTACCCATGTCATCACTGGTGTTTAGTGTGGCTATGTTTGCTACCTGTTTTAGAATTGTAAAATAGGTTTTAAAAGCTCTATCAATCACTTCTTCGTGCAAACAACATGATTTGTAACATCATATCTAATTAAGTAGGAAAATATGAATATATACTATTGGGCAATTTAAGGTTTTATATGTATGAAATATAGATATAATAATACCTGGTGATTAGTGATGTCGCGAACATGAAATTTTCGGTTCGCGAACGGCGAACGCGAACTTCCGCAAATGTTGCTAACCGGCGAACCGCGCGAACCGCCATTGACTTCAATGGGCAGGCGAATTTTAAAACACACAGGGGCTCTTTCTGGCCACAATAGTGATGGAAAAGTTGTTTCAAGGGGACTAACACCTGGACTGTGGCATGCCGGAGGGGGATCCATGGCAAAACTCCCATGGAAAATTACACAGTTGATGCAGAGTCTGGTTTTAATCCATAAAGGGCAGAAATCATCTAACATTCCTAAATCACAATCAATATGGATTGACACCTGACATATGACATATTGACACCTTGACATATGGATTGACACCTGTCCTCAGAGCCCCTGATGCACACGGACACAGAGCAGAATAGAGACTGGTCCCCCTACATAGGGTCACTTGGCACATATGGATTGACACCTGTCCTAAGGATCCCTGATACACACTGACACAGAGCAGAATAGGGACTGTTCCCCTACATAGGGTCACTTGGCAGATATGGATTGACACCTGTCCTAAGGATCCCTGATACACACTGACACAGAGCAGAATAGGGACTGTTCCTCCTACATCAGGGTCACTTGGCAGATATGGATTGACACATGTCCTAAGGATCCCTGATACACACTGACACAGAGCAGAATAGGGACTGTTCCTCCTACATAGGGTCACTTGGCAGATATGGATTGACACCTGTCCTCAGAGCCCCTGATACACACTGACACAGAGCAGAATAGAGACTGTTCCCCCTACATAGGGTCACTTGGCAGATATGGATTGACACTGTCCACAAGGACAAGCTGCAGACTTCCTGGCAGGGCCCATACAAGGTGGTAGAGCAGGTTTGTGATACCACCTTTGTGATCGGTGCAGTCACAGGCACGGGAGGCAAGCGCATGCTCCATGTGAACAACCTCAGACGCCTATCCTATGCCCCGGATAGACGAGCTCCTAGACAAAATGGCCAGAGGCCAGTACCTCACCACAATAGATCTGTGCAAGGGGTACTGGCAAATTCCATTAGCCGAGGATGCCATCCACAAGTTGGCATTTGTCACCTTGTTTGGCCTGTATCAGTTTAAGGTCATGCCATTCGGGATGAAGAATGCCCCGGCTAACTTTCAGAGGATGGTAGATCGGCTACTGGATGGGTTTCAGGAGTATGCCTGCGCCTACTTGGATGATATATCCATTTTTAGCTGCTCTTGGCCCGAACACCTGACCCACATAGGAGCCGTACTAGACCGGATTAGGGAGTACGGACTGACCCTAAAGCCCAGTAAGTGCCATATAGGAACGCGTAAAAACCTCCCCAAGATAGTAGTATGGGTCCCAGAGTGTGAACAGGCCTTCCAACAGCTCAAGACGGCGCTCATTAAATCACCTGTACTTTCTGCTCCTGATCCAACTAAACACTTTCTCGTCCATACAGACGCTTCTATGTTTGGATTGGGAGCAGTACTGAGCCAAGTCGGAGCAGATGGTGGCGAGCAACCCGGGGCTTATCTAAGCCGGAAACTTTTGCCCAGGGAAGTAGATACACTGCCATTGAAAAGGAGTGCATGGCGGTGGTGTGGGCCCTCAAAAAGCTGCAACCTTACTTGTATGGACAACCGTTTACCTTACTCACAGATCACAACAAATTTGGGGCACTGCGCGTGCAATCTAATGTGCCACCAGATAGGAGTGGTGTGTTTAGTACTATTCTTATCAGTTTAATCCCTGTTACGTCCCTATCCGTTGATGTGGAGCAAGACGCAGCAGCAGAAGAGGACTCAGCCGAGGAGGTTATGGAAGAGGATGGAGTAGGAGGAGTAGAGGAGATGGCAGCAGGCCTGCCTGCAAGTCATGGCGGTGTCACCAACTCCTCTGCAGAGCCACGCATTCCATGCTTGGCAGCCGTCAGCAGGTTTGCCCAATGCGCAGTGTAGGTGATATACCTGCCCTGACCATGCTTTACAGACCAGGTATCAGTGGTCAGATGGACCCTTGCCCCAACACTGTGTGCCAGACATGCCATTATTTCCTTTTGCACAATCGAGTACAGGTTGGGGATTGCCTTTTGTGAAAATAAATTTCGTCCGGGTACCAGTGAGTGAGTGGTGGCACTGGGCACAGTCTCCACTGTGAGCCTGACACACCTGCTGGCAAACAACTAACTGCTATTCAATCTATAACAGTGAAAAAAGTATTTTGTTTTTAAATGCAAGCTCTTATGACACCAGATATGAGTGGCACTGTAAACTGGCAGAGTACACGCTGTAGGGCTGACACACCCGCTTGAAGACAACTAACTGCTATTCAATCTATAACAGTGAAAAAAGTATTTTGTTTTTAAATGCAAGCTCTTATGACACCAGATATGAGTGGCACTGTAAACAGGCAGAGTACACGCTGTAGGGCTGACACACCCGCTTGAAGACAACTAACTGCTATTCAATCTATAACAGTGAAAAAAGTTTTTTGTTTTTAAATGCAAGCTATTATGACACCAGATATGAGTGGCACTGTAAACTGGCAGAGTACACGCTGTAGGGCTGACACACCCACTTGAAGACAATTAACTGCTATTCAATCTATAACAGTGAAAAAAGTATTTTGTTTTTAAATGCAAGCTATTATGACACCAGATATGAGTGGCACTGTAAACTGGCAGAGTACACGCTGTAGGGCTGACACACCCGCTTGAAGACAACTAACTGCTATTCAATCTATAACAGTGAAAAAAGTTTTTTGTTTTTAAATGCAAGCAATTATGACACCAGTGAGTGGTGGCACTGGGCCCCGTATCCACTGTTAGCGTAACACACCCGCTTAAGGACACTGACTGCTATTCAATCTATAACAGTGAAAAAAGTTTTTTGTTTTTAAATCCAAGCTATTGTGACACCAGATATAAGTGGTGGCACTGGGCACCGTATCCACTGTTAGCGTAACACACCCGCTTTAAGGACACTGACCGCTATTCAATCTATAACAGTGAAAAAAGTTTTTTGTTTTTAAATGCAAGCTATTGTGACACCAGTGAGTGGTGGCACTGGGCACCATATCCACTGTAAGCGTAACACACCCGCTTTAAGGACACTGACTGCTATTCAATCTATAACAGTGAAAAAAGTTTTTTGTTTTTAAATGTAAGCTATTGTGACACCAGTGAGTGAGTGGTGGCACTGGGCACAGTATCCACTGTGAGCCTGACACACCCGCTTTGAGACAACTAACTGCTATTCAATCTATAACAGTGAAAAAAGTTTTTTGTTTCTTAAATGCAAGCTATTGTGACACCAGTGAGTGAGTGGTGGCACTGGGCACAGTATCCACTGTGAGCCTGACACACCCGCTTTGAGACAACTAACTGCTATTCAATCTATAACAGTGAAAAAAGTTTTTTGGTTTTAAATGCAAGCCATTGTGACACCAGTGAGTGAGTGGTGGCACTGGGCACAGTATCCACTGTGAGCCTGACACACCCGCTTTAAGGACACTGACTGCTATTCAATCTATAACAGTGAAAAAAGTTTTTTGTTTTTAAATGCAAGCTATTGTGACACCAGATATGACTGGTGGCACTGGGCACCGTATCCACTGTGAGCTTAACACACCCGCTTTAAGGACACTGACTGCTACTCAATCTATAACAGTGAAAAAAGTTTTTTGTTTTTAAATGCAAGCTATTGTGACACCAGTGAGTGGTGGCACTGGGCACCGTATCCACTGTTAGCGTAACACACCCGCTTTAAGGACACTGATTGCTATTCAATTTATAACAGTGAAAAAAGTTTTTTGTTTTTAAATGCAAGCTATTGAGACACCAGATATGAGTGGTGGCACTGGGCACCGTATCCACTGTGAGCTTAACACACCCGCTTTAAGGACACTGACTGCTATTCAATCTATAACAGTGAAAAAAGTTTTTTGTTTTTAAATGCAAGCTATTGTGACACCAGTATCACATTAGCATATTTTAATATGAAATTATTAACTTGACCCCTGGGGACTCTGACCAGTAGATCTCACTCTGTCTCCAGGTATGAAGACCTTAATTAAGACTTTTATTAACATATTGAATAAATGAATTGATCTTTCATTTACCTATACTGGTCACTGTTTACATTACTTTAAGAAATATCTGTCTTTATTTATGGATATTCATTAACCAAAGACAAGTTTGGTTATATATATATATATATATATATATATATATATATATATATATATATATATACATAGATATATATCATTTTATGATATGTATATATCATTTATCCATCTAACCTGTATGAATAATTGATAAAAAAAAATCAAATATATATATATGATTCCTTTTACCCCAATATCAATCAAGTATATTGTATAAAAATTACTATAGCAATCACATATTTTAGGATACATATAAATTTCACACATTTAACTCTCTTCTTCACTCTATTGTTCCTCCTCCACCTACTAACTTGATCGCCTCAGACTTTGCAACTCACTTCACTGACAAGATCTCTACAATCAGGGAAGAGATCTCTCATCTTTCTTCTTCCCCTTACAATACTTCCTATAACCTCACTCCCTCTGCTGTTCTATGTTCATTCGCACCCGCTACAGCGGAAGCAGTTTCTGCACTGCTCCAGTCCTCCCGCCAACCACCTGCTCCCTGGATCCAATTCCCTCCCATCTTTAACACTTATAGAGAAATAAGATGAAGAGTTCCAGGAGATAATAAATTGCAATGAAATAGAATAGTAATACAGTAAATCTCAAATGAAATACAAGAGTGGATTAAATACATATACACTCAGAAAGGAATTTGATAATGAGTCTGGAATGAGTCCATATATAGAGTCCTATTATTGTAGAAATTGTAATTGAAAAAACAACAAAAATCAAAAGGAAGAATATGCACAGCTTAGTGTGATTTTCCCTTTGCTGCATTCTGTGACAACATAAGCCTGTCACACAGGGGTATGCATAGGGATTTAAATTTGTGCCAAAATGGCATTAGAGGTGACATTTGACCTTTATCAAGGTCACATAACTAAGGGAAAAGGTTAAATATACAAAATAATAAATGAAAGATAAAAGGAAACGTAATGATTAAGGATTAATTAAGCTTTAATTACATATATACTTAGTAGTTGTGATGTTTTTGATAGTTAAATCTAGGGTCATTTTCATGATTATAAAGAGCAGTATAAAAAATATTTCCTGTATAGTTTCCAGATGCTCTTAGTGGTGAGCCACTGAAAAGGTATTTATTTATAAAAACAAAGGGTTATAAACATCTGTGCCATGAAAATTGGCAAGGGCTCGATGTACACTTCCAGGCGAACTGGAAAATGTTGGCTGCAAACTACAGATACTGAGGCTTCACCACAAGGTATAAATTATTCAGAAGCCTCAAGCTTAAAAAGGCCAAATATACTTTGCCAAAAATTATCTAAAAAAGTCGGCACGATTATGGAAGAGCATTCTTTGAACAGATAAAACTAAGATCAACTTATACCAACTTCTAATTGGTTATGTGCAGCACTAACGTCCACATTCAGCATATCCACACTGTGTATGAAGACTCTGAATGTTTCCCACAGAGGTGCATTGATTTAATCAGTATGTTTATTTCCAAGCCAGTTTTCTGAATAGGGAGTCACTGATTGAATGAGAGCATCAGCTGATCGCTCTCTGCCAATCAGCAGTGCCACTCCCTAGCAGCACTCCACCTGTTGCTGCCTGGGAGGAGTTGAGATTGGTGCTAGAGGCAACTTTGAGGTTAAACCATTTGCTTTTAAGGTTGATTTTTGCTGCCTAAACTATCCATTTAATCTTAACAAGGATGAAGACATGCTAGTGCAGCCTCCATCATAGGGATTGTTGGTGAGATGTAATAGATGTTAAAACCCTTAATCAGCTTGGGCATGTGCTTTCAAGCCAGTTTCTTTCATGTGATGAAACTGTACTGTAAATACCCACACCTCATATCCAAGCTCAGTACACAGGCACCATAGATAAAAATGAAAAGTGATCAATTAAAATGTAAAAAATAAGGGTCTGCTCTCTAGCAACTATATTAAGCTTTAGTGATTATGGTGCTTGGAGTGCCCGTATAACTTTCTTTAAATACAAGCAAAAAATAAGGTATAACTGCGTTTAATTATATTAGGAATCTAACGTTTTCAAATAATACTTTAGGTGGCAAATATTTGATTCTGCTGTAATATAACAGAGCATTTATGTACATATATTGTATGTTTATTCTAACTATAGACAATGATTTGCTATAACATATTTATTATGCATTGTAATTTGAGCATAAGGAAGTTATATCAATATTTCTAACTCTTACACCTTTATTCTTTTAAAGGGCTGAGCCAGTTCTTTCTCGGATACAAGAAAATCGGAAACGGGTAATTTTGCCTTCTATAGACAATATTAAGCAAGACACATTTGAAGTTCAACGATATCTGAATTCAGCTCATGGATACAGTTGGGAACTCTGGTGCATGTATATTAGCCCTCCCAAGGACTGGTGGGATGCAGGAGATCCATCTCTGCCAATCAGGTCAGTGACGACGAGACATATTTAAAAAATAATACTTCTTTTTATTTTATTTTTATTTATTTTTTTAAGATTGAGATATGAAAAATGTTATCATGACAGTTCTAACATGTCAATGGTCCTGAATGGTTCACAAAAACGTAGTGGCTGCTTTTTTCTTTTTTTCACCCATTGCAATTGTGGATTAACCCTGTTTTATAATTCTAATGCACTTGCGTAATTAATATTCCCATATTGCTCTACTATTATTTTTTACTGCTCGTGTTACAACTCAAATGTATATTAACTGTGGAATATAAGAGTTAATAGTGTATATGCACCTACCAACAAAATGTCAGATATACCAGAAACAACAACAGTTTATTTTTGCACAAAATGTGCCTTTTTCCATTTTAACACTTTGCTTAATAGAGAGTATTGTTCAGAAAATTCTTATTTAGCCTCTCCGAAGATATGTGTATTTTAAGTGTCAAATCTAAATTGCTGGATGGATTGTGGGCACAGAAAAATGACAAGTTGCAAGGAGGGGACTTCTTTCTTTTGGCCCTAATAACTATGTGAAGTAGAGTTACCAAGAAAAACATCCTTGACATCCCGAGTGACAGAGAGAAGCATACAAATTGATATCAAAATTTATTCTTTGGAGTCCTTCATGTCCAGATATGCATATGTGGACCGGAGGTAGCATGTTCTATAAAACATATTTTTTTTTAACTTATATTCAGCATAGGTAAATGATGCTGATGTATTCTAACATTGGAACATTAATTTCCTATTGCTTTGCTTAACAAAGTAAGTAGACTATAAGTACAGATATGAATTTAAAATTTTAGCAACTATATAAGCTAGACAATACTGAAAAATACATTGAAATTACAGCGTGATATGTCATCATTTGATTGTGGCAATATCTAAATGACATCTGTGAACATTTCATATTAAGCTGAGTTTAGATTTTAGCTGATAATAAAAAATAAAAAAAAAACAGTGAAGTATACACCTGTCAGTCACTTTATATTAGGCTGTCGTGGCTGTCATATGAAATCCTATTTCCAATGGTCCAAGAATTCTGAAATAGTTGTAGATAGAGTTTTAGTACAAGTAAATAGAATAAATGAAACATGTTAGAAATATACGACAACATGATTTTTGAATTGTGAACTAGGAAACGTTTATATGAAAAAGATGAAAATGTATCAATTTCTTGTAAGACCTTTTTATATGAATTGTTTACAGATATTGCATGATTTTTTTTTTTTTTTTCAAATTCCTCTTTATTAACTGCCTTGAAATTTGATATGGATGTGATACTCATATGATTTATTTTTTTTTAATGTATTTTCATGTTAATAATTATGAATAATAAAAACAAATAAAAAAGAATGAAAATTTTAACTTGCCTAGAGCAGGATAATAAACCTAGTACATATTCCAATGTTCTTCAGGGACCACTCTGGGCACCATAGCAACTTAATCACATTGAACCTGTTATGGTGTGAGAAGGTGCTGGGTGACTCCTTACGCCATAAAGGGATACTCCAGACCCCTAAACCACTTACATGTGTTTTTTCTTTTTATTTAATTTTACAAAAAAATGCAGATTTCAATAGAAACTAGAACTTTTATCAATTAGCCCTATTACAACCCTCTGGTTTTCAAACAGGGAATCGGCCCTGTTACTTCCTGGTATGTTTTGCTCAATGGAGCTAAACTCAAGAGGCAGGCAATTGTTTAGAGCACCTGCCTTGCAAACATATTTAATTGAACTGCACTGGGAAGTCTGTTATTGAACAGCCACAAAAAGTCTGGGCTGTTTGTATATATGTCCAAATAAAAAGAAAAATGCATAATTAAGTGCATGCTTTCATTTGGTGCATATCTACTAAACAGTGCTTTTTATATATATTTTTGTGGTACATGGGCATTGTTAAACCTTTAATGAACTTTTGGAAGATGGCACCCGGGCACTCTACCCCTCTACTTCCTTTCTTGGTTTGAGGCTACAGTGAGGAGGTTTCAGACTAGGTGCTACTAATAGTTTGATCACTAGCTCCACATTCAGAAAACAGAGTGAAACCGCTCCTGCTTTTAGGCGTTCTTGTTAACTCTCCTGAGCTAAGCCTTGCAAGGGTGACCTAGCTCATTGACTGAGAGTGTTACTTGGTACTTGACTTAGCTCAGATGAGAGAGCTTTCAGCTTTTTGATGGCTCTAGTGGAGATTAGGAGTAATGCATCAATGCAGTCAGACCAATTTACAATGGTTTGACTGTTTACATTGAGGGATGCCAATGCAGACCTTTGTACCATAACTGCTGCAGCTCCCTTTGAGTGTTTCATTCTTTTTTTATGTGCGGTTTCTTCAGTTGGTTATTTACCAACCAGTATAAAAAGAAAATATAGTTTCTTAAGGTTTTTCTCGTAGAACAAATATACGAGAAAAAAACAGAGTAGAAAATCTTTCTGATTTTAGTTGTTTTTAAGAAATAAACTACGACTATTAGGGTACTGTTACCAGGTGTTTTCACATTTACTTTTTTTTCTTCAAAAATATTGTTTTGTGACATCATTTCTAGTTGTTGAATTATAATCCCAAGAACCCATCTTGTACTATTGTTATTTGTTCTAGACAGTTAATTGAGCAATGCTTCAATATTTGCTGGGTCACTTCCTGGTTTAGTGACAGCTTACAGCAGAAGCCACATAGCTTTGCAGCAAATACAGGCACTTGAAATTGTTTCTAATTTATCATTTAGGTTTCATATTTTATTAATGCATTATATATCAATAGTACCCCTTTAATCGCAGTGTCATTTCAACGTGGCATGACTTAACTATGATACATATCTTTTTTGACATAAATGTCCAATAATGGCAAAAATCTGTGCACTGTTGATTAGGAAGCCATTACTCTAAAGGGAATTAGTCAGTTTTTGTTTGACACACATTGCTTTTCTTGTACATAGCAAAAATGAAACCTGTGGGAAATCAAAACCTCTGCACTGTGTTATGCAACCTTTTCTATAAAGTGCAAGACATCCATAACAATGGGGCCGTGTGTACTAAGTTTGCAGGACTACAAAACCAATTTGTGGAATTTTATTTTCAAAACGTGTCTGGTCTTAATTTCTTGATCGCAAATTCAGCACTGCTACAATTAGTATGTGTTGTGTTATGAGATTATAATATGCTGAGCTTAAAATTTCAAAACATTCATTATTATAAAAAAAAGACTAGTGAATTGGCAACTAATGCTGTCCAGTCACTAATCCAATAAAAGAGGACCAGGCACACACTGACAGACATACAGACACACACACATATTGGTCCAAATTTTAGTCACCCTCCAATTTCTTATCTTTTGGATTCAGGAGGGTGACTTCTACTGACTGAGGTTGTTGGGAGACAGAGGCTGGCTGTAGCTGTTTGCGCCCTCCCCTTCTCTCTGCCTTCTCCTCTCCCTCCTGCACCGCTCAGTATCTAAAGCTATAAGGAAGTGACCTGCTCTCACTTCCTCCCTGCACTGCTGGCATGAGAGGGGCAAAATCACACTGTTAAAAGGCTGCAGCACACGACCAATTCCCTGAAGACACATGCCCATCAGGTGTCCCGAAGTGCATGGGCCACCCGATAGACCTCCTCAGTGTAGTTTTGCCACTGAAAAGTGCTGTTCCCACCATCTAGAGATTTGTGATATCTTCCACTGATGACACTACATGTCTACAAGATGCATATACAATCTTTGTTGTAACTACTAAGAACAAATTTTACAGACAGGAGGCACGTGTAGACAGTTTGCTAATTGGACATTGGGGTTGTAAGAGCAACAGCAATTTAACTTTAAAAACTGTCTTCATTAGTTTGTTCGTCCACCCACTGTAAAGCGCTGAGGAATTTGTTAGCGCTATATAAATAATAACATAATAATTGAAGTGGTTGAAGTGAAGCAGTGCTACTATTTGAAAGGTCAAAGTTACTTAAGTTCCTAAAGATAAGGCTGGAAATGATAAGCTAATGAACAAGCAACCTAGGTGCATCTTAGATTGGATTTACAGGCATGCAGTATTTTTAAGGTGGAAGTTTCATGATTTGAAGACAAATGGTTGTGGGGGTAATAGTTGAGAGCTGAATAAAAACATTCTAAGACAGCAACTTGGGGGCTAGGTAAGAGTTTTACATTGACCCACAGGGAGATAGATAAAAATAGAATATTCAAAGGAGAAAAAATGAGAAGTTCAGTTTTGGAAAGATTTAGTTTAGAAAATAGCCACTTAGAGATATAAGTAATTTAATTATGAATGTATTCCAGGAGGGTAGGAGAGAGAGATAAGATAAGAAGTTTAAATATTAGTGTCATCTGCATGTAAGATGGTACTGAAATACAAAAAGGGATGATGAACTGTGCCTTGGAAGAGTCAAACTTTGATGGGTAAAGGGGACAAGCTGAATTGTATTAGAGGCAATGAAATGTTAGTTTGCATGCTTATATAATTTTTTCTGGGTAAGAAAACTATTAGGTGTGAGAACATTGTGGTGTTAAATATATGATATGATATATATATATATATATATATATATATATATATATATATATATATATAGATATCTAGGTCATTTCATTGTGATTTTATTTCCCTCTTCCTTTCTTCTCTCCATCTTCTATCTTAAAGTTCCCTCTCAATCCTACCTGTTCTTTTACCTGGGATCAACTAACTAGTAGAGCAGGATTAGCCATAAGGCGAACTTAGACAGCTGCCTAGAACCCAAGGATTAGACAGGGACCTAGTAACAATGACTTTTTTGAAATTTTTTATTAATGCATTAGAGTTTTAACCCCTTAAGGACGAAGCCAAATGTACACATTGTGAACAAAACAAAATGTAAACAAAACCTGGCATTTGCGCTACATGTCTGTCCAACCGTAATACACCTCTTTCATAGTAAATGCACCCACCCTTATTATATATCATTGTATTCAGGGGAAACAGGGCTTTCATACAATATCAAATATTTAGCTATGAAACATAATTTAATATGAAAAAAATGGGAGAAAATACGTTTTTTTGGATTTTTTTAGTTCTACATGACATTTTAACGGTCAATGTCATAATACTGTTTGCTTTTACTGCAATAAAATACACATATTTATATTCAGTAAAGTCTCACGTGTAAGACAGTACCCCCTATGTACAGGTTTTATGGCGTTTTGGGAAGTTACAGGGTCAAATATAGCACGTTACATTTGAAATTGAAATTCGCCAGATTGGTTACGTTGCCTTTGAGACTGTATAGTAGCCCAGGAATGAAATTTACACCCATAATGGCATACCATTTGCAATAGTAGACAACCCAAGGTATTGCAAATGGGGTATGTCCAGTCTTTTTTAGTAGCCATTTGGTCACAAACACTGGCCAAAGTTAGCGTTAGTATTTGTTTGTGTGTGAAAAATGCAAAAAAAGCCAATTTTGGCCAGTGTTTGTGACTAAGTGGCTACTAAAAAAGACTGGACATACCCCGTTTGCAATACCTTGGGTTGTCTACTATTGCAAATGGTATGCCATCATAGGGGTAATTTTCATTCTTGGGCTACCATAGGGTCTCAAAGGCAACGTAACCAATCTGGCGAATTTTAATGTGAAAAAAATGAAACACAAGCCTTATATTTGACGCTGTAACTTTTGAAAACACCATAAAACCTGTACATGAGGGGTACTGTTGTACTCGGGAGACTTCGCTGAACACAAATATTTGTGTTTCAAAACAGTAAAAAGTATCACAGCAATAATATTGTCCGTGTAATGCTGTTTGTGCGTGAAAAATGCAAAAAACTTCACTTTTACTGGCGATATCATCGTTGTAATACATTTTACTGTTTTGAAACACTAATATTTGTGTTCAGCCAAGTCTCCCGAGTAGAACAGTACCCCCCATGTACAGGTTTTATGGTGTCTGGAAAGTTATAGGGTTAAATATAGTGCTAGCAAATTAAATTCCCTTTACTTTCGGCATGGGTTGTCAGGCAGGTCCTGCTAATTGTAATTAATTAAGATACCTAATTATGTAAAAATATTACATAAATATATATGTAGAATTAATATATGTATATATATACGTATGTGTATATATATGTATATATCTATATAATTTTAAAAAAATATTTTTATTTATATATAGGTATATATATAGTGATATATACGTATATATTTATGTATATAGATATATATATTATTTCGTTCTACGTGTATTTTGATATATATATATATATATTAATTTCACAAAACAGTTAGAATGAAATAACACACATCTATATATTTTTTAATTATTTATTTTTAATTATTTTTTTAATTTTATTTTTTAACGTATTTACATTTTTTTTTTTTTATATTATATATAAATATATATATAACAATAATTATATATATATATATTTAATCTGTATCAGTCTACGTGTAATTTGATATTAATATATATATAATTATATATATATATTAATAGTAAAATACACCTAGACGGTGTATGTGTGTGTATGTATATGTGTATATATATATACTTAGATCATATATATATATAATATATGATCTAAATATATATTATTTATTTTTTACACTGATTAACTTTTTTTAATTTTATTTTCAGCCAGCAGGGGGACCACCTGTAATTACAGGCAGCCCCCCTGCTGGCAATGCAGAAGCCAGTTATCCCCGGCCATGTGATTGTGGGGTCCTCGCTAGGACCCCACTCTCACATGGCCGGGGGGCTTCGACGAGGACGGATGTGCCGCGGGGGGCTCCCTGGGAGTCCCCCCCACCGCGATCGCCGGCGTGGGACCGCCGGCGACCGGGTAAGTTAACAAAAACCGGAGGGCGTACAATTACGCCCGGCGGCGTTTAGAGCCACCTATTAGAGGGCGTAATTGTACGTCCTCCGGTTTTAAGGGGTTAAGCATATAGTGCAGAACAAAAAATGTAAGCAAGGTAGGCAATATTATTATATAACAGTGTCTGAAATGTAACACATAAAGGTTATACAGATGCTCCTCACTTACCGACCGGGTTCCGTTCCTACGACAAGGTCATAAAATGAATTGGTCGGTAAATGAGGCTCTACCCACCCATATTCCCTGAACGTAGACATATGCATCAGAGCAGGGAATCTCTCTAATCTATGTTCGGGGAAAATTCCTCAAACATAGACCAGCTCTCTAACATGGGGAATCCCTTGAAACCCCACGCTAGAGAGCTAGTCTTAAGTGCGAGCCATTGCAAAACAGGTAGGATCAAAGTGAGGACCACCTGTATACTGGAGACAATGGGAAGTCAAGAACAACCAGTACAATAGAAAAAAAGGCATAACCATGAATAAAAAATACAGGGGACATACAGGTGTTATTGTTTTCCATGGAACTAGAAAACTTAACAGAACTAACAAACCTCAAATAGAAACAGAGACAATATGTAGGTAGTCAGAAAGAGAAAGAAAAGGGGGAAAAAAGGGAGAGAGATGAAAGAAACAATCTGGAACTAGAAGGCACTTACAGGGGCAGACAGAGATTAAGGAGTCATCACTGGGTACTTAAAAAGTACAACCAAGTCCTTCAAATCGTAAGATATTTTTCAGTCCTGCCCTATAGGGCAAAGGTTTGCTCTTCTAATTGGTGAATTTCCACGACCCAATATAATCAACTCTGATAAAAAGGCATGCCTGGCTGTAGTGTACAGTACAATAGCAATCATAACTAGGTACCCTCTTTTCCAATAGGGCGTTAGAACAGGACACTCACAAAATATATGCAACAGTAATCTGACTATTCCAACCTCCAGCACTGATCTGATTTTGTTAAGGAGAGATCCCCTCATCATCATTTTGTAATTAATCTCCTAAAATGTCGAGCACAAGGAATATTGGTGAGGAACATTAAACTTGCTTGTTTACAATCTGTGTTCCTATGAGAAAGTGAATGGGCACCTCAAGAGGGAGTAAACCTGTCTCTGGTCCCGTGGGGTATTAATACTTCTTTGCTATCTAGATATACTAGTCATCCTGAGACATTCACACCGACTCTTCAAGTCTTGATCAAGGGGTATAAAACTGAAGATTTACCGTATTCTGCTCATAGTTTACAGTTTGTGAGCAAATATATATATTTTTAATTTAATAAGACTAATTATTTGACACTTATATTTTTTTATTACTTTAATTGGCAGTCCTATATGTTTACATGATCCTTTTTTTTTTTTATATTGTAACACGCTGATTTATCAAGTGGCATTTATAGAAACCACATGTGCTCCAATATACAATTAGTTGTCTATCTAGCAGTTAGGTGTTCCTCGGAAAGTGAATCAGCAAAAGTATGCACTATATGCCTTCATGTATCTTCATTGAAAGTCATCCAATTAAGATTAAATGAATAAAAGAGAAAAAAAATGGTGCATCACGATCCCATTCAGAGTACCCAGTTGGGTACTGTTGTACACAGGAATAATGATCCTTTTAATAGACCCTTTAACTTTTACCGATTAAAGTATATGAAGTTGATGCGCTTATATGTTTATGCACTGACATTTGGCAGGACAGTTTCCAAATGATATTGGTCTCTAATCAAAAAAATCATTATTTGTATTCTATCTGACCTTTAATTGTATTATCTTACAAGGAAACTGTCTGCATCCATGCAATGATGTGAAAGGAAAATACTAGTGTTTGATTTGTAAGTGATTGAATCTCTTTTCTATAATTTTGAGTTAATGTGCTGGGCTGGCACTCTGCCTCCTATGAAGTAATCCAGCGGGGGGGTGGGGGTTAATGTGCATGTGTGGCAAGTGCCGTGAGCGCTTTAGGCCCTCCCCATGGGAAAGCACTGCTTCAATGCTTTCCTATGGGGATTTACCAGATAATGTCCTCATGCAGAGCATGAGGATGTGCAGCATCAGTTAGTGAGCAAAAGTCGCCTAGTCAACAGGACTGATTGACAACCACTAGAGTGTAATCATTACATTTTCTCAAAAACTGCAATGATTTACATTGGAAGTACATTATAGGAGGCATGGGGGTACTGCACCCAGACCACATCAATGAGATAAAGTGGTCTGGGTGCCCACAGTTTCCCTTTAACTAAGTAAAGACTTACCTGAATCATGAAAAATATGACTTTGCCATTCATACATGTTTCTAAAATCTTTATAGTATGCTATAATTCAGTGTTCATGTTTATTTGACATTATATAGTTGCTATTTATTTAAATAGCTAACATATTGCATGTACTAGGTATTTATATCTCATGCACTTTGGACACTGCCAATTCTTTTTACATCATTATATGAAAAAAAAAAATAAGAAACTGAGTAGATAAATGTTGAAATAAAATATATAGTCATATAAGTTGCCACAAATCTAAGCTGGAGATGGCTATTATAGATGGTACAGAATGATAAAAGCAGTGAGACAAGGAAATGTTTAAAAAAAAAAAAAAAAAATTGTCCGTCTTTGAACACAACTACCAGAAGGTTTAAAATGGCAGATCGGTTGACTTGACATTAAATATATATTTTTTTGTTTTAATATGTTATATTCCCCATTGTACCACAAGGCTCAAATGATAAACTAAAAAAGACTGTAAAAAAACCTCTCAGCAACATTTCAATATCTCAAGAATTTCAGTTTAATCAAAACGCATATTTCACACAACATCATAGTTTTTCATACCTGGTAAATCCCTAGGCATAATCCGCTTTCCTTTGAGTAATCTATGGATATAATAAGTCATGTCACTACTAAAGTTATGGTTTCTTACTGCACCATTATAATAAAACAATCTAAGACCTTGTGCATGGGTGTTTAATGTATAAATGTTCTTGTATTGAAACCATTGTGTTAGCAATTGTAAAGCCATGACATTTATTGCAGATAGTACACAGACATATTGTAAAGTCACACAGAATTATAGGAATTTAATATGGAAAGATTAATGTATTTGGAATTACTGCCCATTTGGGTCAAGTCGAGTCCTCTGGTGGAGATATATAGATGGAGATGACTGTGTTTTCATTTGGAGAGACAATTTGGTGAAGCCAGAGATTTTTAAATAATATTTGACATTTAATTATTATAATTTAAGGTTTACATTTAACCTATCAAATTAAAGAATAGAAATTTTGAACCTGGAGGTATTTGTTAAAGATGAAACTGTTCATACTCAGACATTCAGAAAACTGGTGGATTGTAATAGTTTTATCCTAGCCTTAAGCCATCATCAAACATTGTTAGACAATATACCACACAGTCAATTTGGAAGAACAAAACTGTTCAGAAATGGAAGTATGCAAAGTTCAGATGGATGAAATGCAGAACCAATTTTTGATCATGGGATGTAAGAAAATAATTGTTTGGAGCTGCAATAAATATATCCTTAGAGTTATCAAGATTTAGAGAAGAAGAGCAATAAGACTGGGCAAAATAATGACACTCTGGCTTTTACTACTGGATATAATTTACAGGCAAGTAAATTTAAAACTACAGTTGCAAGAAAAAGTATGTGAACCCTTTGGAATGATATGGATTTCTGCACAAATTGGTCATAACAAGTGATCTGATCATCATTTAAGTCACAAAAGTAGACAATCACAGTCTGCTTAAACTAATAACACACAAAGAATAAAATGTTGCCATGTTTTTATTGAACTCACCATGTAAACATTCACAGTGCAGGTGAAAAAAGTATGTGAACCCTTGGATTTAATAACTGGTTGAACCTCCTTTGGCAGCAATAACTTCAACCAAACGTTTCTGTAGTTGCAGATCAGACGTGCACAATGGTCAGGAGTAATTCTTGACCATTCCTCTTTACAGAACTGTTTCAGTTCAGCAATATTCTTGGGATGTCTGGGGTGAATCTCTTTCTTGAGGTCATGCCACAGCATCTCAATTGGGTTGAGGTCAGGACTCTGACTGGGTCACTTCAGAAGGCGTATTTTATTCTGTTTAAGCCATTCTGTTGTTGATTTACTTCTATGCTTTGGGTCATTGTCCTGTTGCAACACTCATCTTCTGTTGAGCTTCAGCTGGTAGACAGATGGCCTTAAGTTCTCCTGCAAAATGTATTGATAAACTTTAGAATTAATTTTTAATTTGATGATAGCAATCCGTCCAGGCCCTGATGCAGCAAAGCAGCCCCAAACCATGATGCCCCAACCACCATACTTCACAGTTGGGATGAGGTTTTGATGTTGGTGTGCTGTGCCTTTTTTTCGCCACACATAGTGTTGTGTGTTTCTTCCAAACAACTCAACTTTCGTTTCATCTGTCCACAGAATATTTTGCCAGTGCTGCTGTGGAACATCCAGGTGCTCTTGTGCAAACTGTAAACTTGCAGCAATGTTTTGTTTGGACAGCAGTGGCTTCCTCTGTGGTATCCTCCCATGAAATCCATTTTTGTTTAGTGTTTTACATATTGTAGATTCGCTAACAGGGATGTTAGCATTTGCCAGTGACTTTTGTAAGTCTTTAGCTGACACTCTAGGATTCTTCTTCACCTCATTGAGCAGTCTGTGCTGTGCTCTTGTAGTCATATTTACAGGACGGCCACTCCTAGGGAGAGTAGCAGCAGTGCTGAGCTTTCTCCATTTATAGACAATTTGTCTTACCATGGACTGATGAACAGCAAGGCTTTAGGAGATACTTTTATAACCCTTTGCAGCTTTATGCAAGTCAACAATTCTTAATCATAGGTCTTCTGAGAGCTCTTTTGTGCGAAGCATCATTCACATCAGGCAATGCTTCTTGTGAAAAGCAAACCCAGAACTGGTGTGTGTGTTTGTTTTATAGGGCAGGGCAGCTGTAACCAACACCTCCAATCTCATCTCATTGATTGGACTCCAGTTGGCTAACATCTCACTCCAATTAGCTCTTGGAGATGTCATTAGTTTAGGGGTTCACATACTTTTTCCACCTGCACTGTGAATGTTTACATGGTGTGTTCAATAAAAACATGGCAACATTTAATTCTTTGTGTGTTATTAGTTTAAGCATACTGTGATTGTCTATTGTTGTCTTCTTGGACGTAAAAACCCAAGGGCAGAGTACAGAATATATGATAGAGTCCTAACCTCAACATATGAGGAAAGGGATTTAGGGGTGATTATTTCTGATGACTTAAAGGTGGGCAGACAATGTAATAGAGCGGCAGGAGATACTGGCAGAGTGCTTGGTTGTATAAGGAGAGGTATTGGCGGTGGAAAGAGGGAATTGCTCATGCCTTTGTACAGAACACTGGTGAGACCTCGCTTGGAGTATTGTACACAGTACTGGAGACCGTATCTTCAGAAGGATATTGATACCTTAGAGAGGGTTCAGAGAAGGGCTACGAAACTGGTTCATGGATTGCGGGATAAAACTTACCAGGAAAAGATAAAGGATGTATAGCTTGGAGGAAAGACGAGACAGGGGTGATATGATAGAAACATTTAAATACATAAGGGGAATCAACACAGTAAAGAAGGAGACTATATTTAAAAGAAGAAAAACTACCACAACAAGAGGACATAGTCTTAAATTAGAGGGACAAAGGTTTAAAAATAATATCAGGAAGTATTACTTTACTGAGAGGGTAGTGGATGCATGGAATAGCCTTCCAGCTGAAGTGGTAGCGGTTAACACAGTAAAGGAGTTTAAGCATGCGTGGGATAGGCGTAAGGCTTTCCTAACTATAAGATAAGGCCAGGGACTAATGAAAGTATTTAGAAAATTGGGCAGACTAGATGGGCCGAATGGTTCTTATCTGCCGTCACATTCTATGTTTCTATGTTGTGACTTAGATGATGATCAGATCACATTTTATGACCAATTTGTGCAGAAATCCATATCATTCCAAAGGGATCACATACTTTTTCTTGCAACTGTATAATCAAAAACCATTAGGATATTCTTAAAAGAAATCAAATTTTAGACCAAATATTGGTCTAAAATGCCACTCTAAAACTTCTACTAGCCCATACTATAAATAATAAAATTCAGAAGACTTACCAAATGACTGGAAGTAATGGATTTTAGAAATGTATTCTAACTATCTAAATTGGAGTAATAAACAAGAAATTCATATTTAGTACTTTTACTAAAAAGTTAATAGAATAAAAACTCATGTGAACTGTAACACAACAGGTTATATCAGCTTAAATGTACACATGCTAAACAATATGTAGGCTGGATGAAAAGACCATTTAAAAAATATTAAAATAACATATCCCTAATAAAGTTGAGCGAACCTGAACTGTAAAGTTTAGGTTCGTACCGAACATTACAATTTTTTGACCCCGGACATTTCAGTAACAGTTCGGTTTCGAGTTCGGTGTCTGCGATTTAATGGCGCGTTTTGAAAAGCTGCAGGGCATCCAATCAACAAGCGTTTGACTCGTGTGCCCTTAGAAGCCATCACAGCCATGCCTACTAATGGCATGGCTGTGATTGGCCATTGCAGCATGTGACCCATCCTCTGTATAAGCTGGAGTCATGTAGTGCCGCATGTCACATGAGCTCTTAATAGTGTAGGGAGAGGATGCTGCAGCTGTGAGGGACAGATTAGGAAAGAATTCTGGTGTTGAATCTGCAAACTACAGCGATTATTTTTGTGGGTGCTATACTACATTTTTGTTCTGGTAGCTCAGTGGGCAACATCTAGTCATTTTTAAATACTGCTGTGACATTACAGTTTGACAAATTCACTTTTTTTGGGTGCTAAAACGTAAATTTGGGGCGTGCACTTCATATCTGAGAGTCAAATAGAACCGTCAAATACTGCTGTGACATAGCAATTTTAAAAATTTGAATTCTTTAGGTGCTAAATAGTTACTTTTCGGGCCTGCACTTCATATCTGAGAGTCAAATAGAACCATCAAATACTGTGATTACATCGCACTTTTAAAAATTCACAGTTTTTTGTGCTAAATAGTACATTTGCGGCCTGCCATGCATTTCTTGCAGTCCAATAAAATCGTTAAATACTACTGTTACATTGTTGTTTGACAAATTAAAAATTTTTGAGACAGTGAAGTAACTGTATTAATTACGCCTGTCACACTGTTGCGTGACCTCTAGAAATGTTTTCTCTTTAGGCACTGCCTTACTGTCAGTGAACTTAATTGTTGACTATTGGCAGTTACATTGTCGCCTGACATAAACCATCTGTTAGTTTGGTGGGTGAACGCAAAGAACGAGGAGAGCGTCAAATAAGGGACGTGGCCCTTGTCATGGTGCTGCTGGTGTTGGTGGAGCTCCTGTTGCAGGGAGAGGACGTGGTTGATCTGTGCCAGCTACACGCACAAGTGAAACACCTTCCTCAGGTGCAAGTAGGCGACAGAACCTTCAGCGTTATTTGGTAGGCCTCACCATTCGTAGAGCGGCATTAGGGCCTACCAAATAACGCTGAAGGTTCTGTCGCCTACTCGCACGTGGGCCATCCAACTAGCGCTGCCCCAGAAGTGGAAGAGATTGAGTGCACTGATGCACAACCACTTATATTTCAGGATGTGGACATGCGAGGACCACCGCAGCACGTCTCTGATGATGACGAAACACAGGTGCCAACTGCTGTGGCTTTCTGCAGTGTGCAGACCGGCAAGGAGGGCAGGGTTGAGGAGTGGATGGAAGATGATATGGAGGATAATGAGGTCCTAGACCCCACATGGAATCAAGGTCATGTGAGTGACGTGTGCAGTTTGGAGGAAGAGACGGTGGTCGCACAGAGGGACCAGCACAGCATAAGAGGGAGCAGAGTGCAAAAGCAGAGCAGCCGTCCCATAGACAGTACGCTTGCTACTGCACAGTGCACCCAGGGACCGAGCACACCAAATCCAACTCCAAGGAGTTCCCTGGCGTGGCAGTTCTTCAGACAATCTGCTGACGACACGACACAAGTGGTTTGCATGCTGTGCAATCAGAGCCTGAAGCAAGGCATAAACGTTCTAAACCTGAGCACAACCTGCATGACCAGGCATCTGCATGCAAAGCACGAGCTGCAGTGGAGTAAGCACCTCAAAAACCAAGAAAGGTCTCAGGCTCCTCCTGCTTCCTCTTCTGCTGCTGTCTCTGCCTCTTCCTCCACCTCTGGAGTGACAGTGGCACCTGCCACCCTGCAAACAGAGGATGTGGCAGCAACGCCACCACATCCGCCACCATCCCCAAGCATCTGCACATGGAAACGTTCAGCTGTCCATCTCCCAAACACTGGAGAGAAAGAGGAAGTACCCCTAGCCACCCGCTATCCCTGGCCCTGATTGCCAGCATTTCAAAATTTCTGGCCTTTGAAATGCTGTCATTCCGTCTGGTGGAGACGGACAGTCTTAAAAACCTGATGGCGGTGGCTGTCCCACAGTACTTGGTTCCCAGCCGCCACTACTTTTCCAGGCGAGCCATCCCTTCCCTGCACAACCAATTGGCAGACAAAATCAGGTGTGCACTGTGCAAAGCCATCTGTGGCAAGGTCCACATACTGATACGTGGACCAGTAAGCACGGATAGGGACGCTATATCTCCCTAACTGCACACTGGGCAAATGTAGTGGCAGCTGGGCCTGAGGCGGATAGCAGTTTGGCGCATGTCCTTCCGCCACCAAGGATTACAGGGCATTTCTCTTTGCCTCCTGTTGCCTCCTCCTCCTACTCCACTTCTTCCTCCTCTACCACCTCCTCATCCGGTCAGCATAACACCTTCACCACCAACTTCAGCACAGCCAGGGGGAAACGACAGCAGGCTGTTTTAAAATTCATATGTTTGGGGGGAAAACCCCAAACCGCACAGGAGCTGTGGACGGGCATGGAACAACAGACCGATGAGTGGTTGTTGCCACTGAGCCTCAAGCCTGGCCTGGTGATGTGCGATAACGGGCAAAATCTCGTAACAGCTCTGGGCCTAGCCGGTTTGACTCACATCAGTGTCGATGACACCGTTCTCAGCCTTACTATCCCGCATGTGCTGAATTTGGTGGTGCAGAAATTCCTGAAAAACTACCCAGATATATCAGAGCTGCTGCAGAAAGTGCGGGCCGTCTGTGTGCGCTTTCGGTGTTCTCACCCTGCTGCTGCTTGCCTGTCTGCGCTGCAGCGTAACTTCGGCCTTCCCGCTCACTGCCTCATATGCGACATGCCCACAAGGTGGAACTCCACCTTGCACATGTTGGAGAGACTCTGCGAGCAGCAGCAGGCGATAGTGGAGTTTCAGCTGCAGCATGCACGGTTCAGTCGCTCTCCGGAACAGCACCACTTCACCACCAATCAGTGGGCCTCTGTGCGAGACTTGTGTGCCATTTTGCGCTGTTCCAAGTACTCCACCAACATGGCCAGTGTCGATGACACCGTTCTCAGCCTTACTATCCCGCTTCTATGTCTCCTTGAAAAAACGCTTTGGGCGATGATGGAAGAGGATGTGGCACAGGAGGAAAAGGAGGAGGAAGAGGGGTCATTTCCATGGTTATCAGGCCAGTCATTCACAAGTGGCTCGGAAGGTGGGTTCCTGCACCAGCATAGGCCAGGTACACAATTGTCCAGCCAGGGCACAGTTCTGGAGGATGAGAAGGAGGAGGAGGAGGAACCGTGTTCTCAGCAGGGTGGCACCCAACGCAGCTTGTGGGCATCACTGGAGCATGGCTGTGGGGATACGGAGGACACAGACGATACACCTCCCACAGAGGACAGCTTGTCCTTGCCTCTGGGCAGCCTGGCACACACGAGCGACAACATGCTCCAGTGCCTGCGCAACGACTGCCGAGTTGCACAGATTCTAACTTGTGCTGATTACTGGGTGACCACCCTGCTGGATCCCTGTTACAAGAACAAGGTGCCGTCCTTAATTCCCTCACTCGAGCGTGATCGGAAGATGCGCGACTACCAGCGCACGCTGGTAGACGCACTGCTGAGGGCATTCCCAACTGATACCGGGGGCTCAGTGGAAGCACAAGGCGAAGGCAGAGGAGGAGGAAGAGGTCACCAACGCAGCTGGAGCACCACCAGCACCTCAGAAGGCAGGGTTAGCATGGCCGAAATGTGGAAAAGCTTTGTCAGCATGCCACAACAACCAGCACCACCATCTGATATGGAACGTCTTAGCAGGAGGCAGTATTTCAGCAACATGGTGGAACAGTACGTGTGCACACACCTACATGTACTGACTTCTGGGTCTCCAAATTGGGCACATGGCCTGAGCTTGCCCTTTATGCCTTGGAGGTGCTGGCCTGCCCTGCAGCCAGTGTATTGTCTGAACGTGTGTTTAGCACAGCAGGGGGCGTTATCACAGACAAGCGCAGCTGCCTGTCCACAGCCAACGTGGACAAGCTCACATTTATTAAAATGAACCAGGCATGGATCCCACCAGACTTGTCTGTACCTTGTGCAGAATAGACATTTATACCGGCCTCACCCAGCCATTGTTATACTCAAGTGCACTTATTCTTTGTTTTCTTTTTTTATATGTCCCAATATTTTGGGGGCTACCCCAATTAAAAAAAAAACAAATAAACAGTGTTGGCTACCTCCTCCTCCACCGCCGCTTCCACCTACACTGCCACGGTCACCGCCTCCTCAACCTCCTACTCCACATCCACCTCCTCCTCCTAGTTCAAGATTATTATTTTACATTTTTATGTATTTTATGTTATTTTAAGTTATTTCCCTATCCACATTTGTTTGCAGGGCACTTGTCCTACTCTTACCCCCATTTTACTTCCTTTTGCAGCCCTCTAGCCCTTTCCAGGACTTTTTTAGAGCCATTTTAGTGCCCAAAAGTTTGGGTGCCCATTGACTTCAATGGGGTTTGGGGTCAAGTTTGAGTCAAGTTTGAGTCCTGAACTCGAACTTTTTTGCCGAAGTTCATCCGAACCCTGCGAACCCGAACATCCAGATGTCCGCTCAACTCTAATCACTAACATTAAGAAACTTTTTATCTCCAGTAATGTATCCACACATTTTAATTAATTTTATGGATCTAATCCAATTGGTTTAAAATTTACAATTAGAGAAAATATTACCACCTCTCCATTAATGCAGAGGCGGTAATATTGTTAGGGAATTAGACAAAGCAGAAGTGAAATTTAAATTTGAACTAGATGTGAGATGTTAATTTTGAGCTGAATGCTTTTAGTAAGTTTTAGGATATGCATGTATTTATTTTTATTTCATGTTAAATATTTTTCATATATATTATATTAGTTATTTTTTAATATTCAGTTTTATTTTTTTTAATATTTGCAGAGTTACTGTTTTCAAAGTTATTTTTTCTCATCTGTGATGTATTTGATATATTCAGTTTCAGTTTTCAACATTTCTTTGTTTTATCATTTCCATATTGAATTGTGAATATCCTTTTTAATAATGTTTTATTTTTATTTCTTTTTTAATTTATTTATTTACAGTTGTAATCAAAATGATTCAACCCCCCTTTAAAATCAGGTTTATTGTCAATACTTGCAGACTTTCAGCTGTTTGCAATTAACAAAGCAAACAAAAGCAATTGGCATAGCTCAGCACAATGAATGCTTCAAGTGATTTCCCCAAATTCAACTGAAAGTGTAACTTACAATGATTTCTACAATCTCAAAATAATTAAACCCCTTCATGGCAAGCATCTTTAGTACATAGTAGATCACCCTTTTGCTGTTTTAACCTGCTGAAAACCAGTTACGTAGCCAGACACTAGATTCTGGATATTCTTGGGTTTGTGTGCAGTACACTTGTACTCTTTGGTGAGAAAATACTATTTTTTAAAAATTCTTTATTTTTGAGGGTTTGCAAGCATATAAATCAAGGTAAAACATGTACTCGAAAGAGAGGTATATAACAGGTTACATATTAAATGGTCATTGTAGGACTTGGAGTTACACAGGTGCTATATCTACACAGTTTTTATTTTAAAAGTCGGCTAATCCCCTTCTAGTCTGTGCGGAAGACGGTCAGTGAACTTGTTGAGGAAGGTTTGGGCGGGACACTTGGTGTACCCTGCCAGAGGATGTTGGGCGACATGTCTTATGTAGGGTGAGCGCGTGGGGGTTGGGGGTCTATAGATAGTGAGGCCTATGGTTACCCATGGCCATTGCGTGCCTAGTGGTCGGTCCCCTTCTGTCAGGAAATTTGTCTGCCTCGGAGTGAGGGCTGTCGTTTATTGGTATGGGACCCAACACAGCCTGGGTTGAGTGGCGGGGGGGGTATTGGAGTTGCATAGGTCACGTCGTTGGCTTTCCGCTTATGGAGCCAGGTTGAGAATGTATCTCCTAAACAGAGACAATATGAGATGAAAAAAAAACATAAACGGTGTATCTAATATAAAACCATAATAAAACGTCCTGCAGTTGTACGTATAAACTGGTAAATGTTATAGAGGTAAGCTCCTGCTCGGCTCAGGTCGGGAGGACTGCAGCTTCCCTGTAGGAAACCCCATTTATAAGGGATAGAGTTTTCTCGGAGGTGCTGTGTTATGTGGCGGAATGCTCTGTGCTATGTGAGAGTGTGGCGTGATAAGTCCCGGTACAGTATCAGACTTGCTCCTTCAAAGGTAATCGTAGGGTAGCCCCGTGCTGCTCCTATAAGGGCCCCTCGGTCAGAGTCCCGAATCAATTTAAGTAGTACATCTCTTGGGGTGCCTTGGTGGCCTTGGGGAGATGGAAGCAAGAGTAAATTCCGACCTGCTTAGCTTGCTTTGGGATCAGCATCGTAGCTATGAGTCTTCTGCAGTAATGTGGTAATTCCCCTGCATTGATCGTTTCGGGTACCCCCGTATGCGCACATTTCGTGCCTTAGCTTTATCTTATATGCCTGCTAACTGTGCTGTCAGTGTATTGCTCTGTTTCTGTAGGGATCTTAAGGTTGCATCTGTAGCAGTTTGTGCCACCTTGGTGCTACTAAGAACCTCCTCTGCCGAGGCTACGCAGCCTGTGAGCGCGTTAATGTCCCCATTTACCAGCGCCATATCAGCCTCAAACATCTCCCTGATTTCCTGCATTATTGCTTTAATGTCAGCTTTTGTGGATGGTGCCAAGTTGCCTAAGTCTGCTGGCTGGAGGGGCTTATATTGTACCTTAGGTTGTGCAGGCAGGAGGTCTGACAGGCTTTCTTTATCCGATGAATGTGTGGTGTATGCCTCAGCCGGTGCCATCTTGGTGTGCTCCTGCTGTTGAGTCAGGTGCATGTAAATGCCTATATCTTTTGATCTGGAGCCTGGGTCCGTTCTATATTTCTTAGCTTTTTTCCCCATGGTGTGGTGCGTGCAGGTGACCTTTTCCTCGGGATCTCTGGGATGGTTTCCCTCCATTACAGCAGTTTTATCGGGTCGGAGCTTCGGTGAGTTGCGACCGTCTTGTTCAGGCGCTGGCTCCGCCCCCGGTGAGAAAATACTCCTGACAAAATATATGTGGACAAATGTTAAAAGTGTAAATTATATAGTACACTCAATGCTCATTTGGCATATTTCTCTTCAGTGGGTATCATGTATCAATAAGTCTTCTTCTATGTCAACCGTCCTATTGTTTCTATAAGTTGGATGGTGAGTTGGGGTCATGGTTGGGCTTTTTCAGAATTGGCATTATGGTTGCATGCTTGAAGGATGAAGGAAATGTGCTGGAGGAAAAGGAGAGATTGAAAATTTTAGAGGAAGAGCAAGAGAGGGAGACAGATGAGATATGAGGTAAAAGGATTGAGGGAACAGGTGGTGGGGCTGGAGGACCGGAGTAGAGCAGGAACCTCTTCCATTGTGGTAGGTGTGAATGAGCAGAGAACAGAAGAGGGAGTTGGGTTGGGTGATGTATTTGAAGGGGAGGGAGCGAGGTTAGCGATCTCTTCCCTGATTGTAGAAATCTTCTCAGGGAAGTGAGTTGCAAAGTTTGAGGTGGACATGGTGGTAGGAGGAGGGGGAGCAACAGGGAGAGCATTAAAAGTGTGAAATAGTAGTTTGGATTTGCGGGAGAGTGTGGTTATAAGGGTATTGAAGTAATTTACTTTTGCAGCGTAAAGATCCAGAGTGTAGGAGAGCAGCATAAATTTAGTGGAGGAAGTCAGGTTCAGAGTAAGACTTTCTCCAACAGCGTTCAGCAGTTCTTGAATATTTTTGGGGATATTGGGTCAGCTTGTATTTGGGAATGCTTGCTGTGTTTAAATGTAGGAGGTGCCACGATGAGGAGGAGTTGAGAGGAGAGAGTGGAGTTGTAGAGTGAGGTTGCAGAGTTAGGGCAAGTGAGGTTTGAGATGGGTAAAAGGAGAGTTTAGAGTTTGGTGAAGAAATGCTGGAGATCAAAGCAGTGGAGGTTTCTGTGAGATTGGAGAGTTGAGGGAGGTGAAATTTGGGCATGGGGTATGCCGACGTCAAAGGTCAGCAGATGGTGGTGAGATAAAGGAAATGGAACAGTGGAGAGATTGGAGTTGATAATTACTACTTAATATCACTAACTGGCATATACATATTCTATATCTGTGAACTTTTAGTTTAGTATATAGACATGAGCCTGTTTAGAATCTTATCTTGAGATGAACTTATAGTTTTTTTTCCCAATTTCAACTGGTTGAAAAGTCTGCTGTAATGTTCTTTAATGTCTCATTAAAGTCTGACCTTATTACATGGACTCCTTAATATCCAGTTACTGATATCTCAACAACAACATTTGCTAATTAAGGATTGTATTCACTCAACAGTGAAATGCAGAGAATTGATAAACAAATTATAAGAAACAGAGATTTCCAATTTAGTGAAGTTTGACATGTGTTCCTACTCTGTTATTTAACCATTATTGACCAAATCTACGTTCCAGGTTGTCACAGTTAATTATTTAGTAAATTAGTTTGTAAAATTAGTTTAGTAAAATGTTTTTTCTATTAATACATGTTCGCAATGTAAAATAAGCAGAATATTATTATTTGAAATGTGAGTGGTTACATTTTAGAATTCTGATAAGCCCCATTAAGTATCATCTCTCTATTGAATCCAAGTGCAGCTTAAAAAAGGTAAAAGTGGAATTTATTTAGTTTGTTGCAAATGAAGTAGCACAAAATTATTAAAAATTAAATATAATGAGCTGCATCTTGACTTAAAAATGCAACAGTAATTAATTTCAGTAACAGAAAAAACAAAGACAAATTGCCTAGATAATACCATTGATATCACAACTGTTTCTGCCTTATTATGAGGTAACAATAAAATCATTTTCAAAAGAAGCAGAATGTACTCTAAGCAACAGCTTTAATTTCTGAGATGACATTTTGAGAATAGAATACATAATAGCTAATACTGATTCATATTAAGCACTGAAGAGTGAAAATAATCACGAAATACTCTGCTCCATGAAAACAAACAAATTACATTTTCTCGGGGGCAAACTAAGGAGAATGCATGCAGCACACAGTAAACTGGCCTTAGTTTGTAATTTATACAAAATGGCTTTGATTTTTTTTTATGTGGTAATTAAAAAAAATACATATTTTAATTATTTAATAAAACAAAAAAATATAATAAAAATAATTATACTAATAATTCAGCTGCATGTATAAATTTTTCCTTCTTTTTTTCATATATTCATCATGCTTTTGCTTTAGCACATGCATACAAAATTTTATCCATTCTCTGACTTCTTTGGTATACCAGTTTGCCATTTTGAGGCAAAAATTTATGTGACAGCGTTGGTTTGTTAATTTTTCAAGCCTTGCAACTGCCTTTTTACCCTTCCACCAGAGAAGGACACTGAAATCATCTCTGGAGGCAACTTCAGGTTTAAACCAATCAAAAACTTACTTTTCTAATATTGTTTCCTCTACTCCTTGATCTTGTGTATTTTTTCCAACAATTGACTTTCTTTGACCAAAGGAGGAGTTTAAGTCAGCTCCATTTCCTGTGTAAAGGAGGAGAGTTAGTACTTTCACTGGCGCAGGAAATAGAGCTGACTTAAACTCGTCTTTTGGTCAAAGAAAGTCAAGTGGATGAAAAATGCATACGATAAAGTAGTCTCTACTTTGCATTATGTTTTAAAGAAACATAGATCAAAAAGGAAGGAAAGAAGAACATATTCTGAAAGAGGAAGAGAAGATGAAACAATAGGAGTAAGGTAAGTTTGGCATGACAGTACCACTTTAAGTATTACATTTTATAGAACCATAGAGAAAAAGAATGCTTGAAAACTACTGACCAAATTAATAACTGTAATCCATATCTCATAGTGCATTTTTGGCGCAAATAGAAAGCCCATTATCTCTTCACAAGAGGGATTGTGTAAATTTGCTCGGTTATGGGCAGCTTCTCAATGCCTACTAAATCACTGCCAGGGTCAGTTTGCAGCATAGGGCAACTACTTTTTTCTTTAATGTAAATACCATGGAAAAAATTGTACCACAGAGTAATAGTGCCTTACCAGATTATGTTTATTACATTTTCATTGGGAAATATTCATATGGTGATGAAGGTATATGAGGGAGCATGGGGCAGGGAGAATAACAGTATATCAGAGTCACCCCAACACATGATTAAATTAAGCCTTGGAGAAAAGAAATAAGGAAGTAACTTTCTGATTAAAGTGGAATCAATCAGTTCCTACTTGCATTGGGTTGAGAAAGAAGCAGGAGCTGCTCACTGTTATAGCAATAGTTCTTTTTAATTTGTTTAACATTTCACCTGCTATACATGGATTAAAGAATATCGAGATAACTTATTCTGACCTTTCAGTGGATTATCAGTTTATTTTTATTTGTTTAGGGGTTTTTTGTATATATTTTTTTATTGAAGAATAAAAAATAAATACAAATAATGCTCCTTACTACATGTGGGAAGGATGGTTATGCAGAGACTGATGTTGTGCTTAAAATAGTTATATATAAATATATTGAGTGTCACTTGGGGCTATAACTGGCTGTGCAGTTATTGGTTTGATAAGAAAATACCTGGATTCCCCTGGCTTGACTACAGAGAAATATCTATATGGCTCCATTTAGGGCTAGAAAGTAGGAATCCATAGACATTTTTTTGCTCTGGGCATTTAAAGCTAAGGGTAGCCTGGGTGTTAAATGTGCAAATACATAGTGACATTTTAAGATGGTGGGTTGCCAGACTTCTCCTTCAGAATTTGACTCTGTCCTTTAACTCTGTAGCCACCAGGCCGATATGACCTATTGACCTCATGTGGCATCTGTCCGCTTAATTTCATGTACTCAATCCATAATCAATACAGAGTTACCCATACAATACTCAAAAGCTACTTACAATACAGAGATAACAATGCAATACAAAGAACACAGAACAGAGTACAATACATAGATACCCATACAATACAAAGGACCTAGTACAATAAGAAGATACCGAAAAAATACACAAATTTTAGCAAGAGATACTCATACATACACAGAACTATGCACAAGTATACTCATTAAATACATAGGAAGAGCTGAGTATAATACAGAGATACAAAAAACACAGAACTGTGTGCAGTAACAAGATATCCATTACTATCTTACGCAATCATGGGATGGATTATGTGTAGCTACAATACAGAGATTTCCCTGCAATACAATGTCTTTGTATAATGCTTCTACTCTCTGCCTAACTAGATCTATAGACCTCTCTGAGCCCTGCTCTAACAACTTTAGCTTTTAGGTTTATTATATTTTTACTGTTGTGACGGACTGCCTGGCACCCCGACCGGGTACCTCCATCAATCGATGCTCCTAATGCTCACCGAGGGCTCCAAGCACTCCACCAGACACCATAAGCACTGTAGACTCCACAAACCGCAGCAGCTTGGTTGGGGTCTCCACCCACCCTGGACCCAAGACCAGGATCCAGCTCCCAGTGGGCAGACCTCTCCTACTCCAGAGAGCATAGCAGGAACAGCTCTTAGAAGAGCTAGTGATTATACTCAGGGGAGTATAGTGATTATAGCAATCCCAAGAGTGTAGTTCTCCAATCCCCCGAACATGAGCCAAGACTTCAGGAAGGGGTAAAGCATCTTGTTTAATGGGAGCCAAAGCTGGCCTTTTATGCAAGTCTCCATGCAAGGGAACACCCAAGTGGACCTTGTGGGGGACAGGATGACAATTGTCACAAGCCAATGACAATGCAGTACAGTAGGTGACATTTCCACACATTACACACAATCCTTCCCCTCATCCCTGGAGATAATTGAGTCAAGTCCTGCATGTAACTCAATTATCTCCAAGCAGAAAAACACACATTTTTGCAAAGTAGGAAAAAGACAAAACACAACATTTCCCCTGTTAGCCCCGATCTGGGTAAACAACATATTTAAAAATAACACAGATCGGTTCAGGGGTTCAGGAATTTCCTGGAAGTCATAGTTTTGACCGACCGTGCACATGGTCCTATGCCCAAAACAGTTCCTGGGAAATCAGTGCTAACAGTCGGTCAAGTTTGGTAGTCTCTTACAGGTTTCCCTGCAGGGCCCATAGTCTGTGGGCAGGAGGCTGGCAAGCAGGCCCCTCCAAGTACAAGTGGCAAGGTTACTTTAGCCACAACTGTTATGAAACATGTTAGCAGTTACTCCTGACTTACTATTAGCTCTCAGCACAAAGTGCGCACAGGGTTAAAGCAGCAGGATAGTGGGAGTGATAGAAAAAGACTGAAATCAGAATCAGTTTAGTCACAGCCCCAGTTCTTCACAATCTTTCAACTAGTCACAGCATGAGTGTTTCAGGCCTCAGCTGTGGAGACATTAAGCACTTTAAAAAAGATGATGAACACTGGGCAACTAAGCCTACACTATGCAATCTGTTGTAGGAGTTTTTGAAACTGTTATTGACAAGTAGCACAGTGCTGTCAAAAATGCATCCCATATTCCCTCCCTTCCCTTGTCCTCTTTGGGCTTCCCTGTATATATTTGCTACTTTCAAGATGGCTGCTTGCTTTTTTCTCCTGTGGGCACTGTAACCTTATCCTTTACTATGAGTCAATGATTGCCTTTGAACAGAGAGACCAATAGAATGCCTCCAGTCATGGGCAGCCTAACACACACACAGGTAATGGATGGAGTATTTATTCTAATATTCCCATATTTTGTAGCTTACACCACCATCCCCCCTTCCACCTCCCCCCAAAAAGGTTCCTAGTGTTTCTGAATTATTGCAAGAGCCCCTTTGGAAGAGCTTCCACAGCAAATAAGTTCAGACATCATTCACTTTTTTAGATATTGGCCCCACACTTATGTAGGATTCATTTCTAATGGTATGTTGTTATATATAAAATGGACACATAAACAAGGCCGGATTAACGTAGGAGCCAGTGGAACTGCAGCTCTAGGCCCATGGCTGCTGACAAATAAAAATAATATTTATTTTTTATGCTGGCAGTATAATAATATGCTTGGGAAGCTTGGGGTCAGACATGAGTATGTCGTCTTTGAGTGTTTTTTCCCGAGCTGCTCCATAGCTGTAAAAGCATGGCTGGGCAGAACTGCTTGTAGTGAGTAACTATTAAAAGATATTTTAGCTAATATCATAATAAAAATATGTGCAACTAAAATGTAATTTAAAACAAGAACAATATATTTTAATTGCATAAACTGATTTCTATATACAATAATTATAGTTTAAAGACACTTTACTGTGAGTATGATCTCAGACACACCAAAAATATGGGGCTCCTAGAAAAAAGGAACATACTTAATCTGGCCCTGCACACAGGACCAGTGCAACCACTAGGTGGATTAGGTGCCCACCTAGGGTGCACCGGCCTGGGAGGCCAATGCCCAGTTGACCGAGTGTCCGAGTGTGAACCGTGGGAGAGGAGCTTATTTCCCTCTCCCTGGTCTGACAGGAATTGCTCATTGAGTGCGCTGAACTGCTTTATGTCAGACTGGGGAGAGGGAAACAACTTCCTCTTGCCTGGTCTGTGGCTCGGTCACAATACAACAGGGAAGTGAGCTGGCATGGGGGGGTTAAAGAGCGGCTGCAGGGGTTAACACATAGAGGGGCTGGGGGGCAAAGAAAACATGTGGAGAAGCTGGGGCAACTAATGAGACACATGGAGGGGCTGGGGCAGGGGCATACATAAAGCATTTGGTGGATTCTATTTTTTGCTTCCCCACTCACCCTCTTTAAAACGTTGCAATTATGTATGTATGTAGTACTAAGCAGTGTTTCTTTGTTTAATTGTTAGCATGTTTTTGTATGGAGTATGTTTGAGTGAATGTAGGGGTGTGTTTGCATGTAGTGTTGGCATTTAAATGCAAGCATTCATTTGTGTGTAGTGTGTTTTTTTAATGCAGTGGTGTGGTTATATATAATGGTGGGGTTTGTATGTAGTGTTGACATTGAAATGCAGGGGTGTATATGTGTATAGTGTTAGCGAGATTCTGAGATCTATGCACATATAAACATACACACACACATATATATATATATATATATATATATATATATATACACACTGACACAAATGCAGATACATATATACTCATGCAAATACATAGACACACAGACACAAACTGACACACATGCAGACACAGTGGCAACTCTAGGAACAATATATAAGGGGGTGGGGGAGATAAGATACCACAGTCAAAACTGGGGAGGCACTAAAACAATTCACTAGGGGATGGTGTAATATGCTGCCATTGGCTGTCTGATGCCAACATACTTGCAACCGGCAACAAAAAAACACACAGTTACAGGCAGAAAGTCACACATAGTTACACACACAGCTACAGGCAGACAGTCACACACACACACACACACACACACAGTTACAGGCAATAGCAAGCACAATTACAGGCAGACTGTAAGAGTTATAGGCAGCATCACACAGTCACAGGCAGACAGTCACACACACACTCAGTGACATGCAGACAGTCACACACAGTCACAGGCAGACAGTCGTACAAGCAGTCACAGACACACACCCACACAGTCACAGACAGTCACTCACACACACAGTCACACATACAGTCACAGGCAGACAGTCACACACACACATTCACAGACACTCACAGGCAGACAGTCACACACACACACAGACAGTCACAGGTATACAGTCACACACACACACAGCACACCCTCTCTCTCTCACTTACTGGATGAGGGATGGAGTCACTGAAGTCCCTGGTCTGTAGTCGTTGAGGAAGCAGGGACTTCTTCCTGCTTCCCCTCTGTGTGCAGCAGTAGCTGCAGCGGGTTGAGGACACCTTTAGCTCTGCCCCTGCTACCGATTTGGCTCTGCCTCCAAAGCTGATTTGGCTCGGCCCCACCTCTTTCTGCATTCGTCCTGCTCCTGCTCCAGGCCCCTGCGTGTGAGAGCTGTGTCGACTGCCCAGCGCCCCTACTGCAATGGTGCCCTGTGCAGTTACACAGCTCGCACAACCCCGAGGCCAGCTCTGGTGGCACCCCTCTACCTAGTGGCACCTGGGGCGGACTGGCTCCCCCGCCCTCCCTTAGTATGCTACTGGGCTGGGGGTTAAGGAGGGGCTGGGAGTTAAGGAGACACATGGAGGGGATGAGGGGTTACGGGTACACATGGAGAGCCTGGGAGGTTAAGGAGTCACATGATGGGGAAGGGGGGTTAAGGAGACTCATGGAGGGGCTGGGAGGTTAATGAAACACATGGAAGGGCTGAGGGAGATATTCACACAGAGAACTGGGATTGAGAGGCAATAAGAGCTGGGGGAGGCACACAGAGGGTTGAGGTGGCAGGAGCACACAGAGGCTGGGGGAAAGAGGCACACAGAAGGTCTGGTGGCACAAATAGACACAAGTACATCAATTCTAAAAAAACAAAAAATTAAAGTGTAGGTACACTTGAAACAGAGTTGGGTTTATTAGCTAATGAAGACCAGGAAAAAGCAGAAATTTTAAATAACTATTTTTCTTCAGTATATATTAATGAGGATCCTATGGCAAGAGATATGCAAATGATTGCTGCAAAAAACTTGCAAATAACTTGTGATTGGATAACTCGAGACAAGGTGCTACAGCTATTAAAGAAAATTAATGTAAATAAAGCTCCGGGGCCTGACGGTATTCACCCACGAGTACTTAAGGAGCTAAGTGGGGAAATAAGTGAACCTCTGTATTTAATTTTTCAAGATTCTTTTGTTTCAGGTGTTGTACCGGAGGATTGGAGGAAGGCAGATGTTGTTCCTATATTTAAAAAGGGTTCACAATCCTTGCCTGGAAATTATAGACCTGTGAGCTTAACTTCTGTAACTGGGAAAATATTTGAAGGTCTATTAAGGGATAATATTCAGGAATTCATTGGGAAGAACTTTGTTATTAGCAATAATCAGCATGGTTTTATGAAACATAGGTCATGTCAAACTAACCTAATTGCATTCTACAAAGAAGTAAGTAGAAGTATAGATCAGGGTGTTGCAGTGGATGTGATCTACTTGGATTTTGCCAAGGCATTTGATACGGTTCCTCACAATAGGTTAGTCTTCAAACTAAAAGAAATTGGCAAAGATGAATATTCTTGTTCTTGGGTAGAACATTGGCTTAAGGATAGAGTAGAACAAGTTGTAATTAATGGTAAATTTTCAGGCTGGACAAAAGTGGTAAGTGGTGTCCCTCAGGGTTCTGTTTTGGAACCACTTCTATTTAACATATTTATAAATTATCTTGAAATAGGCATTGAAAGCCATGTATCAGTGTTTGCAGATGACAAAGTAATACAATGTGAGCAGGATATTGCTTTGCTGTAGAGAGATTTGGATAGATTCGGGGACTGGGCGCTAAAATGGCAGATGAAATTTTACATAGAGAAATGCAAAGTTATGCACTTCGGGGGTTAAGAATGCACAAGCAATTTACACACTAAATGGTAGTGAATTAGGGATAACCACACATGAGAAGGATTTGGGTATTGTTATAGACCACAAATTAGGCAGCAATATGCAATGTCAATCTGCAGTTGCTAAGGCCAGTAAGATTTTGTCATGTATAAATAGGGGCATAAATTCTCGGGATGAAAATATAATTTTGCCTCTTTATAAATCGCTGGTAAGACCACACCTTGAATATGCTGTGCAATTTTGGGCACCTGCTCTAAAGAAGAATATCATGGCACTGGAGAGGGTCCAGAGACGAGCTACAAAATTGATAATAGGAATGGAGCATTTTAGTTAGGAAGAAAGGTTACAAAAATTAAATTTGTTTAGTTTGGAAAAACGGCACCTGAGAGGGGATATGATAACTTTATACAAATATATTCGGGGCCAGTACAAACCTTTATCTGGAAATCTATTCATAAACAGGGCTATACATAGGACACGAGGTCCCACATTTAGGCTGGAAGAAAGGAGATTTCATCTAAGGCAAAGAAAAGGTTTTTTTACAGTAAGAACAATAAGGATATGGAATTATCTGCCTGAAGTGGTGATTTTGTCAGTCCATACAGATGTTTAAACTGAAATTGGATAAATACTTACAAAAACATAACATACAGGGATATAATTTCTAATTAGTGGGGTAATAGCTGCTTGATCCAAGGAGACATCTGACTGCTATTTTGGGGTCAAGAAGGAATTTTTTCCTAGTTTGTGGCAAAATTGGAAGCACTTCAGACCAGGTTTTTTGCCTTCTTTTGGATCAACAGAAACAACATTTGTGAGGAAGGCTGAACTTGATGGACGCAAGTCTCTTTTCAGCTATGTAACTATGTAAGAGGGGTTAGAGGGAGAAGAGAGACACAAAGGTGCTGGGTGAAGAGACACACAGATGGACAAGAGTAGGGGAAAAGAGACACACAAAGGGTTGGGTTACAAAGAGACACACAGAGGTGCTCTCGGAGAACAAAGAGACACAGAGAAGGCTGAGTAGGACAAAGAGACACAGAGGAACTGCTAGGGCAAAGAGACACACAGAGGGGCTGTGAGGGACAAGAGGAATACAGATGGGTGGGGGGGGAGAAAGAGCAACACAAAGGTGCTGAGAAAAGAAATAAGGGGGATGGGGGATGTGGGGGCAAGTTGCTTGTATTACCTGGATGCATAATAGTCTTGCACCGGTTATAAACATATACTGTGTGTGTGTGTGTGTGTATGTATGTGTGTGCATACATAAACACACATACATACAATATTCAAAATCAATATCTTTCATTGATGTGACTATAGCTGTCATATGCATTTAAAAATGTTAATGCATAGTTTAATGATTACGCACTTCAGTCAAAATATCTCTGATTTCCAGTGAGAAGGAATGACTAATTATGCTAAGCAGTTTGTGCATTTTACTTTCATCAGCAATGGATTCAATGTATAAATTATCAGGCAGGTTTCAGTATTGTTGGGTGTCTCCTGTCAATCACATTTCTAAGCAGATGAAAACATAAGCTGCAATTGTAAAGATGGCATTCCAGCTAATTATCTGTTATTTGTAAACCTTTAAGGTTATGAACAAAAGCAAAGGAAACTTGAGCAATCACTCTAGTATGGATCTGTGCATATTCTATTTGTAACTGGTTGAATTTTTTTTTTTTTTAACTCGTGTGGAATAAGTATTACCTAATAAATACTTGGGATTTCATGATTTATTTATGCAGTCACTTTCCAAAAAGTACTTTTGAATAATGGAATGCATGAGTATATTATAGATGGTAATCTCAGAGAATATATTGGGTTTCTTTAATCTGATATTATATTTTTTTTTTTTTAAATGCACATTACAAAAGCTGATTTGCTCATCAGTCATAGATTCTCTTTTTATGGCAAATTCTAACGTAACCCAAACGGACTCTATGTTTGCCTCACTAACTTTTATTAGGCTAGATTTTATGCTATCCTTCACATACAAGGCCACCCCTCCTCCTTTCTTGCCTTCCCTATGTTTCCTATATAAAGAGTACCCTGGTATTGCTATGTCCCAGTCATTTTTCTCATTATACCATGTCTCAGTAACAGCAACTAAATCTACACTATCAGTTGCCATTATTGCCACAAGTTCATGGATCTTATTCCCTAAACTGCGAGCATTTGTAGACATGACTCTAAGCTTATCATTTTTTAACACACTTGCTACAGGTACCTTCTGTCCTTGTTTTGGGGGACAATTGGATTGATGTTTTATCACCCTTTTGTTCCCTTTTGAGAAAGATGCAAACCATCTTTTTTGTACAGGTTATTTCCATTCCAAACAGAGCTACCATGAGAAATAAAGCCAAATCCTTGCTCCCAACACCATTCACCAAGCCACAAATTAAAGTCCCTAATATGCATCCGCCTGTCGATCTGAGTGTTATGCACAGGCAGAACTTCAGAGAATGACAGTGTGGAAGCAACCTGCCGTATATCATTGGCAAAAACACTAAAAACTTCCTTAACCTCTGAAACCTCATTGCAAGCCAAGTCATTTGTCCCTAAATGGACAAGTACTTCCAATTCCCCTTCCTGCTTTGCTTGCTTAACAATATTACAGATACGTCTCCTGTCTCTGTGAGCAGTAGCTCCGGGATGACACCTCACAAGACTCCATCTCCACACCTCTTATAATGGAATCCCCCAACAACAACTGCTTTCTATTTGGCCTCACCATAGTCTCCAAGCTGGTCTCCACAACACCACTAGCCTCAGTGCATCTCTCCACATCACCACTAGCCTCAGTGCATCTCTCCACAATACCACTAGCCTCAGTGCCTCTCTCCACAACACCACTAGCCTCAGTGCCTCTCTCCACAATACCACTAGCCTCAGCGCCTCTCTCCACAATACCACTAGCCTCAGCGCCTCTCTCCACAATACCACTAGCCTCAGTGCCTCTCTCCACAACACCACTAGCCACAGTGCCTCTCTCCACAACGCCATTAAACTCTGAAAGTGCAGAAAATGAATTATGAAGAGTAACAGACTGTTGGGAACTCGTAAAACCAATTAGAAACAGATTACAGTAGGCAAGGCATGAGAGGACAGCAGTATGGACTAGAACCTTAGCCGTATCAGGTGTTAAATAGGGGCGGAGGTGCTATGTTTTTGAGATGGAAGTGGCAGGATTTGGTGATTGATTGGACATGAGGGGTGAAGGAGAGGTCGGAGTCAAAGAAAACATTTAGGCAGCAAGCCTGTGGGGTAGAGCAGATGGTAACGCCATTGAAATAGATACAATTGGATCTTTAGGATATTCAAGGGAGCCCAAATTGTTATTTCAAGTGCACTTGGAGAAGCGTGAATTAGACACCAGACACCTGTTGGTAATCAAAATAAGCCTCTGTCGTTTATTTTTCAGTATATGTTTTTATACATTAAAAAGTAAGTTCTTACGTGCAAATACTCATAGGACAGTGGTAGGAAGTGAGTGAAAGGGTGAAAGGAGTACAGATAAGACATAGGGATGAACATCATGTACATATAACAGATAAGTTCTGAGAAAGAAAAAACAAACTGATTTAGGAGAGACAGCTCAGGTGGGGGCTATCTGCTAACTGAACTAGACATATATGGTCTTAAGTGTCATTTTAAGCATTAAGCATTTCCTGAGTCCAGGTTAGCCAATTTTAATATAGGATATCTAATATGACACCTATAAGCTTGAACCTTTGAATCAAAGTAAATTATTTTACAATCCCCTCTTTTGATCCAAGGGTCATCCAAACGTCCAAGGTATTTCCAGGCCTGCTAGCAAAGCCTGTGGAACTTTAATTAATTTCTTCACCATGGTTCCCATGGACTGAGAGACCACCAGAATCAGTGTTCCTTCATTTGTTAGGTAACACTTTAAAAACCTTCCAAAGTCAGAGCTGGAAGGTAAGTTAAGGTACGACCAACAGTAGATTTGTTTTTTCATCGAGAGGTTAGTAGACATGAGAAGAACCTAAAGGTTAGAAGAATGGGCATAATAACAAATACAGCTAATTACAAAATGTACAACATTTTCTTAATTAGTAAAGTCATCCATGTTCCTAGCCTAAATGTCCAATCCCAATCCCCAAAGAATCTAGTATCCTGTTTGATATCCTGTACTAAGTCATGTAAATCTTTTATGTTTATGGATCATAGTGCCATGGTCAGATAGGTTAAAACAGCACATACCTTCAATAGCTTCACAGCCTAAGTTATGTTTCATTAGTAAGTAGTCAATGGCTGCTCTATACTCAAGGATTGCCTTCTTATTTGCCTGGGTGTCCTTCTTATTTTCCTGGGTGCTCTTCGAGGGCCTGGGAAGTGGTATTTAAATCCTTTGCAAGGGAACAGGCTACAGTATTATATCAATAGCAAGTATTTAGCTAATTAAATCAAATTTCTTACCAATTACCAACAGAAATCAAACCTTGTACAATCAGCTACCAAGCTATATTAGCCAAGCTAATGACCACAATCCTTATATAACTCCTAAAATCACCACCCACTAGGAATGTTTAACACCTGGGTAGGCCTATGCGTAATTGCACACAATAGCTAATTAACCAGCAATCAATAACAAGTATTTAGCTAATCAAATGTCTTACCAATTATCAACAGAAATCAAACCTTGTACAATCAGTAACCTTTTCCTACAGATGAATCGTACCTGTAACAGTAAAAAAGAAAACTCTTAGCAAAATCTTAGACAGTTGAAGCTCCTGTAAAACTCTTCAGAATAACTTCTTTGATTTAAGGTAAATCATGCTTCCTCTATTTATATCATATTGTGGTTTTTATTTAAAACTGAAACTTAGATAAAGATTGTCAAAAAGATATGTCTGAGTCATTTTGGAACATTATAATCACTGTTTTTAGTAAAAAAAAAAAAACATAAATGCAATCTGTTTGAGAAAAAAAAAATTATGACTATGATTTTAATATATCTCTTTTTAGAGGGCTACAACTTTATTCCAGAGACACAAATATTACATATTATATATATTGTATTGCAAGTGACTGAACATTTTTAAAAATTAGGACAGATTGTTAAACAATACAAACTATGATTTAAAAAAGTATGCCATTTCCTGGGGAATATGAGAGAAAGAAAACATGATGGGTTTATAGAACAGATCAAAGACAACAGATGTACAGTAAGACAAGGAAGTTGTTCAAACAGTGCCAATTTAGTATTGTGTCAGTGAACAGAATCCTAGTAAATAGTAACAATCCTAAAAGCCATTCTCCTCATTCCAGATCCATTTGGTGAAGCCTAGGATCCATTTGGGTAAAGCCTAGGATGCACCACTGGAATACAATATATAACTGCAATATTAATCAGTGTAGTATAACTTTAATAGCTACACGTGTGCACAGTGTGAAAATTTGGTTCAGCTGACACATTTTTCCCAATCACACACCATTTCTCAGGAGTCAGGACTCTTGAATTTCAGAATTATGTCAGTGGAGCAGCAAAATATTTGTAAAGCTAACCAGATTCTGGAACAAGTCAGATGAACTAGCAATTGGTAATATAATGGCTATATTTGCAGTGCACTGATAGGAGCATTTGTCTTCCAATTGGTTCACAGATAAAGTGAGGAAAATTAACCAGTTGAGGGAAAAACAGGAAAAAATCTATATTTATACATGTATAATTATTATTATTATATTATTTATTGTATGTATTATATAATTATTAAATTATATATGTATTACATATATAATACACATTTATTAATATAGATTTATTTATTTTTAATGCTCCTCCTGTTTTTCCTTCTGTTGGTCACTTGTTGATCTATTATGAAAACCAACATTCAGTGCCTGTCTTTTAGCCCTCAATACCCTTTTATTCCTCATCCATCTTTTCTTGTTTTGTTTTTTGAGCCATGGGATTGATTCAGAATCCCAAATAAAAACAATCATGTTTGGCCATTGCTTGTTTGGCTCATGAACTGATTGTATTTTGGCTCCAAATTCGTAAATTCGACTGATCATTCCATTGGCCGAAATTCTGTCAAACTGAAGTTTGGACCAAACAAATATCTATCTAAACAAAGTCTATTAATAGCATTTATCTGATCTTCAGTTTACATGCACTGGTAGAATGCGCTGAAGCAGTAAAACATTTCATGATATATCTATGTGACTATTCTTAACTACCACTTGATACTTTTGGTAGTTAATTTGAAATTTACCTTTTTATAACATATTTCAGTATTTTATAACAAATTATCACAAAACATTAGTGAGTGAATACCTTCCCAAATTATAATTTTTTTGAATATAACTTTTTTAAATTAAAATAAATTAAAATGTAATAACACTTGTGAAATTATTGCAATGTAAAAAAAAAAAAAATCAAAAACTTAAAATATAAATCTTAGTATTTTTTATAAAGAATATCAGCCTTAATAGAACAATTCATTTTAGTTTGTGGTTTATATTGACACTAGAAAGCTTCAATAACATATGTTTTATGTATTGGTGTTAGTGATTAATCTCCACTTGTTTACTTTTATTCTTGTTTCTTATTTATTATTTATTCAAGTATTTTTTTAAAATTGTAGAACATAATACTTTGTTTGGTAAACATTAATTTTTTATACTCTCAATTACAAAGCTGTTATATATTCAGTGGCTGTTTTATTGTATTCCATAGCATGGCAAATGTTAGTCTTCCTTTATATGAATCCTGAAGTTGTAGTACCTGCATTTTTTCTGTTTTGCCACTCAATATTATTTCACTTAGTACTCTTTTTATACCAGGGAAGGTTTTTTTTTAAAATTATTATTGTAAACAACAACACCACTTAACACCCTGTCATGGATTGCTCTTGATTAGATGGATAATTAGTCACTTAGAGCTACATATTTTGCAATTATTTCAAAGCTTGATTACAAATAGGCACATATTTTTTTTTTTAAATGATATATGGTAGGCATTTTACATTTCTTCCTTATTACAATGTTCAAAGATTCCACGGGACCTTAGGAAAGGTAACAAATGTTTATCCCAATATTTGTGAATTGCCATTCTCTATCTGCTGTGGTCTTAAAATAAAACCAGCAAAGCATAGCAACGTGTATGTATTTTTTGTGTTGTCGTTTGTTTGTTTTTTGGGGGGCCTTTTTTGAATAATTTAAAAAAATATATATTTTCATTAATTGGGACTGGAATTCTGGATTTAAATGTTCTGAACATAAGGTCAAAAGGGAGAATGCTTCAGATGGCAAGTATCATTCGTTTTACCGGTATTATTTTATTGGAAGTCCCCACTATTAGGGTAAGAAAGTAGGTAGGGCACCCCTAGTCACGTGGATGTGGGCAGGGGACAATCTCACTGTTATGAGGGTGAACTATTGAATTTTCACCGCCCCATTCTATAATTATTTAGCCCCCACCCAGCCAGCCAAGTAACTGAAAATTGATTTTGAGCTTGCTACAACCTCACTCATATTTGCATATTGGCAAACCCATGCCAATTGATAAAACTGTACAATTTAAGGTTCCTAGAACCTTAACCTTTCTTATTAACTTGTGGAGTATTAATGGGTACATTGCGTGCAGTCTTTTGCACCTATATATTGGCAGTGCCTGTAAGCTCTTACCCTATGTTAGCCTTATGTTATGGGAAATAGGTAAATCTGGGGTCATGTTTATTGTAGCCTCCAGCAACCTATGTAGAATTCTGAAGAATATGGTTTGCAATGCAAATCCAGTAGTTGCATTAAATGTAATGCAGCACAGAGATTGTCCTCTGCTGTCTATTAAGAGTGGTTTGAGTCATTCCAATAGTGTCTATATAATCCTTGATGAGGTCATATAGATGGTGTATACAGAGCAGGATTAACCATAAGGCAACCCTTGGCAGCTACCTAGGACCCAAGTGTTACACAGAAGCCATATAAACCATGAATTTGATTGGCCCTGTTGTGTATTTTACACAAATATTCAAACAGTATACCATTACTTAGTTTCTAAGATTATTATGTGAGATATGATGGAGTTAGTGATTATGTGAGATATGATGGAGTTAGTGATTTGGAATACAAAACTGATCAATGTACATATACCTTAATAAATATAAAATAGCCTCTTATGAAATAAATAAAAATGTATATTGTCAAGGATGCTATAGCATTTACATGCAACTGGATGCAAATCCTCACAAAGAGCACCCTGAATTCATGTGTTTCCTGTAAAGTAAGAACAAATACATGAAAAAGTTAATATGATTGAACTTTATATCATTTAGTATTTGTAGGGATCCCTGAACAACAACCTATACACAAAATAATTTTTCATACCATGTTTATGTTTTCAATTTAAAAAAGTTGGTAAAAGTCAAATAATAGGATTAATTAGCATTTACCAAACAAAAGGTACATAATGCATAATCACTATTGGATTAATTAATTTGATGTGCAGTTCAATAGTTTTAGTTGACTCTTTCCAATTCTGTTACTCAATAAAGCTGATGTGGATGTTTTTGTTTTTTTAATGAGCCTGATCATTATTTGAAAATGCAATTCAACTGTTTGTGTAATTACACTTGACATACCCAATGCTGCACATCAATAAATGACCAAATTGAAAATTTCAGAAGTTGGAGTGTGTTCCACAATTTCATGTGTACTGAATTAAATTATAGTCCTAAACAGATTTCAGTAGGTGCATTGAAAGTCTAATTTAGCTACAAAATATTCACTAAACCTATAGGCTTAAATGTCAAATTCGATTAAAGGTACATTCATCACTTTGAGACAACTGTTTCATTCAAAAGCTTTAGCTTTGAATGAGACCATTGCCTAGCTCTGCAGGCTGAAAAAAATATGTACATATGTTTTATATATATACAAAATTACTTGGTTTATATAGATCAGTATGCACTAGCAAAGCAATGATACCTTACAAGCAATATGGAATGCTATAGGTGCCTGCTTGCACAGCTTGTAATTACATGACACCAGGGAAAGTCTTCTTCCATCCTCGATCTGGAAAGGAATGCAAAATCAGGTATAAGATCACCTGTACTATGACCCCTGTTATATTTCACACATTATGTCAAACTTCTAATGATCTCATAGAGCACATGAGGGGGCCTAGGTCTGCTATACGCCTGGCCATTTTGAATAATTCAGCTAACATGTCTATTGTCCGACACTTTCTTGAAGCTGGACACTCATTACCATCTTTACGGTTCATGGCAATGGTGGTGATAGAGATACAAGACTATTACAAAGAGAGACATTTTGGATACATCCCTTGGACACTTTGTCCCTCCATGGACTTAACGAGAAGAACCCACTATATTTTTTCCTCCCAAGAAGATAACAATTGATAAACTTATTGTATATGTTTATTTTTCATGAAGGATTACACATGAAGTGTAATTTTTCATGAAAGATTTTTTATACCTTGTATTCTATTCAGGAAGTGTATTTACAATATGTGATGTTCATGGAGGGTCAGTGGGTGTCCTTTAAAGTATCTAAGTGCCTAGCTGCAGTAACTTGTATTTAGTGAATGGTTGAATGTGCACGATTTTTACTACTTAGCTTCACTTCATCTTTGCGACCTTCCTTCTCCCCCACTGGCTCTCTTGTCTCACCGTACTGAGTGGGGATGGCTCTCTGTGTTGGGAGAAAAACTCCCTGGTCATGGGGGCTCAATCTCGGAAGGTGCTTCTTTATTAAGTTATTTGAATATAATATTATTGAACATATATATTGTGAATAGCACTCCGACATTGGTTCCATGACCACCCCTATATTTTGTATTGTAATATAGTTTGTACATTGTTTATTTTTTTTACTTTTCTATCACTCTCTCACTTGTTTCACGTGGGTAAATGAGTCAATTAGACTGATGATGTTTTTTGAATCTGTCCACATCATTCATGACATCACCAAATCTCGTTTTCATTTCTGTTCACCCTTCAATATGCACTTTAGCAATTTGTATTTAAACGGTTTAGTTAACATTCATTGTTTGTCTTGAAAAAAGTCAGATGGGACTGAAACGTCAACACTGACAATATTGAGTTGTGAATTTTTGCTGATATAAAAATCATCTTATCATATCGAGTCCTGTGAGTGCTCTCCATCAAGGTATCTTTATATATATATATATATATATATATATATATATATATATATATATACACATACATGCAAAATACACAATCCAGCACACTCGCTTATTCACTAAACAATGATTTCAAATCTCTCAGATTGTAATAGTTTTATTTAAAAACACTTCACCTAGGCAAAAATAATGGGAGTTTAGTTACATTATATGATCATATATTGCATAAACCTGCCACAATGTCAATGTACCCCATTGTTGGCAGGTCCTACTCTAGAAGCCTAATACCTGCCCTTATGAGATCAATATATATATATATAAATTTTTTTTTTTTTTTACCTGCTTTTTCTTATTTCTTTTGCTTATCACACCAACTTCAGGGAGGTACAGTGATCTAACCAAGCAGTGTTCTATCTCCCTGCCTGGCAGATTTACACATGTGCACATCTCTTTACAGTGCAACATCCTGACAGGTTTATTTGATTATATTAGATCATGATTATTACACACATTTGTAGATATGATTTTGTTAAATTAGCTATTACTTTTTCAGCTGTACATAATTATTGTTATTATTTACTGTAAAGTACCATCAATTTCCACAGCACTGTACATAAAGCACTAACAAAGTAGGTACACAACTTAATTCAATAACAGAGTTAAACTAGACTTTAAGCTCGTCTGAGCTGGGTCCTCATCTACCTATTGTTCCTGTGTCATTTTGTAATTGTCCCATTAACTGTTAAAGGAACACTATAGTCACCAAAACAACTTTAACTTAATGAAGCAGTACTGGTGTATAGATGATGCCCATGCAGTCTTACTGCTCAATTCTCTACTATTTAGGAGTCACTTTGTTTATGTAGCCCTGGGCAAACCTCCCTGCATGTGACTTACACAGCCTTTCTAAACACTTCCTGTAAAAAAGACATCTAACGTTTATATTTTATTGCAAATTCTGTTTAGTTTAGAATGTTGTATCTTATGCTCTGTTAAAAGCAATCTAGACCCAGCAGAATAATCTGTGTGTGATTAAAGTAAAATTTACAGAGCAGGAGATAAAACTTTTAAAGTAATTTACATCTGATTAAAAATGAAACCATTTTGTTTTCATGCAGGCTGTGGCAGTCAAAGTCAGGGGAGGTGTGGCTAAGGCTGCATAAACAGAAACAAAGTGATTTAACTCTTAAATGGCAGTGAATTGAGCAGTGAAATTTCAAGAGGCATGACCTGTACACAAAAAACACTAAAGTTGTTTTGGTGACTATAGTGTCCCTTTAAATTCCCCCTTCCATGATATTGTAAAGCACTGCGGATAATAATAAATTGAATTTGTATTGGCAGCATAGTGTGCATGCAATATATCTATGGATTTACTAAGTGACTTTATTAAAAGAGCAGGTTTTAGTAGACAAGGTGGAAGATAAAAAGACAAGCATTTTAGTTGCATTAGTTAACAGGAAAGGCCAGCTGTTTTTAACAAAGTGGCAGGTATTTTGTAGATTAATTGTATGTGTGGAGACATCTTAACAGCATTATAGGCCCCCTTGGGCAAAGCGGAGCTCTGGGGTCCTGCCTACACAACCACTAGCAGGAATAATAATTTAAGTTAAGGGTGCAGTGTGTGTGTGGGGGATGTTATGTGTTTGTGTGTGAGGGGAGCAGTGTATGAGGGGTGCAGTGTGTGTTGTGAATACTATTCTCCCAACCTACTTCCTTAATACTATCCTTACCTTTTGTGTCACGTATGTTATGTATTTTTTATGCTGTATAGATAATTTAATTAACCATTTATAACAGGAGATAATTATAACAACTTTGTTCGCTATCACCTTTTTAATGCCTTTTATCAAGTTACCACTGACTCTTCACAGTGTGGTTCACAAAGCACAGAGCTTGCATTTTAGATACACAGTGCAAAGTACATCATTGTGGTCAAGTTCACATTGATGTATGGGTACTTCACTGGTATCTGGGTTTCGATGTTAAGGCATTCTCATACTCCTATGGTTATTATGAAGGAGCTAAGTGTCTTTAAAGTAAAATAACAGCTGTAGTGTATCTTTTATTAGAATATGATAATTATTCTTGTAATAATTTTTTTTTTATAAATTAACAAACTGAACTTTGTGATAACATATATGGATATACTGTGTATTCAGAAAGGCAGTGACAATACAATTTGCTCTAAGCTTTTTTTATTGAGCTGTAATTAACTTTTATATATAACGCTTCAGTTTAATTTGCATACTACTTTGTAGTTGGCTTAAAAAAAAAAAAACAGGTAACAATAAAACAGTAAGTATAAATATGGGATGCATTTTAAATGTACTTACAACATTCTATAGTTTCAGTCTGCATATTTGCAGTATAGACATTTTATGAGTAAACCCACTTGATTATATGGTATAGTCATTAAAAAACATAATTTAATCCTTTATGAGCACTTGATGAGGATACCATATTTTTTTCCATACTAAGTGTGCTTTACACCTGCCTTTTAAAATTGGCACAATAAATAGTGCAACATTTTGTGATATGTGAATTTTGAGTGCTCTTTATTCTTCAATGTATTTTAGACTATAAAATATGTTAACATTGTAATTGTGTTTAAAAGACTAAAATGTGTTTTATTGGTCTTAAAAAACAAGACAGAATAATGGCAAGATTGGACAATGTATCCTTGTAAAATTCTACATCTACATTCGTTTACACTTTTTTTCCTTTTTTCTATACTTTTTTGCGGACTGATAAAACATATTTTAGTACCATTTTTTTAAATTTTGTTTTTGCTTATCTGACATATTCCAAGAATGGTTTCTTTGCTTTAAGATAAATTATTATTTTTTTTTTTACATATTTACTTGCATTATCTCACTATTGATGGATTTTGGAAAGAGATTATTAACATTAATATTTTTCATTGTAGCACAACTACACCCACAGTATATAAATGTCGTGTAGATGTCCCTTACCCCAAGTTCCCATAGTATAATGGTTTTCAGCACTTAGAGCACTACTAATATTTTGTTTCTGACCCACTACTCTGAGCTGCTGATGACTAAGTATAATATTGAAGCTTAAGAAAGATAACAGTTCAGCTACTACACTATAGGAAGCAAGGTAGGGTACCACCCAAAGGGTTAAATGAGTGCCACAAAAATGTTAAAGGGAAGGTATAGAGAAATAAACAGGGTGTGAGGGACATGCTGAAAACGGGGGAAATGAGTATTGGGGAAAAGACACAAAACAGGGAAGATTTGTAGGAGACAGACAAAAAAGAAGAGGAGAGTATTTGAAGAACGGTATTTAAAAGATTAGTGCTAAATTGGCCTTCAATGGGCCATGGATTTAATGTTATCTCAACAATGCAGGTTTAAATATACTGTACAAGTAAAATGTTACCTTTTTGCATAGTGTTACAGGAAAAAAATAATTCAAAAGTTTAATTTTCTAGAAAGAGGACCTAATAGAGAGTACTTTATCTTTACACTTTGATGATGACATTTTGAAGAGAATACTTTTAAATGTGGTTGTTATGATATCAGAAGTTCCCTGGCTCTCACATAATGTAACCATTTGCTAATTGTTTGATAATTTATCTGGGGTCTGCCAGGACAGCACTTGCATCATAACCATTACAAAGTATTTGGAGTGTTCCTTTAAATGCTTCTTATTCAGAGAGGTAGATTTTTGTTCATGGAAGCTATTTTTAAAACCGCATGTTATACTAAATAAACATGTAACATACTTGGAAAATCACTAAAATTAATTCTTAACCCCTTCAGAACGGAGTCAATTGAACACGTTCTGATCAAAACAAAATGTAAACAAAATCTGGAGTTCACTCTATATGTCTGTTCAACCGTAATTCACCTCTTTCATATTAAGTGCACCCACACTTATTACATATCATTTTGTTCAGGAGAAACAGGGCTTTAATTTCTCATGAACTATTCATATATGAAAGATAATTTGTTATGAATAAAATAAAAAAAACTTTGACAAATAAAGATTTGTTTAAAAAAAATTGTAATTCCGTCTGACATTTTAGCTGTAAATGTCATAATACTGTTAGCTTTTAATGCAATAAAATGCACATATTTGTTTTCAGCAAGGTCTCACGAGTACAACAGTACCCCCATTAACAGGTTTTATGGTGCTTTGGAAAGTTACAGGGCCAAATCTAGCACATGCCATTTTTCTGTTTTGTTCACATTGAAATTTGCCAGATTGTTACTCTTGAGACCGTGTGGTAGTCCAGGAATGAGAATTACCCCCGTAATGGCATATCGTTTGCAAAAGTAGACAACCCAAGGTATTGCAAGTGGGGTATGCCCTGTCTTTTTTTAGTAGCCACTTAGTAACTGGCCAAAGTTAGCATTCTTATTTGTTTATGTGTGAAAAAACCAAAAAACAAATATTTGGCCAGTGTTTGTGACTAAGTGGCTACTAAAAAAGACTAAAAGACTGGGCATACCCCACTTGCAATACCTTGGGTTCCATTCTTTTGTAAATGGTATGCCATCATGGAGATAATTCTCATTCCTGGGCTACCATACGGTCTCAAAGGCAACATTACCAAACTGGCAAATTTCAATGTGAAAAAAATGAAATGCAAGCCTTATATTTGGCTCTCTAACTTTCCAAAACACCAAAAAACCTGTACATGGGGGGTACTGTTATACTTGGGAGACTTCACTGAACACAAACATTAGTGTTTCAAAACAGTAAAACATAATACAACAATAATGTCATCAGTGTTTCAAAACAGTAAAACATAATACAACAATAATGTCATTTCATGTGTGAAAAAAAATGCAATACACATCACTTTTACTAAAAATATCAACGTTGTAATACAATTTAACACAGTCTCCCGAGTAAAACAGTACCCCCCATTTATGGTATCTTGGAAAGTTACAGGGTTAAATATAGTTTACATTCTCTGCACTTTCTGCCTGAGTTGTCAGGCATGTCAACCAAATTTTTATTAATAAAATCACATAATTATGCTAAAAGATTACTTAAATATACACGTAGAATTTTAATATATATACATATATAATGAATTTAAATTCTACGTGTATACTTATGTAATCATTAATGTAATTATATATATTTATCTATATATATATATATATATATATATATTTGCCATTCTAATTGTATTTTGTTACCTATATATATATGTGTGTGTGTGTGTGTGTGTATATATATATATATATATAAATAACAAAATACAGTTAGAATGAAATTATATATATGCACATTTAATTTATTTTACATGTCTAATAATGATTTTTTTTTATTCTTCCCACCAGCAGGGGGACTGTCTGACAGTCCAGGCACTCCCCCTGCTGTCAGATCCACAGCCAGCTATAGGGGGACATGTGATCCCTCTCAAAGAGCGGTCACATGGCCCCTGTGGGCCTGATTTGCCGGGGGAGGGCTTCCTGTGCTGTCAGGCAGTCCTCCCTAAGTGGATTGCCGGGAAGGTGAGTATATTTCAGCTCCTGGGGTAGAAAGCCATTACGGCGTTCTATGCCGCCGCAACGGCTTTAAAGCCCATTATAATGGGGACGGCATAGAATGCCGTAACGGCGTTAAGGGGTTAAGTAGAAAAACTAAACTTTGCAAATGGGCCAAATAAATTGATTTAAAATACTCATAAAGATGTAGATTTCACATACAATTACAGACACACTATATGTTGTCCTGTGGCACTAAATGACAAATCATAATAAACTGAATTATCTTAGAAGAGTAAGAGTTTACTCTGTTTACTGGATAATACTTTTACCCTTTAATGGATATAAAGTCTTTAATTTATATTTTGAGGGATGCACCCCTTGTGTTTCAATCCTTTTGGCACTATAATAAAATTAAAAACAGTGAATCAAGTATGTAATTAAAACGTTTGGCAGTTATACCCTCTATTGCATAATTATTTTTTTTTAGCAAACTTAATAGAAAGTGAGATGTACCCAACATAGTATTTATCAGTTAACATTGGCAAGATTAATTAACTACATCGCATGGAATATTTCACATAATAACCATCTGAAACACAATGTTATGTAATTTATACATAGTGGCACACATCACAGACAGAATTAAAACTCCCAGACTGTTACCAATAAATTAAAATAGTTTGCAGAGATCTCTCACTGTTTTTTACTCATAGGTACTAAATTATAGTTTTGTTTTTTCTTTATACTGAGTTAGAGAAATCTAAAAACAAATTTGCTGAATTTAGTCCAAAGTAGCATCCACTGTAAAATTTAGACTTGCATATTTATCACAGTATTATTCTCTGTAGCCATAAAAGAGACTAGGTCTCCACTATGATGTAAACAAACTCTGTGATGCTTAAATCCCAAAGTGGAAACCTTTTGGCTTTACTGAAGAAAACATAACAACTCTTTTCTCTCTCGCTAGGCACATGCTTAATAGGAGGCAGATTCAGAACATAACCGTGTGAAGGGAAGTAGAAGATTATTTAATCGCAATGACAGAGATAGATAGATAGATAGTCAGATTTGTTTTTTCCTTTTCAAATATTTTTTATTAAAATACATTTTTACATACCAAAAAATAAACACATTTGGTACAAAGTAACACAATAAATGTTAATGTACATAGCAATATATAAAACAAAACAAACCATATATTTAAAGCAACAGGTGGATTACACACTAAAATCTCCTTTCAGAGAACTCAAAGTGAATGCCATTAGAACCATTCGTAATCTATAGTGGTCTGCATTTCAGTTTTTCCCCCAACACCTATATTATTTAATAACATTTTTATAGCTCTAATATTGTTCTTGGACTGATATTGCCTACTATGGTTAAACTAATGTTACATATCACTTAGACTAGCTCAGGTCTCCGGCTGCTGCACATTGAATAACTATATTCTTTCTGGTGTAGCTCTGAGCTTTGCTTATTTAAATTACAGCGACATACCAAGAAAGATAAATAATTGAAGTGTATTACCTACTATAAAGGGTTGGATAATCATATAATCAGTGTTGTCCATTCCAGTTTCGAAGCTGTGACCACTATCTATGATAGATGCATACGCACACACATGCACATGCACACCATATTACTTCTCTGACTCAAACACAAGATCACCAACAATCTCAATAAAACACATAGATTACTCACAACCAGACACACACAATCTCATTGATGCACAGACAGGCTCACTGGGACATACACAGACTCACTCCAAATGATTTTGACACACACATATTCTCACTGATACACACACAAGTTCACTACAGACAGGCTCATCGACCCACACACACAGGCTCACTATCACTCAAGCTGGCTGGGCATTTGATATTTACTTGCACCTGGCAGTGGGTTGTGTGTTATAATGGTGCGTGCTATAGAGAGGGGTGTGGGTTTCATTCAGTAAAAGTAGATAACATAAATAATTTACCATGGGATAATCAAAGCTCCCAAGGCCTAAGGTGAAACAGCAGCACACACCTGGTCACAGGGCTCTTGCTTCAGAATGCAGAAACATGCCTGGGTACACAGTTTGAACTTCCTGTAGTAGAAACATCTCCAGACCTGGAGCAACAGCACCATTTTTTTTACCTGACTCCTGCAAAACGAGCAGCTAGAAATAGGCCTAGGGCTCCTTACTGCCCAAGAGATTGTGCCTGACTGGCCTCGCACCTGGGTGGTCAGTTGCCCTTATGCTCCCCATGGATCCACCCTCTAATAGAGGTGCCACAAATGCCTACATTGCCGAGTTAAAGGGACACTGAAGGCAGTATAACCACTTCATCTCCTTGAATTGATTAGAGTACCTGGAGTCTCCTGGCACTATCCTTTCATTCAGTGCTAAACCATATCAACGCAATTTAAAGGGACATACCTTGACATTGTATCACTTGACAATTGTTTTTTTACTCCTTAAGGACCAAACCTCTGGAATAAAATGGAATCAAGACATGTCACACCTGTCATGTGTCCTTAAGGGGTTAAACCAGCAAACAAATACTTTTAAACAAATATATAAACCAACATAATGTAAGAAGAACTAAAAGTAAGCAATAGTTTTTTATATAAACTTATTATAAACATGGCCAGATTGCATTGTTAGGCATGCCTCTCTGCTAGGGGAGTTTCTCCAGCCTCTGCCCTCCTTCTTACTCACCAATCACAGTGTCAGACCAGTCCCTAAGACGGGGATCATACCATCCAAGCCCTATAGAGCAGAGCTCTTGGTAGCTCAGCAAAGTGTGAGTTAATTTTCGATATAATTAATTCTAATGATATAAGTGACATATTGCACTATTGTTTGTCTATTTAGTTTTTTTTATTTTTAAGTTGATACTGATACCCACTGATTATAAAAAAAAAAAGTATGTAAATGTATATACATAAGGTCATTGTAAGCACTGTTTTCACTTGTATATTTATTTGGCGCAGTGTATCACCTTTTGTATTGCTACATTTTGTATACCACATAAGGTTTTGGGAATAATTGTAGATCTACTGCTGTCACAAATTAAAAATTATAGTTAGTGCTTAAAGGGACACTATAGTCACCTGAACAACTTCAGCTTAATGTGGTTGTTCAGGTGAGAACTATAGCTCCCTGCAGTCTCTCAAGTAAACACTGTATTCTCTGAGAAAATACAGTGTTTACATTGAAAGCTAGGAACACCTCCTGTTGCAGTCACTCAGAGTGAACCAGAGGGACTTCTGAGTTGATGGAGGCATAATATGCCTCCATCCACTCAGATCTGGTGTGCACAAGCATCTTGTGATTCAGTATCTCCTCCCACTGCATGCAGACACTGAACTTTCCTCATATAGATTCATTGATTCAATTCATCTCTATGAGGAGATGCTGATTGGCCAGGGCTGTGTTTGAATCATGCTGGCTCTGCCCCTGATCTGCCTCCTTGTCAGTCTCAGTCAATCCTATGGGGAAGCACTGTGATTGGATCAGGCTATCACTTGTCAGCAGACTGCTTGTTTTTCCTGAGTCTCACAGCATGCAGATTTACATCTTCTTGCTTGAATACAGTAAGGTTTTTACTATATTTATGGAGGCATGAGGGGCCCAGAGGGACTAGATGGTCGTGTTACAACTATAGGGTCAGGAATACATGTAGTTGCACTGGTGACTATTGTGTCCCTTTAAACTTGTGTTTTATACATGTGTTGCTTAAAGTTGTCTTCTGAAGGTCATCTGCTGTCATTGTAAAATATGTAAATATTATTGAATTTTATTGTTCAGTTTATGGTTGTAGATTGGAATATCCATAAATGTTTCCTTTAGAGTACTGCCCCTTTATCTGAACACACAATATGTTATATTTATATTGTAGTTTCAAATTTAATTTTTGTATTGTAATGTTTGAATGTTTTATTAAGCAATATTACTGTCAAACACAATAATACAACAGTAATTATGTGCCTTATACATATCCGCTTTTATTTCAATTTCCAGCAGCTAAATCTTTACTTTGGAAATCAAAATTCTGTTTTTACAAATATATATTTTTTAAGAGAGTAAACATATTCTAACCAGCTGGAAACATAAATTAGAGGAAAAATACAGATTAAGTAATGTGATCTGTTATTACGTGCTTCCCTCTCTGATGAAACATTAAGTATAGTATCTAATGTATATACTTTGCACAACCACCAGAGACAATTATCTTTGCAAATGAAACAGATTAATTCTTGAACACAAAATGCCAAATTTTACCCTGTCACATAAAATAAGCATGTAGTTGAAGCATAGGTGAATAAGATGCATTTAATTCTATCATCGTGATTGAAAGACACCACCATTACATGCTGAAACAGCTGCATTCTGAAAACGATAAACCTGAGTGGTCACAGCTTTGAAACTGGAATGGACAACACTGATTATATGAATATCAAACCATTAATAGTAGGTATTACACTTCAATTATGTCTCTTTCTTGTTAAATGGTATGTCACTGTTATTTAAAGGAGCGAAGCTACAATCCACATTGCAATGACCTCATCTCATTAGAGCTACATCAGAAAGAATATCGTTCTTTAATGTGCAGTAGCAGGAGACCTGAGCTAGTCTAAGTGATATATAACATTAGTTTAACCATAGTAGACAATGTCAGTCCAAGAACAATTTTAGAGCTATAAAAATGTTTTTAAATAATATAAGTGTTGGGGAAAAAACTGAAATGCAGACCACTATAGACTACGAATGGTTTTAATGGTATTCACTTTGAGTTCTCTGAAAGGAGATTTTAGTGTGTAATCGACCTGTTGCTTTAAAGACATGTTTTTTGTTTTTTTATAAATTGCTATGTGCATTAACCCCCTAAGGACTGAGCCAAATGTACACGTTTTGATCAAAATAAAACGTAAACGAAACTTGGAATTTGACTATATGTCTGTTCCACCGTACTTCACCTCTTTCATATTAAGTGCACCCACACTTATTATAAATCATTTTATTTGGGAGAAATAGGGCTTTCATTTAAAATCAAATATTTAGCTATGAAACATAATTTAATATGAATAAAATACAAAAACATTGAGAAATTAAGACATTTTTTTAAAACGAATTTGAACGCCAATTTTGTCCGATGTTGGTGACTGACAAAAAATATTTGAAAAAGAAAAAATATTATAAAAATATTATAAAATTATATAAAAATATAATATATGAAAAATATATAAAATTCTATCTATCTATCTATCTATCTATCTATCTATCTCTCTATCTCTCTATCTCTCTATCTCTCTTTTTATCTATCCCCCTCTCTGCCTTTCTCTCTTCTTCTCTCTCTCTCTCTCTCTCTCTCTCTCTCTTAGTAATCAACCCTGGGAGATTAATATCATTGGGCAGCTTTGGTACCTCTAGTACTCGTTGTACTGACAGCACATATCAGGTTGATTGTGGCTCAGAGATGAAGAAGTCTAGCAATGCCCAAACTTAGTCTTGTCCCTTGCATGTGATCACAAAAAAGACAGGCTATCACATTCACCAACTTTGGCAACTCATGCTGTAGGACTGTAGGAAACCAATGCATTGCACACATAAATTAGTATTTACCAGACAATTTCTGGTTGCCTCACAAGTAAAGCAATCTACTAATACATAAATTGGCTTCCAGATACTGAGATTACAAATGGCAAAGCATGATGGGGTAATTTTTATTTTCCACCTTATGCACCCAGTGAATCAGTTTATCAAAATCAAGACATACCTATAGTTTAGCCAGTTAAGGACACAGATTCAGATGCTTGTCTTGCACTTACGAGTTTGACATTTTTGCTACATATGGTTTTTACAAAGATAAAAAGGGTTTTAATTTGATGTGAATATGTATATACAAATTCTCTTTTATTTTAAAATCAGAAAAATTTTTTTTCACAGTTTTGGCAATAATAATGTGTGCATAATGAGTGCAGCTTAATTTAACCCTCTAGTTTCAGGAATATGAATATGTATTCCTAACAATATAATGTTAAACTTGCTGTTTAGGTGACATATGCCCCGCCCCCCTCCCTGTGGAGTTAAAGATAAGTAATCTTACCCTTTCTCCCACGCAGTCTTGCCGTGGCAGTCCCTGCCTCCATGGACTATGTCATATGATATATTTTAAGCATTATCATTCAACCATTTGGTCTTCTTTTATTTAAAAGTTTATAGTCTAATTTTATTGTCTTATTGAAATATTTATTTATTGCAATTTAGCTATTTGTTTTGTGTAAGCTTGATATGTACTACTGTAGTAAAAAAACAAAAAATCACTAAATTGTGCTCACCTTTATTTCCGGAGTACAGAATGACCCACTTTGCAAACTCTTAGCAATTTGTTGTGTAAATACAGGGCTGGAATTATAACCTCCCCAGTGCAGTTTTTTCTTTTTTTTTTTTTAAAGTCAAATTGAAGATGGTGGTATAATTTGGAGCATTTTAGTAGCTCATATATTTAATTTCCTCCATAAACGCATATCCTCTGCAAATGTAGACACTAGAGGACTCTCACATATATTTTTAGCTTTATTAATATTCCAATTTATTTTTAAAGTTTGTTGTACATTTTTTTAGATACACATTCTATTTTGCTGCTTATTTTTTAAATCTCATATGTGCCACTGTAATAACATTACCTTAACTGTATTAAACTACATCTCCTGAGTACAACAATACCACCATAAGAAAGTAACAATCTTAATCCTGTTCCTAATCCTACATCAAACCATAATTTTAAACCAAATTCTAATCCCAAATCTAACCCTATTCCTAATCATTAACCTCACCCTAATCCTAACATTCTACACCTATGCCTAGCCTTAATCCTAACTTTAATCTTAATCTTACTTCCAATCTTAATCCTAACCATAGCAATAGTGTTAGAAGGATCCTCTCTGCTAATCCCAATCCTAAAATTGTAACCCTAATCCTAAACATAAACATAATACAAAAGCTAATATCAGGACTGATATTAGCAAATAAAACGTCAATTCTAAGCTAAAACAGAAAGTTTTATGTTGCTGCCATTTTCCGTATGACAGGCAGATATATGATTCAATAAAAATAGCATGCCCACTGCATTGTGATCAGTGCTGGACAACTGTCAAAGCCTGGCACTGATCAATATTGTATTGGGGCAGAGAGGGAGACATTCCAGAGTCGCTTCAGGCCCTGGGGGTCTCCTATGCACCAGCTTCACAAAGAGAACCACCGTGTCTGAGCTTGACTGCTCGGCCATGATATTCTCAATGAATTTAAATGGCAATATGTAGTGTTCACTTTCAGCACTTACATGCAACTAATCTGCAGGTGCATTAATTCTGGCCTAAGCAGACAGAGAGGAGCCCAGGTATCAAATGATACCTGGCACTCCCAGTTGCCAGCAGGGACATGGTCTTCACTGGTAAAATACTGCATGATGGAATTATTCCGTCTTGAGTCTTAAGGGAAGAACGACGATGACTGAATAATTTTGTCATGCGTCTTTAAGGAGTTAAACCAGGACTCAGAGGTCTTTAATGTAGTAGGACACTTTTGAATTATTATTATAACATCAAAATCTGAGGAACTGTAAAATAGATGGGCTAATAAGCATGTTCAAAATGTGGTGGGGGGCCTTCTGAAATATGTTTACAGTTTAAAAGGAAATAAAATGGAAATAATTCAAAAAGGCTAAAACATTTTTTTTAAAAGATTAATGTAATTCCCCAAGAGCCAAAACAGTCAATTAAATGGAAATTTGCTGCAGTGATAAACATTAGGAAACTTGAGCTCTCATTCAGCCATAATGATATTTTTTTTTTCTTTTAGGTTATAGTAAGTTAGTTCAAGAGAAACTAATGCCACAGGTGTCTACCAGGATATAACTAGTACAAATTAGGTATTTTCTGTCATTTTTGTTTTAACATATATATTGTGCTTCTTAGATATCAGTTTCAGTAGCGTAGCAAAGTATATATGATGGTCTCTGACAACGAGCTACAGAAAGTGATGGATGTTCAAGGGTGAAAGATTGTACCATAAATATATCATGCCCTGTACATCTCTATCTCACTTGTGTAATATTTTTGTGCAAATGGCTGTGCCCTGCTATACGTTTCAATGACTGATTTGATTATACTACTACAATGAACATTGTTCGTTAATATTCCAGGACCTAAACCTTGCTTTTTTTTACAAATGTCAAAATATGTTAAAAGAAAATCTGTTCAGGAGAGACAGGGCTTTAATTTCCCATGAACTATTCATATATGAAACATAATTTATTATGAATAAAATAAAAAAAACTGTGAGAAATTAAGGTGTTTTTTTTTTTTAAATGTGTAGTTCCGCCTGACATTTCAGCTGTAAATGTCATAATACTGGTAGCCTTTACTACAATAAAATGCACATATTTGTATTCTGCAAAGTCTCACAAGTACAACAGTACCCCCCTTTAACAGGTTTTATGGTTTAACAGGTTTTTTTGGGAAAGTTGAAGGGTCAAATATAGTACATTCCATTTTTCTGTTTTTTCACATTGAAATTTCCCAGATTAGTAATGTTGCCTTTGAGACCATATGGTAACCCAGGAATGATAATTACCCCCATGATGGCATACCATTTGCAAAAGTAGACAACCCAAGGTATTGCAAGTGGGGTATGTCCAGTCTTTTATAATAGCCACTTAGTCACAAACACTGGCCAAGGTTAGAGTTCATATTTGTTTTTGTTTGAAAAAAGCAAAAAACTAATATTTGGTCAGTGTTTGTGACTAAGTGGCTACTAAAAATGACTGGACATACCCCGTTTGCAATACCTTGTGTTGTCTACTTTTGCAAATGGTATGCCATCATGGGGGTAATTCTGAAAGGCAACATTACCAAACTGGCAAATTTCAATGTGAATAAACAGAAACATGGAATGTGCTATATTTGGCCTTTCAACTTTCCAAAACACCATAAAATCTGTTAAACGGGGGGTACTGTTGTACTTGTGAGACTTTGCTGAATTGCCTTCATTGGCAAAGCGTCCATGACAAAATCATTACTAATTGGCTGTCCTCTAACATCAATCACAAAACTTTGCTCATTTTATTGGACAGGGAATAGTGAAACCGGATTGGGCAAGCAAGCATTACATTGCACAAAGAGAATTAGCTTATTGGTCAAGATTCCTGGCATCATTCACGTAATTTTCCCTCCCTCTCTCTTGTTTTGCCACTTTTTAGAAATCCGATTCACTTCAGCACTTTGGAGTTTCGGCACTTCCAAACTACCGAACTTCGTCACTTCTGAACTTCGGCGCTTCGGGACTTCGGCACTTCGGACATTCGTAAGCATCCGAATGTCCGAATTGCATGAAATTCGTATGAATGTACATTCGGAAAGAAACGTATTGCACATGTCTATCGCTGATAAAAAAAATAAAAAATAATGCTCTCATAAACATGAATACTACTTGCTGTCAGGAAAGTGACAGGGATCCAATACGCAGAGTGCGCACAGAATGAGGTACGTATACCGGACCTTAGAATGGCCGGACTAACGTAAGGACAAAGCAAGAATAGTCAAAAGGTAAGCCGAGGTCAAGGGAGCCGGAGGACAGGTAAGCGAGATACAAGCCGAGTCAAAGGAGAGGAGAGGACAACAGGACAAAAGACAAGCAAGGGTCAAAACCGGAAACACAAGATAAAGAACGCGCTGAGTGACTAGCAAGCTAGAACCACGACAGGGCAATGAGCAGTAGTAAAGGTTTCCTTTAAATACCCTGTACCTAAATAGAGACCACGCCCCCAAAAGGTCCGGAATAGCGGTTCCCGGCACTTTATGCAAATGCCGACGTCATGACGTCGACGCTAGCCGTCGCGTCATAAAAGGGGGAGGAGCTAGCGCGGCCGGCGCGAAAACGGCCGGAATATGCCGAAATGCTAGGGGCAGGGAGCCCCTAAGCAGAGAGGATGTCCTCCCTGGATACATCACCAACAGGTACCCTGACAGTACCCCCCCTTCTAGAAACGCCCACCGGGCGGATGGGACCGGGCTTAGAAGGAAAACGAACGTGGAAGGCCCGAAGAAGACGAGGAGCATGCACGTCATTACCAGGAACCCAAGACCTCTCTTCTGGACCATAACCTTTCCAGTCTATGAGGTATTGCAGCTTCCCCCTAGAAATACGAGAATCAAGGATGGACTTGATGATATATTCCTCCTGACCATCCACACGGACCGAGGATGGAGGAGCAGAGCGGGAGGAAAATCTGTTACAAACAAGAGGTTTCAATAACGACACATGAAAAGAGTTAGGGATGCGTAGAGTAGGAGGTAGATCCAGCAAATAAGAAACCGGGTTGATCCTCCTCAGTACCCTGTAAGGACCAATGAAACGAGGAGCAAACTTCAAGGAAGGAACTTTCAGGCGAATGTGTCTGGTACACAACCAGACCCTATCCCCCGGAGAAAAAATAGGAGCAGGACGTCTACGCCTATCAGCATGTGACTTAAACACCGCGGAACTACGTTCAAGAATTTGTCGAGTCTGATCCCACAACTTTCTCAGGTTGGCTACATGAATATCAACCGACGGTATACCCTGGGAAGGAGACACCGACGGAAGAACAGTAGGGTTAAAGCCATAGTTCAAGAAAAAGGGGCTATTACGAGTGGAACCACAAACAAGGTTGTTGTGAGCAAACTCCGCCCAAGGAATCAGACCGACCCAGTCATCCTGGTGTTCAGAAACAAAACAACGTAGATATTGCTCAATTTTTTGGTTAGTGCGTTCGGCTGCTCCGTTAGATTGAGGATGATAGGCCGAAGAAAAATTCAGTTTGATGCCCAACTGTGAACAGAAGGATCTCCAAAAACGGGAAATAAATTGGGAACCCCTGTCTGACACAATCTCATTGGGAATACCATGTAAACGGAAAATTTCTCTAGCAAATATCACGGCCAGTTCGGGGGAGGACGGAAGTTTAGGCAAGGGAACGAAATGAGCCATTTTAGTAAACCTGTCAAGGACCGTGAGGATAACTGTATGCCTATTGGAAGCTGGTAGATCAACAATAAAATCCATAGCCAAACAAGCCCAAGGTTTGTTGGGAACGACTAAGGGCTGCAATAAACCACAAGGGAGATCCCGCGGAAGTTTATTCCTGACACAAACATTGCAAGCCTTGACAAAGTCTTCCACATCCCTACGTAAACCGGGCCACCAGAAGTCTTTGGAGATCAGGCAGTAAGTTTTGTGGATGCCGGGGTGACCAGCGAACTTGCTATCGTGGAAACAGCGAATAATGTCCACTTGGAATTTGGGGGACACGAACAAGCGGCCCACAGGAGTACGTTCGGGAGCAAGAGATTGTTCGTTCATAATATCAGCGAGCAATGGAGAGTGTATTTTGACATTGGTGTTGGCGATAATATTGACTCCAGGAATAATAGAGAACAAAGTCTCCTCTGTAGAGGTGGTAGGTTCGTGCTGACGTGACAAAGCGTCTGCCTTAGTGTTCTTAGAACCAGGCCTGTAAGTAAGCACATAATTAAAGTGTGTAAGGAACATAGACCAACGTGCCTGCCTGGCAGATAATCTTTTGGCCTCCCCCATATACGATAAATTTTTGTGGTCAGTCAAGATAGTAACTGGGAGGACGGTGCCCTCTAACAAATGTCTCCATTCCTTTAATGCCATAATGATAGCTAGAAGTTCTCTATCACCAATGTCATATCTCCTTTCAGTGTGTGATAGTTTCTTGGAAAAAAAACCGCAAGGGTGCAGCGGCTTATCTAAACTTTGTCTTTGGGACAACACTGCGCCTATCCCTGTTTCAGACGCATCAACTTCAAGTAAAAAGGGTAGAGAGGTATCAGCATGAACTAATACAGGTGCTGAGGCAAAAGACTGTTTGAGCGTTTCGAAAGCAGATAAAGCCTCAGTAGACCAGGTTTTGGTATCGGCTCCTTGTTTGGTCATATTAGTGATAGGAGCGATAACAGAGGAGTACCCTTTAATAAAACGTCTGTAATAATTAGAAAATCCAAGAAATCTTTGTATGGCTTTGAGTCCCTTAGGTAAAGGCCAATCTAAAATCGATTTTAGTTTGGTCGGGTCCATCATAAACCCGTCTTTGGAAATTACGTAACCTAAGAAAGTTACCTGAGACTGGTCAAAGCTACATTTTTCCAATTTACAATACAATCCATGTTGTAAAAGTTTCTGTAATACCTTTCTGACTTGTCTATGATGTGAATTAATGTCTCTAGAATGGATTAGTATATCATCCAAATATACAATTACACATTCATGTTGGAATTCTCTAAGAACTTCATTGATCAAGTCTTGGAAGACGGCCGGGGCGTTACAAAGCCCAAACGGCATTACGGTATACTCATAATGCCCGTAACGGGTATTAAATGCTGTCATCCATTCATCTCCTTGTTTAATTCGCACTAAGTTATATGCTCCTCTTAAATCAAGTTTGGTAAAAATACTCGAGCCCCTTAGTCTGTCAAAGAGTTCAGTAATTAAAGGAATAGGGTAAGCATTTCTGATAGTAATTTTGTTCAATCCCCGATAGTCTATACAAGGACGTAAGGTACCGTCTTTCTTTTCTACAAAAAAGAAACCCGCCCCCGCCGGAGAAGAAGACTTTCTAATAAATCCTTTGTCTAAATTCTCCTTGATATATTCCTCTAAAACTAAGTTTTCCTTGGTGGATAGAGGGTATACCGTACCCCTGGGAGGCATAGTACCAGGGAAAAGTTTAATAGAACAGTCATAAGACCGGTGGGGAGGTAAAGTATCCGCCTTACCCTTGTCAAATACAGATTTGAGGTCTAGATATTGTAATGGTATCTGAATGTCTGTGGATTGAGAAGTGTTAACATAAGAGTTTACGGGGCAAACAGAAGTAACTCTCTGCAGACATTCTTTCCTACAACCCATACCCCAAGAAATGATTTCTCCACCCTCCCAGTAAATCTGAGGGTTGTGTCTCTTGAGCCAAGAATATCCTAGTACCACTGGGACTGCCGGGGAGGAAATTAACAGAAGGGAAATCAACTCCTCGTGGAAAATACCAACAGTAAGCTTAACGGGTTCGGTCTCATGGAATATTACTGGTTCAGATAAAGGTCTACCATCTATGGCCTCAACGGCCAAGGGTGTATCTCTCAATTGGAATGGGATACAATGCTTATTAGCGAAAGTTTGGTCTATAAAGCTTTCTGCTGCTCCAGAATCTAATAATGCCATTGTAGTAATAAACCCCTTTTCCCAAGCTAGAGAGACAGGAATCAGAAGCCTATGGTCTTTTTTATTATGCATAGAGGACAGTAATGAAACACCCAAGGCCCGTCCTCTAAGGGAACTTAGGTGCGAGCGTTTCCCGGACGATTAGGGCAACTAAGACGTAGGTGACCTCTCCGCCCGCAGTATAAACAGAGACCCTCCCTTCTTCTGTACTGTCTCTCAGCCTCAGATAAGCGAGTATTACCTATTTGCATAGGTTCTGGTGGAGTAGGATTATAGGAGTCAGGGTTCTGAAATGAGGGAGCGAGTCTTACAGGAAGTCTAGTAACTCTTTCCCGAGTGTTCTGCCTCTGTCTCATGCGTTCATCTATTCTGGAAATGAAGGATACTAAATCCTCTAAATTTTCCGGAAGTTCTCTTGTGGCAATTTCATCTAGAATTTCATCAGACAACCCATTCAAGAAAACATCCATAAAAGCTTGTTCGTTCCATTTCACTTCTGCTGCCAATGATCTAAACTCTAGAGCATATTCTACAAGGGTCCTATCTTGTTGTTTAAGGCGTAACAGGGATCTGGCCGCATTAATCTTCCTCCCTGGGGGGTCAAAGGTTCTTCTAAAAGCCGTGACAAACGCAGTGTAGTTGTAGACTAAAGGATTGTCATTCTCCCAAAGGGGATTGGCCCATCTAAGTGCTTTATCTATTAGCAGGGTTATAATAAAGCCTACCTTAGCCCTGTCAGTGGGGTAAGCCCGGGGTTGTAGTTCGAAATGTATGCTTATCTGGTTTAAAAAACCACGACAAGCATCAGGCGAACCCCCATATCGTAATGGTGACGTGACATGGGAAGATGCGCCTACAGTGGCTACTTCCAAACCAGTACTTAGCGAGTGGCTAGCAGTGGAACGTATTTCTTCAGACTGGGTACTGGAGCGTGTTAACAAAGTTTGTAACGCTAAAGCCATTTGGTCCATTCTATGGTCCATGGCCTCAAATCTGGGGTCAGGAGGGCTAGCACCTGCAGGATCCATCATGGCCCTGTCGTAATGTCAGGAAAGTGACAGGGATCCAATACGCAGAGTGCGCACAGAATGAGGTACGTATACCGGACCTTAGAATGGCCGGACTAACGTAAGGACAAAGCAAGAATAGTCAAAAGGTAAGCCGAGGTCAAGGGAGCCGGAGGACAGGTAAGCGAGATACAAGCCGAGTCAAAGGAGAGGAGAGGACAACAGGACAAAAGACAAGCAAGGGTCAAAACCGGAAACACAAGATAAAGAACGCGCTGAGTGACTAGCAAGCTAGAACCACGACAGGGCAATGAGCAGTAGTAAAGGTTTCCTTTAAATACCCTGTACCTAAATAGAGACCACGCCCCCAAAAGGTCCGGAATAGCGGTTCCCGGCACTTTATGCAAATGCCGACGTCATGACGTCGACGCTAGCCGTCGCGTCATAAAAGGGGGAGGAGCTAGCGCGGCCGGCGCGAAAACGGCCGGAATATGCCGAAATGCTAGGGGCAGGGAGGCCCTAAGCAGAGAGGATGTCCTCCCTGGATACATCACCAACAGGTACCCTGACACTTGCGTACACTCCTTATTTCCTTTGGCATGTGATTATGGCTATGCCTGCAGGAGCTGGCAACTCACATCTATAAAAAAAGCACATTATAAGCAAATCACAGGCACAGTTATTCTTAATCTATGAGGATATCCCCGAAAATGACTTTAAGTGATACTATAGTCACCAAAACAACTTTAGCTTAATGAAGCCATTTTGGTGTATAGGTCATGCCCTTGCAGTATAACTGCTAAATGCTATGCCATTTAGGAGTCAAATCACTTTTGTTTGTGTTTATGTAGCCCTAGCCACACCTCCTCTGGCTGTGACTCACACAGACTGCATGAAAACAAAGGTTTCATTTGCAATCAGATGTAACTTACTTTAAAAGTTTTTATCACCTGCTCTGTAATTTGAACTTTAATTACATAAGGGAGGCTCCTGCATGGTCTAGCAAGCTATTAACAGAGCAGGAGATAAGGAATTCTCAAACAGAATTTGCATTAAAGGAAGAGTAAACACTAGATGACTCTTTACAGGAAGTGTTTAGGAAGGCTACGTAAATCACATGCAATGTGATTTAATGCCTAAATTTCAGAAAATGGAGCAGTGAGACTGCATGGACATGATCTATACACCAAAACTGCTTCCTTAATCTAAAGTTGTTTTAGTGATTACAGTGTCCCTTTAATGGCATTTTGTATACTGCACAACATTGCTGTGAATTTCATATTAATGGTTGACATGCACTTATTACCTGCCTGTCCTAGAGGGTGGGAAAAGAGAAAGAGGAGAGGGACATAAATATTTAACATTTAAATGGCACTGAAAAAAGTAGATCAGTTTAATTCTTCAAATGTTGGCTATTGCAAATATTACAGATAATAATATTCTGTAACTGCAAGCAACAGAAATCTACAAAGCAAGCAGAATCCATATATATTTGTTTTTCATTCTTTGACAAAGCTCCCTGTATGTATGATGAACACAGGAACAGAATGTATCTGTAGTAACAGCTTGAAGAATATTAACCTTGAGATAGGTCAAATGATACTCCACCAGTAGAGCGGACACCTGGATGTTCGGGTCCGGCGGGTTCGGCCGAACTTTGAAAAAATTTCTGGGTTCGTGATCGAACTTGACCCTGAACCCCATTGAAGTCAATGGGGACCCGAACTTTTGGCCACAAAAATGCCTCTAAAAAAGTAATGGAAAGGGTTAGAGGGCTGCAAAAGGAAGTAAAATGGGAGGAAGAGTAGGACAAGTGCCCTGCAAACAAATGTGGATATGGAAATCACTTAAAATGACATAACAATTAAAAATACAGCAGAGCCATAAAATAGCACTAGATGGAATCTTTGATTTTAGCTTTGGAAGAACATAAATAAAAATCTAAAGCATGGCTGTCAGGAGGATCACCGCAATTATCCATTTGAGAGAGGGTTGGAGTGCAGGGTATTCTCTTTCATTGTTCAAACTGAGCTCAACTCCTGATGCATGGAGAAAAGGCCTTCACAAGCCTCTGCTATTGTGTACATAGTTTATGCTAAGTGACCCAAAGGTTGAGGATGCAGTGACCGTGGCGGTGTAGGTGGAAGCAGTGGTGGAGGAGGAGGAGGTATCCAACATTGTTTTTTACATATAGATTTTTTATTTTAATTGGGGTAGCCCACAAAATATTGGGACATATAAAAAAAGAAACATTTGCAGCCTGTGGTGCATTTCTTGCAGTCCTGATGCATGGAGAAATGCTCAACCCCTGATGCAAGGAGAAAAGGCCTTTACAAGCCTCTGCTATTGTGTACATAGTTTATATTAAGTGACCCATAGGTTGAGCAGGCGGTGAACGTGGCGGTGTAGGTGGAAGCAGCGGTGGAGGAGGAATAGGTAGCCAACACTGTTTTTTTATGAATATATTTTTTATTTTAAATGGGGTAGCCCCCAAAATATTGGGACTTATAAAAAAAGAAACATTTGCGGCCTGTGGTGCATTTCTTGCAGTCCTGATGCATGGAGAAATGCTCAACCCCTGATGCATGGAGAAAAGGCCTTCACAAGCCTCTGCTATTGTGTGCATAGTTTATACTAAGTGACCCATAGGTTGAGGAGGCGGTGACCGTGGCGGTGTAGGTGGAAGCAGCGGTTGAGGAAGGGAAGGTAGCAAACACTGTTTTTTTTATAAATATATATTTTTTGAATTGTGGTAGCCCCCAAAATATTGGGACATATAAAAAAAAAAGAAACATTCGCAGCCTGTGGTGCATTTCTTGCAGTCCTGATGCATGGAGAAAAGGCATTCACAAGCCTCTGCTATTGTGTACATAGTTTATACTAAGTGACCCGTAGGTTGAGGAGGCGGTGACCGTGGCGGTGAAAGTGGCGGTGAAAGTGGCGGTGGAGGAGGAGGTAGCCAACACTGTTTTTATATATATATATATATATATATATATATATATATATATATATATATATATATATATATATATATATATATATATATATATTTATTTTTTTTAATTGGGGTAGCCCCCAAAATATTGGGATATATAAAAAAAGAAAACTCTGTTCCGCAGAGCGACTGACCCGTGGGTGCTGCAGCTGAAACTCCACTATCGCCTGCTGCTGCTCGCAGTGTCTCATGAGAGGGTGAGTGGGAAGGCCGAAGTTACACTGCAGTGCAGACAGGCGAACAGCAGCAGGGTGAGAACGCCGAAAGCGCGCACAGACTGCCCGCACTTTCTGCAGCAGCTCTGATATATCTGGGTATACACCATGGCGGTGTAGGTGGAAGCGACGGTGGAGGAGGTAGCCAACACTGTTTTTTTTTTTTTTTAATGGTGTACCCCCCAAAATATTGGGACATATAAAAAAAGAAAACAAAGAATAAGTGCACTTGAGTATAACAAGCACCTCCAAGGCATAAAGGGCAAGCTCAGGCCATGTGCCCAATTTGGAGACCCAGAAGTTGAATGGGGCAGACCCATCAGTCAGTACGTGTAGGCGTGTGCACACGTACTGTTCCACCATGTTGCTGAAATGCTGCCTCCAGCTAAGACGTTCCATATCAGATGGTGGTGCTGGTTTTTGTGGCGTGCTGACAAAGCTTTTCCACATTTTGCCCATGCTAACATAGTTACATAGTTATATAGCTGAAAAGAGACTTGCGTCCATCAAGTTCAGCCTTCCTCACATATGTTTTTGCTGTTGATCCAAAAGAAGGCAAAAAACCCAGTCTGAAGCGCTTCCAATTTTGCAACAAACTAGGAAAAAATTCCTTTTTGACCCCAAAATAGCAGTCAGATGTCTCCTTGGATCAAGCAGCTATTACCCCACTAATTAGAAATTATATCCCTGTATGTTATGTTTTTGCAAGTATTTATCCAATTGCAGTTTAAACATCTATATAGACTCTGACAAAACCACCTCTTCAGGCAAAGAATTCCATATCCTTATTGCTCTTACTGTAAAAAAACCTTTTCTTTGCCTTAGATGAAATCTCCTTTCTTCAAGCCTAAATGTGTGACCTCGTGTCCTATGTATAGCCCTGTTTATGAATAGATTTCCAGATAATGGTTTGTACTGGCCCCGAATATATTTGTATAATGTTATCATATCCCCTCTCAGGCGCCGTTTTTCCAAACTAAAGAGATTTACATTTTTAACCTTTCTTCATAACTAAAATGCTCCATTCCTTTTATCAATTTTGTAGCTCGTCTCTGCACTTTTTCTAGTGCCATGAGATCTTTCTTTAGAACAGGTGCCCAAAATTGCACAGCATATTCATGGTGTGGTCTTACCAGTGATTTATAAAGAGGCAAAATTATATTTTCATCCCGAGAATTTATGCCCCTATTTATACATGACAAAACCTTACTAGCCTTAGCAACGGCAGATTGACATTGCATATTGCTGCCTAATTTGTTGTCTATAACAATTCCCAAATCATTTTCGTGTGTGGTTATCCCTAGTTCACTACCATTTAGGGTGTAAATTACTTGTGCATTCTTAACCCCGAAGTGCATAACTTTGCATTTCTCTACGTTAAATTTAATCTGCCATTTTAGTGCCCAGTCCCCCAATCTATCCAAATCTTCCTCCTCCTCTGCCTTTGCTTTGTGCTTCCACTGAGCCCCCAGTGTCAGTTGGGAATGCCCTCAGCAGCGCGTCTACTAGCGTGCGCTTGTAATCGTGCATCCTCCGATCACGCTCCAGTGAGGGAATTAAGGACGGCATGTTGTCCTTGTAACGGGGATCCAGCAGGGTGGCACTTTGTGTAGCAGCTCTGATATATCTGGGTAGTTTTTCAGGAATTTCTGCACCACCAAATTCAGCACATGCGCCAAGAGATTTTGCCCATTATCGAAGACCACCAGGCCGGGCTTGAGGCTCAGTGGCAACAACCACTCATTGGTCTGTTGTTCCATGCCTGTCCACAGCTCCAGTGCGGTGTGGGATTTTCCCCCCAAACATATCAGTTTTAAAACAGCCTGCTGTCATTTCCCCTTGGCTGTGCTGAAGTTGGTGGTGAAGGTGTTACGTTGCCTGGATGAGGTGGTGGTAGAGGAGGAGGAAGCAGAGTAGGAGGAGGAGGCAACAGGAGGCAAAGAGAAATGCCCTGCAATCCTCGGTGGCGGAAGGGCATGCGCCAAACTGCTATCCGCCTCAGGCCCAGCCGCCACTACATTTGCCGAGTGTGCAGTTAGGGAGATATAGCGTCCCTGCCCATGCTTACTGGTCCACATATCTGTGGTTATGTGTACCTTGCCACTGATGGAGTTGCGCAGTGCACACCTGATTTTGTCCGCCAATTGGTTGTGCAGGGAAGGGATGGCTCGCTTGGAAAAGTAGTGGTGGCTGGGATCTACGTACTGTGGGACAGCCACCGCCATCAGGTTTTTAAAACTATCCGTCTCCACGAGACGGAATGACAGCATTTCAAAGGCCAATTAAATTTTTAAATGCTAGCATTCAGGGCCAGGGATCGCGGGTGGCTAGTGGGGTACTTCCTCTTTCTCTCCAGTGTTTGGGAGATGGACAGCTGAACGCTTCCATGGGACAGTGTGGAGATGCATGGGGACGGTGGCGGATGTGGTGTATCACCAAATTAATATATAAATAACACAAGGTTCGTCTACATTAAAAGGTATTTATTAAAAGGCAACAACACAATACTATAAATGTATCACAAACACACAGCCCAGACCCACGGAGCAACAACCCTTTTTAAATCTATCTATATAGTAACCCATTCCACACACGTTTGATCTCACCCACGGTTAGGCCTTAACATCTAGTAATGGCTCACTGCTGCAAGTTCAACATCACATCCACCAAGCAAGAAAAGGAAGCAACAGAGTGTAACATGATTCACCAAGATAGCACTTGGCGTCTGCACATCTGCTCTGCAGCACAGCCAAGAAGGAACAAGGAGGAATGGAGATAGGGGGAAGTGGTTACCTCTTTCCTGACTTGTAAAGGTATTGAATTACTCAATTACCATTTCAAAAGGTAAAGCTTATCCCACTGTACATGAGCTTGGTCACGTGATCCCTGGTCACCATATTAGTTTGATGAAAGAATGTCACCACAGCGGACATGGTGGCTTTGCTGCCACATCCTCTGTTTGCAGGGTGGCAGGTGCCACTGTGACTCCAGAGGTGGAGGAAGAGGCAGAGATAGCAGCAGATGAGGAAGCAGGAGGAGCCTGAACACCGAACTCCAACCCAAACATACAGTGATATGTCCATGTTCGGGTCCGGGGTCCGAAAAATATATAATTTTCGGTACGAACACGAACTTTACAGTCCGGGTTCGCTCAACTCTATCCACCAGCCAAAATGACATAGCTAGGGTAAATACCTAACCCTATCCCCTGGTTAAAAAAAGATCACCTGGTTGTACTAGTATTTCAGGGGGTAACCCTAGCAACTAGAAATGTATTTGTACCCTGGATAATGAAGGCTTTATATGTTACTGCCACTTGCATTTATGGAGCATAATTTCCTACAGCTGAAAACTGAACTGTTTCAGAAAGTCATTTGTATGCTGGAACACAAATCTTGGAAGACTCTAGAGGTTTTATTTAGCTGTTTATTGACAAAGCCATGTGATCTCATCTTCCAGTGTACTTTTTTTGAATACTTGTTCTGCCTGTTGAGGTATTTTTGAGCAGCACAATGGTGCAGCTCGGCCATCTGCAAATATTCTTAAATATCAGGACATGCCAGACATACATATATTTGCCCTGTTCCTTCTCAATTTGAATTTGCTTGGCATTGTGATCCTTGTCACCCATGTGTTCCAAGGTTGTTTCTAATACTACATAGTATGTATGTCCCCAATCCTGTAAAACTGTCTTGCTGTTTGACTTGTTCCGATAAGTGGTTATTGTTTGTGATTCATTCAGCTATTGTCTGACTGCAAGGCTATGAATTGTGTGGGTTGTATATCTGAGTAATATTTGTGTTCTATATTTTGCACTTGGATCTATACATGTTTTTTTTCCTTAGGGTATGTGTTCCACATTTCATGCAGTGTTGACTTACCGGTAAGTGTAAATCAAGTGATGTGACAATCGATAACTGTCACTTAAAATTTAGACCATTGAATACAATTTTGAAAAGCATGAGATGCATTACCTTTATGATGCAAAATCAGAAAATATGAGAACTCTGAAAACAGACAAAATCTTAGAGGAACTCAGTAGCTTGCCCTTTGGTAAATGTCTGCTCAGGTCTCAAAATGGTTTTTGCTCACTTGTGCCATTACAGAGAGAACCAGTTTGAAGGCATATCAGGCTAATTATGGGCATAAGGGCAGTCCAGAACCAAAATGCTGGCAAGTTATCTCTGCACGAGAGATACAGCAGCCCCAAATAATCATTTTGGCCTTCTTTGGGCCTCATCAGCGAGGTGAAGCTGGATGAGTTGCTGACATTTCTGTTCTGGATTGCCCTTGCAGGTAGGATCAGTCTGATGAACCTTGGAACTAGTTCACTCTGTAATGGCACAAGTGAGTAAAATATAGCTTTTGTCTGTTCTCATGGCTGCACTGAAAAACAGCGGTCATGCCGACAGAAATAACAAACACTTGTCTTACCCACGGCAGATCAAAGCCCGACCTCCTTCCATCCCGGTCCCCAGGGTGTGCGCCGTTAACAGAGACGCCAGCCCCTGCGGTTCTGTTTTTAATAAAGAAATATCCTTTGCCCATATCAAAGATGGCGCCTACGTGTGTGCGACGTCACGTCATAGACGTGCACACACTTTCTGGGGTCAGAGGTCACATACAGCTTTAGGAGGGTTATTTAAACCCAAATTGTCTTTTGATAGATGCCCTGTCATGGTTTCCCTTAGCTGGTTATCCAAGAGAGTGTTCCTGATCGTAGTTTTTTCTGGTATTTGACTTTGTTTGACTTCCCTAATTTCTGGTATCCTTGACTTTTGGCTTTCCCTTATCATTGTGTCTCATTCTGTACCCCTGACCTCGGCAAGTATTTTGACTATTCTTGGACACGTTAAGTCCGGCCATTCTAAGGTCCGGTTATACTTTATCCTTGGTCCTAGATGTGATACTATTTCTGCATGCTGGATCAATAGTAATCCTGACACTTGCTCCATATAAATTATTTTATCCCCTACAAATGTTATTGGCTCAATTGACAGAATGGTCTTCATTCAAAAGTCCCACATTATATTCATTGGTAAACCTGACTCTCCTGGCTCTATCCTCATCTCATTAGCCCGTGTAACCTTCTCTGCTCTGTTTGTAATACTCCAAGCCACTTGTCCAATTTAAAACACTGATGGGAAATCAAAGTCCAAATCATAGTGTTGTGATTTGACAATGTGATATCTTTTATAAAGATTTTTTAAGTTTTCCGAACAAATGATGTTTCCCCCATTACGACATCCAAACAGGCATAGGAAAAATGTGCATACAAAAAATGTGTATATTCTGTACTATTAGGGTGATTTAGTCTCCATACCTCATATAACTTCTTTTTTTTTTTTTTTTACAGCATTTACCATTAGCTTTACTGATTGTATAAGTTTCTTTAAGTTAAAGTCTCACACAATTATTATTACTATTTCACTCACTAGAAGTATGGTTAATAATAGGGAATTGTGAACAATAGAACCAATCTTTAATAAACTTTTTCCTATGCAAAACATAACGAAAAAAAAACATTTCTTTTTCTTAGGTATGTCAAAAACAGTTAACAGTTTTCTTATTTTGCCAGAAAAATCATATGTAAGTTTGGGAGGGTAGTCTGAGAAGGAGGGAGTGGGTGAAGGATGGAGAGAGATAAAAAAAAACACAGAAAATACCATTGTGTATTAGGTAAAGTACATTACCATCTTATCTCTATGTGTTTTAAACGAACATTAGGCCTGTGCATTTTATTACTTCTTTTCTCTTTTCCTCCTCTTACCAATGGCTTTATCTCCCGAATGAATCATTGAATCAATACTTCTTATGTACTAGACAGATTTCTTAAGTATCAGTAAATTACATTACTACCTAACTTGTATATCTGTCTAAAATTACCATTAAGTCTTCATGTCATTTATTCACTTCTTCTAATTTTCCTATCCTTATAAGTGTTCCTAAATTATTAGTCTCGCGATTGATAGTTATTTCTTCTAGTAAAAAAAATATTTCTTCATAATAAAATTAATATGTATCTCTAGTCAATATTAAGAGATGAAGGAAGAAAAAATATAAAAATCATGATAGTCTTTATCATTTCCCACTTATATCTGTGCAATATCTCAACCAAGGACCCTTGTATAGCTTAAATATTATCCCATAAACAATGATAATTTCTTGTTTTCTCCTCCAACATCACTCATCGCTCTCCCCAAGTCTCACTAGACCTATATTACGTCTACATCAATTTTATGTCCTTTATCCATTGCAAAACCATGTCCACCATTTCAAAAGTCTCTCATTTATTCCTATATAATACACTGAGTCTAGTGGGGAAGCTCCATTTGTATTTAACATTGTTGTGGCGGAACCAGCCTCGCCACTGGGCATTGGAGAAGACTGATTGCCAGCCTCCTGCCATGTGACTATGGCCCCTGGGATGTATTGCCTGCTCTCCTGTACTGCTGAGGATTGCTACCAACTAGGTGGATTTGGCTATGGAGGTTGTATAGTGCCCTCTGTTGGTAGCAACAGTAATATGCACTACCTGAATAGCAAGACTGATAATTTGCATATTCGGGTAGATTTGCATATCGCTAATTCTGCATGCAGGAGAGACATTTTGTGTTAATTATGGTCTTCCCCACCCATTTATAAATATGTAATTATGTTATAATAAGTCACTGTATGTTACCTGCTATGATTTGACTGTTTGTAATTTTATTGAGTTTTCACAGCAATGTTAATGTAATGACCATATGGGCTAGTCCCAAGTAAAAAAAAAAAGTTCTACTTCATCCTCAATCTGAGTTTTGTCTTGTTCAGAGCTTGTTCCTGCCTTGCTCTCTGGAGGAGTCTATGGTGGCTACGGTGTCTGCTGCAGTGCTTGGAGTCCTCAGGAAGCGCTAGGAGCATCCTTCAATGGAGGTACCCAGTCCGGGTGCCCGTCAATCCATTACATTGGTGGCAAGCGGGCGGGATGGAGTCCTGGTGTGAGAGGAACAGCACCCTGGAGACACCGGAATTATTATGGAGTGGTATAGAGCCAGAGAGTCCCTGGACAGCGCTCGAGGTGGAAGATGAGTTTAACCAGAGGTTACAGAGCGTCTTGGCCCCACTGGATAAGCCTATAACAGAGGCAACCATGTTGGCATGCAGAGAGATGTGGGAAGAAACCCTAGGAGGTGTCCAGCATTGGCGGGGTGAGCATCTCCCCACCAAGGAGCAGCGACTACAAGCCCGAGTGGACCTACGAATGCCTATGCTGGGAGGCCAGCCCAGGGAGGAGTTGGTGATCCATCTTGATTCACTGGCATGGAGGGAACTGGGTCTTGGTTATGCGTACCAAGAGCTACGTTGGTACGCGGTTCACCATGTTCCCGGACTGGCCAAATTTGACAAACCAGAGGGAAAGGATTACAATGGCCCTGGTTTATTATGGGGGCCTTTGCAGAACCGGAATTCGGGAGTGTGGCAGAGTCACGGCTTTGGAACATATTTTACTACAGAGAGGCCATGCTGGATTTTCCTATGGCTGAAGACCTAAGGCCAGACCTGATTGAATTGGCTGTCCAGGAATGGGAACTGGAGCAGGATTACCAGCACCTGATCAGCTCCAGTCAGTCACCCTATACCCTGCAGGTACCGTCAGAGCAGTGGGAGATCGAACAGGATTATGCTTGCCTATATGATCAAGTGACACAGCTTGTCTCTGACATGATGGGGCTTATGGACTGTACACCATCGGGAGCGTTGAGTTTCATCCCTCCTCCTCAGCAATTAAACCCATCATCCGGATACCTAGGTTCTGTACCACCTACTTCCCAACCAGCCCCAGAGATGAGAGACCTTATCGACTGGTCCTGGGAAAACCGGCAGGTGGAGCGGGGACCGGGGTCTCTCCACTGGTCCTACAAGGATGCTGGGCAGCCGGCCCAGATCGCCAACCACAGATAGATATGTTAGGAGTGGGGACAGCTGGTCCCTCTCCACAGCGTGCAACCCAGGGAGAGGAGAGTGTTGTCCTCCATCTCTAGCAGCCAAGTGTGATGTTGGGAGAAGAGACAGGCGGTCTCTCTCCCCAGCAGCAGAGTGCCTTACAGGGAGGGGAGACAACCGGTCTCACTCCCCCACGGCTAAATGTGATAGTGGAAGGGGAGACGGTCTGTCTTCCCTCCCCGCAGGACAGTGTATTGGGAGAGGAGACAATCGGTCTCCCTCCCCAGCGAGAGGAAGTGTTTCAGGGAGAGGAGACAGTCGGTCTCTCTCCCCAACGGTCAAGTATAGTACCAGGAGAGGAGAGTGTCGTCCTCCATCTCCAGAAACCAAGGGTGTTATTGGGAGAAGGGACTAGCGGTCCCTCTCCCCAGCGCCAGAATGTCTCACAGGAAGTTATATGACTATATGCTAACACTGTTTATTCTAGTGATTTTTTAATTGGTTAATTATGGAACAGTGTATTTAAGACTTACATATACTTGCATGCACACAGCACTTATGTGATGTGCTGCAGGGGACTTGGAATGAACTGGCTGATAGATTTTGTTTAGAAATAGCCGTTATACAGTTGAACTATTTTTCTTTTTGATTTATATCAAGTTTGGCCATTTAACTCTCCTGTAGTTGCTCTGTACTACCGGAACGCGTGATCACGTTCCTACGTAATGACGTAATTTGACGCATGTACGTCATGACATCATCAATACCGGAAGTAGCTTCCGGCATTATACAGAAGATTCTACAAATCACTACACTAATAGCAAGTACCTCCCTTTATTCAGCTGATCGTAGTTAGATTTATTACTTTGAATCTACAGGGTATATAAGTGGGCACATAGATCTGTCAGTGAGAGGTCCCCCAGAGGAAGGCTTCAGAGACAAAATGTCTGGGTTTTCATTTCTCCTGCTCTTGGTCAGTATACCTTTTTAATGGGTGTTTGCATTTATTACTTTATTATTATTATTGTGGTATGGGTATTATAGATTGGATATGCACTGCTTTATGCACTTTCTTTCTGTCAACCTATTGATGTATTTTTTCAATGCATGAATAAATGTTTTTTTTTTTATGCACAAATCTTGGTGTGCATTGGGATTATTATTATCTCTATTGTGTATAAATATATATATATAAATATATATATATATCCGCTGTGGGAACGGATTTTTTTCTTGAAGAGCACCCAGTATTCTCTATACCACATTACTTTTCACCCACTTTCAGTTGAGCTTTTCCTATAATTGTATATTTGTACTACTTTAGTTTACAAAATCTACCTACCATTATGAATTGTAGAGATATTTCTATCCAATTATTTTGAAAGATGTCTTGTTTCAAACTACCATCTGCCTGCCTTCCCAGACTTCCCTTTTTTTATCTTCCCTTTTTCACTCCCTCCTCCTTCTCTTCCTTTTCTTTCCACTTGTATTTTTACCTACTGCATTTTATGTATTTTTTATTGTTTTTTTTTGGGGGGATTAATTATATTTTTGCTGTGCAAGTTAAAATACAGGGTAGCTTACAATGCCACAACAGCATGTGCAGGCAGGACATGTTACATGACAATACAATGAAATGGCATTTGATACTTCTGCACAAATTTTTGATATAGAAGTATCATGTTAGGCAAACGTGGTGAAATCTCTGAAAGTATGCTATAGTAATGATAGTAGGCAAAGCAAATTTGGAACTTTCTAAGTATTAAATGTCATTTAACATGCTAGGCAGACAAAGTATAGTTACGTCCACTGGAGCAGAGCAGACTGCTGCAATATAACATAGATCTGTGTGAGAACAGGTGGGTGAACTAGTGAGAGAAGACTAATGGTTGTGGTGTATAGCAAGGGATACTAAATCTTAGGTGGCAAGAGTTAAACTGTAAGCTGCTGTCTCTGGTAGAGCCCATGTTACGGTTTACTGTATCATGTCCCTGTGCTCACAGAGAGTGTTCGGATGAAGTCGTGTAAACCTTTTAGTCGGTGGCAAGATAATACAGCAGTTCGGCTTAATGCAAAATAACAGGTATCCACATGCTTTGTCAGGTGTCACAGGTACTCATCTGTGTGTTAGTAGAGTTTTCTTTTCCAGGCTTGATATTCAACCGAGTTCAATGCTTGGCAAGCTTGTTAGTTGTTTGGTAATTTTGCCTGGTAGATCCGCCTGGCGGCATGAGTTCACAGCTCCCCTCCAGCCCCCCAGGAGTAGTTTGTTGCGGACAGAGGATCCAGTGACTCTCATAGCCTTACTCACTCCCCAGCGGAGGAAGATGGTGGGCTTGTCGATGGACTCTTCTTGTGCTCTGCTGTTTGAGCGGGCGGTGTGACTTCGTCTCACAGGAGGCTTCGTAAGGCATGGGCAGTTGGTGCTATGCCCTGAGCTGCCACCATCTTCGAGGTAAGCCTTGTGTGCGCAGTGCAACTTTTTTTCCCCACATTTTGAGCTCTCCTCTTTGGGGACCGGGATGACCCCCCACAGGGTGGAAAGGGTAACTGGACTGGCAAGCATTACAGTAAGCCAGCATGTGGTAGCTGGGAAGGAAGGCAAGGTAGCGACCGTCCACCCCGCTTCCCTCCCGAGTAGGCCGCAGCCTCAGAAACTTCACATGACCCACAGGGAATCCAAACCTCCCGATCTTGGGGTCTGCTACTTCAGCCACATCCGAGTGGGCTTCTCATGGGCACTTTCCGAGCACCGGAGCTGCTAATTGTTGCTTAAGAGGCCGGATTCCTCTGGAGCCTCTCCTGCATGCGACCGGTCCGGCCCTGCCCCCGCATCTTATGTTTTAAAGGATTTGTATTGTATCTTTACAATGTTAAGGTGCACTCCACTGCCCGAATCCAATAATAAATAAATACAAATTGTTTAGTAGATTTACCCAAAATTGAATCATGCATGCATTTAATTATACATTTTTTTCATTGAGGTATATTTAAAAATAGCTTTCCAAAGCTGCAGATATATTGTCTGATGCCATTGCAAACCCATCCTAGACTTTCTGTGGCTGTCCAATAATAGACTTACCAATGGAGCTTAATGACAAGGCAGGTGCTTTGTGCAATTGCTGCCTCTTGAGTTTAGCTCTACTTAGCTAAACCACCAGGAAGTAACAGGACCGGTTGTCTGATTGAAAGCCAAGGGGTGTAACAAGGTTAATTTATAAAAATGTCAATTACAATTGAAATCCGCACTTTTTACAAAATGAAAACAAGAGGACGCACTCTTCACACATGAAGCACTTAAGCAACCACAAGTACTTTAACCCCTTAAGGACCAAACTTCTGGAATAAAAGGGAATCATGACATGTCACACGTCATGTGTCCTTAAGGCAGGGGTTCTCAACCTTGTCCTCAAGGACCCCCTTCCAGTCCAGGGTTTAGGGATTACCTGGGTGTGTCTAAGGTGTTTAGAAAAAGAAAAAAAACACCTCAGAGTCTAAGGTGTTTTTTTTCTCCCCTTTTTCTAAACACCTTAGACACACCCAGGTAATCCCCAAATCCTGGACTGGTAGGGGGTCCCGAGGACTGGGTTGAGAACCCCTGCCTTAAGGGGTTAAGTGAAACTGAAGTCCCTTTAATGAGACTTGCTATAGAAAATTAAAATATATATATTTGATTGTGACAGTTTTAAAACATGTGTAAACATTTTGTGAGGGTTGTAGCAAGTTAGTTATGTTGTTTTTTTTTTTTTAATAGTATTTTATAAAAATTTCTTTAATAGCTTTGTGAGATTATAAAATGAATCACAATTCCAAAGCAGCAGAAAAAGGCATCTGAGGTTAGCTAAGAGATAAAGTGCCTTGGTAATTACTTGAGGCATATATTTTAAAGTTTCTGTATTTTAAATTGTGACCATTTCTTGTTAAAATGAAAAAGGTTATAATGTGATTATATAGGTATGATACAAGTATAAAAAATGATTTTACATGATTGTGAGAGTTAATAGCAAAGAGTTTAGCACTGTGACAGTTTTGTGTCTTAACTAAAGCTCATTCACATCAAGTAAAAGAAAGAGAAGCAGATTAATTTAAATGTACAACTCTGCATCACGGAGGCATTTTGTATTGAAATACCATTCTGAATAAAATTACACAGCACAAAGAAATATCTTATTGAAAAGGATAACAAAGCCTTAATATACAATGGAAATCATTGTACAGTAAAATATAAATGTTTTAATAAAAATGTTATGCTCCTGGATATCTGTAAATAGAACAGTTTACAATATTAAAGAAAACAGTGTGTAATAATCCACTACATTAGAGGAACAAGATATACCAAAGGTTAGAACAGTCAATCTTTGTCCCAGGGATCATCAAAACAAATGGCACAGCATCCGAAATGAGGAAGGAACAGGTGTTCTATGGCCAGGTTGACCAATAGGTAGCTCCCCAGATGTTGTAGCAATACAACTCCCATGATGCTTTGTCCTTCTTAAAGCATTCAAAAGTAGATTTGACTTTAATTAGGGTGGATAATAATTAAAACTCAATTCTATCCATCTATCTATCTATCTATCTATCTATCTATCTATCCATCAATCGATCTATTGATCTAATTATCCATCCATCCATCATTTCACTGCTGTTTCTTAATATATGAAAGCACAAAGCTCCAAGGTCTAAAGCAATCTGATATTGTACAAATTTCATTTTGCAGCTACATCCTGTGCGCTGCAGCAAACATCTGCCAAGTATAATATTTGGAAACACACATTTCCTTATGCTTTCCTGATATTCCACTGCGGCATCTGTAAGAAGTAGTATACTGTTACATATTTACTGGTTATATTTAATAATATAGATAATATTGTAAAACACTGAAGATTAAACCGGCACTATATTTATGCCAATAATAATAATACGAAGAAGAATAGAACAGTTGTATTAATATTCTCTAAACAAACATAGTTAGTGCTTAATCCTGTAAACTACTATCTCAGTGTCATCACGTTCCATAAGAATAGGCATATATTCTTTTTAGGAAATAATTGCAACATATGTTGCTTTTATCAATCAAGTTAATTCGTTTGATGTTAATCATCCGTTCATTTCTGGAAATAAAACCTCAATGATCTTATTAAACACATTGTGAGTTTCAAACTACTTGCATGATACAGATAGTATTTTAAAATTTAGAGCAAAGTCTCATTAGAGTATATCAGAGTTTTATATGTATATGTATTGATTAATGAGATAATATTAGTTTTTCCATACTCATCATTTTAACCAATATTTATATATGCAATAATCTCTAATTTTCAGAAATTCCATTATCAGAGAACCAATAAATAACTCCTCCTGAAAGCATCTTAGAATGCATAGAGCGTTATTTAGAGAGTTCATTTTCAGGAATGCACAAGGCAATTGCACATTTTAATCTGATTTGAGTCAGCTATGTTGCCAAGTTTTTTTTTTTACTTTACCTTTGAAATTCCATGATTACTTCTGGGGAATTCACAGTTTAGTGCATAACTATTTGGTATATGTTCACTAAACAACAATCGTAAAAGATAGAAAAATACAAGTTTTAAATCTAGGCCAGATAGCTAACATTTGATTATACCCAATTTGGAGATTTTTTCCAAATCAGCTATTTTTTTTTTTTTTAAATGTTGTCCTTTTGCATTTTTTTTTTCAATTCATGAAAAATGTATCTGTTAGTTGTTATATCCCTCTCAGCATCTAAGGATTATTCTCTCTGTATCATGAACATTTTACAAATGTACTAAACAAAATCATACATCTGCAATCTAAAGGAACAATTGTACAAATGGAAAAACATATTTTTAAACTTTGCACAATGTTTCTATTTATCTACTTTTCCCTAAAGGGCAGTAGAAAAACTACAAAAGTATATTCCACAGATGGATATGGAGATAATTACAAAACACATTCATGCACTGATACATAACTAATGTACCATTTTGATAATATGGAAGCTTAGGAAAAAGATGGCAGGCTGAGTTAAACAAATTAACTAATTATAATATTGGAATTATTCTACAATGTCAGTTAACTATAAATGCATTCCTCAAACATTTCAAATGGATAAAGAGGGATGTATTTTTATGGGTGTCAGTGGGGATGTGGTAAGGTGTGGGTTGTTCTGAGAAGTTTTAGGTGACTTACTAATAACAATTTATGCAGCTAAAATATAATTTAGAGCACAACAATGTAATTTTATTTTAAACAGACTGATTTTTTAAACACATTTATGTTAGTTTGAAGACACATTACCGTGAGTATTATTGCTGTGAAGCTCTGTTATACACTCATATACATCAACACTATGGAGCTCCTATAAAAGAAGGGCATTAGGACATAAAAGAGGGACAGAGGGATTTGACCCCAAAATAAGGACTGTCCTTGCTATATAGGGCCATTTGGTATTTGTGATAAATTAGACATAAAATTTAAAGGCACATTCCAACTATAACCACCTATTCTACTTGCATGGACTCCAGCCCAATGAGTGTCCTTTCCTTGTGTCCTTCCATCCAATTATTGCTGTAATTATCTGCAGATAATGAGCAAGATCTTGTTTGGAATTACATATACAGTATCTGCAGATACTGTATATGCAATTCCAAACAAGATCTTGCTCATTTTGTGAATGCTGTTAGTATCACAAAGGTATCACTAACTTTCTGTGAGAGCTCATACAGCTCACTCTGCAAACCACAGGGACATGCTGACCACTTAAAGAGACACTCCAGACCCTTAAATCAATTCAGCTTACTGAAGTGTGTAGCCCTGTAGTATGGTAGCATTGTTGACTTGGAGGGAGACAGACACAGGAGTAGCAACACTTGAGGGAGGAAAGACCAGAATTTCAGTTTTGGTCAAGTTGAGTTTAAGGAAGTGGGCAGCCATCCAGTTAGAAACAGTAGAGAGGCAGTCAGAGACACTAGTCAAGAGGGACGGGAAGAGATCAGGAGAGGACAGATACATTTGTGTGTCATTCACATAGCAATGATTTTGGAAGCCAAAGGAGCTAATGAGTTTAACATGGGAGGTAGTATAGATGGAGAACAGTAGGGGACCAAGGACTGAACCTTGGGGGACACCAACAGAGTTGGGGAGAAGAAATGTAAAGAAATGTAAAAGATAATACACATTGGGGCCAGTTACATAACGATAGAGAATAGGAAGCTACATTACCAAGCAAACCACAAATTACTTTTAAAATTAAACAACATTAAAAAATAAATAAAAAAAATCTATATTAAAACAGAAGGTTCCAATATAGATGTATTTTATAACTGTAACAATTTGCTACTAAAATAAGACACTGAAAAACTTTTAAATCAGACAGAATTTTTTTTCCATATTTATGGCACAAAATACATAGCTCTTAAATTATGTATTTGTGTATTCATTTTAATTGTAAAATATAGGCACTTTAATTGAAAAATTACATTCTAGTCTTGGAAAAGAACTATGATTTTTATGTTATATTAGTTAATGATATTTTTATTTTATTTCTTATTTTCTTATTTAATTCTTCATTTTGTTCATTGACAATATATACACATATGCATTTTTTATTTGCAATATGCAACTCTGATGGGTAGTCTTTGCTTACATGTATATTTTTCTTAAAGGCATTGTATAGATGGCATTTATTTGCATTTGTGTATTTTATCAGTTGATGACCCGAGTGGCTGGGACACATCTCAACAATGTCATCACCCCTCCTACAGGATGCCATAATTCGGGGAAGCGTTGGGCCAGTCCAGGGGCTGTACCATTACCCTATTGCTTAGTGTCCCATTTGCTAGGAAACTGCCTACGCCAGACAATAATTGTAAAATAAAGAGAGGAGAGTTAAGGCTAGCAGGGGAATATAGAGTGGACTGTTTAGAATACTCAGCTGACTATACCACTTTGCTTAGTTCACTAAGTGCAGTTTAGACACTCAGCTTTTTGTCCTGTGATTTTACTGCTTTATTGGTATTGTAACTCTGTAAATATTTATGAACCTTTACTGCCTGGTAAATTGGCCCTTGGATTGTCTGACACTGTTTCAATGGATTCACCTTCTGCTATTATGACTTGCTCTCCCCTCCATTACTGCCTTACTCTAGGTTTCATCACATAAGCCTGACAATGTATTTAGGAAACTGTATAAATGTATTTAGGAAACCACTTATGCCTTCTGTTTGCTATATATTTAAATTTAGGTTTATCATAAAGATAACTTGTAAATAGTGAGTACTGTGTTTGGAAGGTGAATTATTTGTTCCAAATATAAGTAGACAAAATAAGGCAGAGAATGCTGCAGATAATAAAAAAGGTTTAAAAATATATTATTATGTACACACAAAGGTGACAGGTATTTTGAAAAGTAGTCTATAATAGGCATGTGCATGGGGAAAATTTTCAGTTCGGCATTCCGAAATTCGGGACTTCCGCAATTTCGGGACTTCGGCAACTTCGGCACTTTAGCACTTCGGAACTTCGGAATTTCTGAACTTCGGCATTTCGGAATTTCGGCACTTCGGGAATTCTCTTGCAGCCGCTTATTAGATAACTCCCTAATTCCCATGGTGGGGGACCTAAATTGGGGGACCTAAATTGTTCTTTCAGCTAAATTTACTAATACTAAGTAAAAATGACTTAGTATTAGTAAATTTTGCCACTACTCACGAGTAGGGGCATGTCTTTTAAACAGTGAGCAGCCTGTGTCCTCCACCAGCTGCCCAGGGGTGGGGGCCAGGGGGGAGGACATTAGGTCCCCCTTATTATAATTTTAGGCCCCCACCCACCGCTCAGGGCTGAGGGCCAGGGGGAGGACATTAGGTCCCCCCCCTTATTCTGATTTAGGGCCCCCACCTGCCGTTCAGGGGTGGTGGCCGTTTGGGGGCAATAGGTCCCACACTTTGGAACTTCGGCAACTTCGGAACTTCGGCACTTTGACACTTCGGAAACTCAGTAATTTCGGAACTTCGGGACTTGGACAATTCGGCAAATCAGCAATTCATCTATTCGGACATTCGGAAGTACCAGAATGTCCGAACAGCCTGAAATTCGTCCAAATTCACATTCGAACCGAAACGAATTGCACATGTCTAGTCTTTAACTAAATAAAAGTTAATAGAAATGAATAGTCACTTTCCAAAAACATGAAATGTTGGGGACTGTTTTATAGACACAAACTTAGTATAGTTTGTTTATTTAAGTTGAAACTTAAACTAAAAAGTGAGTTAAATTGTAACAAGATACAAAACGAGACACATGCTGGGTGCTAGTTTGCATTCTTTAGAACTTCTTTGGAAAAACTGTGAAGCAGCTTTTTCTGCAGGCATTTGCAAGCAGACTGTTAGAAACAAAATAATTTTGCTGCTCAACAGTGCAAATTAAAGTTCAAATTTTATCTTTCTAAACATGTTTTTCATTGCCTATCTTGCCAAAAACAAATTAGTACATAAGGTTCTCATTAAAGTTTTAGATTCATCAGTGGTATGTTTAGGGCATAAAATTAGAAAACAACATATTGTAGAATGCAACATACATAACATTAATGATAAATGTTTCTTATTACAAATACTTCATAAACATGTACCAACATACCTGCAGTGATGCAAAGCTTAAATCAAGATGTCAAATTAATGTTAAATCTGAAGTCCTTACACTTTCTGTTCATTATTTTTTTTTAAGAATGTTTATAAAATATAAATTTCCAGACTCAGCGCAAAATCCATGTTTAATTCAGGAAGCATCTGCAAAACAAGGAAAGGGAGTAAACTAACTGTTGGGCAGGGCAACTAACTGCATATTTACATTTTCTACACAATTCCCTTCCAGTATTTTTTCTATACTCCAGTCATTTTGCTTACTGCCTTTTTTTTTATAATTTAACATTTCTCTATCTCCCTCCCTCAGTTTTTGTTTTACACTTTCACCGAGTTCTCTGAAATAAATATTTCAGACACCTGTTTCTAAATGCAAATGCTTTGAAATATAACTCTGTAGTACTGTTCCTTTAATGCCTTACTTGCACAGGCCATAATTATGGGGTTGATATCCAAAAATAAAATGTGAGAAAGGCTGAACTTGATGGACGCTTGTCTCTTTTCAGCTATGTAACTATGTAATATGGTACTGGCTGGTTATTTACCCGTACCCCACATTAATATAGGTTGCATCCAACCAAGAATATTAAGTTATTGTGGAGGTTGTAGTTCGTGGAAACTATGTCAACTTTGTCCATTGGGTAAAGAATTTGTATATATTACTTCTGTCATTTTAAGATAATACTCAATCTGCTTCAAAAATAGACACGTGCATTTCGTTTTGGTCCGAATTTGAATTCGGACGAATTTCGGGCAATTCGGACATTCGGGTACTTCCGAACGTCTGAATAGTTGAATTGCCGAATTCCTTAAGTTCCGAAATTGCCGAAATTGTCGAATTTCCAAAGTTCCAAAGTGCCGAAGTTCCGAAGTGTCGAAGTGCCAAAGTTCCGAAGCACAGTATTGCCTAAGTACTAATATATGTACCCAGTGGAAGAAGAAGAATGTTACACTGTATACAATTTTAAATAAAAAGTATACAAACATAGCCAGGATTCATCTGTAAGCATTTGCAACACTTACAACAGTCAAGTAACACACATTCATATAAAATGTAAGTTACTAAGCCAGTCAATGGAATGACAGGAATGAATAAGTAGATAACTCCCTAATTCACACGGTATTAGGGAGCTATCTACTAAAAGGCTGAAAGACCTGAATTGGTCTTTCAGCAACATTTACTAATACGAAGTAAAGATTACTTAGCATTAGTAAATTATGCCCCTACTTGCTATACCGCAAGTAGGGGTATGTCTAGTAAACAGTGAGCAGCCTGTGGCTGCTCACTGTAAAAAAAAAACAAACAAAAAAAATATTCCCTCCCATCTCCCTGGTTCCCACCCCCTCCGGCCCTCACCCATGAGCGGCGAATGGTGGCCCTAAGTTAGAATAAGGGGGGGAACCTATTGTCCTCCCCCTGGCCTCCACCCCTGAGCAGCGGGTGGGGGCCCTAAATATCAATAAAGGGGGGGGACCTATTGTCCTCCACCCTGGCCCCCATCCCTGGACAGTGGGTGGGGCCCTAAATAAAAATTTAACCCCCCCCGGTCACTCCCCTCCCCAAAAAAATAACCCCTTCCTACCCCCCTCATCCTAAAAATAATGAGTGGGGACCATTATCTAGATAACTGTAAAAAAATAAATAAATAAACTTACCATTTGATGTCTTCTTTCTTCTAAACTCTTCTTTTTTCAGTCCCAAAAAAGGCCAAATAAAAATCCATAAGCAACGCACTTTAAAAAAAAAAAAAAAAAAATTCCATCTTCACCCATGGAGGGCCCCGCCATGGGGAGGACAATAGGTCCCCCCTCATTAGTTTACTTCACTCATGGGTGGGGGCCGTGGGGAGGACAATAGGTCCCCCCTCATTAGTTTACTTTAGGGTCCCCACCCGCCGCTCAGGAGTGGGGGTAGGAGGACAGTAGTCCCCCCCTTATTCTTCTTTAGGGCCCCCACCTTCCACTCAGGGGCGGGGGCTGGGGGGGAGGACAATAGTTCCCCCCCCTTATTTTACTTTAGGGCCCCCACCCTCCGTTCAGAGGTAGGGGCCGGGATATGGGTTTTTTAGTTGTTTTTTTAAATAGACATGCCCCTACTCGCGGTATAGTAATTTTTACTTTTATCTACTAAGCGGCTGCAAGCAAAGTTCCGAAGTGTTGAAGTGCCGAACCGAACCGAAGTGCTGATGTCCAGAATTCCCGAAGTCCCGAACAGCCGAAGTCCCGAATTTCGGAATGCCGTACCGAAAATTTTCCCTATGCACATCCCTATTTAAAAATTAGATTGTTTCATGAATCATGTTTGATTTATCACACAAGCAATTTCTTAGTCTTCATAAGAAAGACCATTTTCTGCCACCAAATGTTTTAAAGATTTCTTGCAAGTAGATATTCATGAGATTCAATAGTGTAAACAATTGCACTTTTTGCTTAACATTTTTTAGATTGATGCCCTTTAAAGGGAAACTGTCACTTTCCAGTGTTTTTATTATAATGTACCTTATCCATATATTTAAGATAAACGTATTTAGGGGGTATAAAAATTATGCAGAATAATTTAATTCTGCAACGGAGTGCCTCCGTCTTAGCACACTGACAATCTTTGTTATAAGTGCTGTCTTTAAGACCTGGTATTCAAAACTTGGACTTGTCACCAGTGGGGTACCTCAGGGATCTGTACTTGGACCCATTGTCTTTAATATTTTTATTAGTGATTTTGCAGAAGGTCTTGATGGTAAGGTATGTCTTTTTGCTGATGATGCTAAGATATGTAACAGGGTTGATGTTTGGATAAGCCAAATGGCAAATGATTTAGGTAAACTAGAAAAATGGTCAGAATTATGGCAACTGACATTTAATGTGGATAAGTGCAAGATAATGCATCTTGGAAGTAAAAACCGAATACAGAATATTTGATAGAGTCCTAACCTCAACATCTGAGGAAAAGGATTTAGGGGTGATTATTTCTGATGACCTAAAGGTAGGCAGACAATGTAATAGAGCAGCAGGAAATGCTAGCAGAATGCTTGGTTGTATAGGGAGAGGTATTAGCAGTAGAAAGAGGGAAGTGAACACTGGTGAGACCTCACTTGGAGCATTCTACACAGTACTGGAGACTGTATCTTCAGAAGGATATTGATACCTTAGAGAGAGTTCAGAGAAGGACTACTAAACTGGTTCATGGATTGCGGGATAAAACTTACCAGGAAAGGTTAAAGGATCTTAACATGTATTGCTTGGAGTAAAGACGAGACAGGGGGGATATGATAGAAACATTTAAATACATAAAGGGAATCAACACAGTAAAGGAGGAGACTATATTTAAAAGAAGAAAAACTACCACAACAAGAGAACATAGTCTTAAATTAGAGGGACAAAGGTTTAAAAATAATATCAGGGAGTATTACTTTACTGAGAGGGTAGTGGATGCATGGAATAGCCTTCCAACTGAAGTGGTAGAGGATAACACAGTAAAGGAGTTGAAGTATGCGTGGGATAGGCATAAGGCTATCCTAACTATAAGATAAGGCCAGGGACTAATGAAAGTATTTAGAAAATTGGGCAGACTAGATGGGCCGAATGGTTCTTATCTGCCGTCACATTCTGTGTTTCTATGTTTCTATTGTAATCAGCATACAAACAAAACATAGACAAGATGAGAAATTAAACAATAGTTCTATTTATCGTTCTAATTAGCAATGTTCCCTGGCTTTGTCTTGTCTTTGCTTGGTCTTGGTGGAATTTGCTAAATCTTTATATATAAATGTAATAGAAAACAGAACATTGTATTAAAAAAATGTCAATGCAAGTTAATGGAACACTATATTGACAGATATACAAACACGTATTCCTGTAACTATAGATGTAAAAACATAATTTAGGTTCCTTGCCCCCTGTCAGCAAAGTAAAAGGTGAGATTACTTATTTTTATTCCAGCACCATCTGGGTCTCCTCAAAGTGGGCCCATCCCCATTCTGCCTCCTTGGCTGAGATAATTAAACTTGACAATCTCCAATTAACTGCTTACCCAAAGCAGTCTATTGTGCATGCCCAGCTGCGCCAATCAGCATCTCCTCACAGAGATGCATAGAACCAATGGATCTCTATAGGGAGCATTCAGTGTCTCCATGCAGAACGTGGAGACAATGAACATCTCTAAAAAAATTCCTTTATTATTTCTTCATCTATTAATCATGTTAAAGATCTGGAGTTGATTTCAGGTGGGACAGTTGCATTTGGAAGCTGTTGCTGTAAACCCACAACATGCAGTCAAAGGAGCTCACAATCCTTAGTCTGGTCTGCAAAAACATAAATATAAGAGACATAGCGGGGGGCATTAAGAGTGGCCAAATCAACAGATAAAAAGAACACACTGGTGAGCTCTGCAACACAAAAAGGCCTGGAGGTCCAAAGAGAAGAACAGTGTTGGATGATCGTAGGATCCATTCCATGGTAAAGAAATACCCTTTCACAACATGAGTCAAGTGAAGAACACTCTCTTGGAGGTAGGCATATCCTTATTTAAGTCTACCATAAAGAGAAGACTTCACAAGAGCAAATACAGAATGTTCACTATAAGGTGAAAACCATTCATATGTCTCAAGAGTAGAAAGACCAGATTAGACTTTGCCAAACTATATTTTTTATTTTTTTTTAAAAAGCCAGTACAGTTCTTGAACAGCATTTCTTGGAAAGATGGAACTAAGATCAACCTGTACCAGAATGATGGGAATAAAAAAAATATGGAGAAGACTTATAACTGTTTGTGCGAAACATACCACATCATCTGTAAAACATGGTAGAGTTGTGTGATTGCATGGGAATGCGTGTCTGCTCAGATTCAGCCAAATTCAGCGAAGTTGATTTGATGGAGCTTTACTTTACAGATAAACAATGACTCAAAACAGACTGCGAAAACAAAAAGTGTGCATTTCAATTGCATCTCGGTTGTTTCATTTCAAATCCATTGTGGTGGCGTACAGAGCCAAACTTATGAACATTTTGTCAGTGTCCAAATATTTCCAGGCCTAACTGTAAGTGATTGAACGGCAGACTTTAACAGGGCCAGTCAGGGAGATCATTTGACCTTGCTCATGGTTATTGATGCCCTTGGGCATTTGCTTAGTTTGTATGGCAGATCTTTTTTTATTTATTATGATTCCACTTAACTTGTGGATATATTCATAACTGGGTTTTTCACTTTTCTTTGCACAGAATTAAATAAATGAAGCACTCCTTCTCTGTATCAAAAATTTATACAAATACAGGTATGTTAGGTCTCACTGAACCTAACATATTTTAATGTTTAAATATGTATATGAAGAAAAAAAAATGACAAATGGGGAAAAAAGCAAAAACTGTATTCTCTTTTTAAGACTATAAAAAATAACATGTAGTTTATCAGCTTTTTTCAAAGTCTGAAAATTAAAGTCATGTAAATTTGTATTGATCAAAAGAAAAAAATCTTGAATGGATTTTATGAGATATTGGGACTATATTTACGGGAAAAAAAAGTATTAGCATAAATAAACATGGATTTACAAATTGTACTGTTTGTCTTCCAAAACAAATATCCTTTGAATCTAAGATTTAATAGAAACCCAAGGGTATTTCATGTTTAAAATGCCAAAGGTACACCCACTTCTCAAATAATATGTAATCAACCTTGGCAAATACAGAGGAGATAAACATAGTTTTACAAAAATAAAAGGTACTTTAAATGTTATTAGTTCTCAGAATTTATGTTGTTCCTACATATGATGGAAATAAATTAGTACAGTGTAGTATATTTATAACACGTTACACATGTAATTAATGTTAGAATTCCCAAATCACTGTTAAATATTACCAATAATAATAAACATTTAATATGCTTACTTTTTCTTCACTATTTTGTTTTACACTTGCAATATAATATTTGCCGAATAATCTGTATATTATCAAGAAATAGTCAAGGACCATCTAATTACCGACACAGGGAAAGGGAGGATCCTACCCCCCAAAAGAACTAGATTTACTAATGACAGACCCAAAGTAAGATCATTTGTTTCTAGAAATAGGTGTGAACCCTTAAATACAATGGGCGAGGAAGTTTTATTTAGAAAACCTCTAAAAACGCTCACCTCTAAAAAGAAAGAGAGAATTAACAGACGAGGGAGTAGAGGAGGGAGGAAGACCAAGGAGAATAAGGGAAAATTAACAAATAATAGAGAGCTCATTAAAATATTTATGAATAAAAGAACTCTGCTATTAAAGCAACCAGGAGTAGGAGATAGGTGGTGTAATAGAATACTGACAGTTTAGAAAGAAAAATAGGGGAATTTCCACTAAATGTCTGTATGTTCAAAGTGCAATAGTGATTTAACAAATCATAAAAATCACTGAATAGTAAGAAAAAAGGATTGGCAGTAGTTAGCCACAGTATTAAAATGTCCAGAGATCTCCACTCTGAGGTAGTTTGTGAGATAGTCAATTCATTACTGTCTCTGTGTTAGAACAATGTATCAGCTTGATAGAATTATAGCGAAGTTACCCCTACTATGGTGAAAAGTCTGGGGACTTCCTAAATAAGCTGAATTGTTACAGTATTAGGCTGTAGTCCAATATGTACCATAAACACTAATACAGCTTGACAGCTCTTTATGTTTTGAGATGTTCATATATTCCAGATAATGATATGAGTGTCTGGATCCCACGGTGGGGAATATCTAAAATTAGAATAGCAGAGACATAGTGCTCTCTGTAAAAACTTAATTAAAGTAAAAGATAAGTTAAAACACTCTCACATAAGATGCAGGTATGGTTAGCACATCGCCTAGTGGGAAATTAGTATCAGTCTGTAGGTCCCTTAGTTGCTCTTTCCTCTTTGCTGGCTTTGGGAGAGAGTGGGGGATCAGAATACTGTTTGCTGCTGGAATTTTTTTTTGTGCGTTCCACCTTTTGCCCTTGTCCGTGAAGTATGAGTTATTGCTGCTTTCTGCACGTTTCATGATGATGAAGTGATTCAATGAAGTGATTCAAGCAACCCCCCATATTTTACAGCTGTATCTGGTAAAGAATATACATAAGGGTATTTATACCATCATATACATGTTATACTCACCACTTCACTGTGTATAATTGGTATTTTGTCACAGTGTGCACCTCCCACTATATGTTTTCTATTTTCTACGATTGTATGGTGGAATTAGGTGATTGATTTCACAGTGGGGTTGGGCACACCTTCCTGTTTAGCGCCTATTGTGTGCTGCACTCTGTTTTCTTTCTGTATGATATCAAGCATTTCAGAAATCATTTCAAAACATTCACATCATTATTCATATACCATACATCATCAAGATAATCATCAGAGTATGGCAATTTTCTTGTTAGGACTGGTGCAAACTACAGAAATTAAAGATACCAGTTGCAAAAGCTGATATCACAGGGAACTGATAGAAGAAAACCCTGGGATCGAGTCCCTAAATTACTGCAGATACGTATGCCCTGTTGATTGCATATGTAAAACGAGACATCAGTCTAAATACTAGACAAACTATAATGCTATAAATCAAGATGTGATTGCAGTCAGAGCAAGATAAGGAAACACAAAAGTGTACAAGGGAAAATATAGGAAGGACACATAAGAGGAACTAGATTATTAACAATCTTGCAATTAGTAACAGGAAGATAGATAACAAAATTCATTATCAGATGAAACACAAGTTATGCTGAATATGCTAGTAAAAAGATAAAAAATGCATGGGACATTTCTTCAATACATCAGAGAAACATGAAAAATTATTGATTAAAATAAAAAAGCAAGCTAATTGGATTATTTATAAAGAAAATGTTTAACTCCACAACTGTGTTTTATGAAAAACTACCTATGTCTGAAACCAAAGTACAGGACCAGAGTGTCTCTGACTTGCAAAGATCAAATCATTTATAAAGGAATCATGGACATTGACAAAAATTCTATGCCCATGAACAAAGCAATATTTAGCATGTTTCATGAAATGCATTACATAATGAATATTTTCTTAATATGATCTAAGATTTATGATTAAAGCACTATGATTAAAGCAATAAAGCACTTTAGCTCTGGTGCTTAGTTAATTGAAGGCTTATTTTATAAAAGTCCTTAGTTGCACCTTCCCAGCTGACACCTGAGAAGTGTTTCTGCCACAATGAATGCTTGTTCAAAGTGGAAGGCAATGCTTCTCTTGATCAGTCATAATATTAAAATCACTGACAGGTGAAGTGAATAACATTGATTATATTGTTACAATGGCACCTATCAGGTGGTGATGTATATTAAGCATAACGTGAACAATCAGCTCTTGAGATTTATGTGTTGGAAGCAGGAACAATTAGCAAGTGAAAAGATCTGAGTGACTTTAACAAAGGCTGAATCATGATGGCCAGATGACTGGGTCAGAGAATCTCCAAAATGGCAATCATCTTTTTGGTATGCAGTGATTAGTACCTACTAAATGTGGTGCAAGAAAGGACAACTGGTGAACCGGCGTCAGGGCCATGGGTGCCCAAGACTCATTGATGCACGTGGGGAGCGAAGGCAAGCCTGCATGGTCTGAACCCACAGAAGTGGTACTGTAGCTCAAATTGTTTAAACATATATTGCTGGCCATGATAGAAAGTTGTCAGAACACACTGTGCATCACAGTTACTCTGCATATGGTACCGCATATGGGGCTGCATAGAAACAGACCAGTCAGAGTGCCGATGATGACCCCTGTTCACAATCAAAAGTGCCTTTAATGGGGACTTGAGTGTAACAAATTGATCATGGAGTGGTGGAACAAGGTTGCCTGGTCTGATGAATCATGTTTTCTTTTTTGATCAAGTGGATGGGTGGGTGCCTGTGTGTTGTTCACCTGGGGAAGAGATAGCAGCAGGATGCACTATGAGAGGAAGGCAGGCTGGTGAAGGCATGCTCTGAGCAATGTTCTGCTGGGAAACCTTGGGTCCTGGCATTTATGTAACTTTTACACAAACTATCTACCTATATAGTTACATAGTTACATACCTGATAAGAGACTTGCGTCCATCAAGTTCAGCCTTTCTCACATATGTTTTTGCTGTTGATCCAATAGAAGGCAAAAAAACCCAGTCTGAAGCGCTTACAATTTTGCAACAAACTAGGGAAAGATTCCTCCTTGACCCCAAAATAGCAGTCAGATGTCTCCTTGGATCAAGTAGCTATTACCCCACTAATTAGAAAGGATATCCCTGTATGTTATGTTTTTGCAAGTTGCAGTTTAAACATCTGTATGGACTCTGACACAACTACCTTTTCAGGCAGAGAATTCCATATCCTTATTGCTCTTACTGTAAAAAAAAAAAACACCTTTTTTTTTGCTTAGATGAAATCTCATTTCTTCCAGCCTAAATGTGTGATCTTGTGTCCTATGTATAGCCCTGTTTATGAATAGATTTCCAGATAATGGTTTCTACGCCCCTTATATATTTGTATAATGTTATTATATCCCCTCTGAGGCGCCATTTTTCCAAACTAAAGAGATTTACATTTTTCAACCTTTCTTCGTAACTAAAATGCTCCATTCCTATTATCAATTTTGTAGCTCATCTCTGGACCCTCTCCAGTGCCATGATATCCTTCTTTAGAGCAGGCGCCCAAAATTGCACAGCATATTCAAGGTGTGGTCTTACCAGCGATTTATAAAGAGGCAAAATTATATTTTCATCCCGAGAATTTATGCCCCTATTTATACATGACAAAATCTTACTGGCCTTAGCAACTGCAGATTGACATTGCATATTGCTGCCTAATTTGTTGTCTATAACAATTCCCAAATCCTTCTTGTGTGTGGTAACCCCTAATTCACTACCATTTAAGTTGTAAGTTGCTTGTGCATTCTTGACCCTGAAGTGCATAACTTTGCATTTCTCTACATTTAATTTCATCTGCCATTTTAGTGCCAGTCCCTCAATCTATCTAAATCCCTCTGCAGCAAAGCAATATCCTGCTCACATTTTATTACTTTACAAAGTTTTGTGTCATCTGCAAACACTAAATCATGGCTTTCAATGACTATTTCAAGATCATTTGTAAATATTTTAAATAGAAGTGGTACCAAAACAGTACCCTAAGAAACCCCACTTACCACTTTTGTCCAGCCAGAAAATTTACCATTAATGACAACTCGTTGTACCCTATCCTTAAGCCAATGTTCTACTCAAGAACAAGAATATTCATCTAGACCAATTTCTTTTAGTTTGAAGACTAACCTGTTGTAAGGAACTGTATCAAACACCTTGGCAAAATCCAGTCTATAGATTGTTGCAGACTATGTACTCCCCTTCATGGAAATGGTGTTCCCTGATGGCAGTGCCCTCTTATAGCAGGATAATGCACCCTGCCACACTGCAAACTGTAATGGTTGGAGGAATATGTCAAAGATGTTACCCTGGCTTCCAAATTCCCCAGATCTCAATCCATTTAAACATATGTGAGATTTGTTGGAACAAGAAATCCAATCCATAAAGATCTCACCTCAAAATTTGCAGTAGTTATAGGATCTGCTACTAAAGTCTTGGTGCATCAAGGCTGTTTTGGTAACACTAGGAGGACCTACACAATATTAGGTAGGGGGTTTTAAGGTTGTGGCTGATCAGTGTATGAGAAGCATGTGATTGGAAGAGGGTGTTCACCACCACACATGAGCTGTTGGTCCCCAATGCTTCTCAATGAGAAGCATTTGTTTGGACCAAAGATCAACAAGTGATGATGTCAGTGTGGGTAGAGGAGGAGATGGCAGTGTCAGCACTAGAAAAAGCAGAGTTTATTTTATGCAACTCATTTTTTTTTTTTTTTAATAGATGTATTTAACATTGGAGTGTTAACCCAATTATTTTAGCACCTTCACTACCAATCTATGTGTAAAAAACTTTTCATTTCAGTATGCAGAGATAGCATGATCATAGTCCATGCTGTGGCTTTAAAAAATATGTGTTTAAAACAGTGTTCATTGCTTAGGTGATCTGCAGAAACGCAGTATGAAGTCTGAATCATGATACCTGTCTGGGTTATTTTGCATATCAATCTGAGAGTTATGGGATAGTTGTCGAAACATAATTTCTTTAATTTCTGTGGCCCTCAAAGGTCAACTTGAGATATGCAGATAATGCATAACTTTGCAAATTTATTAGGAAAACTGAAATATCACATTGAATTAAGTATTCAGATCCTTTATTATGACACTTGAAATTTAGCTCAGATGCATCCTATAACTCTAGAATCACTAGGATGTCTCTACACTTCAAATGATGTCCACCTGTGGCACATTCAGTTTATTGGACATGATTTGGAAAGGCACACCTGTCTTTATAAGGTTTCACAGTAAATGTATATCACAGAATCAAAGAGAGATTTGAGTGGGATAGAAGCAGCATGCAAGAATATTACTGAACTGGAGGTCATTGCTCATAAGACACCCCCTCCTCTACAAAACGCCTGCTCAGTCCCTCTTCTACAAACTCCCCCTTCTACAAAACCCCTGCCCAATCCCCCTTTTACAAATTCCCTGCCACTCTACAAAAACCCTACACCCCTCCTCTACAAAACCCCTGCCCAGTCCCTCTTCTACAAACTCCCCATTCTACAAAACCCCTGTCCAGTCCCCATTTTACAAATCCCCCGCCCCTCTACAAAAACCCTACATACGTCTAAAAAAAAAATCCTGCACCCCTCTCTAAAAAAAAAAACCTGCGTTCCTCTCTAAAAAAAGAACTTACAAAAAACCCTGCACCCCTCTACAAACCTCCTGCACTCCCTATTCACAAACACCCCTGCCCTCCTCTTCAAGACCCCTGCCCCACCTACAAACTTCCTACACCCGCATTCACAAAAAACCCTGCTCACATCTCTACAAAAACCCAGCATCTCTCTACAAACATCCTGCACCCCCATTCACCAAAATCCCTGACTTCCTCTCCAAGACTCCTGCCCCCCACACAAACTCCCTGTACCCCCATTCACAAAATTCACAAAAAACTTGTCCCACTCTCTACAAAAAACCCTGCACCCCCCATTCACAAAAATCCCTGCCCTCCTCTCTACTAGAAATACTGCTCACCCCCCTCTACAAGAGCCCTGTCCCCCCTGCAAACCCACTGCACCCCCATTCCCAAAAATCCATGCCCACCCCCTTCTTCAGACTGCTGCCCAATTCCCCTTCACAGACCCCTGCTCACCCCCTCTGCCCCCCCTGCAAACCACCTGCACCCCCTAAAACAAAACTGCGCCCCCCATTCACAAAACCTGCTGCCCATCCCCTTCTACAGACCCCTGCCCACTCCCCTCACAAGACCCCTGTCTCCACCTTCTCCCCTCCCTCTACAAGACCCCTTGCACAAAAAAGCACTTAAAAAAATAAAATATTAGCAAGCACTCACCCCGCTCCTTCACCTGCTCGCTGCTCCCTGCTGATCTGGGCTCTAGATTCTCCTGTCGCGGCTCAGAGCACTTTAGCTCAAAACACTGTGAGGGTGGAGAAAGTTGACAGCCTCCGGATTCCTCCTCCTGCTGCCCGGCCTCTGCTTTCAATATTAGCACTCCACTGGTTGAGCTATATGCAATTGCCTTTGTTTGATTTGTTCATTGCAAACAGCTGCATTCTGTAAATTTTGCCAATACGCCTGATTTTTTTAATGGGGGTTGAATAATTTTGATTACAACTGTATACACACAATAACATACATACACACTATCACAGACAGGGCAAAGATTCCTGCCGCCCTAGCCAAAAATCAATTTTGCTGCTCCCTCATGAATGCAGCGACATTCTCTCAGAGGTTTATTCACTAAATTCTGAATTGCAGTGAATTGAAAACCGAATTGCAAAGTTTAAGCAAAAACAGCTGAACTGTAACAGTAGCAGAGTTGGAGAATTATTTTAAATCAGCTATTTTAGCCTAAATTTGCCATTTGATTTCTAATTAGGTCTGATCAGCTGTCCCTTTCCTCCACAGTGCTCATTTCTACTCTAACATAATCTTACGAAAGTATACACACAATGTCACACACACACTCTTACTGAAGTATGCACACACTCACTAACACACACACTCTTTCTGAAGTATACACACAATGTAACACAAACTCACTAACACACACTCTTACTGAAGTATACACACAATGTAACACAAACTCACTAACACACACTCTTACTGAAGTACACACACTTTCACACATACACTCACTAAAACACACATACAATATCACAAACTCACTCACTAACACACACTCTTATTAAAGTATACACACAATGTCACAAACACTATTGCTAGCACACACTCTTACGGAAGTATACACATAATGATACACACACACTCAGTAACACACACTATTACTGAAGTATACACACAATGTATCTCACACACTCACAAACACACACAGTGTTACACACACACTAACACATACTCTTACTGAAGTATACACAAACACATAAGAATCAACCCCCTTAGAATCCATATGGGCCATACCTGTGTGGAGGAGGAATCATTCTCCAGCCTGCAGGAATGTGTTCTTGCTTCTGATGGGGGAGCAGCAGAGCCACGCACTCTGAGCACAAGCTGCTTTTTGCTCCCCCCCAGTGTGGTTCCTGTGTTTACAGGCAGAGGGCAGACGGAATACCAGGTTATGTCCTGGCTTCACCTGTCTGCAGGAATGGAGCTAGGCTCTCAGTAACATTGAGAGAGCCCAGTAGATGACACGGTGCACTGGGGATGTGGCTAATGAGCCGTTCACCCAGCGTACCAACTCTAGGCAGCAGCAGCCTACCAGGAAACTTCCCCCTGCAGGTCGGCACGCCAGGCGAATGCTTTATTGTCCTTAAGGTAGATATACGCATGCATAGATACACGCAATCGCACACATAATCACAGAAATACACAAACACAATCACAGACATACACACACACACATAATCACAGACATACACAAACACAATCATAGACCAACACGCATAAAATCATAGACATACAATAACATGCACATATAATTACTGATACACACACACACACACACACACACACACAAATCACATTCATACACACACCTTTAGTAATTAAGAGGTCCACGCAGCCTCCCTACTTTGCTTTGGGATGCCTAGAGTGGATCCTCTACTTGGTGGCCAGTGGTTGCTTCTGTTATGGTATCACTGTATTTTTCCTGTACAGGTACCTCTCTAAATATAATGTTTAAAGCGACAGAGGTTGTATCATCTTGAGTATAGGTACAACAGTAACCACTTTTACTTCTATTTTTAGGCCATAGAGATGTTTTCATGAGCTCCTCAGTATATTCATTAGTTTTAGGCAGTTCTTAGCTTTTTTACTAACTAAACAAAAGCTAATTTTTTACTCTGCAGTACCACATGGTTAACCTTTTGGATGATACATTTTACCAGAATAAGCAAGCATAATATGTGTCAATCAATATAATTGCTTCAGCCACTGTTTGATGTCCGCATTTATTTTTTGTGCCTCTGTCTTACTGACAGTCAATAAGCCATTACCTAGCTCTCTTTATTTAGACTGAGTGAGATGTGATTAAATACCACTATTTTCTCTTGCAGAAGTGCCAAACAATAAACTATACTTTTAATCTTGTGGAAGCTGAGTTCCATAAAATAAGCAATTATCTTTCTTTGTCTCTGTTATTTGTGCCTGTGCTTGAGTTGTATACTGCAAGACAATGCACTATTGTAGGCAGTAGAGTTTTAGTATTTTGAGATAGAGCAATAAACAATATAAGCAATATCTTAATGCATTACCCATAATAGTATTACCTCTTGTTCTATATAAGACTGTTTTCTGAAGTAATTGAGGGGCATTGCAGCTCATCGATAACAAGAGACAGCAATGCTCTGGGATAAAATACACACTAAACATGTTAAACAAAATTATAAAAATAACCTGTTGACATGTATCCTAGCCCTTTCAAGATTAAACAAAGAAAACTATTTTGTTGCCTACACACATAGAACATACATTTTACAGTTACATAAATAGACAAATAGGTCTGTAGCATGTACTGATTTTGAATATATCATGGAAATTACAAATTAAAGATACCAAAAATAAATAAATATATATATTTATATATTTCCTCGCCATATCCCTGGCAGCACAACAATGGGTAGCTCCTCTCTATCCCTAATTAGACAGGAACCTAATTAAAACAGAAGGTAAAAATAACCCATCCTAACCCCTCCCACCATCAGTCTTTTTGTTCCTGTCCTATCTGTAGGACAGACTTAGTCATTTCAGGACTAAAAACGTTTTCTTTTATGGCTTACCTGAGGATAGTTTGTTCCTCTGGCCCCTTGGGTGTTCAGCATCTCTCCCTTGGGATGTCTCCAGTACACGGCCCTGCGCAAAGGTGACCTCCTGGAGAAACCCCTTTAGTGACCGGGGGTTCTAACTTGCTGTGAGGGTAGGTGACCCAAGGGGTAGCAAGATCATGCCATCACCATAATTCCTGCAGTGACCCAAGTGGTAGCAGGCTGGGCATACACATACAGAGCATATAGATTTACTTGCTGTGACCCTAGGGGTAGCAAGATTATGCCATCATCCCATTTCCTACATGACCCAATGGGGTAGCAGGCTGGATATACACATACAGAGCATATGGATAGCAAGGATTAAAGGACCACTCTAGGCACCCAGACCACTTCAGCTTAATGAAGTGGTCTGGGTGCCAGGTCCAGCTAGGGTTAACCCATTTTTTTCATAAACATAGCAGTTTCAGAGAAACTGCTATGTTTATGAATGGGTTAAGCCTTCCCCTAATCCTCTAGTGGCTGTCTCATTGACAGCCACTAGAGGCGCTTGCGTGCTTCTCACTGTGATTTTCACGGTGAGAGCACGCCAGCGTCCATAGGAAAGCATTATGAATGCTTTCCTATGTGACCGGCTGAATGCGCGCGCAGCTCTTGCCGCGCGTGCGCATTCAGCTGATGGGGAGGAGAGAAGGAGGATCGGAGGAGGAGAGCTCCCCGCCCAGCGCTGGAAAAAGGTAAGTTTTTAACCCTTTCCAGAGCCGGGCGGGAGGGGGTCCCTGAGGGTGGGGGCACCCTCAGGGCACTATAGTGCCAGGAAAACAAGTATGTTTTCCTGGCACTATAGTGGTCCTTTAATATGAAAATGACTAACATTCCATTGCTGAAAGAGTTAATGTGAGACTGACTAGCATTCCATCACTGAAAGGGTTAACGTACAACTCTGCTATCTTGTACTTTCCAATGGATTTACTTGCTGTTCCCTGGGGATAGCAAGATTATGCCATCAGCCTATTTCCTGCTGTGACTAAGGGGTAGCAGGCTGTGCATGCACATTCAGAGCATATACAGTGGGACCTCGGTTTACGAATTTAATGCGTTCTCCGGGAAGTTTCTTAATGCGAAAAATGTGTAAACCGAAATGCGGTTTCCCATAGGAATGCATTGAAAACCAATTAATCCGTTCTGGAGGTAAAAAAAAAAAGTAAAAACGAGCTGGCATGGAAACCAACCCACAATGCAGAACACAATAAAAGGCATGCAAACGACGAAGCTCAGCTTCCTACCTTTCCACAGCTTGAGAAATGCACCAAAAATCCCAAAACAACTGCAAACAATTTCCAGAATGGCTCCAAAACTCAATGCAAACGCCGCTCCAACACCTCCACACTCAAAGCCACGTGCTACCCACTGTCTCCAGCATGCACGGGGGCGGTGCTATAAACCTCCCAGGTGCCATGCATCCTGGGGAAACGTGCTTTGTATTGTGAAAAAAAATGTGTAAACCGAGACATTATTCTCAATGGATTTTCATTTGTAAACCGAAAATTATGTTAACTGAGGTGTTTGTAAACCGAGGTTCCACTGTACATGGAAATAACCCCTTAAAAGTGAACACAGTAATACTGATATATTTTTTTATCTGGGGAGATGAGAAGGTCCCAAGTTTCCCTGCCAGGACCAAGTACCAAAGCCTTATGATGTGGTGTCCAGAATGAAGTGAAGGGATCACTTCACTTGTCCTTCCTGCTCCAATCTCATTTTCTTCTCCTTCATTTGACACAGTCTTCTTTTTCTTCTGACACGGTATTCTCTCCTCCTTGGTTCCTTCTACTCCTTTACCTTTCTGCTACTTTCTGCTTATTTTGCACCCTTTTGCTCCTTTCTCTTTCTGATCCCTTTCTGCTTCTTGCAGACCCTTCCTTCTCCTTGCAGACCCTTCCTTCTCCTTGCAGGCCCTTCCTGCTTCTTGCTGCCCCTTGCTGCCCCTTCCTGCTCATGTCTGTGCCTTTTCCTACTTTACCTTTGTGCTCTTTGTGCGTCTTCTGCCCCTTCTAGATCATTGCTGACCCTTTCTGCTCCTTGATTTCCCTCCCTGCTCATTTCAGTTCCTTCTCCTTTCTGCTCATTGATGTTCCTTCCTGGTTCTGTTCCTTCTCCTTTCTGCTCCTTCTCCTACTTTACCTTTGTTCCTTCTCCTTTCTGCTCCTTCTGATTCTTTCTGCTTCTTTATGTTTGTGCTCCTCCTGTCCCTTCCTGCTCCTTGCTGCCCCTTTCTGCTCCTTCTCCTACTTTACCTTTGTGCTCCTTCTGATTCTTTCTGCTCCTTTACCTTAGTGCTCCTTCTGTCCCTTCCTGCTCCTGCTGCCCCTTTCTGCTCCTTGCAGACACTTTCTGTTAATTTCTGTTCCTTCTCCTACTTTACCTTTGTGCTCCTGATTCTTTCTGCTCCTTTACATTTTTAACTCCTCCTGTCCCTTCCTGCTTCTTTCTGCCCTTCCTGCTACTTTTAGACCCTTTCTGTTCCTTCTCCTACTTTACCTTTGTGTTCCTTCTGATTTTTTCTGCTCCTTTACCGTTGTGCTCCTTGCTGCTCCTTCCTGCTCATTTCTGTTCCTTTTCCTTTCTGCTCCTTCTCTTACTTTACCTTGCTGACTCCTCCTGCTCCTCACTGACCCTTCCTGCTCCTTGTTGCCCCTTCCTTCTCATTTCGGCTCCTTCTACTTTACACTGCTGCTCCTTGCAGACCCTTCCTGCTCCTTGCTGATCCCTCCTGCCCCTTGCAGAACCTTTCTGCCCCTTCTACTTTACATTCCTGTAGGCTGTCTCCCCCCCATCCCTCAATTATCTGATCTGTAGGCTGCCTCCCTTATTTGAAGCACCTGTATATTTTTCACCAAATAAATCTGGAAAACTGAGCTGGATGTGCCCTGGACCTTGTACACCCTAGAAGGCTGTAGTTACCATAAGATCTGTGACAAAATCCTATCTGTAAAAGAGGTGATTTGCTACAATATTTATATATATCCTTCTGGGAACCGAGGAAACAATTGTCTTCCAATATGCCATCCATTTTTGAGGAAAGGAAGAGGAAGTTCCCAGCATCCCATCCTATCAAATGACCTATCACTGGAAAGCCCAGGTTGTCCTCTTTACAACCTCTCTTGATTATTCGCTGGCTTCACTGAGAATGTTGCATAAATATTAAGGTGTGATATATTCTACACCAAGCATGTAAAACTTGCAGCCATCACTAGACTGCGAGCATGAGAGAGCAGGAAGACTGAGCTCCCGAGAGAAGATCAGGGAGAGGCCCTACACCAGCTCCCAAAGGTAGGGAGCAATAAATAAAATTATGTGAGTGTGCACAGGAATGTGTAAATGTGTGTGTGTGTGTCTGTCAGTGTGAGTGTGTGTGTGTATCTGTCAGAGAGTGTGTGTGTGTGTGTCTTTCAGTATGCGTGTCTGTCAGTGTGTGTGTCTGTCAGAGTGTGTGCGTGTGTGTATGTCAGAGAGTGTGTGTTTGTGTTTGTGTGTCTGTCAGAAAGTGTGTGTGTCTGTCAGAAAGTGTGTGTGTGTGTCTGTCAGTGAGTGTGTGTGTCTTTCAGTGTCTGTGTGTCTGTCAGTGTGTGTTGGTCAGTGTTGCGACGGCCGCGGCAGGAACTGTGGAGGACCTGGAGGTGCACGAAGGCAAGCAACGCCACGTCACATTCTGACGTGACATCAACTTGCTCCACAGGTTTTCAAGGAGTAGCAGGATGATTCATTTGGCACAGAATGTGGATGGCGCCATTGGGAATATACCAGAGGCTGGACTCCGGATTTGCATACCGGCAGTGGCAATGTGAGTGGAGTCTGCTTGTTGGCTAATATTGTTTTTTTGGATTTTTTAAACAAGGGCTGAGGCTTAGTAGATTGGGGTGCTGGGATTTAGTATAGAGGGCGGTGCTGGAATTAAATATAGAGGGGGGGACTAGAATTTAGTATAAAGGGGGGGTGACTGCAAATTAGTACAGGGGGTGACTGGGGTTTAGTAGAGGGGGATGCTGTTTTTTTTTATACTGTACATTTCAAAACAAAGCTAAATTTCTATGAAAATTTAAGGTTTTGGTTTTTTTGCGGCCCGTGCTAGCCTTTGAGTTTGACATGTTCATTCTACACAATCTACAACACTTACATTTCTTTTGAAAAGTTGTACAGTGAGCTGCTTATTCAGGACCATTGGTGTCCATTGATAACTAGGTTTTAAATTACTGTTATATCGAATGCATTATTGCACCTACACAGATGATAATATTATGCTAGACACCTTTATTTGTACATACAGCTACTAGAACCTCTTTACTTACATAGACTTTCATTATAAAGGGTGCCAGTTTTGACAAATACAACTTAATCTTAAATAGTAGAGAATCACATTTCATGTATGCTCTTACAATTGCTAGTAAATGTCTAGATTTCTCTTGAAGGTTAAAAAACAGCCATATCACCATCTTGTCAGTCAGTTCAGTATGTGCCAACCGGTACAATGATTAGAAGGTTATACTCTGCATGTTTGTTATCAGGGAAACCCTCCTCTTGGTGCCTCTCATGCTTGCCTTCAGCATGAGAAAAGCTAAGCCTACAAAGGGAAGGATGGAGGAGGGGCAGGCTCTAAGTGCAAGCGGTAGCAGCAGCAGAGAAAGAAAGAGCCAGTATGATTTATTACAGTAGCTTTGGACAAGTAATCTGAGAATAGAGAGAGAGATAGAGAACACATTTTTTTATCTAAATACAATCAACATACGTGTTGAGGACTTTAACCTGTTATTAGAATGTAGTCTGTGCTTCCCAAACAAGAATATTCAGGAGAGGTGTGTCTTAAAACAAATGTTACACCTACTGAAAACATAATAGATGCTCTCAGCAGGAAATAGGGAAGTGGAAATACATAAAAATATGAGTTTTAATAGTATTAAGGGAATAAACTCTTAAGCAGGAATTGAGGACACATGTTTTTATGAGCAGACAACACTGTTCTCTTTGTTCTTAGAAAGTAGTGGGTACAAACAATGGAAGACTTCTTCTGTTCCAAATATAATTCTGTTAAAATCACTTGACAATAACAATTTTTAAACCAGCTTAAAAACAAATATATAAACCAAAATATTTTTTTTTTATAAGGTATGTAATAAATGTTTATAAACTTACTATAAACATGGTCAGATTACATTATTGGGTACGCCTCTAAGCTAGGAGAGATTATTTTGCCTCCCCCTTCCTCTTATCCACCATCTCAATTTCAGTCAAGTCCACTAATAAGAGAAACAGGGCATCATTGTGCTGCACCAGGAGAGAGAAACCTGACACCAGAGCCTGCTCTGCACAATCACACTTATCAGACTCTCTCTCTTCTCCACCTGTCAGGTTGTTTCAAGGCTGAGATTTCTTCCATCTTCACTTGTGTAAATCGCTCAGCCATGCCCGATGCATTTTTCCAGCATTTCTAGGAAGAGGACATTGAGTGGTTAGATCAGTTTCCCCCTGGAGTTGTGGAGAGCATGAGAAAGGAAAAAAAAAAAAAAAAGAAAAATCATGTTTACCTGTTTTTTTGTAACCTGCAAAGTGTGTCAACTGTCTCATTCAATACTAAAGCTTTTGAATGAGACAGTTTTCTCAAAGTGATACATGTCCCGTTAAACAAAGTTAAATATATCTATGACATGGAGGAATGACAGCTAGACTATATCATATGAAATGGTGTCTTTGGCTTTACAGCCATCTGCTTGAACTCCTACTGTCCATCATGTCAGGTTCACTTGCTGACTCTCTATCTCTTTATTTGTTTATTAGTTTGTTTGTTTTTATTTATTTATTTACTTATTTCTAATTAAAATCTTCTGTTTTAATTCAAATTAATTATGTATATTGAGACAAAACTAGTTGCGTTCATCCACACAATAAAAAAATTAAAGGGGCACTCCAGGCACCCAGACCACTTCTGCCCATTGGAGTGGTCTGGGTGCCAACTCCCACTACCCATAACCCTGCAACTGTAATTATTGCAGTTTTCATAAACTGGAATAATTACCTAGCAGGGTTAACTCCTTCTCTAGTGGCTGTCTGCTAGACACTAGAGGGCACTTCCTGCTTCATAGCACAGGTGTGCTAGAGCGTCGCTGGACGTCCTCACGCTGTGTGAAGACCTTCAGAGTTGCTCAATTTACCATAGGAAAGCAGTGAAAAGCATTCTCAATGCTTTCCTATGGAGAGCTCTAATGCACATGCGCGGCATTGCCGCGCTTGCGCATTATATCTCCTCAGCCGGCGGGCAGTATCAGTCTCCCCCGCCGGCTAATGTGATGAAGAGGAGGAGCAGCGGCGACCTGAAACCACCACCGACAGGGTCTCATGTAGGTCACCGAAGGGGTTTTCACCCCTTCAGCAACCGGGGTTGGGGGGGTAGGAGGGAGAGGGGACCTGCAGTGCCAGGAAAACGGATTGATTTCCTGGCACTGGAGAGTCCCTTTAAGACATTATTTATAATAAGAGGTAACTAAACACCAAATTGAATAGATGTTTTGCTCTCTGTTTTGCTCTCTCTGCTTAAGCATGCGTGGGATATGCATAAGGCTATCCTAACTATAAGATAAGCCCAGGACTAATGAAAGTAGTTAGAAAATTGGGCAGACTAGATGGGCCGAATGGTTTTTATCTGCTGTCACATTATATGTTTCTATGTTTACTTACCTGTCTCATTTTAATTAGATGGTTTTGTTTTGATTTGTGTACTGTGTTATTTTATTGTAATTAAACTTTTTTAAAACAAAAAAGGAAGCAGAGGGTACAATGTGATTCCTATGTCATAAAAAACTAATAATACATTTTAATAATAATTTCTTCTTTGTATAAGAAAATGTATAACCTATTCACTTTTATTACAAAAAAACCAACCTGTGTATATTTGCAGTAAATCTGTGTTCTTATACATATCTACCTAATTGTATAACCCATAATCCACAGTTGGTATCAATGTGAATAATACAGGAAAATAAATTTTTTCGTGTTTGTGAAATGCGTATGCTGCTTTAAGTCCCATGTGGGAAGTTTGTAGTTTTTCAAGCTGGTATTGGTTTTGAATTCCAATATGGAGAGAACATTTTGCTGTGGATTTATTGTCCTCCTATCTGACTGTCTGGTGTAGATAAAACTCACTTTACTCTTCATGCTCATTTTTATGCTAACGTATTCTTTATTTTGCTCCTCTCATTTAGTTACCCATATAAAATACAGTAAATCAATCATGGCTATAAACATTGAACTCAAATGTAAAGTTATTTTAACAAGTAATAACAAAACCACATTATCAATATTTACATTTCACCTTCTATTAAAGTGATTTTGTTTCAATAATCAAATTATTTATCAGTTTCCTAGGATGATAATAGATATAAAAGAGGCAGTAATACATTATCCCCTGAAGACTAGAATAAGTTTTGTGCTTTTAACTCCACAGCTATTGATTCAATAATCCATATTTTTATAACTGGATATTTTTTCCCCTACAACCAATGCATATATTAAACGCTAGCCTTGCAGTTTAACAAAATGATTCTTAAAACATACTCATGCAGCTAAAATGTAATATTGACTGAGATTATCTGTAGTCTTCTAGGGATTCTTGAGCACAAAGTGTCACAAAGGTAGATAGATGCCTTTTGACTACTCTACAACTTAGAAGTAGGATAGTATTCACTGAAACTGCAGCATATTAATGTCAGTCTGGCTACATGAGATATGTGTGTGATGGTTGCTTGTCGGGTTGTGTGTGTAAAAGGATTGTTTGTGGTGTAATGTTATTTATATATATATATATATATATACATAGAGAATGTTTGTAGTGTGTTTGGAGGTAGCTTTTTGTAGTGTATACATTTGTAGAGTTGGTTAATCATGGTGTTTGTAAAAGGCTGTTTCATTATGTGTGCCTTTGTTGTGTGGATAGATAGCTGTTTGAAATGTATGTGAATATGTATGTGTTTGTGTGTGCAGAGGGCTATTTGTAGTGTGTAAGCAAATAGAAGGGACTGTGTGTGTGTGTGTGGAGGGGACTGTTTGCAGAAAAGGGCAATGTGACTGTGCTGACATGCAAAAACTGTTACAATATTTCCTACATATTATGACCCATTTGTGCAATGACCATTCTGAATTGACAATTAAATAATTTTTATATTTCCGGATTAAAAATATAGGAAGTGAGAGAACTTAGTTTCAAAATGATTGATTGCAATCTTTTGTGTTTTAGTATTTTGAAGTAATGGACAACTGTAAGCAAATGTAGTTTCAAATAGAAAATAAGGGATTTACCCAAAAAGGAAAGGGAAAATTTCATTGGGCAACTGACCATGAGAAACATAAAGTTTTCCCACACATCCCTTTTGGAAAAAAAGGGAATTCTTCAACAGCGTTGCTTTGTTGGCATAATACATTAGTCTTTCCCTTGCATACGCTAAAAATGCAGGTGGATTTGCATTAGTGGCAGTCAGTGGAAGCTGCAACACACTAGTATGTATAATAGCATTTGGCTGATAAATGCTAATGGAAATATTGATGGTGCCAGTATAGGTGATGTTGATGGTGGTATTTGTGGGGCTGGTGGTAGTTGTGATGGTACCATTGACAGTAAGTGGGCTACTTGTGCTAGTGGTAGCAGGTGGAGATGATGTCTCATCTGTCTCCTTTAGATTAGGTGATTCTACAGTAGATATAGATATACTTTCTCTTTCTCTTACAATCACTGTAAAGTAGAAAAAGGTGACAAGTGCACACAGTATATAAAAAGAGTTATTAACTCATACATACATCCCTCTTGTTATGAACAACATAACTATTTACTATATAGAGATAAAAATATAACACAACATTGTATAATCTGTATATATATATTTTGTCAGTAGATGTCAAATTTCAAAACACTCACAATTTTCTAAGCCCATTAAAGTTGGCTCTGGACTTATAGAGCATGTATGTCTCCTTATGGACACAGAGTAGCTTCCTCCAGTATTTGGGTCCCACAAGATATAAGGTTGTTGAAATCAGGAACTCCAAGGAGAGGTAAGTAACTAAAAAAAAACGATTTATTGTTTTGATATATAAAATCATAAAACATAAAGCAGTACAACAGGACAAAGCACAACACGTTTCAATCCCACAAAGTGTCTTCATCAAGTGCTAATGAATGTTACACAACTGTGAATATACTTTTATATGTATACATAAATACACAATTAATTACACATGTTACACAAATCACTCCCGTTACCAAATAAGATCTGAACCGGAAGCATGTTCTGTGTCTTCTTCCACATTTGGATGCATGTCCCCGCCATCTTGGTAGCCTTTTTTTTTTAAAAGCAAATCACACAATAAAAGAAAAAAATATATAATAACTAGAAAACAGAAAACCGCTTTGTCTGCTCTGTAAATTGTAAGTACATTTCCTTTTTTATCCAGCACTTTTTTTTTATTTATAGAGAGCACTATGGGCCTTCTCTTGTGTTTTTATTTCATATGATCAACACTGAATATATCGTCAGAGGAATATCCTACATGTGGGAAGTTTAAATACCACTGTATGCTGTTTTAACTTGAGCTGGTTATAGCTCTCATAAATGTGAGTTGGCACTTCTTAACCTTAGTGTTATCTGTGGCCACATTTCCTTACATTGCACCATTGGTCCCCTCTGTGTCTCTTCTTTTACATATACTGATGAGGATTTGACCCAAGACATCTTTCAAATTTTTGAAGAAAATACCTGTGAACCAGAGACTTTGTTTACTTGTTTTTTCTGGTATCGTTTTGCCTTTCCAATTATATTTAATTATTTGGTTCTTGTGGCATCCTGCATTTGCTGTTTTCTGTTTGTCCAGTCCTCTGAAGGATTTGAGGGTTACCCTTCCTCTCAGGCGTGCCTCCTCCCCCCTTTGTTGTTGATCAGTTCCATAGCTCTGTTTCATCCTTCCTTTTTCTTTGCCACCTATATTTTGTTTACTAATTACTTAACAATCATTGCTTAGATGACACAGTAGGTTCCAAACTATGACTGAGCCCTAGCACATCCTCATCATATTAATATGATAAACTGCCGATGATCCTCTAAAGCCAATTTGCAAGATGCCGAGCCAGATGTACATTTACCAATTGTTAATTTCCAATCACTTCCATTAACTGTTTTTGTACCTGCTACCTGAATTTCTGACCCCCAGGTTCAACTTATGAAACACAAAGCTTCTCTGTCTGCTCTTACTATCAGATGAGACTTGACTATGTTTTTTATCTTCAACTCCAACAGGCCTTTATGTTTTGGATCATTGTTCTTTGTGGCTGTGCTTCAATATCTGAAGACATATTACTTTTGTCCTATTATGGTTTATTTTATATCATGTGCTAACCTTCATTCACTTGAGCACTTCTAGTCTTTTCAAAGACATAGTGACTCACAAGGTGTATGTTGCTCCCTGCATATGGGTTTCAGCTCAGCAAACTCTAGATACCAAGTCTTTACAGAAATACATGTGAAAAGCATGTATTTGAACTATACCAAATTATATTTAGAAATACCCAAGTAAAAGAATACCAGTGTTATTAAGAGGGAGATGGTGAGAATGTGTTATGTTATTCTTTAATACAGAAAGTAGCTGGAATTAGTTCATTGTAAATTCTATTAGTTCGGACCATTGCTTTGAATCATCCCTTAAGGTATAAAACTTCTACTCCATTACATTTTGTCACAATGAGTCTTGTCATGATCTGTCACTGAGGCTATTAACAAATAGCAATTGCAATGCAAGCAGAGGTTGTCTTAAATAGGTTACTTGTGAAATGTAGATATGTTATGAAGAACCAACCTCGTGATTAACATGATTAAAATCTATTTACATATATACAGTGGTATTGATTAATAGTAGAGTTGAGCGAACCCGAACTGAAAAGTTTGGTTTCGTACTGAACATTACGGTGTTTGGACCCCGGACCCGAATACGGACATTTCACTGTATGTTCAGGTTGGAGTTCGGCATTCGGCGTTTTAATGGTGCATTTTGAAAGGCAGCAGGGCAGCCAATCAACAAGCGTTTGACTCGTGTGCCCTTAGATGTGAGCTATCTACCAAAAGGCTGAAAGACCTAAATTGGTCTTTCAGCCACATTTACTAATACTAAGTAAAGATTACTTAGTATTAATAAATTATGCTCCTACTTGCTAAACCGCGAGTAGGGGCATGTCTATTAAACAGTGAGCAGCCTATGGCTGCTCACTGTAAAAAAAAAAAAAGTAAAATAAGGGGGTGGGACCTATTGTCCTCCCCCCGGCCCCCATTCCTGAGAGGCAGATGGGGCCCTAAATAACAATGAGGGGGGGACCTACTGTCCTCCTCCCCACCCCTGAGCGGCGGGTGGGGGCCCAAAATAAGAATGAGGGGGGACCTACTGTCCTACCCCCCTGGCCCCACCCCTGAGCGGCGGGTGGGTGCCCAAAATAAGAATGATGGGGGGACCTACTGTCCTCCCCCACGGCCTCCACCATGGCGTGGCAGGTGGGGGCCCTAAGTTAGAATAAGGGGGGGGGACCTAGTGTACCGTGGGAATTGGGGAGCTATCTACTAAGTGGCTGCTTATTTTATGTTGTTTTATGTTATTTTAAGTGATTTCCCTATCCATATTTGTTTGCGGGGCATTTGTCCTACTCTTACCCCCTTTTTACTTCCTTTTGCAGCCCTCTAGCCCTTTCCAGGACTTTTTTAGAGGCATTTTAGTGACTTCAATGGGGTTCGGGTTCGGGGTCAAGTTCGAGCCGAACTCAAACTTTTTGAAGAAGTTCGGCCGAACTTGGCGAACTCGAACATCCAGGTGTCCGCTCAACTCTAATTAATAAGTCTCAATTATAATTATGCCTTAAATTACATTTGCATAATTGATAAAACATCTACATTAGTATATAAGTATTCAATTAGCAATCCCAAGTATGTAGCTGACTTAGCCTGTAGGTGTTGAAATGAATAACATTGGTTGGCATCAAAAACTCTGATACACTAGAAGATATAGGATATATATTATCAACTGTAAGAGTTGATAATAAACAAACTATTGAATTACAAAGCATGTTTAACAGTTTTATACAGGTACAGGAGGTACTCTTAATTTACTATTAAAGAGAATCTGTCATGACTCACCTACAATTTTAAACATCCATGTCTTCAAAGAGGACTGTTATCCTTTTACTCAAAGAGGCTGTTACCCTTCTGTTACTCATACCACTGATACATACATGCTACACCCGCAGCCTTCTTTGATTTGCCCTGCATGGGAACACTTCCGAGAGCATAACAAAATACCTCTGTGATGATAACATGTAGGCTTCATTGTCAACATGCAGGTGTTTGAACAGAGTGATGTTAGTCACTCTATTCCTTCTGTACTCCTTAGCCAGTGCTAGAAGTGACAACTAGGTAGTTAAAATAGCAATCACATCGCCTGCTCACTGGTTGCTAAACAAGGAGAAAGCAAAAGGACCACCTGTGGGAGGTCTCTTCTACTCTTCCCTAACAATCAATTATTTGTGTTCTCCAAATATGTGATTGACAGTTGGGAGAAAGACCTTTTTTTGCATTTTCAAATCTGCTTTCAAAATGTATAGATATAATTTAATGCTTTTTAAAAGGACTTAGAAAAACCATTACAGGTACCATTGAAACTATTCAGGACCAGTAAAGAATCATGATTCTTACACTAAGGGTTGTTTTAATTAACCTGGTCCTAAGATGGGGTAATACTAATAGAATTCCAAAAAAATTAAAAATTAAAAAATAAAATTGAGTCAATATTAAGGTTTCACATACAGTAAAAGTAGATCTAACCAGTGGTATATTTCAGAAGGTAAAACATGTCTAAATGTACTTCACCTGTAGTATGAATAGAAAATGTAGCAAAGAAGCAACAAAGTGATCAATCTATATTTCATTTAATTAATTTCTATGGACTATAAACTGATAGTCTGGATAAAAACAGTGACAAATTCTCCTAAGAACAATCCCCTTATTTGTCATTAGGTTCATAGCGTATCTCTTTTTATCTAACATATAATTGCATAACCAAGTTTAAATCTTCTCGTTACATGAATCTCTTGTGTCAAGGCACAAATGAAATGACAACACGACTTTTATGCATGCCGGGATAAGCATGTCTGACAGAATTATATTTTATTCATCTACATTTGGAGCCAAACACACTATTCAATTACACTTTAAATGTCTTGTAAAGTGTTATTAAATGATTGTTATTAGTATACTTGTAATATGGTATATTATTTAACACAATAGTACATATATCATGGTGAAGAGTAAAACAATAGACTTCACCATTGTGCCACAATATGGAGCATACTTGCCAAGTTTAAAATACTTTAGAAGGGAAGATAATTGCTGATGCAGATTGTAATATCATATCATATAATCCAAAATTAAGCTGTCATAAAAAAGAGCTACAGACAATATGCAAATATTGTAGCCAATATGCAAATATTGTGGCCAATTAGTTAGAAGATTTTAAATTCTTATTTTAAGGGCTTTTCCTTCAGCAAAAAAACAACAAAAGAAGTGATATATTTTCTGTACCACAAGCATACTTGTATCACATAATTGTGTGTATTTTAATAACATCACACAATCTGTTTTTGTCAGTATGACTGCCACTAGAGGCCATTCCGCAACATTAACCAAGTAAAGCTTGGTTATGATTGGTTTAATGCTTTTCTGTGAGGAAATTTGAATGTGCACATGACAATCACTACACATGCTTTAGGACACCAATGCTCCTCATTGGATTGGACAATCACAAGGAGGCTTTGCCTTCTCCACGATGTTGCAGGAGGCAGAGAGGTAAGCAGTGCCAATGGAGCCTCAGTGTTAGAACTAAAGTGAGTGAAATTATTATTGCACTGGGGAGCTAAAAAAGAGCAGGGACACTATACCTTTAGAAATACAGACTTGATTTCCTAATCTTAAAGTGTTCCTGAAAGCATTAAGGTTGATAGGCCTGAATACAAATCATATGCAAGTGTTGAACTATTTCACTCCGTTTAAACATTAGTTTAAAATTTATGATGCTGAACTCCAAGGGTCTAAATTCACCTCAGAAGAGAACATATTTATATAACACTTTAATAAATGAACAAGTTGATGTAGCCTTTATCCAGGAGACCCATTGGGATGATAGATGTTCATATTGGAACTATAGGAGATATCAGAATGTATTTACTTCTGGATTAAAAGACAAAAAAAGAGGAGTAGCCATCATGATCTCTGACAGGGTTAAATTTGAGCATATATACTATGAAAGAGACAAAAACGGCAGTACAATTATCTTGATCTGCAAGATCAATGATATTACATACATATTCATGAATATATATGTTCCAAACAATTACCCAGTCAGCTTTTTAGATAGAAGCACAGAGAGATGGATAAAACTGCTTCAAGAAGTCCCTCTCTTGGGGGAGTGACTTTATTACCCTACAAGATGTAAAACTTGATAAAAGTATAAAAGTTTACAAACCGATTAAAAATTGAAAAGAGCTGCAGAGGTTTTTTCAAAATGTATTTCCAAACGTAATCTATCTGTCATCTAGAGGACAATGCACCACCTAGAGAGGGACTTCACCTATTACTCTGGAATCCATCAATCATACTGCAGGATCAATGCTTTCTTTACTCTTCCTTATTTTCTTAGAATTTGTAAAACATCTAAAATCAGTAATATTACTTGGCCTTAACACTAAAACGTGATCATTAAAACTTGAACAAAACCCCAAAACACTGACAGGTGAAGTAACATTGATTATATCATTACAATGGCACCAGTCAATGGGTGGGATATATTAGGCAGCAAGTGAACAGTCAGTCCTTGAATTTCATGCGTTGGAAGGAAAAATAGGCAAACACAAAGATCTGAGTGACTTTGACAAGGGCCAAATAGTAATGGCTACATGAATGGGTCAGAGCATTTCCAAATGGCAAGTATTGGGGGGTGTTCCCAGTGTGCAGTGGTTAGTACTTGTCAAAAATCGATCATGGTGCAATGGAAGAAAGATAACTAGTCTGATTAATCATATTTTCTTTTATATCAGGTGGGTGGCCGGGTGACTGTGTGCCATTTACTTAGGAAGAGATAGAAGAAGGATTCAAGTTTCTGGTGGAAAACCTTGGGTACTGGTATTCATGTGAATATTACATTGCCACGTACCACCTACCTATAGATTGTTGCAGACCACATACACCCCTTCGTGTCAATGGTGTTCTCTGATAGAAGTTGCCTCTTTCAGCAGGATAATAACACTCCTACACTACAAAAAATATTCAAACATGGTTTGAGGAGCATGAAAAAGAGTTAAAGGTGTGCTTTTGGCCTCCAAATTCCCCAGAATTGAGCATCTGTGTGATGTGCTAGAACAAGATCCTTGGAGGCCCTAACTCTCCAACTGAAGAATTTAAAGGAACTGCTGCTAATGTATTGTAGATTAGGTACACATTTGCCAAGAGGTGAATGCCTTCACCTACAAACATACCTACAATTATTTTTTAAATAACTCCCTTAACCACTTGACCTTGTCATAGCTATAAAATTTCAATAGTTTTACTAAACATTTTGTAATTTTTCAGGATTATTTACTAATGTTTGAATAGCACTCTCCACCAAGGACTCTCCACCAAGGGTTTTTAACTATTTTCAAAAAAGCAAATGAATGATAATTTGTGAATTTGTTTTTGAATTTGACTCCTTTCTCACAGTCAGTTTGCACTGACCCTGAATATATTTGTATAATGATATAATATTCCCTTTGCTGTTTCTCTAAACTAAACAGATTTAAATTTGTTAGCCTTACTTCATAACTAAAATCTTCAATTATCCTTATTGATTGTGTAGAACAGATGCCCAAAATTACCTGGCATATGCAAGGTGTGAGCAATAATTCCCCTTTTCATGCATGGCATTGCCTTACTGGTCTTACCAATTAATGAATAATATTGAACATTGCTGCCTAGTTTGTTGTCTATAACAATTCCCAAATACTTCACTGGGTTTTTTCCCCTCTAACACTCTACTATTTATGGTGTAAGTCACTTGTGCATTCTTCACCCAGAAGTGCATAACTTCGCATTTATCTACATTAAATTCAATCTGCCAGATTCCCACAATATAAATCTCTTTGCAGCAAAGTAACATGCTGCTCACATTGTAGTACCTTACAGTTGTGCTCAAAAGTTTGCATTCCCTTGGAGAATTGGTAATATATGTACCATTTTAAAAGAAAACATGATAGATCAGGCAAAACACATTTCTTTTATTTCTTATGGGATTAATATTCAACTGTAGGTTGTAACAGAATGGCACAATCATAAAACAAAATGTGGCAACAAAGAAAAAAATTAAATAACCTGGTTCAAAAGTCTGCATACATTTAGCTCGTAATACTGTCTATTGCCCTCTTTAGCATCAATGACAGCATGCATTATTTTGTAATAGTTAATTACGAGGCCCCTAATTCTTGCAGGTGATATAGCTGCCCATTCGTCTTGACAAAATGCTTCCAGGTCATGCAAAGTTTTTGGTTGTCTTGCATGAACCACACGTTTGAGATCTCCATAGAGTGGCTCGATGATATTAGGGTCAGGAGACTGTGATGGCCACTCCAAAACCTTCACCTTTTTCTGCTGTAACCACTGGAGGGTCACCTTGACCTTGTGCTTAGGGTCGTTGTCATGCTGGAAATTACAAGAGCATTCCACGCACAGCCTTCATGCAGAAGAATGCAAATTGTCTACCAGTATTTTCTGATAACATGCTGCATTCATCTTGCCATCAATTTCCACTAGATTCCCCATGCCTTTAGAGCTCACACACCCCCAAAACATCAGTGAGCAAGCACCATGCTTTACAATGGGGATGGTATTCTTTTCACTATAGGCTTTGTTGACCCCTCTCCAAACATAGTGCTTATGATTGTGACCCTAAAGCTCTATTTTGGTCTTGTCACTCCTACTTATAATATGCCAGAAGCTGTGAGGAGTGTCATTGTGTTTTTGGGCATATTGTAATCAGGATTTTGTTGTGGCACTGGTGCAGAAACCGGCTTCTTTCTGGCAACTCAGCCATGCAGCTGATTTTTGTTCAAGTCTCATCGTATTGTGCTCCATGAAACAACCACACTGTCTTTTTCCAGAACAGCCTGTATTTCTCTTGAGGTTACCTGTGGGTTTTTCATTGTATCCCGAACAATTTTTCTGACAGTTGTTGCCGAAATCTTTCTTGGTCTACCCTAGAGTGTCAGGAAGTGCAGATTGACGTCAGGCATGGGTGCCGCTGATTGGCTAGAGTGGACAGTTGATGCTCTAAGCCAATCGCTAGTTCCCGGTTCATAAAATAGTTTTACTTTTTTATGAATGGGGAGCTACTGATTGGCTTAAAGTGCCAGCTGACCGCTCTAGCCAATCAGCAACACCCCTACCCAACAGCACTCTATTAACATTAACACTGATATTTTTTTTTTTACCTGGGGAGATGAGAAGGTCCAGAGTTTCCCTGCCAGGCCCAGGTACCAAAGCCTTATGATGTGGTGTCCAGAATAAAGTGGGGGGGGGGTTCACTTAATGTGTCCTTCCTGATCCAATCTCCTTATCCTCTCCTTCATTTGACACAGTCTTCTTTTTCTTCTGACACTGTCTTCTCTCCTCCTTGGCTCCTTCTGCTCCTTTATCTTTCTGCTACTTTCTGCTTATTTTGTGCCCTTCTGTTCTTTCCTCATTCTGGTCCATTTCTGCTCCTTGCAGACCCTTTCTGCTCCTTCTCCAACTTTACCTTTGAGCGCCTTCTGATTCTTTCTGCTCCTTTACCTTTGTGCTCCTTCTGTCCCTTTCTGCTCCTTGCTGCCCCTTCCTGCTCATTCTCCTACTTTGTGCTCCTTCTCCTACTTTACCTTTTGTGCTCCTTGCTGTCCCTTCCAGCTCCTTGCTGCTCCTTGATGTCCCTTCCTGCTCATTTCTGTTCCTTCTCCTTTATGCTCCTTCTCTTACTTTATCTTCCTGCTCCTTGCTGACTCTTCATGTAGGCTGTCTCCCCCATCCCTCACTTCCATAGGCGTGCGCACTGGGTGTGTCGGGTGGGCACACCCTAATCCTTGCGGCACACCAATGGATTGAGACCGACAGGGGAGATCTCTGGATCTCTCCGGTCGGCTTTCAGAGCCGATGCGATCTGAGCGGTGGCTCTGGTCTAAGCCTCCAAGGCAGCAGAGAACCCGGGCTAGAGTTCACTCTCCACTGAACCACCAGGGAAGGCAGCAGGACGGGGATATTAACTAATTTGCCCCCACCTCCACCCAAACAGCAAACACACACACAGCAACTACACACATACAGCACCCTCACACACACAGCACCCACACCCAGCACACTAACAGCATCCACACAAACACACAAAACCCACACACAACACCCGCAAACAGGACACTCACACACAAACAGCACCCTAACAAACACACAACACCCACACACAGCACACAGCACACAAACAGAACCGGAACAAACACGCACACACAAACACCCTCACACACACAAACACACACAGCACATTACCAGTTCCCTCACACACAGCACACAAACAGCACCCTCACAAACACACACACAAACACCCTCACCCACATAGCACACTACCAGCACCCTCACACACGCACATCACACACACACACACACACACACAGAAGTGTATGTGTATATATATATATATATATATATATACATACATACATATACACGTGGCGTGTGATTGTGCTTTAGGGTGCACACCCTAATGCAGCGCACGCCTATGCTCACTTCTCGAATCTATAGGCGGCCCCCCACGCCTCATTCCCCTAATCTGTAGGCTGCTGCCCCGTCAGCCTCACTCCCCTAATCTGTAGGCTGCTGCCCCCCCCAGCCTCACTCCCCTAATCTATAGGCTGCTGCCCCCCCCAGCCTCACTCCCCTAATCTATAGGCTGCTGCCCCACCCAGCCTCACTCCCCTAATCTATAGGCTGCTGCCCGCCAGCCTCACTACCCTAATCTATAGACTGCTGCCCCCCTAACCTCACTCCCCTAATCTATAGGCTGCTGCCCTCCTCCCCTAATCTATCCTCCTTAATCTATAGGCCCCTGCTCACTCCCTAATCTGCAGCCTCACTCCCAATCACTGCCCCCCAGCCTCACTACCTAATCTATAGGCTGCTGCCCCAGCCTCACTCCCTAATCTAAAGGCTGCCCCCCGCCTCACTCCCCAATCCAGGCTGCTGCCCCAGCCTCATCTAATCTGCCCCCAGCCTCACTCCCCTAATCTATAGGATGCTGCCCCCAGCCTCACTCACTTAATCTATAGGCTGCTGCTCCCAGCCTCACTCCCTAATTTATAGGCTGCTGCCCCATCCCTCACTCCCTCCCCTAATCTATAGGCTGCTGCCCCCCCCCCAAATCTATAGGCTATCTCAAACCCTCCCCCCATCCCTCACTTACCTGATCTGTAGGCTGTCTCTGCCTGCATGTGTTGCTCCCCTGCGGTTTCAATCAGCAGAGAGAAGCAGGGATAGATGCAGCTTCCTGTCGGCGCCGGTATTGCAGTTAATTTTCAATCACATGAAAAATAGCAGAACAAGCTGAAAAATCCAGGGGGGGGGGGGCAAGTGCTCCCCTTTGCTCCCCCCTGCGGACGCCCATGTTTCCTTTTATGCCTATTATGTAATATTGCTTACAGTATGCTTCTAGTTCCCCCATTATGGTTTTTATGCTCATTGTATTAGTAAGCATACATTTAATATTGTCATGTACCACTTGTGCTATATGTACATTTTATCACATATCTCCTTTATGTTCTTACCCCTTCTCCATCTCAACTCACTTGCCCTGAGGCAAATTCCAATATCCCTTTGTTCTATCTTCATTTTGAAGACTAGTTTAAAATCTCATCCAACCTTCTAGCTATCACTCAGTACAGCAGACTACCTTCCATTAAGTGGAATCCATCATGGCTATTTATGAAACATGGGGGGTGGTTGCACTCACCTGAACATGCTTAACCCCTTAAGGAGAGAGCTTCAGCAGCTTGTCTTTCACTTATTGACAACAGCATTTTTTTTTGCATTTTTTTGCTGTTTGCGTTCAACTGCAATTTGCATTTTACTAATTTATTGCACCGACACATATTGTATACCGTTTTTTAAAGGACAGAAAGGGCTTTAATTTGATGTAACATCTATATATATAAATGCTTATTTATTAAAAAAAATACAGAAAAATGCAAACAAAATGAAAAATGTGGGGGTTTTTTTTACAGTTTTTGCAATAATAATGTGTGCATAATTAGTGCAGGTTAAGGAAAGTAATTAAAAATAAATTCATTTAGTTTTGATTTACAGAATATATAATGTGTCTGGGATTTTAAGTTTTTTTGGTAGTTACAGGTCACAAAGCAGAAGGAGTAAAATAAACTTTTAACGTGGAGCGATTTTAGAATTTGGTCTGTTTGTCTTGTAAGCTTAATAGCCATAAAAAAAAATTTAAAAAAAATTGCCACACAAAAGTATATATTTATATAAAGTAGACATCACAGGCTATTTACCTAAGGTTGCTTTGACACTTTCTACATAGCCATTTCACCGCCAACCTCTGCTAAATATTGGAGTAAAATTTTATTTTTGGGGGTTTTTGGCACACAAACTTATAACAAAGAGATTCTCATGTGTATTTTGTAAAGTTGGTGTGTGCTATTCCTGTACAAAGTTTTATTTTGTGTTCCGTTACATCTGCTGAGTAAAATGACACCCCCATTGTATGTATTTGGCACTATTTCGTGAAGTTACAGTGCCATATAGGAGACCTGTCCTTTTCAATATTCACAGTAGAATTTTGAGAGATGGATTTAATGAGCCTATGCTTCCATTTGGGGTATTATAACAGTTTGACTGTACAAAAAAGCCCACAAAGGTCTACCATTTGTAAAAGTAGACACTTCAGGGTATCTCATAAGGTGCATATTGTGCCTTAACATGCCCCCATTTTTTCACCAATATATGCCAAAGTATGTGGTAAAAAATAATTTTGTGTGTTTTTTACATATGGATTGCATTTTTGCTGGGCATTTTGTATATTTCACATGTGCCACTAAGTTTAAACCCCCAAACTTATGCTCAGGTAAGTCTTCTGAGTAAAATGACACCACCATTATATGTCTTTGGCACTATTTCGTGAAGCTACAGTGCCATATAGGAGACCTGTCCTTTTCAGTATTCACAGTAGAATTTTAAGAGACGGATTTAATGAGCCTATGCTTCCAGTTGGGGTATTATAACAGTTTGACTGTTCGAAAAAGCCCACAAAGGCTTTTGAAAAAATTAGTTCACAGTATAATACTGTGATCTGTATTTTGAGCACTGTAGGCAGTGATCGACTGGCAGGGAAGGGGTTAATTTTTATTTGGACTGGGTAAAGGTGGGTATTTTTTATTTTTTACTTAAACGTTATTAAAACTTTTTTTAGCTTAATTTTTAACTTTTTAAAGTTTATTTTAAAACTTTTTTAACGTTAACTCCTAGTTAGCCTAACTCCAAATCCCCCAATTTCCCCACTAACTTCCACCCACGACAGCTAGATAAATATATAATTTTTAAATATTTAAATTAATTAATCAAATAAAGTTAACCCCTGAGGGTTAAAAAAAAGAATTAACCCTAAGGGGTTAAAAAAAATCAGATGACAGTAAAATGTAATCCCTGCCAATTGATCACTGTAGTCAGTGATCAATTGGCAGCGGAGGGGTTAATTTTTTATTAAAATGGGTAAAGGGGGGTGGGATTTTAAATAAACTTTATTTATTTTTTTAAACAGGGGGCAGGATCAGCACTGTTCTGGTTCCCTGCACTTCACACAGAACCAGGAAGTGCAGGGAGGCGGAAGGTAAGTATACTGAGCACATGTGCTCGCTCTGACAGCCTGTCAGAGCAAGCACATGTGCTGGGGCAGCACTATCTGGTGCTCCCAGTCTGCCTCTAATACAGAGGCAGACTGGAGCACCATTAATCCTGCGATCGCAGCAATCTGGGGTTAGTTTTAACGCGTGACGGACAAGGTCCGTCACTCGTCGTTATGGCAATCCCCTGATCGTCACTCGTCGTTAAGGGGTTAAATGGGGTGCTGCTGGGGGCCATATAATAAAATCAACAATACACAAGATCCAGCGCACTCTCCTATCTACTAAACAGCAACTTCAATGTTGACAGATTTTTAGTTTTTTAAAAAAGTTTTTTTCTAAAGTTCTTTTTTTTTTTTTTTAAAACACTTAGTCTAGGCAATAATAATTATGTTTTGCCTAGATTAGGTGTTTATTTTATTTTTTTTAAAGTTTAGAAAAAACTTTAAAAAAACTAATAAAATCTGTCAACATTGAAGTTGCTGTTTAGTAGATAGGAGAGTGCGCTTCAGCATGGCTATCTTGGTACCCAAGTGCAAAATAAGCACAGTGCTCTAAAAAGCCAAAACACATCTTCCTACACCATGACTTCACACACACATTCACCTCCATAATCTCCCACTGCCTTTTCACTGTATCCCATGGCACATGTAATATCTCTGTAAATACTACCTTGGCGGTCATTTTCTTTCATTTATTTCCTAATTCCCTGATGTCAGTGACCCCCATCTCCATTGATATCAATATAGACCATAACAGCTTGATCATCTCCAGCTGTTCACAGTAAACTATTCACTTTCTCAGGAATATACCAAACCTGAGCAACAACAGCAGGAAACTGGCTGATACAATCAGCGTGTAGTCAAGCTTCTTCCCTCCCCCCCCCTCCATCTACCACCCAACTACCTTCCCCCATTAAACTCTGCTCACTGAGAAGCATTGAGAGTCTGTCTCAATGTTGTAAATAGCTTCCACTAGCTCACACCTATCGTAAATGTATGGACCTTGAAGGGTTAGCATTTTGAGGTTATCATTTTCATCCCGTCTTTTTTCCTTATTCTGATAACGTTTGGATTTGCATTGCATTGTGTTTTTTGTATCTTTGTCACTTTATTATAGTGTTTATAAAGAATGAGAAAATAATAAATATATACAAAAGGGAAACACAGGCTATTTCACTATTATTGTTATAAATGTATTGAAAATAAAACATAATGTGCTGATGATGATGTACTGTGTTCTTATTACAAACAGCAAACTGTGAAGTTTTATAATATATGTCAGTTAAAGATTTTTTTACTATGTAATTTTCACTTTGACATTTTTTTTCTATCTTAACCAGAACTCCTGCAATGATTGGCTGCTCGTTTGTGGTGAATAGACAGTTTTTTGGAGAGATTGGGCTGCTAGATCCAGGAATGGATGTTTACGGTGGAGAAAACATTGAGCTTGGAATAAAGGTTTGCTTATTTCTTACACTGATTTGTTATAAACAGCTCTTCTAATATATGTATTGAAAGATGAATACAGAATATAAAACTATGTAACACGATACAAAGTCTGTCAACTTTGTATCTATGAGCAAAGCATCTGTTTCTGTGCCATCGCTCTTGACGTATTGCAGTTTCTTGTAATATTTTATTATTAGAAAACAGAGAATCTTGATAAAGACCCAGGAGGGTCGAAACGTTGATTCGTTCACTACACATTTAAAAAATCCTATGGAGTGCTCCATTTATTTTTTGTTTAATATTTGCACTGGAAAGCACCCGGGTCATTTTGGAATTATTATTTAACTTTTGGTGAGTGCCAGAGATTGGATTGTTTTAAGTGATATATATATTTCAGGGTGTTGTAAATATTTCTTGACATGAGTGGTGAAAGAATATGGAGCTACAGTTTGGTGGTGATGTAAATATTTTTCTGTAGTTCTAATGTGTATTTCAGTTTTCTCAGTTTCATTTTTGAGGGGTATTAATTGACTGGACCAGCTAAATAAACATTTTCCCACTAACTTGTTTCCTGGTATTCTGGTATATGGTATTTTTTAACAAAGGTTTAATTGAAACTACAGGAACAGTATTCAGTTTTTTAATTTAAAATAAAAGGAGCAACATGAATTCCATATCTCCAAAATGTGGTTAAAACATGCATGTCCTGCCACCTAATTAGAGGAAAGAGCAAAATGTGCATGCATGAGGGTGCCACAGATTACATATGTGTAAAGTCTGCACATGCCACCATAACAGTACTTTACATATGCATAGACCAGTTTGGTAGCTTTTAAAGGAACATTGTAAGTCACCAAACCACTTCATTTGAATGAAGTGGTCTCAGTGCACTGTCCCTATCCTCTTAATATTTTACATTGTGTACATTGCAGGGTTAACTCATTATCTAGTGGATGTCATACTAACAGCCACTAGAAGCACTTTTCAAGGCACAGGCTGAATAAAACTTGGTCATATGATGGGGAAATAGAGTAAGAAAGGAATGATTTAATGCCTTCCTATGAGAAGGTTAGAAATGTGTGCACAACGCTCACTGCACAGGTCTATGAGGAGCATTGGTTTTTCCCATGCCGGAGGAAACCCAACCCACTATATGACTGTGCCTGAAAAGGAGATGTGAACAGCATCAAGTGAGTTGGAAACAAGGTAAATACTAATAATACTATGCAAACACTATAATGTTAGGAATACAGATTTGTATTCCTAATGTTATAGCGTTCCTTTAAAATTCATGCTCACTTATTCATTCTAAGCCTCTCGCTCATCAAAATTGAAAGTTTAGATGTATGCAGTTTGAAAAAAATATCTTATTTATACACTGATCATTTACAAGCCACCTGCCTAATAACATGTAGGTCTCCTTGTGCTGCCAAAGCAGTTTTGATGTGTCAATGTATGGACTCCACAAGACCTCTGAATGTGTCCTGTGATATCTGGAACCAAAACATCAGCAGCAGATCCTTTTAGTCCTGTAAATTAAGATCTCCATGGATCAGATATGTTATTCCAGTAAATCCCATAGTTGCTCACTTAGATTGAGACCTGGGGAATCTGGAGGCTAAATCATTCATGAACAATGTTTGCAGTGTGGTAGGGTTCATTAACCTGCTAAAAGAGGTCACTGCCATCAGGGAGCACCATTGCCATGAAGGAATGTATGTGGTCTGCAAAAATCTCTAGGAAGGTGGAACATGTCAAAGTAATGTTCATATGAATGCCAGGATCCATGGTTTTCCATGGTGAAGCTGTACTCAAACTTAGTTGTCTTTCATGAGGGTTAAATCTAAAAGATTTAAAAAAGTAGTACATGTACACAGAAATGTGGAGCTACTATAGCCACAAAAGTACATCATTAGATTGGACTTAAAAGTGCAAACATTTTGCCTTTGTCAATGCCACAGCAAATAAAATTATGTGATGGCTATAACAGTCCCAGCATAATTCTTCAGAAATGTGTATTTTTGTATTTATAGATCTTAGCAGATAAACAGATTGGTTTTGATCTGTAATAAAGTAAGTCCATATAGTATTGCCAGTTTTTATTCTGAAACATGTAAATTAAAGGAATCACGACTATTGCAAATGAACCGTAGATTTTGTTGTTGCTATAGTAACAGTAAGATCTCTCAGCTCTCAACTATATATTCAAACGACATAAACAATTTAAAGACTCTACAGTCTCTAAAAATGTTAAGAGATAAAAGCTTATATTAAGCACACAAGCTTGTTTTTAATGGGCTTTATTTCAAATCAAGGTTTTTGCTGCTTTTTACTGCAGGTTTTTTCCAGTACCTTACAATACACAAAGATTTGACATGTATTGCTCTACACTTTCATTCACTGTGACAAATTCTATGTTACAGTGCATCTGACCCAAGATAAACCTATGTTTGATGTCAAATTAGATGATAAAGCAAGTAAGTGGTTCAGATGTGCTCTCTCTTGTGCTCTAAAAGCCATTTAAAATCTAAAACTAAATTGTATCTGTAAGTACCTTTTATTGCTATTAATTCTAAATGGCAATGATAAATTAGAGAAATATTATCAGGTGTTTCTTTTTTCATAATTATATTCTCTAATGTTGCATACATACATCTATTGCAAATAGCACATTTTACTCAAAATAGCAAAATTGAAAAACATTTAAACTCCACAATTTTTCTGCTTTGGCACATTTTAATGTTTTGATTTTTTTTTAATATCTTTGCACTTTGTTTTGCCCTTCTGCAAAAATTCACTAAATAAATAATGAATAATAAGTACACAGGAAAAGGTTGCCAATTTTAAAATTGTTCTTCTCAAACACTTCAATAATGAATACAGCAGATAATCTGGTCAACTTTGGGTGCACAGACCTTGGTTCCTTGAATAGCCAACAGCAATACAGAAAAATAGAAGGAGGAAACAACAGTAGCATGTTGGGGCGGGGGGCAGGGACAATTCCACGGAAAGAGAGCAGTTGAAATTATGTGTTAAGGACGGCAGAAGGCAAGGAGATAGAGATATGATAATGTAAAAGGATATTGGATCAAGGGGACAAGTGGAAGGGCAAGGGGAAAGGAGAAGACGCCTCCTGTTCAGTAGCTCCTGAGAAGGCCTGAATGTTATTAGAGCCACAGTCCAAGTCAGGTTGAGAGAGAGGGGAGCAAAGGGGGATAATTATTTTCTTGCCAGTAAAATAGCACACAAGGTTATCAGCTGTAAGGTTAGTTTGGAGGGTAGTCACAGCAGGGCAAAGCAGAAAGTTGAAGGTATAAAATAAACACCTATGATTTTGAGACTATATACTAATAAGAGAAGAAAAGTATGACTGTTTAGAAATAAAGAGGGCTCAACTGTATGAGTGTAACACAAATTTGTAATTCACGAAGTCTGACAGGGTGTGAGACTTCCAGCATTCAGCAGAACAGGAGCATCTTTGCAAGTAGCAGGTTAACTTATGCCTCGTTTCCACTGAGCGGAACGGTTCGGGTCGGTTCGGTACGGTACGCTATTTTGAGTGTTCACATTATGAAAGTGGCCCATACAACCGAACCACACCATTCCTGGTCCTCCTTCAGATGTAGGGCCATAGGAAATGGTATGGTACGGTTAGGGAGGAGCTACTTGCGTCACACTATGCAATCCATTGATTGGCGGACACGAAAACGTCAATGCTCACGACAAATTACACGCTATGACATGCTAGGCTTTTGGTCTAAACCCTGCATGGCCCCTGGTGGTCCGACTTGCAGTGGAAACGCTCACCTGAATAGGCTGGACCATTCTAACCCTCCCAAACTGTACTGAGCTGAACCGTTCCGCTCAGTGGAAATGAGGCATAAGTGTAATAGGGCTGGATGTGTGTCCGCCTTCAGATATATGTTTGAGTGAGGCTGCATTGTCTATAGTGCATAGGTGTTGGTGATTATTTTACAATGAGATTGCCAGAGAGGGACAGGAGAATGTAGGAATGGATGAGAGTTGAGAATGGAGTTCAGCAGACAGTTTCAGAAGGTAAAGAATATTAGGGTTAGACTGATGGTGTTAGGTGAAGGGGATCTCGAGAACAAAAATTTTTAGGTTTTTTATCTCATTCAATACAAAAAAATGTGTTATGTAAGAGTAATACAGAGTAAGAGTAATCTGTCTGTTATTTATGTGAAACTGCATTACTACAAATGCCAAAAAAGTGTCTTGCCAACAACTATAAGCATTATATAAGCAGTTGACTATTTTTATTTATCTATTTTGTCACATCTGCTGGCTGTGACTAAAGTTATATTTCTGTTTGTATGCTAATATTTCAAACACTATCTAAAAATTTAATGAAATGGATACCATATAATCCATAAAATGTTACTCCCCACCACCAATATTTCTGTGAAGAATGCATTAATAAATAAAATAAAATAAATGTGCAAATATACATAATGCAATTTTTATGTATCGCTGAAATCTACACTGGGGAGATTATTTAAAATAAAACAGGTACTGTTCTGGTTCAAAGGACTAGATTTTGACAGTATACTTTTGGTTTTCATGGTGACTGCTTATTATTTAGCATTTTTCCCACCATAGAACCTGTTTTTACCATCCTAAATCTTAAAACACTATATCCTATAATTATCTGAATGCTATGCACCTACTTTTTAATAAATGCTATGCTTATATTCTGTAAAACAAGAAGTGTTTAGTAGTGAATGAGTTAAAGGCATATACCATTTAGATTTCTATTTTTCTCTATATTCATATATGAAATAATGGACATACCTGCTGTTTGATAAAATATAGATTGATTCCATTCCTTACAGGGTTTTTGTTATGTATTATGCAGTGATTCCACTTACCAGATAATGCTTTTTGTTTAAAGAATAGCTGTCACTTTGGAGGAAGTGGTACATTCTAAATTGAGAAGTTGTGCTTTAATTTTAAAATAAATAAACAAAAGGTAATACGTTTTTACTTTACAAATATTCACAGTTTTTATCATTTGCAAGCATCACTTAGTCTGGCATGCCTCACAAATGAATTATGTAATATAATTCCATGCTCAAGTATCATAGAAAAAAATGTCATATGGACATCCAAGCCCAGGGTATTCAGGGAATTTAGCCACATGGATCAACTGGACAAACAGCAGATTAAACTGTTGTGGTTATTCAGAAACGTTTGAATAAATCCCATGCTGAATGGGGCAAAGCAATCAGCTTGCGTACTGAATGCAATCGGAATGCAAAATTCGGACATTGTTCGCACTATTTAACAATCTCCATTTGCACTTTATAAAAAAAGAATAGGTTAGAGATCCTAGAATGACAAAACTATAAATAGAGCTGTGTATGTGTAATTGTGGTATATGGATGTTGTCATCGCAGATTATATCTCCTCTACGGTCTACATACACTGATCAGACACAACATTAAACTCACTGACAGGTGACGTAAATAACTTTGATTACATCATTACAATGGTATCTGTGAAGGGTGGGGATGTGTTATATAGTAAGTCAGTTCTTGAATTTCATGTGTTAGAAGCAGGAAATATGACTTTGACAATGGCCAGATGTTGATGGCTAGATGACTGGGTCAGAGAATCTCCAAAAAGATAAGTTTTGTGGGGTGTTACAGGTATGCAGTGGTTAGTATCTACCAAAAGTGGTGCAAGGAAGGGCAATCGGTGAACCGGCATCAGGGTCATGGGTGCCGAAAGGCTCATTGATGCACCCCTTCATGGCAATGGTGTACCCTTGTGGCAGTGGCCTCTTATATTCAAACCATTTTATTTATTTGTATTATTTATTTATCAAGTCATGCATATCAAGTGACAGGGACAAAAGGCAGGGCAGTCAATAAGTATTTTGTAGAATAAAACACAGAATGAACGTTTAGCAGATTTCACATTAGTAGTATCTCTGGTACCTCAGAGCTTCACACATACACTTCACAACCTGTTTATATACTGAGTGAACTGGTCTATATTACATTCTTCATTCATGCACAAAGATGCGATAGTTGCGCTATATTAAGGGAAAGTTATCGCTAAGCACTCAATGTATAGCTGCATTTGAGTTTACTCTGGGTCTGCTTGTGGTGTTCCATTGCACTTAGTTCACTCGTGCACACCCTATGCATGCATGAACAATTTTATAATTTTTCACAAAAGAAGGTAGAATCAGACTGAGGAAATGAGGAGGGGGAAGTGAGAAAAGAGGGGAAACACCCAGGGAAGGGATGAATGGCGGGGTGTCCATCTCCAGCCGGGGCAGCAATAGCCTACATCTCTGTGTCGCTATACCTCTCAGCGGTTAGTGTAGTCCTCCCAAGGCTCCCAGACTTTAAGAAAGAGTGTATATGTGTCTTGTACTTGTACTGTGAGTTTGTCCACGAGATGTGCCTCTGTAATGTTGCGAGTGACCCTGTTCATCTGTGGCATGTCCACTTGTAGCCATGTCTGTGCCATTGCTCTTCTAGATGCCATGTTCAGTTTGTTTACTAGTTTTTGTTCTCTGTTAGTTAGTCTGTCCATTGGTTTTGCTATAAGGAAAGTCCAGGGATATGGCTCAATTGGTCTGTGTAGTATCTCTTAGGAGTCTGGCTTTTGGACATGTCCACCACATGTGTAAGTATGTTCCCTTCCCCCCCATACCCTCTCTAACATGTATCTGTAGGTGCTTTGCCCATACTACATTGTTTGACTGGTGTGGTGTACCATCTCATGAGTGTTTTGTAACATTGCTCTTGGTGTATTAAACAGATAGAAGCCTATGCTGCTGCCTCCCCACTCTCTAAAGTCTGGTGTAGTTCCGTGTCCCATTGTGAGACGTATGTAGGTGTCTGATCGTCGCCATCTGGTGCGCTTAATTGTATGTATAGAAATGTGATGAGGCCAGCACGTGGTCCCTCCAACATGCACAGTTTTTCATAAAAGGTCAGCTTGGCACTGGCAGTGGTCCTCACTTGGGACCGTCTGGCGAAGTCCCATAATTGAATGTTCCTAAAGTGGTACTTAGCTGTCAACGAGGCTGGGGTTTTTAGGTCATCGAAGGTTCTAAATGTGTCTGAATGGTATAGGTGGTAGTAGCATTCAATACCCCTGAAGTCTCTTGCAGTCATTCCGGGTTCAAATGCTTTATTTCGGAGGTATGGCATTAGTGGAGATGGTGTATTAGTTAGTGAATATTTGTGGGCCCATATTCTGATTGAGTTTAAAATTGCTGGGCAGCTAGTGCGGAGCTCCGGTCTATCTGCTCTGGGGACCCAAATCCAGAACTGGGGGAGGTCTGTACTCATGAGTAGTGTTTCTAGATCAACCCATCTGTGGGCTTCTGGTGGCGAGTGCCATTTCCCTATTTGCGCCAGTTGAGCCGATAAGTAGTAAAGATAGAGGTTGGGTAGTCCCAGTCCCCCTCTACTCTTGGGGGTATATAAGGTCTGCCTCACTATTATATGCCTCTTTCTAGCCCAAATTAAGTCATCTATTGCTCTCTGAAGCATTTCAGGTCTCCCTTACTTACTTTTATTGGTAATGCCTGAAAAAGGAACAGGAGGCACGGCCTGAGGTTCATTTTTATGCTGTGGAGTCGTCCTATCCACGAGATGGGTTTCTCATGCCATATGTCTAAGTCTTTTAGTAGGGTGTGGATCATGCGCAGGTGATTTTCGGCATATAAGTTGTTGGGGTTTGACGTCAATTTGGTGCCCAGATATTTAATGGGCTGCAGGCTGATTTTCAGTTCGAACGTTTGCCCTAACCATGTAACATCCGTCTCCGACTTTCTTAGGGGCATGCCTACAGACTGATCAATATTAATTTTATATCCCGAAACCTGTCTGTATGTTTCCAACAGGTAAAGGAGACAAGTGACTGAATCTGTCGGGTCAGTGAGGGTGAGTAGGACGTCATCCGCATATGCGGATACTTTAAATTCATCCGATGCCACTTTAATTCCTTTAATTCGTGGGTTTGCTCTGATTAGTCCCATTGGACTCAGTCGAATGCCTTCTCTGCATCCAGGGAAAGGATCAGAGAAGTTTGGATTCAAATATTGTTGAATGGGTAAGGCAGTGGCTGAGTGACAGGCAACAGAGGGTTGTAGTTAATGGAATATATTCGAAGCTTGGACTTGTCACCAGTGGGGTACCTCAGGGATCTGTACTTGGACCCATTCTCTTTAATATTTTTATTAGTGATATTGCAGAAGGTCTTGATGGTAAGGTATGTCTTTTTGCTGATGATACTAAGATATGTAACAGGGTTGATGTTCCAGGAGGGATAAGCCAAATGACAAATGATTTAGGTAAACTAGAAAAATGGTCAGAATTGTGGCAACTGACATTTAATGTGGATAAGTGCAAGATAATGCATCTTGGACGTAAAAACCCAAGGGCAGAGTACAGAATATTTGAAAGAGTCCTAACCTCAACATATGAGGAAAGGGATTTAGGGGTGATTATTTCTGATGACTTAAAGGTAGGCAGACAATGTAATAGAGCAGCAGGAAATGCTAGCAGAATGCTTGGTTGTATAGGGAGAGGTATTAGCAGTAGAAAGAGGGAAGTGTTCATGCCATTGTACAGAACACTGGTGAGACCTCACTTGGAGTATTGTACACAGTACTGGAGACCGTATCTTCAGAAGGATAGTGATACCTTAGAGAGGATTCAGAGAAGGGCTACTAAACTGGTTCATGGATTGCGGGATAAAACTTACCAGGAAAGGTTAAAGGATCTTAATATGTATAGCTTGGAGGAAAGACGAGACAGGGGGGATATGATAGAAACATTTAAATATATAAAGGGAATCAACACAGTAAAGGAGGAGACTATATTTAAAAGAAGAAAAACTACCACAACAAGAGGACATAGTCTTAAATTAGAGGGACAAAGGTTTAAAAATAATATCAGGAAGTATTACTTTACTGAGAGGGTAGTGGATGCATGGAATAGCCTTCCAGCTGAAGTGGTAGAGGTTAACACAGTAAAGGAGTTTAAGCATGCGTGGGATAGGCATAAGGCTATCCTAACTATAAGATAAGCCTAGGGACTAATGAAAGTATTTAGAAAATTGGGCAGACTAGATGAACCGAATGGTTCTTATCTGCCGTCACATTCTATGTTTCTATGTTTCTAAGACATTTGAGATCTCTCAGCCCACCATATTAGATCGACCTGCTCGCTGTGTATTTTCATGCAGTTGTCTCGTGGGAACAAAGCGCACTTGTTCTGTGTGGAAAGATTTAGTGAAGAGGGGATTTAAATGGGTGGCCAGTAGTTTCAGATCAAAATTTATGAGGTATATGGGGTGGTAGTTGACGATATTTGTGCCATCTCTACCCGGTGTGGGGATGAGGGTTATTTCTGCCATAGACAGGTCAGGGTTTGGCGTCTCTCCCTCCGTGCACCGTTTATACATTTTGGCCAGATGGGGTATTAGGTCTTCCCTAAAAGCCTTGTAATAGGCACTGTCAAGCCTGTTGGGTCCTGGGACCTTGTTCCCTTTTAGCACTGTTATGGCTCATTTCACTTTTTTTTTACCCTCCCTTTTTTTTGTTTGCATTGGTTTTGCTTTTATTAAAATTCATTTTCCAATAAAAAAAAAAACAAAAGACCTAAGAAAACGTTTTCCCTGTCCTTTTTTCCTTTTTTTTTTTTCTCAAGAGTATGCGTGTATCAGAGTTGATTAGTGACAAGCTATCGGTGTACACCATTTAACTATCTAGTTTCCCTCTGCATATTTCAGTGCCCTGTCTCCCACCCCCCATCCCATGGACTTCAATTAGTTACCCTCTCTTTGTCTCATCAGACAAGTCCTGCACTGCTACTCCCCCTGTGTCAATATCAATGGTAACTCAACCCTGGTTGACGTCCAACAACGTAACCCCAAAATGGAAATTGTAAAACCATAACATTATGAAATTATGAGATAGCTTGCGTGCGGCATGGTCCACAGGCCTTTCCTTGTGTCAAATTTTCAGTCTGCTGCTCATGCCAGTCAGAGGCTTCGGTCTTCCCATTTGGCAGGCAATGGTTCAAGTGTCTCTGTACCGCCAGATGGAAGGAGCATATCTTCGGGACTTCAATACCCAGATCTTTCAGGAATGTGAATATGTCTATAGATGGCAGCAGCACCGCTGGTTTTGGGCCGTTGAACAGCAGGATCTTGAACAGGTAGCCCCACGCAAAATGGAGACTTTTCTTGCACAGCAGGTCGGTTACAGGTTTCCATTCCCACCTGTGGATAAGAGTGGCTAGGGCGACATCTTGGTACAGTTGTAGGTCAGTCCATTCATATATATAGGTCTGTGTTTGTTTTGAAATAATGCCATTTTATGATAACATCTCTAGGTGGGCTGTTCTTCGGGCCTCTGGCCCTGAGGTCTCTGTGCACTCTGTTGACTAGCCATTGGTGTTGGGGATATCTGGCAGACTTTGGCAAAGGCATGTTACAAGAGCAGCTTCTATTTCCACCACCCCCACCAATTCTGGCAGGCCACGGATGTGCAGGTTATTGCGCCTTGATCTGTTTGTGACGTCTTCTAGTTTGTTCTCCAGGTCTGTTTTTCTGTGTAGGAGTTTGTTGGTGAGGGTTTCAGCTCTATTATGGGCCGAGACCACGTGTGCCATGATTCGCTCTATCGCTGTGGTGTGGGCCCTGATGGCGGAGATTTCGGCATTCACCTCCGCGGCCGTGCAGGCAATTTCAGCTGCCAGATACCCCTTGATTCCACCAATGAATGTAGCATGGCACTGGAGGAGGCTTCCGAGGGATCAGCTGTAGTGTAAGTGGATCCGGCATGGCTCGTTGAGTCGCTGGTGCGCAATGTGCGGTAGGCCTTTGTGAAGTGAGCATGTTGGCCACCAGCTTCTTTGTGGTTCTTTTTGGCAGGCTTGCAGCTGGACATCCGTACCAGAGCACGCTACTCGGCTTGGCTGTATGCAGGGATGGGTTTCCGTGCCTTTGTGCAGGTTGGAGCTAATTACAGGGTGATATACATGAATGCCATTACACATGTTTTCCAAGAAAAACATTGTCAAGAACCTATCTTCTTGCCATAATGCATCTGGCTGACATCTCTTCTCCAGGTAAATTATGCACAGGCACCCAGCAATCCACCTGATCAAACCAGGCAACCTTCTTCCATTGCTCCATGATCCAGTTCTGATGCTTACATTCTCATTGAAGCTGCTTTTGGCAGTGAACAGGGGTCATCAAGAAACTCTGACAGGTCTGCAACTACACAATAAACTGTGATGTGCTGTGTGTTCTTACACCTTTCTATCGTAGCCAGCATTCATTTTTCCAGCAATTTGAACTACAGCAGCTCTTTTGTGTGATCTGACAAGACAGGCTTGCCTTCGCTTACCACATTCATTAATGAGCCTTATGTGCCATCCACTGCATACCAGGAAAACCCACAAGACATTGTTAAAAAGGACTAAAATTCTCAAATAACTTCCTATGTTCACTTGCTTTATTTAGAGGGCACATGGTTAGACCCAATTTCTCCAAGTCCTTGTTGTGGCCATCTTTTTATTCTCATATTATCCTGTTTCTCTAGATTATCAACCTAGTAATTTTGTCAGTAAAAGTTAGGCTGGTTTAGCCTGTTATAAATCTGACTTCCGTTATCAATTTTGGCAGTGAATAACTCCAAAGGTCTAATTTCAAAAACGTAGACAGCTTGAAGTTATTCTTGTAATGGAACATTTTTTTCATAGAATTAAATAGGTAAAATACAATCCAGTTACCAGAATTAACTATATTTCTTATAATGGATCCACCCATTGTAATTTAGAGATGAACCAAATGCTAAATTGATTATTGTAATGTTATGAGAACATTACTATTTATTAGATATGCTTATTCTTATAATATTCTTTTTTTTTTTTCTCAGAATAAGGATAAAACATGTATTGTACATCGTGATACAGACAATAAGTGATGAAACATAGTGGTATCACATCTAAGTCCTCAGTAACGGGTCTTGGATCAGAGTAGTAAACTGTACATAATATTTGACATCACTGCATCAGGAGGTACATAACATTACTTATTTTTGCATGGTATGAGATTTACATTTTATACAGTCATTTTGGAGGCATACACAAGACCACTGGTTACTGAGAGGACAGATCTATGGTAGTGGTATGGTCGTCACACCACTCAACAGTGGACAGGTTCTTACATCGATCAAAGCCGTATCGGTTGGCTGTGATACTTTCCTTGGTTCTGAGGTGTTTTTTTTAAACATCGTTGAAAGAGAAAAAGATGGAATAGACTGAAACTTAAAGAATTTTGGCCCGGTAAGGAGAGAGAAGAATAGCAGAAGAGGAGAAGAAAGATGGATAGAGAGGTTCAAAATGGTTCCCTGGTCAGTGGGGCTAAGAACAGAGGGGGAGAGGATTAGGGGGAGGGAGGGTTTGTCTATAGTCCCACTTTACATCTCTTGCGTCCTGCCTTTTAATTACCTTGGAGAATGTCCTCATGGACCCTCCTACCTGTGCGGTCAGGTTGTCCATAAAGTAGCTTTCCTTGAGCTTTTGGAGTACTATGGTTAGGGAGGGCGTGGTGGGTTTTAGCCATGTTTGAGCTTGTCTAGTCGCTAGTGTAATTTTGTTAAACAATTGTTGTTCTGGTCTATTCCAGTTATTGAAAGGTTTCACTGGCAGAAAGGCCCATGGATTCAAATCAACTGGCCTAGAGAGTATTTCAGATATCGGTGTTAGGACGTCTTTCCAAAACAATGTTACTTTGGGGCAACTCCGCCACATATGTTCGTAGGTTCCCTTGGACATGCAATCCTGCCAACAGAGATCCGTGGTTTTATAATATTTTTATACTAAAATGTATCCCTAAATCTATCCCTAACCATCTCTGCAAATACCAGTATTGGAACAGTAAGGTAGTTTCATAGAAAAATAACTGGAAGCAGATCACTTGAAGACTCTCCTGGATAAAAAAAAAAAAAAAAAAGTGAAATTAGCATGGTATCATATGGTTTCAAAATGTAGGATGTTTAGTTATAATTGCTATTTAATTGTGTGGGGTTTACATCAAAACTTTCATTACTATATATAAAAAGAATAACTAGTTCTGCTCTCTGCACAGTGAACAGGTGCAACAATTTGTGTTTTATTATATTTGTTTAATTAGTTAGTTACTGCTTGGGAAGTCTATGTTAAGCACCTTTCTTAACACAGTATTTGTTTATTACCTATTTTCCACGCTAACACATTTCTCTATACCCAATTATTTCCTTATTGCAATGGGTCACTTAAAATCAATTATGAATAATAATAGTAATAATAATAATAATAAAAAAAAAATACACCACTGTAGAGAGAGAGAATTATAGACAAAGGCAAAATTCGATAGATGCAGAAGTTTCAAATTTAAGACTACATGGATAAAAGTGTGGAGTGAAAAAATTAGAATATCAAGCGCAGCTAGAATGCTAGAGGTGTTGTGAACATACAGGAGAATTACAGAATAACAGAACTAACTTGTGAAGTGAGAAACTCAAGCTGTGTAAATACTGTTGAATTGGATATTGTTCCCAAGCAAAGTTTAAAACTATACAAGCAGGGGAAATCTAAAACTGGAGATGTAATTTAATTTAGTTTAAGATATATATATATATATATATATATATATATATATTTATTTATTGTGATCCTTGTTTGTAGTTAGCACGGTCCTCTAGGGTAAACAACAGGCACAGACCTTTGGTTTTCATATAATCCAGGTTTTCATATAATCCAGGCAATTTTATTGGCAAGCCCACATAGCAACACAACTAAAACATAAATGTAACATGTTTCCCTTTAACCCCTTAAGGACCAAACCTCTAGAATAAAAGGGAATAAAAGGGAATCATGACATGACATGTGTTCTGTCAAAATGGCTGTGACCAAAGTATCCAATGATTTAATTGCTGCTAAATCACGCGGCCATTGCTCTATCCTAATTCACCTTTATATTTCTGGTGCCTTTGACACTGTTGATTATCAACAGCTTCTTCGCATTCTCTGTAATTTTTGTCTATGGGATACTGCTTTCTCCTGGTGCTCCTCCTACCTTTCCCAGCACTCTTTCAGTGCTTCTCTGACTCTGCCTCTTCCCCCCAACCACTCTCTGTTGGCATCCCCCAAGGTTCTGTCCTTGGTCCCCTACTGTTCTCTATCTATACTGCCTTCCTTGGTAAACACATCAGCTCCTTTGGCTTCCGTTATAATTTATATGCAGATGACATGCAAATGTACCTGTCCTCTCCTGATCTCTCTCAGCCCATCTTGACTCATGTCTCTGACTGCCTCTCTGCGATTTCCAACTGGATGGCTGCTCACTTGCTTAAACTCAACCTGTCCAAAACAGAACTTCTGGTCTTTCCCATGTCTGTCTCCCTCCAAGTCAACTGAGCTACCATCACCTCTACCTCGCAGGCTCGCTGCCTAGGTGTTCTTTTTTACTCCAACCTCTCCTTCACCCCTCATGTCCAATCAATCACCAAATCCTGTCGCTTCCATCTCAAAAACATAGCACGCATCCTCCCCTCTTTAATGACAGATGCGGCTAAGGTGCTGGTCAATGCTGTTGTTCTCTCTCGTCTTGACTACTGCAATCCCCTTCTCAGTGATCTTACGTGTTCCCAGATTGCACCACTGAAATCTATAATGAATGCAGTGGCGAGGCTCATTTTCCTGTCCCCTCGCACCTACCACGCCTCCCCGCTCTCAGTCCCTGCATTGGCTTCCATTTATATATAGGGCTCAATTTAAAATTCTGATGCTTGCTTACAAATCCCTACATAATGCTTTTCCAACCTACCTATCCTCCCTAATACACAAGTATGTACCGTTGAGGTCCCTGTGCTCTGCCAAAGACGTGCGTCTATCCTCTGTCCGTACTCCCACCTCTAAAGCTTGTCTCCAAGACTTCTCCAGGGCTGCACCTCTAATGTGAAACTCCCTTCCCTTCTCTGTAAGACTTTCACCCAGTCTCCAGTCATTTAAAATATCATTGAAAACTCACTTTTTCAAGAAAGCATATCAATTAAACTGTTAGCAGGTTTTTATCCCCCCTCCACATGACTCCTCTCCTGCAACTGTCAAAAATTACCCTACTTTTTCCCTTTGTGTCACTATACCCACTCCCTCTAGAATGTAAGCTCATTGAGCAGGGCCCTCCACCCCCTTTGTTCCTGCACATCCAGTTGTCTGGTTATGATTATATGTCTGTTAGTCCACCCATTGTACCGCGCTACAGAATCTGATGGTGCTTTATAAGTAATAAAATAAAAATAATATAGTATTTATATAAAAAAAAAGTGTTACTGAGCACCTGGTAGGAAATATAAAAAAACACATTTTAGACATTGGAGTACAAAGTTGTCCGGAAGAGAGATAAAATATATATATATATATATATATATATATATATATATATATATATCTATCTATCTTATGAAGAGGGGAGCCTGGAGTTGTAGGAGGGGCTACTTTCGGCTATATAAAGGACTCACCTCCTCTAGCCAGTAATCATATCTTGATCGGCGCAGCACGTATTCCACCCTCCACTCCCAATCTTCAGAACACTTTTCTGAACTAGTTCCGTAGGTGGGCCCTCTTTATTTTACAGGCCTACCAGTATGTCGGTGTCGGCACACCTCAATTGACTTAGGTATTTCCCATATGTTACATTTATTATGTTACGTTGATTTCTTACAGCTTATGGCCTTTTTTGTCCCGACCAAAAATATATATATACACAATGTTGTTAACTCATTACATTTCTTTATCTGACAAATATTGTGAGTTGGAATAAATGCACACTCAAACAAAAGTAAAATCAAACAATGCCTTTGTCAATAATTAATTTTGTTTTTGTATTTTATTGTACTCTTTTGTAACAATGCAATATTTTGTGGACCCAGGGCATACTTGAAAACAAGAGAAATCTTAATGTATCCATCCTGGTAAAATATTTTATAAATATATATTATAGTGTTATAAGAAAGGCATTGTTTAATTTTATCATAAAAACTTTAGAATTTGATAAGTAGGAACATTAATTAACAAATAGTGGTATTGTTTTTACATCTATAGATTAATCAAATTCACAGTGGAGATAAGTCAGCAGTCCACTGATGGTGTGATGGTGACTGTCTCTACTTTTAATGGAATTGATAATGCATATTGAGAATTGAACCAAAACATTCTGGCCCTGGGCTGTAACAGAACAGCATGCTCGTGTAATGTAGAAAGGATTACTTACTAATCTGACAGCTTGAAAACTCATTTCCATTATTTCCTTACTGAAAATACTATTTTTTGAAAATCTACTTTTGAAAACTTACAAACTAGAGTAACATAAGCACACATTTTGAAGATTAAAGGAATACGACACAAATGGGTATTGCTCAGCACTTTGAAATTAAGGCTGTATGTTCCATGAATTTAAAAGAGTTTTATAATCATTCATATCCTTATATATAAAAAGAACAGTCAGCTCACCATAACCACTAAATAATGGAAGTTATGATCAGTGTTACGATGCTAGGAATGTTCCTTTAAACCAATTTTTACCACTGATACTTTTGAAAAAGTAATACGTTAGAAAAAAGGATAGAATTTCACAACTACAAAAATTTCTTGTTGTTAACTATTCTGATAATCTCTAATCATATCCTCATTTGACATGATATATTTTGTCACAATTTTAAATGTTATACCTCATAAAATTAACTTAGTATTTTCTATATTTTAGATTATTTTCTTTTTGTGACATTACTAAAATAAGTAAAAAAAATCTTTATTATAAACTGAAAATGTTAGCCTATATATTTGCAATTATATTCATAAATCTTGTTTGTGGCTAACATTGTTAACATTATTATTATTATTATTATTATTATTATTATTGTTATTGTTCTTGTTATTATTAGTATTATTATTAGTATTATTATGATGTTTTTATTTATTATAGCGCCAAAAGAATTCTGCAGCACTTTACAGTGGGTGGACGAACAGACATATAGTTGTAACCAGACAAGTTGGACACACAGGAACAGAGGGGTTGAGGGCCCTGCTCAATGAGCTTACATGCTAGAGGGAGTGGGGTAAAGTGACACAAAAGGTAAGGATAGTATTAGACTAATGACAGTTGCAAGAGAGGAATCAGTTGGAAACTATTATCAGTTTAATTGATACGCTTTTATGAAGAAGTGGGTTTTTAATGATTTTTTTGAAGGAGTGGAGACTGGGTGGGCATCTAATGGAAGAGGGAAGTGAGTTCCACAGGAATGGTGCAGCCTTCGAGAAGTCTTGAAGGCGAGCATCAGAGGTGGGAGTATGGACAGAAGATAGACGTAAGTTCTAGACAGAACATACTTGTGTATTAGGGAGGATAGATAGGTGGGAGCAGCACTATGTAGAGATTTGAAAGCAAGCACCAGAATTTTATATTAAACCCTATATCTTACAGGAAGCCAATGTAGGGACTGACAGAAGAGTGAAGCGTGGGAGGTGCGGGCGGACAGGAAGATGTGCCTCGCCACCGCATTCATTATGGAATGTAACAGCGCAAGTTGGGAGTACATAAGACCACTGGGAATCGGATAACAATAGTCAAGGCGAGAAAGGACAGTGGAATGGACCAGCACCTAATTCGCATCTGGCGTTAATTAGGGTTGGATGCGCGCAATGTTTTTGAGATGGGAGCGAGAGGATATGGCGATAGACTGAACATGCAGCATGAAGGAGAGGTCAGAGACAAAGAGAACACCTAGGCAGCAAGCCTGCGTGGTGGAGCTGATGGTAGCACCGTTGACTTGGAGGGAGACAGACACAGGAGTAGCAACACTTGAGGGAGGAAAGACCAGAATTTCAGTTTTGGTCAAGTTGAGTTTAAGGAAGTAGGCAGTCATCCAGTTAGAAATAGCAGAGAGGCAGTCAGAGACACTAGTCAAGAGGGACGGGGAGAGATCAGGAGAGGACAGATAGATTTGCTTGTCATCCGCATAGAACTGATATTAGAAGCCAAAGGAGCTAATGACTTTACCAAGGAAGGCAGTATAGATAGAGAACAGTAGGGGACCAAGGACTGAACCTTGGGGGACAGCAACAGAGAGGAGTTGGGGAGAAGAAGCAGAACCAGAGAAAGAAACACTGAAAGAGCGCTATGAGAGGTAGGAGGAGCACCAGGAGAGAGCAATATCTTGTGGACCGATATTGCGGAAGATGAGAAGAAGCTGTTGATGATCAACAATGTCAAAAGCCGCAGACAGGTCAAGGAGAATTAGGATAGGGTAGTGACCATGAGATTTTGCAGATCATTGGATACTTTGGTCAGTGCCGTTTCCGCAGAGTGCTTAGCGTGGAAACCAGACTGAAGCAGGTCTAGCAGAGAGTTGGACTCAAGGAAGTCTGTCAATCTCACATACAGAATTCTTTCAAGGATCTTGGATGCAAAAGGCGGTAGCGAGATAGGATGGTAGTTGGATGGGGAGTTAGGGTCAAGGTTGGGCTTCTTTAGAATTGGGGTTATAGTTGAATGCTTGAAAGGAGATGGAAATATGCCAGAGGAGAGAGAGAGATTGAGAATTTTAGTGAGAGGTAGAGAAAGAGAAGAAGACAGAGTATGGATGAGATGAGAGAGAATTGGATCTAGGGAGCAGGTAGTGGGGCGGGAGGACTGGAGCAAAGCGGAAACCTCTTCCGCTGTAGCGGGTGTGAATGAACATAGAACAGCAGAGGGAGTGAGGTTAGGGAAAGTATTCTAAGGGGAAGAAGAAAGATGAGAGATATCTTCCCTGATTGTAGAGATCTTGTCAGTGAATTGAGTTGCAAAGTCTGAAGCGGTCAAGTTAGTAGGTGGAGGAGGAACAATAGGGTGAAGAAGAAAGTTAAATGTGTGAAACAGTCATTTGGGTTCGCGGCAGAGTAGAAGGATGTATTTAATTTCTGAATCATAATTGCCAGATTTTTTTTTAGCTTCTATTATTGAGTCAATTTAAATCAAAATAAATAATACTTCATTGAGATGGATTTATGCTTCAAATATGGATTTATTAATAAGTATTCAGTTTGTTTCATTAGTAGTGCATGGGAATAAATAAAATGAAATAAAAGCAACAATAGTGGAATCATTCTATCATAAAAAACTACCTTTAAGAATACAACATCAAAATATAGTCTACTACTCATTAAATCAATGTAGGTCTGTACAGAGCTGCAAATGCAAATTAAGCAGGACATTCCATATTGGCACAAAAGCTGTAGGCACCAAACTGTGGTCCATAAGGGGTTATAAAATGTTGTCCTTAAGGGATTACAATTGCATTCCTGTACACAATGGTCATTAATTCTAATTTCTTAATTATAAAGAGGATTTATAACCAGCAAAATCAAATGTGTTCATTATATGATAAATGATCATGGGTCTGTTCACGATAGAATAATATTGCATAGAACATTGTAGGTCCATCCAGCATAGAACTATTTATTGCAAGTGTAATTAATCATAGGACTGATTCACAGAAATATAGCTTTTGTTAACCATGTGGTGATTAATCATAAGGGTACCTGTCTGCTCTTACTCCGTTTGATCGTAGCAAAATAATTAACAATTACCAATGTTTCATATGTATTGACATTACATGTATTGACATTATTAAACCCCTTAAGGACACATGACATGTGTGACATGTCATGATTCCCTTTTTTTCCAGAAGTTTGGTCCTTAAGGGGTTAAATAAGCACATTTTACAAACCCACATACGTTTCACTCTGCTCATTTTGTACCGCTTTATGAGAAGTATAAGCCAGAATTTAACCATGGGTATTGGGCTTTCTTCATTTCACATTTTGCAGTTTTACTATGTAGTAAGTAAACCTATTTATCAAGAATTATATGGCTTTAAAACGTTAACACTTCAATCTGTTACTGATATGGAGATTTTTTTCCATTGAGTTTTTGAAAATCAGGTCATTTTTATTTTAGTAGTAATGTCAGGGAGTAATGTTTTTTTCTATAACTTATTTTGTGGCTGAACAAAAACACTTTAGAAGAATGAAGACATCTAAAGGTAAGTATAATCTTTTTATCTAGTTAATAGATTTATTGGGCCCATTTATTGTTATTAGGCAGGATTTATTTTATTAGGTGGGGGGCTAAGGATTTGGGACCCATCGAGGAAGTTTATGAGTGTGGACAATAGACAAAATGGGTTGGGAGGAGTGTTAAACATTGATATGTTCCAGGGGTAAAGTCCTGGGGAATAAAGTGTGGGAACTCACCCAAGATCCACCCCCTCTTCTCCCCCCTAAAAAAATAATATACACTCATATGCATATATAAACACGTGCACACACACACTGACAGGTGCACACACATACACTCACAGATACACACACACACATACACTCACAGATACACAGACGCCCGCCGGGGGGGGGGTCCATTAGGTGGCATTTGGGGGTGGCATTTTTTCCTGCCCCCTGAGTGCCTGCAGGAGCAATGGGAACAGCATTCCTGCTGTAAAAAAAGTGCAGGAATGCCGTTCTCAATCTTTCCTGCAGGACTTGAGCCCTGATATGTTCACTTCCTTGTAAATTTTATTAGCACCCACCAGCAATCCATAGAAGCTGATGGGTGGACATCAGTTCTCCACTGGTATTATAATTATAGCCCCCACTCACCATCCAGCTGATGGGCAATTAATAATGTTACCTATGGGTAGGAGCTGAATGGTATACTAGGGTGTCATTTAATAATTAGCCCTCATCTGCTGGCCATGGGGCAGCAGGGGACATTAGAATGTCCTCCCAATTCTTTTATTTAGTCCTCCTACTTACTGGTTACCGGTGGAGAAAGGGAGTAGACAGTGATCTATCCACCCTCCATTATTAATTTAAAGCCCCCTACTTAATAACCACAGGTGGTGTGATTATACAAATCTCAATCCTCCATTTTAGCAATGTATGCCCAGCTGCTAGTTTATAGTTACAGTGAGTAGCTGCTGGCTCCTCATTTTTTGTAGATATACCCCCACCAACCACATGGCAGACAGAGGCATGGGATTATTAAGGTATGTATTCAGTTTATTAATGTTGCAGCTGGCTAGCAAGTTAGCAATATGTTCATTGGCTGCTAGCGCTGCCAGTTCAGAGGTTTAAAACCTGGATCCAAATTTTGAAGCATCTAGGCCTAAGTTTTCACAAATCTGGTCCAGATTTTTTTAAATCCATACATAAATTTGAAGGATCTGGGCCCAGATTTTAACAATTCAGGTCCACATTTCAGCCACACAGCAGTGTTGAATTTCAGGCTCATTCTGAGCAGGGTTAGAAAAATCCAGATATTGTTGAATAGTATGAACAATGTCTAGATTTTACAGTCCAAATGACCCCATATTCAGCCTTACTTCAGTGAATTCCACAGTCTATTGGATGTGAAACAGTCCAATGATGAACAGAACTATAAAAACGTGAGGTATGATTTAATATTTAAATTTTTCAAAAAAAACAACTTTCATTTATTACTTAAAAATTTTTTTTTCAAAGAAAATGCGATTGAGGCCGCTGCAATTGTTTCTTAAATCAGCATCTGTATATGTATAGCAGTCATTCCATTCCAGTGTCTGTTGAATTCCAACACCTCTTTCTATTTAATGAGGGACTGAAAAGTATAAAAGCCATTACAGTGGTCAGCACTATCCACCTGCAGTAGCACCAAAAAGTGCTAGTATTACCTCAAAAGTAATTACGTTAAACAATAACAACTATTGACCATGAAAGAAAGTTTTTGAGTGAGGAAGAGAAGAGTTTTAATTCTGGCTTTACTGGCAGAGGGATACAGTGAGCGTCCAGTTACTTCCATCCTTCAGATTTGGAGGCAGTGAAAAAGATCAAGCAGCAAACGTTGAAGACAACAAAGTTACAGACCAGCACAATTTGGAAACACCTTTCCACTGACTGTGATGACTCATTCTGACAACTGCAGGATGACATCAAGTAGCCTATAAAAAGAATGACAAATGGCAGTACATGGCAAGGAAGGTTAGAAACAGGTTCCTAGGGGTAGGAAGCTAGAAAAAAAGCTCTTCAGCAATGAGAAGCAAAGAAGAGCCAGGCTGAGTTTTGCAAAAGACCATAAGGATTAGATGGTAGGGGACTGGAGTAAAGTCATCTTCTCTGACGAGTCCACTTATTCAACTTTGCCAAACACCTACTGTAAAATTTGGTGGAGGATCGGTGATGATAGGAGGGTGCTTCAGCAAGCCTACAATCAGATTCATATTTGTAAAGGACGCATGAATCAAGACACATACAAGGTCATAGAAGAAAACGTGGTTCCTTTTGCTCTCCTAATGTTCCCCAACTCTGAGGATTCTTTTTTAAAATAGAACAATGCTGTATGCCACACAACCTGGCCAATTATGGTGTGGATGGAACACCACCAAATCAAGATCTTGACATAGCCATCCCAATCTCCAGACAAAGATGAACTGGTTGAATTTTTGTACAATGTTGAGAGCATATTAAAATATATGGAAGCTATAATTGAAAGTCATGGCTATACCACCAAATAATGGTTTCTGAACTTTTGCTAATTTAACACATTGTTTTGTTGTTGTTAAAAAAAAAAGAATACAAACTTGATTTATTTGCAATAATTGAGCCTGAAAACACCGGATCTTTTTTATTATTTTGACCAGTTGTCATTTTTTGCAATTAAATTATCAGAATGACAATATTTTTATTTGGAATTTGGGAGTAATGTTGTCAGTAGTCTATAAAATAAACCAAAAAACACAAACCTAATAAGAAAACCAGACAAACTGACCATTTTGCAGTGGTCTCTTAAATGTTTCCAGAGAGTGTGTATGTCACTAAACTTTAATCATATAAATCCATAAACATAGTAGAGTATATTTTGAATGCACAGTCTCTGCTCTTATATAGGCTTTTTGTAGAAAATAATGTTCACTTAATATGGCTACTGAGTTTTGAATCCAAATATTACTTTTTATACAAATAATTTAAATCCAATATTCACAAACATTTCTAAAACAATTTTTATTTTAAATGAAACTTACCATAAAAACTTGTATAAATATGGTGTGATGCTTAAAAGGAGCAGAAATAAGCAAGCACATTTTTTTTACATTACTTTAAGAGCAGATTTAAAACTGATGAACATTGAACATATGGTATGTGCAGTACTTAAAATTTATACCTGATGGTTCATACATATTTTAGATGTCTGCAAGAGATATATTTAGACATAGTCTGAATTTATAAAAATGAAAAATAAAATGAAGAAAAATCTTAAATTAAACCAAAACCTCAGTCCTAAAATCTCGGATCGTCTGAAATGTTTGATAAATACTTGAGATGATTTACACAACTTCCCCTCTACGCAGTCATTACCCCATACAGCATCAAAGAGCACAAGTGCTTCCTTAGGTGTTTTTGTTGATATCATATTCTTGGACTATACCTCCCCATGAAACAGTGTGTTTCTGAGTAGCAGTTATTGCTTAGCAACTCAAGACAAGCTCCACTGGTTCCTTTTGTACTGTAAAATACTTTTTGAACATCATGGGTCATTTACCTAAAGATTAGCTGTAATACACTACTAACCAATATGATATTATCTATTTACAAATCATTGATATATCATATCATTGTTACCCGAATAAATGAAAAAGATTTCTTGTTGTGCATGTTACATTGGTTGCAAACTTAGCTGCCTAGGGAGAGTATTTCTTCATCACTCCTACCTAAAGACATGCATGGTTAATTACCTGTGTTTCTTGGAGATTTAGTTAATCAATAAACACATTTTTACTCCTTTGATTGCATCATTTTTTGCTAATACCTCGTTGATGGTCAAATCTTAGAAAAATAATATTTATTATCTACTTCAACCTCTAAAATTTGTCTTACAAGGACTAATTATATAATGTGATTCTTCTTTGGTCTCTTAAGATTTATTTGTGCTAATCTGAGCCAATTCTTTCTAATAGAGTTAAAGATTCCATTTAATTGTGCTTTGATATAACAGTTCAAAACACTTTGCGGCATATTTAATGCAGCTGATATGTCAAAAAAGTCTGCCTGGCAAAATCATCAGAAACCATGCGATTTAGTGTTACTTTGAGTTTCTAGAATCCCCACTGACTGATTAATATTCAGGCCAGAAAAATATATGGCACAGAATATAAAATGGCAATTTAATATTCTACTCTGTGATCTGGAGCATACTAAATGTATATGAAGTACTCCACACAACTCTCGCCTCATTTCTCTGTGCTATTTTGCCCTATTTTTTTGTGCCTAAAAAAAGTGTTTTATAGCACCGTAGCCTAATTGTGCATGGACAATCTACCTAGTTCATCCCTGAATACAAACACTTAGAAATATTTACTTCAACAATTCTTCCTTACCTGTAATGAGTACTATAAAGGGTTATTTTGAAAAGAGCAAATATATATATATATCTATATATACTGTTAAAAGAAAAATAATTTCAGTATCGAATTGTATGTCCTTGAATCCTTCTGCCTGTGACATTCAGTTAAGTCAACCTTGTGGGCACCCACTATTATCTATGGGAGATGTCAACCAGAAGCAACATTGCTGCAATAAGCCCAATGTATACAATATATAGAATAGGATCACTTAGGAAAAAATATCAATGAATATTCAAAAATGGTATTCATTTGCAACACATTGTAAATTACTTTTTTATATTGATATGTATTGATTTTGTTTAAAAAGCATAAATAACTTGTGTATGTCTTCTAATTTTACTGATCTATACAATGTTCTTACATAAACAGGCATTAAACGAAAAACAGACAAAACAACCATAAAGGTTTTTGCATGATGCACACGACTACCTCTTCTATTTAATATCAAGCATAAAAGAGATCTACCTTTACACAATTTATGTTCAGGAGTACTCAGTTTTCTCATTCTATATCAAGCAGACCTAAGTCTATTTTTCTATAAATATTTACCATTTCTTCCATCCATTTGATTCAATATTACGATTTAAAGTAATTCCTTCTTCGATTCTTAGTTAGTAATTTATAATTTTTTCATATACAACCATGATTCTTCCATTCTATGCCCAAGAAATTTTTGCTGTTGGTAAAATATGAACAAGTAAATATTTATGGACTTGTTCATTTTAGGTCACATAAAATGGAATATACAAGAATCCAAATTAAATTTTATTTGTGGGAGGTCCATTTCCTTTAAGAAATATCGAGTCATTTCCAGAAAAAAAAATCACCGCAATTAAACCATATATAGGGAAATGTTTCTTCTGGATGATCACACCTCCAGCAGATATTAACAATAGAAGGGTGTCTCTATTCAATTTAACTGGTAGCAAGTAACATCTTTGCAAAATTTTATATTGGACCTCTAACAAATTTAAAACTATATTTAAATTTAAATATACCTTTTGGTTAAAAGGACACTATAATCACAAGAACAACTACAGCTTAATGTAGTGGCTTTGGTGTCTACTCCCTTTCCCTGCAGGCCTTTTCTTCAGTGGCAGTCACTCAGATGGCCACTAGAGGTGCTTCCCTATTTAAGTCACACTTTGCTCAGTTGTACTGTACTCCTGATTGTGTAAAGACCTTAAGAGACTATCCTGTTGTATCCTGATTTTGACCCTTGCCTGTATCATCGCTTCTGAACCTGTGTCGCCTGTCCTGACCTTTGGCTTCCCCGACTACTCACTTCATCTGATCCTTTTGCACTGCGAACTTGGTCCATTGCCTTCAGCACCCATCTGCATCTTGGGCTCCGTCCACTAAACTGTGAACCTGACAACTGGAGATTTAGTCAACGGAAACTAGACTAAAACTAAAATAATTCAAATGACTAAAATATGACTAAAACAAAAATAGCTTTTTAGTCAAATGACTATGACTAAAACTAAATTGAACTTTTCCAACAAAATGAATACTGCTCCACACGCTGAACTTTATCCATAGAGATACACTGATATCTAACTTATTTCTTTCAAGAAACTTCTTCCAGAATGTTATTAAATTATCTAGTATTAAATTTGATCCTGTTACTGAGAACATTTTATCATTAAGATCAATCCAAAGGATACAAGCTAAATCAAAATTTCCCCTTCTCAGTGTTTCTATCTCATACCAAGCTTCTGGTTACACCATTTCACTATATGGGAATCATAGATGTAAAGGGGTGCTAGTAAATAGGTTAAAATTACTATTTAAGTACCATAAAACATATGCTCCTTAGTTTTATGTTTCAATTAAGTTCTTTGTGCCTGTCCCCTTACATATAGTTGAGTAAAGTTATCTGCAAAAAATCTGTAGATATAAACATGCTTCTAGACTTGGTATAGTTCAGATGTTTAAATGTTTTCAATTTCTAACTCTGTTAGTCAATAATAAAGAAATACAAATTTGAAAAGGCCCATGGGGGTGTCAATTGTAGGATAAAGGCAGTTTTAATCCTAAACCTAATGTCCCCCTGCAGCATCAACCCATGGGCAGCAGGTGAGGACAATAATATTTATAATAAAGGAAGGTTCTGTTGTATCACCAGCCCCCACCCATGGTTGGATGCTATAATAAATATAAAAAATGTGGGGCCATGTCGTTCCAACACCGGGTAGGGGCTACTAATAAATATACGAGGGGTGAATGTATATCATTGTCTGAAAATTTTGGCTAGTGTTCACCCCCACACCCTGAAGGTGGCTAGTGGTCCCCTTAGCCAACCCTTAATAAAATAATAAATCTAAAACCTGTAAAAAAAAAAAAAAAAAAAATTTTCTTCTTAAATCTTCTTTTCTACAACCTAAAAAAGCTAAAGGTAGGAAAACATGAATTCCCGATTCTACTATTAAAAACAAAAAAAATGCCTGATTCCCAAAAAACAACAACACAAATAAAATTAATTAATTAATTAATTATCCTGAGCCCATGGAAAGAAAACCTAGCCACCTTGGGGAGCGGTGTAGACACTGACCAAATTTATTTTGGGGGTGCACAATATTTAGGATATTTATTATAGCAATAGCTGCACACTCACTAGTTTTTAATAACAGTGATGGTCACGGCATGTGGATGACAACATGGTGAGTGGAGGCATAAGGGAGGCTTAAAACCTTCCCTTAACTAATGTGGGAGGCATGTTGACCCCTTTGGCATTTCTCACTATGTGTTCACTACCGGTTAGAGGTGCCATGGACAAATAGTAAAAAATCAATTAAAAACCTGCTTTTAGATGTCAAAATTGACAGTCAACCCCATACAAATACAGTCATGCACAACTCACATTGTCATGCAGCTTTGCCATAAACACTACACACATCAGGATCACAAGCAGTCCCACATACATATGTTCCATAGATATGCACATACTTACAGACATAGATATGGGTATTCTCAAAGACTGCCTGCTTACTGTTTAGCAGTGATGCCCTCACCTGAAGGTTTAAAGCCTCCCTTCTACTAATGTTGGGGTCAAATTGACCCCCTTTAGGCTTTTGTGTTTAACTATTTGACCATTTGCTACATGGGCAAATACAAAAAAAAAAAAACCCAGCATCTATCAACTGATTTTAAGTGTCATATTCAATGAGGCCATTTATGGCAGATTATGAGCCAAATAAATGGAATTGAATTCCTGAAGCCAATATTTCCAATGTAAAATGTAGGTATTGGTTTGTGTATTCAAAACAATATTTATAGATTTCCAATATTCCAATAAGCTTTAACTGTAATATTATTGATCCAAACTGTTAAAGGGATTATCAGAACCCAGTAACCTGCTGATAAACATGATTATCTCTAATAGAGGTCATTGTTTGAAGCAAATGGTTATACGTCCTCTTAGTTGCTTTAGAAATGCACCTACTTATGGTCACAAATTATACAGCAATTAGCATAACAATCTCTGCTGGCTTCAGGATATTTTGCCTAGACATACACAAAGCAAAAGCCCCACAAAGCACCAGCACCAGCTAAAGATGTGAAAACATACATTTATTATTTACTATTCCTCTTATCCTTTGCTTGCTTGATGTCTTTGGTCAGGATGTTGGCTAGTTTTCAATCCAGCGTTATTTCAGTTGGATTACAGCTCTTATCCACATATTTGCATTTTGCTAAAGTGGATTCAACTGGTTGTATTCTGTCAGTCTTGAGATGTACCATCTGGCTATGATAGCATACACTCTCTGCTTTTTATTTCCTCTGTGATGTTTTCAAGGGTTTGTCTGCCACTATCCCTATGTATGCAAAATCTGAAATGTGCCTGTCAAATGTCTGTCCAAACCTGTGCCTGCTGTGTATTTGAATCTATTTTATATAATTTTCATATGAACCTTTTGTAGACTTATTTATTGGAATCATTTATATTTCCCATGTACAATACCTGCTCTTACTACAATTACAGTAGAATAAGGGATGATAAAGAATAACATATTAAGCCTTTAAATCACATCACTCTTCCTTCTAATCGACCGGTTAGTTCTTGAAATACTGAGCACAGTTATAGATTTGTGACTGGGTTACTGTTATGAGTATACTCAAGCAAATTTGTAATAAAGACAGATGCTCACTGCATATTTTCTGTTTATGGCACATACTGTACCATTGTTTTTGATTGCCAATCTTCTAGATGGGTCACTAGATGGGTTAGAATGTCTGTGTATTTTCTATGTTTCTTTTTCTATATATTGAATAATTTGTGAGTTGAGGTTATTTAGCTATCTTGTATTTACACACAGTCATGGGAAAAAGAAAGTACACCCTCTTTGAAATCTTTGGTTTTACACATCAGGACATAGCAACAATCATATTTTCCTTAGCAGGGCCTACAATTAGATAAATACAACCTCACACGAACAACAACACATGAAATATTACACAATGTCATTTATTTAACAAAAATAAAGCCAAAATCAAAAAGCCATGTGTGAAAAACGAAGTACACATTATGATTCCATAGCTTGTGGAATCACCTTTAGCAGCAATAACCTGAAGTAATTTATCGGTCTCTCACATTGTTGTGGAGGAATCTTGGCCCCACTACAGCATTTCCATCCAGTTGAGGTCTGGACTTTGACTGGGCAATTGCACCACCTTTATTTTTTTTATTTTTCAGCCATTCTGTTGTAGATTTGTTGGTGTGCTGGTGTGCTTGCTGCATGACCTAATTTCAGTCAAGCTTTCTGCAGGACATGTTTAGAGGTCTGGTTGAGTTCTTCGCTTAATGGATCAGAGCTTGTTCTTTTTGCTGATCTAGTTGGAACTCAATACCATCTATCGAGTATTTCATATTGCATTTCTATCAAATTCAGACAATGAATAATTGAAGAAGAATTAAAAATGATTTTACCCACTCCTCTCTATCTATCCTGATTTCCAGATCTTTTTCCCACCTAAGTATGGCAGGGATTGTTTTGGGGGTATCTGTTTGCCATCAGCTTTGTTGATTTCGATAATATTTTTTCAATTCTTGTGTAATTAAATGTTTTTTCTATTTTAGAAATTATAGTTGTAAGTTCCTAAACTAAATATTTATTAAGAATATTTTTAATTCTTAAATAGCTGAAGATCTGGGAATTTGGGAGATCATATTATTTTCTTAATTTTGCAAAAGGTTTAACTTGACCTTGATCAACAAGATCAAATATATACTCAATTCATTTTTGTTTCCATCATTTAAAATCTAAATCTTGGGTTGTCAATTGTAGAATATTAATGTTCAGTGTTGTAATTAACTTTGAGGTAATTTGTTTTCTTTTAATTTTAATCCATGCTTCGTTTGTTTGACTTAAAATTTTGTTCTTATATTTTAGATCTAATATTAACCGTTTTTCTTTTACATTCCATACAACTAAAGATATATCTATACCTCCGATAGCATTTTTCTCTAATTCTTGCCATCCATCTAATTCTGGAGAACAAATTTGCATTCTGTAAATATGAGTTAACATGCTAGATTGATACAGTTTTCTTATGTCTGGGACACCAAGACCTCCTTTGTTTTTTTTAGGGATAACACTTTCTGGTTTATTCTTGGTGTCTTTGCTCCAGACGAAATCGGCATAACTTGATTGTATCATAGTTAACCACATTTTAGGAATTGATTAAGGGATCATTTGGAATAAATATGACCATCTCAGAAGAATATATGAATTGACTAAATGTATCCACCCCCACCAGGAGTGCTCCACTTTCCTCCATTCTTTAAATACATGATTTGTGGATTTCAATAGTTCTATGAAATTTAATTCCATCAGATCAATTATTTTTTTTGTAATTTAATACCCAGATATTGAAACCTATATTTTATCCATGTAAAATTATATTGAGTTTTTATTAGATTTTTTAGATCTGGGTCTATATTTTTAGAATTGTTGATTTTTGTATATTAATTTTATAATTTGATACTTTACTAAAAGTGGAGATTTCCTCCATTAGGTTTATTAGAGATTTCTTTGCGTTTGTTAGTGTAAAAAAAAATCATCTGCATATAGATTTATTTTATATTGTTTGTGATTCATTGAAAAGCCTTACATTTTTTGATTCTCTCTGATTTTCATTGCGAACGGTTGAATAGATGAGACATAGAGTATTGGAGAAAGTGGGCATCCCTTTCTAGTTCCGTTGTTCAAAGCGAACCAATCTGATAAAATACCGTGTCCAACTGATCTTGCTGATGGGGAATAATACATAGACATAATTGCTTTATACATTCCACCCTCCATGCCAAATTATTTTAATGATTTACTCATAAATTTCCAGCTGACTCCATCAAACGCTTTTTCAGCGTCAATCGACTGAGTCAGCAGGGGATCACCTGTTCTTTCTTCTGAATCCATTATATGCAAATGTTTCCTTATATTTGATCCTGAAAATCTGTTTGGTATAAAACCTATTTGGTCTGAATCAAATTATTTAAAGTTGGTTTTAACCTCTCTGCTAAAATTGAGGCAAATAATTTATTATCTGTATTTAAGAGAGATATTGGTCTATAATTTTCTAGATATGCTGCATTTTTTTTATTGTGTTTGAGAATTGGAATTATATTTGCTCTTGTTAATTCTATCGGAAAATAACCTTGGTGTACAATATCATTAAATGTAGATGTTAACTGTTCTATTAAATTTGATTTAAATGACTTGTAAAAGATATTACTAAGACCATCGGTTTTTTGAAGCTCTAATTTAGCTATAGCTTGTTCCACTTCATTTATCATTATAGGTTGATTTAAGTTTGCTTTTTGAAGATCTGTCAATTTTGGTAATTTAAAATTTTGGAAATCTTTATATCTGAATCGTGTGATGGATTTTCTATATTATATAAGGATTTGTAGTAAATGTTAGAGGCCATACCAATCAATTCTGGAGACATTAAAGTTTTGTCATCAACAATTATTTTTATCTTGTTTTGTATTATTTTTTTAAGTTTATTGGATAATAATTTATCTACTCTGTTACCTTTAGCAAATAATTTTGTTTTTGTTTTTTTCATTGCTTTAATTGAATTTTGTCTTAATTTAGTATAAAATTTCTGCTTGAATTTTTAAAATTTCTAAATATCTATCATTTGATGGATATTGTTTATTTTTATTTGACAAATCAGAAAAAAGAATATACAGATCAGCTAAGTTTTTTTTCTCTGTTTCAATTTGAATTCTTGATTTAATTTAATTAGATGTCCTCTAATAATTGCTTTAAAGGCACACCAATTATTTGCCGGTGATGTATCTTCTGGGTTATTTTCTTTAAAGTATAAGGATATTAAATTTGATATATAGTTTCTATTGTCTTTTGAATTTAATAAGAATGTGTTAAGTCTCCATGGTGGTCTATTATTAAATTTTAATCTATCTTTAATTTCCAACATAAGAATATTATGATTTGACCAGGTATTATTAATTAATTATATTGACTTTATTTATTCTCTTCAATAGTATTTGATTACTGCATATTAGATCAATGCAGGAATATGAAAGATGTACTCTAGATAAATAGGTAAAATCCTTCTCTCCTGGATGATAAACTCTCCATGTATCATATAAATCAAAGTTTTTAAAGTATTTGTAAGCATAGATGTTTGTTTCTTTATTTGTTTTTTGTTACTGTTTATACCTTTTAAATATTTTTTATCCATATCCACATCAGAATTGCAATTAAAGTCCCCTGCTACAATTACCATTCCTTTTTTTACTTTATCGGCAATGGCCAATATTTTCTTGAGGTGACACAGTGGGGAAATATTGGGTAGATATACATTAATTAATGTATAGATCTCCTCATTTATTTTACATACTAGTATCATGTATCGCCCTTGTGGATCTAGTATCTGGTATATTAATTCAAAATTTATAGATTTAGCAATCACTATGGCTACTCTAATTTATATATTATTTAATCTTATTTCTCATGTTCATATTACATTACATGTGATATTCCCAATATGTGTTATTTTTTTTTTTATATAAACATCAGATAAATTCCCCTTTAATTTAATTTCCCCCCATCTCTTCCATTTCCCTTTATAACCTTTATGTTGTGCTTCAATAGTATTAGTGACAAAACTTTTACTCTTCTAATTGTTTTCATTTTATAAAAGTGACTAACTTTTGTGATTTCCTTAATTCTCCCCTTATTTTTAATATAGTATACTTTGTTCTTTCTATAATAGAAAGAGAGAGGGATGAAGAAAAAAAACAAAAAGCAGAAAGTCCCTTCCTTTATATCTCTTGTTCTTCTGAACTTTTTCATTTCAACAATTATTCACTTGTTTCTTTCTTCATCTCTTCTTTTGTTTCTTTTTATTTCTCTTAAACTTAGTAGGTTTGATCCAGTTTATTTATGGATAACCATTCTTTTAACTGGGTTGCTTGTTTAATTTCAATTAAACTGAAGTGACCTTGAGTTTATGCGGGTAACCCCAATTATATTTTACATTGTGTTTTGTTAAGATAATTAAATATGAACTAAATTCTGTTCTCCAGAGTCTTGTGTTTATTGAGAAGTCTTGAAAGATTTGTATATCCTTGAATTTTTCATCTGTTATTTTATTGGTCATGCAGAGACATGTGTGACATGTCATGATTCCCTTTTATTCCAGAAGTTTGGTCCTTAAGGGGTTAAACAATGGTATCTTTCCAATAGAATATGTTGTTCATCTGCTGGAGTTCCTAGAGAGTTAAACATATCTATCAGAAATAGATTTAATTTTTTTGTGTTATGGTTTCAGGGATGTTTCTTATCCTTAGATTTGATCTTCTGGATCGATCTTCCATATCGTTGATTTTTGCTTCCAATTTTTCTATTTTATCGGTTAGGTTAGTTGTTCTTTCGTTGATTGTTGCTCCTTCTGAATGACTTCCTTGTTTAATTCTATTACATTGACTTTTTCTTTAATTGCTTGAATATCTATTTGTAGTTTTTCTGAATTTTTTTAAAATGTCAAATTTTATTTGTAATAGCTGGCTACTGAGACATTCTTGTAAAACTGTTTGTGTGATGGGTGCATCTTCTTCCTTCATAGACATCACCATAGGCAAATTTAGTTTGTTTAGTTATTGCTCTGTATTTGAAGGGTTTTCTGTAGAATTTAGAGTTCGTTTCTATTTTTTCTCTTTCCTTCCTTTTAATTCCATTTTTTGTTGCCATTTTATTTATATGGAGAAGTAATATCACACACCAGTAAACTCAAATACAAAAAATAAATAAAAAATGTATTTTCCTTTATCTTTTTCCTCCTTCTTTCCCTTTCTTAGAGTTAACCTCTTCTGTGTTTCTATGTTTTTACCCTCCTCCCTGCCGTTCTTATGTAAAGGTGAGGATCTGGGAGAGAGACCTTTTACAAGACCATTTACAACATGAATATTTTCTTTTCTTTTTTTTTTAATTTCTCTTGCTTCTCCTTTCCCTCTCTTCTTTTTTCCTCCTTTGAGTGAGGTTATAAATATATTCAGCGGTGTGTATATACTCTTATGTAAATAAGTTCTTTATATATTTACATGTTTTTATAGATTTTTGACTTATGCAAGGTTTAAGTTTTCCTTTTTATTTTTTCATTCCTTTTGAGTTTCCCTTTCCATCCTTCCCTTCCCCCTTTGTCTCCTCTTCTATTTTCCTTTCTGCTTTATTTGAGAAGTAGATATTAAGTTTTATAAACGTGGTTTCATATATTTTCTTTGTTTCTCTCCTTTTTCTCCCTTTCCCTTTTCTTTCTTTTTCTGTAATTTTTTTTTATATAGGATTTGTTGTTTTAAGAACCACCTTATAACACATATATATGAAAGATGTCAGGGCTTACCTGGGTTGGGAGTCCGGCAGGCAGAGATGTATGCTCACCCTTGCAAGTAAACACAGGCCGAGGTGGTCAGGTAAGAATTCACCTGGCCTGTGAGTCGGTGCACGGGGGCTGTGCAGGATAATTCTCCAAGTCGCAGTACAGGAGCGGATAAAGCAGGAGAATCGTCATGGGTAAGCCAGAGGTCAGAGGGTGCCAGAAATCAGGATAAATGAGAAGAAAGCCGAGGTCAGAGGATGCCAGAAGTCAGGATATTCGGAGTAACAAGCCAAGTTCAAGAGTAAACTGGAGAACACAAAACAGCAGTATGATCACCAGAGTCAAGGAACTGACACTGCCTTCTGGGAGAGGCAGTGTTTTATACCTGGCTAATGAGGCCATCAGCTGCAGGTGTGCTGAGAATATTGGAGTAGCCACAGAATAACGTCCAGCCCCCAGTGCTGGATACAAGGCAAGATAGACTTCTGGCTATTACTTGGTGGCTCAGAGGCAAAATAGCAGTCCCAGGACTGCAAAGTACCCTGGTTCAAATCTCCTGCTGGGCACTCCTGGGACGACCATGTCTGTCTGTATGTCGCGGTGAGAACCATGACAAAAGATTAGAAAGGTATTCATTTTTGCTGCTATAAGATTATAATATCTCAGCTGCACCTGAATATCTGCGTCTTTTCTGTTCCACCTCGTGGCTAAGGAGAGCCTTCTGCTCCTTTCAGTTCACACTTGGTCCTCTCTCCTGGATCTCAGTTTAATGCAGATATGGGTAAACAACAAACCCGTCAAGTAAGGGGATTGTGAAGGGAAAGGGGAATTTTAATAAACTTATTTTCACTGGTTCTCCTGTCTTGTCTTTTCAAATGGAAACCTACACTCAGTCACTCTTCGTCTCTCTCCGTCTCCTCACCTAAGCGTCTCCCTCTGCATGGGTCTCCTGGCTCCACCTCCCGGTGTGCACTTAGTTACGTCATGCCGTCTCACACCCCCTTTCTTTTAATATTCAGAATATATTTCCCCGAAACTATGGAACCTTATATACTACAACCCATAAACAATTGACTAAGTGGGGCAAAATTGAAATTTCATGGTTGGGGCGATTGAATATAGTGAATGCATATTCTATTACGAAATTGCTATTTTTATTCAGGTCTTTACCCTTCAAACTAGGCAAAGATAGGATTCTACAATTCCAAAGATTATTTTCTAATTTTGTTTGGGGTAATAAACGATCAAGAATGTCCCAGAAGATCTTACAAAACAAATATGACAAAGGTGGCATTTTTTTCCCAAAGATAGAAAAGTTACATCTAACAAGTCTAGTTGCTAATTTAATGGTGTGTCCAAAACTAAATATTCCAAATAATTCCCGGTTCCAGATTGAACAAGAAAATTACCCATATGGTAACTTAAACACTATATTCTGGTCAGATGACCCAACTGTATTTAATCAAAGTAATACTTCAAATCAATTGGTAGTCAGTCTGTTGGATGTATTAAAAAAAAAAACTGAAAATTAAGTTTAACCGCTTGGATTCTATAATAATACAAGCCCTGAAAATAAATTCTTCAGTATAACATGATCGATATGGACATGTACAATTGAAAGTTAAAGGGGATAAACAAAATTTCAGACTTATATGAAAATAATATATTGAATATAAATAAATATAATATACCCTCTAGAGACATTTTTCGGTATTTAAAGATTAAACATTATCTAACTTCAAAACAGATTATTAGTACACACCCCATTTTAGGATATTTAGATAGAGTAGGAACTAAGGGCTTAATATCCAGATCTACAAAATTAATGGAAAATGAGGTTGAGACAGGTAAAATTGCACCAATAGTGGAATGGGAGAAGGATCTCAATGTAAATTATACCCTCTACGAATGGTATCAAACTACAATCCAATTAAAAAAAATATTCACTGGATATCTTTGTTAGAATTACACCTATAGATGATTTATAGATGGTACCAGGTTCCTTTTAAATTACATTAAATGTACGAAGCATATTCACCTATATGTTGGAGATGTCATAAAACGATTGGTACAATATTACATGTATGGTACAATTGTGAGTTATTAAATGACACTATGATACGTATTTCTTCTCTGATATCAGACTGAACTCAGGTTACTATAATACTCTCACCTTCTCTTTTCCTATTTAACTTAGATTTCTCGGTAATGGAAAAAAAATATAAATATCTTATTACACAGATTCTGTATGCTTCTAAGATTTCTATTGCCCGTAAATGGAAATCTAGCCATCCTCCAACGTGGCAAGACATTTTAAACCAAATAGAATACCAATACTCAATGGAATGCAATTTTGTTTCTAAATGGCAAATTCATCTCATATTGTGATTCATGGCTGCCTTGGCTGATATAAAGAAACAAAATACAATTTGATTGAATCAAGGGAATCAACACAGTAAAGGAGGAGACTATATTTAAAAGAAGAAAAACTACCACAACAAGAGGACATAGTCTTAAATTAGAGGGACAAAGGTTTAAAAATAATATCAGGAAGTATTACTTTACTGAGAGGGTAGTGGATGCATGGAATAGCCTTCCAGCTGAAGTGGTAGAGGTTAACACAGTAAAGGAGTTTAAGCATGCGTGGGATAGGCATAAGGCTATCCTAACTATAAGATAAGGCTAGGGACTAATGAAAGTATTTAGAAAATTGGGCAGACTAGATGGGCCGAATGGTTCTTATCTGCCGTCACATTCTATGTTTCTATGTTTCTATGTTAGTTAATTGGGTCAGTTTCACTGACCCCACAGGCCTTACAAGCCTAACAAGAAATCCCTTGGATATATATAACCTCCATATGTTATCAATCGAGCCCCAGTTCATTGTTTTGCATATATGCATATTGCTGCAAAATTTGCTAAATGTTGGAAAATTATATATATGAATTTCTTGCCAAACTGCAATTAAATATTGGATTTATCTGTATCCTATAATTTTATATTTCGGCAATGTAGTTGTATTGGAAAACATGAATTAAAATGATAAATATTAGAGTTGTGTATAGTGAACTAGTGTATTAATGAGTTTGTGCATGTGTCAGAGACCTTGTGTGTAAGTGTTTGTGCCAGTGAACTTGTGTGTGTCAGTGAGTTTACAAGTGTGTGTTGGTGTGTTAGGTGATATGGGTGGGACATTATGATGCCACACCAATGTGGAGCATACAGGCGTGTGGTTCGAGTGATGTAACACCATGGGTGGTGAGTAAGGGGCACAAAATGAGTGGCAAAAAAATCTGCACCAGCCCTGCTTGTGCCTGTTATAAAGAAGGGAATAAGAGGAGTGGACAAGTGAGTGCTGTGGGACACCAGGGAATTGATATTGAGATTAGCATAGAGTATGTGTATTCTTATAAGTGCATCTTGAGTTTTCTGTCGATAAGATTCTGTAATTAGGCCTATTATAATTGCCATAATTGTCAGCACCAAGCCCAATAGGTTTTGAATCCAGCCTTGGCAGCTGTCTGACTTGGCTGGTCTGCAGCACAGCATGGGTGAATGCCTCAAACAGAACTATAGAGAGACACATACCACATAAGTATACCTACATTTAATTTTCCTATTTATTCAGTGCTATTTATTAATCTATGATTATATATCGTACAGGTCTATGGACTGCTGACTGCTGCATTTATATACCTGTATGTGATTTTCTGTTCTTACATCTCACAATGTCTACTGTACCACTACTATTCTTACTTGTAAGATGCATATTAGAAAATAATTACCAGAACCTTAAGCCATTCAATATTTCACGATAGAATGATTTATGCATTTTCATATAATTAATAAACCTGTTTGAAGGATAGCAGATAAATCATAATGTATGACTTTTTTCTCATTTTATGAGATTATGTTTGGCATGCGGTCTTGAAATATGAATTACAATGTATTCTGTTTGATGATAAGTACATGTTGCAATTATCATCAAATTAGATATTTCTGTGAAATCTACTTGTACTACTAGCAATAATTAGAACTCTGGTTATGCTGTTCTAAGCCCTGGTTTGTTTAAAGCTATAATTAAATGACTACTAAGATGTTATATTTTATACAATGTATATAATTTTATACGTTAGCTTTCAAATGTTAAATAGGGTCTTCACTAATCCTCAACTTTAGTACACACACAGTGAATGTAAAGCATCTTCCATTGGGTATGATATAAACGTAATAAATAAGAATAATCAAATATAAGAAAGTATGTAATTTGTCTAAAAAAAATACATTGTATGTTTCTTATTGTTTCATTTTCATTGTGAAAATTCCTAATTTAATCAGTTAATTTGTGTGTTTGACTATATTCACACTGTCTATAATTTTCAAATCTAAACTTCCTTTCTCTTCATTGGCTTGTTATGCTGACCTGAAGTGTAATTTGTACATCCCTTGTATTATACAACAATTTGCCTGTGATTGTGATCATTTAACCCAGTGATTCTCAACCTTTTTAGATTCAAGGCGCCTTTAATATTTCAATATTTTTCCAAGGCACATCAAGTCAAAATAAATTCTAGGTTTTATAAATGTACAGTGCTGTGGCATATACTAGGCCCCTGTTTAGCAGAAATGTTACCTATCAAGGACGAATCCAGAACCTAATCTCTGGAGGTGCACTGGTAGATTATTTAAAGAAATCATCCAAGCACAATAAGCACTACAGCACTATGTAGTGATCATGGTGCCAGGAGTGCTTTAGTGTCCTCCAAGGGTAAGTAGTCAAACTGTTTAAGAAGGGGATAGGTGCAGTAGTGTGTGTGTGGGGGGGGGGGTTGCAATGTATGTGTTTGTGTGAGGGGTGCAGTGTGTGTACACGGGTGCAATGTGTTTGTGAAGGATGTAGTGTGTGTGTGGGGGGGTGCATTGTGTGTGTGTTTGAAGGGTTCAGTATGTGTGTGAGGGATACTGTGTGTGCATGAGGGATACAGTGTGTGTGGAGGTAGTGTGTGTATTGAGGTATAGAGTGTGTGTGTATGGGGCAGGGTGTGTGTATGGGGGGCGTGTGTAAGGGGCAGTGTATGTGATGGGTACAGTGTGTGTGAGGGTTACAGTATGTGTGTATGGGGGCAGTGTATGTGAGAGGTACATTGTGTGTGTGTGAGGGGTACACTGTGTGTGTGTGTGTGTGTCAGTTTGTGTGTGTGTGTGTGTGTGAGGGGCAGTGTGAGTGTGTATGGAGGGGCAGTGTGTGTATATGGGGAAATTAATAAATATAAACTTTTTAAATTAAAAAAATTTAATTAATTTTCACATCTCTCCTCTCCCTTCTTACCATTGACTGGGAGGGGGGACAGTACTAATCCCTGGAGGTCCGGTGGAGAAGCCCTGGTGGTCCCAGTGGTGAGAGTGAACTCTAGCAGCTCCTGAGGTTGGAGATTACTTTCGCAAGATTTGAAACATTGCCGTGGTAGTCGTGGCAACACTCCGAGCTCACGAGAGGAGAACCCGGCGGAGCTGCAAGTTAGAACTCCTCTGGGTCCTCTTTCCCTCCCTTCCATGCCAGCAGCCAGCGTTACTGTGCCAGTGGGCCGGTGGGGGAGATCTCTGATCTTCCCTCCGGTTCTGCACATCTGGCAAGGGAGAGTGAAGCACGGTTCTCGGTGCTATGATCATATGATCATAACACCAGGGAAATATTTAGCAGCACCACTGTGTGCACACAGTTTGGGAACCGCTGATTTAAGCCATTTCCACGTAACAATGTGTAAGTCTGACTTTCCTAATTGAGACACCTGGGATGAGAACCTGCATTTTGTGTTATATCACAAACATGCAATGAAATAAATAAATAAAATACCCACCTTTAATATGTGTGCAATTTTTGCGAATAAATAAAAAAATATTCTGCTACGCTACCAAACTCCACCAGAGATAAAAGCTGTAAAAATGTCAATATTTAAAAAACAACGCAGCCCTTTTAAAATTAGTGTCTATCTCCAAAATATTGCAACTGCAAGATACGTCCATATGTAATTTAATTCTTTAAAAAGAAGATACAATATACAGGTAAAAAAAACAAAACAAAAACATTATGGACAGCAGAACAAAGTAATGTAGGCTTGCTGATATCTGAGGAGCAATTGCTTAAAAAGCAGCAATAACATCTGAGTGTTGCAAAACCAATCTACAGGGGCCTGTTAGCCAAATTAGTTTAAGAATAAAATTATGGGATGTGCCTATCAACCCAAAAGAGTTAAGCATATAAAAAAACAAAAACAGATATATATTATCAATGTGTGCATGCACATTTACAAATTCTAAATTTGATGATGAAAATTCAAGAGTTAAACAGAGAAAGAAAGTAATACGTAAGGGTACACTCATCTGCCAATGTAACACAGAAATAAATAACAACAACGGTTTAGTAAACATGCCCCAAATTACAGCATGCATGCATTTAAATATATATTTTTTTCATTGGAGTATACCTAAAAATGCTAATTTGGCAAAACTTGCATTTCTGTTGTCAGCTGCCTTTGCACACACTCCCCTGCAAACTATGGCAAGTTTTTATGTGTCTGTCTAATCAGATTTCCCAATGCAGCTCAAAGTCTTTACAAGACAGGTGCTCTGAACAATTGCTCCCTCTTGAGTTTAGCTCCACTGAACTAACCAAGGCAGGAAGTAACAGGACATGTCGGTTTGAAAGCCTGGTTGGTGTAACTTATAAAAGTGTCAATTTCTGTTGAAATTGGCAGTTTTTGCAAAATGAAAAAAAAGAGCTTATATGCATTAAGACGGATGTTTCCCTAGAAACTATCCATGTGAGATATCTCTAATATGAAGTTCAGCGGCAATGCTTTGCATTTCAAAAAATGAGATGGGTGTTTTTTTGACCTCAGTGTTGACTAGGAAGGATCAATGAATGCTCTCCCTTTCGACTATCACATATAGAGTGAATAGAGGAAAGGATTTACCCAGAGAGGCTGCTACCCCTAAACGATAAATAACTGTCCAAGACAGTGAGGAGTTTATAGCATTGCTCTTTTCAGTAACATGCTTTCTTTCCTGAAAAGTGTTGTTTATTACTTTTTTTGTTTGTACTTTAGTTCTTTTGCATTTATTTTTAAGTTTAGTAACAATAAGGTCGACAAATGTGTTTTTTTAATTTCATTTAAAAGCTCTTGCAAATGTGATACATGTTTATCCTTCTACTCTAAAGAAACTCTAAAATCATATGATCTGCCAAGTTAGTTGCAGTTTCTAATTTTTTTTTAATACTTTTACTTTTCTGACATGTTACACATAAGCAAATAATTACTTTCCAGCTAGTCTTTGACTCTGTCCTGTATACATAGTGTTTGGACAGTCTGTTGATGATTTTAATAGCTCAAGCAACAGGTCCCTTTAAAGGCACGATTAGGGACAACTTAGCCCCTGTTTTCTGTTTATAGTCAAAGTGATAGGTGTCGTGGAAGGCACTAATAGGGATTTTTACTTGATTGTTTCAAATAATTGATCTTTGTAGGTTTTTTTTTTCTGCTGCTCTGCACTTTACACCAAGTTATATTTACCTCTATATTAGTATATTGACATCTGCTTTTACTGCTGCCACTCCTACAATTGATAAACTTTATCGTTCCTTCTTTCCATCTGTCAGTTACAATCCTTTGAGTTTTTTTCCCTCCAGCGTGTCTCTATTATAGCATGCAGCAGATGTGATGCTCCTATCTGCAGTATCAATTAAAGACTTTGCACTTTCACCACAACACTTAACTTACTTGGATTCTATTTAATGTTCTGTCTCATTGTTTTAAAAGGTTTATCCGACTTCTTGAGGAACTAACAATATTGACTGTTGAGTTTTGACTAAGCTGATTTCTAAAACTTATTTGGCTATTTATTTTTTTGTTGTTGTAAACTCCTGCTATCCTTTTTCTTTTATTGATTTGATTATAGATAATAAAAGTTACATTTTCCATTCTGGAAAATAACAGTATTGTAAAAGTTTAGAAAATTGAGAGACTAGTTAACAGTGTCAAAAGCAGTGGAAAGGTGGAAGAGAATTTAGAGACTAATGACATTTGGATTTAGGGGCAAGTCAATCATAAAGAAATTTAGTCATTCCAGTAGAGTAAAAAGAATAGAAACCAAATTAAACAGGAGAGAGATGGAATTTAAAAAGTCTGTTGAACAGATGTATATAAGCATCAATAAGCTTAGAATAGAAGGTATATAGGATGGTAATTAGTATTAGAAGTAGGGTCAAGAGATGACTTTTTTAGAATGGGAATGGCAATTGCATATTTGCGGAAGATGTGAAGATGCCAGAAGTGAGTGATTGACAATGTGCATTAGAAATAGAACAAGACTAAAGGGGAAAAAAAAACTGATTTAGGAGAGAGGGAATGGGATCAAAGGAGCAGGTGGTAGAGTGAATTTGTGGAGGAAGTGTAGATACCTCCTGTTTAATAACTAGAGGAAGGAATTCAAAGTGGAAGAAACAGCATTAATGAGAGATGTCAATCTAGTTTGGTCCTTCTTTTTTTAATAAAGCAACATGCAAATTATTTGACCTTGAGGTTAATATAAAGAAGAGTTAAAGCAGGGCATAATAGAGAATTAAATATATTGAAAATGTATATATTATTATTATTTGGCAAAGTATGAGATTGTATATTGAATTTGTACTGGTGGAATTCTCGTGTGATTTTAGTCTTCTTATGCAACATTTTGCTGTCTGAAAATGCCTTTGGAGATAGTGAGTGAGTTTAGTTTGTTTGGTTTTAATTAGTGACTGAGCCTTAGAGGGGGATTTGGTTAGTGTTACCTCATCCAGGATATAACAGTAAAAAAAAAAATTTCTTAAGAGGGACAGGAGAAAGAAGAGAGGTGTGAAAAGGAGTAGCAGATGGTTAAGTTAATGTTTCTGCTATGTTAGAAGACAAGTTTGGTTTAAGATGCTGAGTTAGGGACACATTAACAAAAAGAATTAGGAGGTCACCAAGAAAAGGACATGTGAGAGACAGAGAATGTAACAGAAAAAGAGTTCAATAATATTTCTGCCTATGTGTGTGGGATAGTTAGTACACAGTAAGGCCAGAGTAGATAATTGCCAAAAATCCTGAAGCTATTGAGCTGATTGGTTAATCAGGATTTTGATCCAAATGATAAAACATGGGATGCCAGAAATAAGGAAGTCAGGCAGCAAAATGACCACATGAAAGGACAGCTATGGGGGTGTGGGGGGGAAAGGATGTAGATGACTGCAGTGCGGGCAGAGAAGGGGTTGAAATGGCAGTTGATGTGAACCTCAAAATAAGAAAATAAAATGGAACACTGGTTGGAATGCACAATGACAGTAGAGCAAAAATCCAATATCTAAATATATTGCATGAATACAACTATAAGGTAGGGAGGTTGCAGTATAAGAGAGAAACAAAACACATTGATTAGTGCAATCCCTTTAAATTATTTTTGCAATTAAAATTGAGCAAATACTTTATCTTTGTGAGTGCACGGATTCTTGAGATTTTTCTATATATTTGATGTGGTTAACCTTAGCAGAGTAGGTTAACTAGAATCCACTCTAGCACCTTTCCTATCTATATTCTTTTGGGGAGTGTGGCTTAGTATATACATATATATATATATATATATATATATATATATATATATAGTTACTTTATTAATTTAAAGAGCACTCCACTGCCCACAAGGAAAATAATAATAATAATCACTGTTTAGTAGATATACCCCCAACGAACATATGTATGAATTTTTATGCATGTATTCATTGTGGGTATATCTTAAATGTGCTTGCAAAGTTTTCAGCTCTTTATGAACTGCAGCCCAGGTAATCCTTCCCCTTTTTCAGTCTCTTCACAGGGAAAACAAATCGTTGAGAAGCCTCTGAATTGGTGCATGCGTGCACCACTGTTCATGCATGCACACGCAGATAAAAAATATCAAATTTAATGTAAGTAGCCCCAGAGACACGTTTCCCCGAAATGACTTCCTCAATCTCGTGTAGATTTATAATCTGCACCTGGTGCAATCTGCAGTTTCCACCAGATTGAGGGAGCCATTTCAGCAAAACGCATCTCTGGGACTACTTAGATTATATTTGATATTTTTATCTACTAAATTTAAAAAAAGTATATACTTTTTTAAAAGATGCATTTTAAAGAGGGTGGTATGGTCCCAAACCATACTCTGCTCTTCAACTGAGCCAACTATAGGCTCGAGTATAAGTAAGTATTTTACTTATATGTTGGAATAATAAGTGGCATTACACTCTTTCCTTGAGATATATCTCTTTCCTTGAGATACTACATACAACTGCCTCACATAAAGAAATCCTTAAACCACTCTTCTCAAGAAATAAGAAAAAAGGGAAAGGTCACCTAAACAGCCCTACTGGCGAAAAACTCCCAGAGGTAGGTTATAGCTGTGGAACATGTGAGTGCCCCATTTTGTGTGTATATTAAATTTGTGTACAAAAGGGTACTGCACTATTTTTGTCTTTTATATTTATCTTAACGGTATACAGACATTGGATTATTAGGGATACATAAAATAATGATATAATAACATTCCTTGTTTGCACTAGGTGTATCATTTATTGATATTCACAAATTTAAGCGCTCCACTGTATTTAGTATATAAAAAAAATAATTAGCTGGGTGATTTTTGGATATTTTGTTCACCCAGATCGGGTCTATCAGGGGATGTTGTGTGGGGTTTGTATGTTTTAAAGGTACTTTTGGGGTTTTATAAAAATGTGTGTTTTTGTGTCTGGAGATAATTGAGTTAGTACAGTGCTTGATTCAATTATCTCCCAGGCAGAGGCGAGGGATTTTTTGATATGTATGGGAGTGTCATGTATTTTAACAACTTTGCCATTGGTCTGTGACTTTGTACTACAGTCTTCCATCAGGTCCAGGTGGGAGTACCCCTTGTATGGGGATTGTCATAAAAGGCCAAGTGTGGTCCCATTAAAATCAGTTCACTTCACCCTCAACACGCAGCCTCGTCTCATGATTGTAGGGAACAGCTATACCAGCTATACCTGCTTCAGATTGCTATACTGGCTATAATCACTAGCTCTTGTAAGAGCTATAGAGCTATACTTGCTAGACTCTATGGAGTAAGAGAGGTTCACCCACTGGAAACTGGATCATGGGCTTGGGTCCAGGGTGGGTGGAGGACAGCGAGACCCCAGCCAAGCCACGGCGGCTAAGGGGATACGGTGCTTATGGTGTCTGGTGCGGTGCTTATAGTACTCCAGGCTACTAGGAAGCAGCGATTGGCAGAGGCACCCAGTCGGATGTGCCAGGCAGTCTGTCACAACATATATATGTGTGTGTGTGTGTGTGTCTGTGTGTTTTACTGCTCCTCCTCTTTTTCCCTCTGTTAGTCTTTTTTTGATTTATCTGTAAAGCAAATGGGGGGGGGGGATTTATTTGAAAAATATATACATCATATTTATATTGTGTATCTATTTTTAGTGCACTGCCTTTTGGTTGTCCTGAATGTTTTCCTGAGTCAGTTATTTAGTATTGAAGTTCTGCAAACCAAATCAACATATGGCTAATAGTCAGCTGCCGCCCAAAAAATATTTTGGGAAAATTGAGCCAGTCAAACTGAATTTTCTTGCCATACCAAATCTAGTCTGCAGCAAGTCCTCTCCTTCTCCCCAGCTCAAGCTTTCTGTGACTGCCCAATCACAGACAACCAAATGCAATGCAATGAGAAGTTTCCAGGGAAGGTGCTCTGTGCAGTTATCTGTCTCTTGCGTATAGTTGCACTGAGCTATACTACCATAAAGTATATTTGGAAATTCACTTTGTTACAAAACTGCAATTATTTTAAATTTGTGTGGATTTGGTGATCATTCAAATTCCAGAATTCTGAGCTAAAATATAGCTGAGTTATGAAACAAATTAAATGCACAATATCCAAACATGTTTGTTTTGTTTCATGATTCTGAATACCAACCATGGCACCAAAAATAAAGATAATACATAGGGGAAAAAAGATGAAAAGATGATTTTATTTACAGATCAAGTGAGAAGTGACCAACAGAGGGAAGAAAAGATGAGCAGTAACATGAAAATCTTAGTTTTGCTAAGAATAAATATCCTTTTATTTTTTCTGATCTTAGGAATACATTGCTTGTTTAGGGTTCTAATGCATTTTTAGCATTTATTTGTCAGAATGTGCTTTGAGAGATGTACTATGTTAAAGGAGAGATTTACTATGTTAAATCTAAATGTTTGCAAAGTTTTATTGGCTGAGACTGTGGAGAATAATCATTGAATGCCAAATTTGCCTCAGTTGACCTGCATTTGTTTGTTAAAGTTCCTCTGATTCACTATATTCACTAATAACCAAATGCTAAGCTATTTGAGCCAAATTAATTCCTGATTTTTCCCAATGAATCTCAATGCTGAATTTGTAATTTAGTGAATAGACCGATAGTTTCTCTGTAGTGCACAGATTGTGGGGTATAATGTTCTGTCCCAGGTAACAGGTGGGAGGAAAACAGAACGTCGCTCAGTGAGAGGACCAATTGGGTCTCTCTTGTTACGTGCACCATGTAAGCCATTTAAATGGGGATGTTTGAGCCTCTGAGACCTCAATGCCATTTAATTAATATCAAAACTCATAATTATAATGAAACACTTCACTAACTGGTGTTGCCGCAAAGTCATGACAGTTAGTAAATAGCCACTATGGCATAACTTGCTGCAATGCCAAAAAAGTCATCTATCATCTGGTTCTCATAAATCAAGTTGACAGCATTTATATATTCTCTATTGCATTCCTCCTGTTCTCTGACATGTGGTGCAGTGGTGTATGAAGGTAAAAAAGGTGCTTGGTTTTTCTATCAGATATGGTTACTAGTTTTAACTTCCTAATAATTGCACTATTCATAGTAAGTGGCAGATTTCAGGGTGCAGCAGTGATTTTTTTTCAAATAATTAATTTATTAATAGTAAGCACTATATTTCAGGGTTTAGCTGTGATCATAACATGTCATATGTCTGTAAATCAGCCAATTCAATAATTTTAAGTTGATTTTCATTTTGTTGATACCAGTGACCAAGTATGTTGATGCTGTTGACTATATATTGAGTCAATTAAATATATGTTTAATTATATTGACCTCAAAAAATACTTGGATGCTAAAAGGGTATTGCAACTCAAAACCTTGAGAAAAGTCCCAAAGAGGACTCAAACGTCGACACATTTTCTGATGTATAATTGCACAATAAAACTTCAAGATTTATCTACAAAGTCCTGTGAGTGCACCTTCCTTGCTATTCATATTTTGGCATACGTGATTTGCACCCAGGCAAGGACAAGACCAGGAGAGTGAGTGCTGGATCCATGTGTGTATATATATATATATATATATATATATATATATATGTGTGTGTGTGTGTGTGTGTAGGCTTGGCCTGCAGTTGTAAGAGGGGCATGTTTCCCTATTTAAATCCACTTCTCACCTTCCACTGTCTCATTCGTGCTTTAACGATTTACATGTCCCCACCCGTGTGGGCCCTCTTTATTTACAGGCCTATTGCATCATCGTTTCCGGCACACCACAACTGACTTTTTCTCTTTCTATACTATGTTACTCTTTGCACACTCATTGTCTCTTTGTACGGCCCCCCTAACACACACACACACACACACACACACACACACACACACACACACACACACACATATATATATATATATATATATATATATATATATATATATATATATATACACACACACAAGGGGATGTAATGAACCCTTTTGTTCTATTAAACACTTGAAATTGCTAAAGTGTATGAAAACAAACTGCTAACCAACATTGAAAAACAAATGAATACATTGAAAATGAACACTTATAAGTAAAAGATACAGCTATCTTTTTCACAAAATAAAATGAGGAATCAAAAAAAACCAAAGGGAATAATTGTAAAGTGATGTGAATTCATGAAAAGTGTAAGAAGTTTTAAAAGGATAAACAAGAAATTAATCTAAAAAAAGGTCTGGCGACTTTCTCAAATAACATTTGGAAGGAGTCACACATTGCTGCCTATTTTTGACATTCCTTTTCACCACATTCTACCTCATGTCTCTCACCAGAGAATTTGAGCGTAATGAAATCTCAAACATTTTAAATGAAGGATCAATATATATTGATTACCAAAAAAAAAGACACATCAGTGATACGTCACTCAAAGCCAGAGGGAAGTAAGTAAAATAGCAATAAAACTATAAAGGAACATTCTACTAAAAAAACAAACCCAAAAAAACTTTTTATGTTGCACAAGCTTTTAATAAAAAAAATAAAAATCAATATATCATTTGATGGGAAAAAAAGTATGATATGTAGTAGTTTTTTTAGTGTGTTACATCTCATTCATTTTCACAGGTGAAACTCTCTGTAGGTGTATCCTAGGTCAGAAAATAAATTAAATATTAATAAGGCTATTCACCTTGATGTCAAGAACACAGTTACAAAAGCAACAGTATTCATATAAACCATAAATATAGCTGGCAAACCATGAGTCCTGACACCTCTGTTGTGAGAGATGTCTGTCTCTATATGTACAATAATGTGGTATTATCCCAGGTGCATTTTGTTTTTGTTGTGCAACTGGGTTTTAAAGTTGCCTTGGTCCTACTCTCACTTGACCAGCCCGTGTTACATGTTGACTAGATCACCCATGTTGTATGCATTGCAACTCATTCCTGAGGCTCATGCTGATGCTCCTCCATTTCCATTCAGTACCATGTTATCAAATTACATGCCAGCCAGCTAGTGTCCTTTTTATAATGCATTGATGTTGCTAATAAGTGGCAGGTGTGTTAAATTAACCTTAACAACCCATGTTGGCATTGCAGTATGTGTGTGTTTCTTTAATGTGTTAGAAACTGACATTTCAGATAATGTACGCATGTGTATTTATGTTATTCATTTCACTCTATTAGAGTTACAGTGCTTATTTATCCTTTAATTTGTCTAACTGTAGGACACTATAGGCACCCAGACCACTTCGGCTTTATGAGGTGGTCTTGGTGCCAGGTCCAGCTAGGATTAACCCTTTTTTTTATAAACATAGCAGTTTCATAGAAACTGCTATGTTTATGTTAGGGTTAATCCAGCCTCCAGTGGCTGTCTCTTGACAGCTGCTAGAGGCGCTTGCGTGCTTCTCACTGTGAAAATCATTCAGCCGAAGAGGAGGAGAAGAGGGAGGAGAGGAGGAGGAGAGCTCCCCGCCTGGCACTGGAGAAAGAGGTAAGTTTAACCCCTTCCTCTCCCCAGAGCCCAGCGGGAGGGGGACCCTGAGGGTTGGGGCACCCTCAGGGCTCTATAGTGCCAGGAAAACGAGTATGTTTTCCTGGCACTATAGTGGTCCTTTAATGTTGAATGTTAAAGTCATCAAGTCAAGGAGCTGTATGTGAAGTTCATTCATTTGCACTCATGCACTAACAGTTTATAATAAAGATTTCCTTAACGGCTCTCTGATTTCTCACAAGAGCAAGAGAGATGCAGGTCTGCACCTTCACCGGGTGTAGATCACTGTCTATGCTCCCTCACATTCACAGACTAGAAGGGTGTAATCACAGTAGTTTACAATTAGCCAGAGCTGCAAACCTAGGGACGGACTTTACAGCCACCACTGGACCACTACTTACCCAAAAGGACCACCAGGAAGCATTGCTTCCCATACTACATAGAAGGTAAGCAGGAAGGAGGCAGCAATAAAACAAGCAGCTCCCCATACAAACAACACACCTCAAGCAACACACACATATACATACACACACTCCCAAACAGAAATATACATATGCTCATAGATATAGAGATACACATTCACAGACACACATACACAGATATACATTACAAGCACACTCATTGATACACATTCACAAATATACGCTCTCAGACATTTGCACACATACTAGAATATGCACTGCAACACACTTATGCGCCATTACACAATGCCCGACACTCACACATAGATTCTGAATCTGAATCTACACAATGGTCAGGCACAGTCTGTCATTATGTCTGTCTGTGTCTCTGTGCAATAGGGTATTTCTGTATATATGTGTTTGCATGTTATCACAGTGTGTGTATGTATGTGTGCATGTATCAGAGTATATATATATATATATATATATATATATATATATATATATACATATATATATATATGAGTAAATATCAATATGTGTTTATATGTGTTTGTGCTACAGTGTGTGTTTATATTTTTGTATATATTAGTGATCTAAATCTCTGTGAGTCTGTATGTCGAAAGAGGTAACATGGTTGCAAGGTGCCTCATGTATCCAATATACATGTAGATATACTACTATAGAATACTATAAAAGGATTATAGAATTTCTGAGGGGTAAAATGTTACATATTCAGAAACAGTCATTATGTACATCAGTGTGTTCTATCTTTAAATTCATTATTTGGTACGAAAAACCTTTAAAGGTTTTCTATTGAATTAACATTTATATGTTCCTTTTCATTAAAGTATGTGCTGTCTATACTATATTCGGATTCTAGTGGTGTTTTTGTCAGAAACCACTTGGGGTTAAAAAGTGGTCAGCAGGCATAGCCTATCTTTGTTGTCCAATTATCCATATTATCTCAGGAGCAGCAGAGTAGTGTTGGAAATTTTTTTTTTCTTAAAAACTCTTGAAAGTAGCTTCGTGAATCTGAAGGATTGAACCCAGAGACTCCTTGCACAAAATACATATTATTTTCATTCTTTTTCTTTCTTTCTTTCTTTCTTTCTTTTTTAAAGATTACACAATATTCTTTTGTTTTTAGACATTTTGCCATAGTATTCACGTTTTATATTAGCTGACAGTTTGTTGATTTCTTTAGAGTTTGCTGATAGAATTAATGAGAACTTTATTGTCAAAAACGCGTACACACAGGCGTACAAGTTCAAACTTCTACTTTTACACATTTTGCATTTTTTTTTTGTGCATAGGTAAGACGTTACATAATTGCTCACGATGCCCCAACAGCAGTTATCAGCATATCAAAGAACATGTTAGAACAGTGGTGGGGTATGAGTAACATTGCACATTTTTATTGTAGGGTGGAGTGGGCAGTCGTGTGGTGCCAACGTGGTGTCTCGTCAAGGGGGTTATCTCGTAGTGTAAGTGCACGTAGGTGAAACGTTGGTTTGCATGCTAGGGGGTGATTGTCTGCTGGTGGCCATGTTCGCTTGCCCTTCAACCATCTGTGGGGGCATATTCCGTGGTCTCCCATGGGTTACATTTCTACCTGCCCATATGTACCCATCGAGTGCAGAGTGGAGAGCGACATGGCGTGTGTGGGCTGGTCATTGAGAGTAATGTTGGTGTTAGGGTGACCTTGTGGTGCTGGTGCTGTGTGTGTGCCTGTCATCTGCGTGGTCTCTGTCTTGTGATGGCTGCGGGCCCTATGGCCCGCAGTCCCCTGGTGGGTAGGGGTTGCACTTAATGGAAAATTGGAGTGTCTAGATATCTTTGTTCGGAACCCTCCGTCGGGTGCCGCAGTCGTGGGTGGTTGTGTTGTGCATGTTGGAGGGTATGTTAGTTTTGCCTGAATTACCCTCAGACGTGGAGGGGGGTGAACTCGGGTGTGCAACCGTCGTTGATGGGCGTAGGTGTTTCTGCCCCTATGTGTAACGGATTACCAGGTGGATGTAGTCAATATGTCAACTGGACACTATTGGGTCTGACCCAGATTAGAGTCTGGACGTGGCCCCTGCTCGGGAGGTCAAAGCGTCATGTCTGGGCACAAAGTCTCGGGTGGTCGTGGGGTCCCAACCATGCGGGTTCTGTTTTGTCTGGCCGAGCGAGTCCGGGGGTAGGCCCAGTGCTTGAAGGCTCTTCGTGGCATCATGCAGGTCCCGTGGCATCTCTTCGTGGGATCAGCAGCGAGCGAGCTTGGCTCCAGCAGTAGCTGATGTTCCTCGTGCGTAGGAGGGAGGTGAGTAGTCGGAGCAATTGCCGCCAAGCCAGGGTTACTCCAGATAAGTCCGCAAGGAAGGTTAATGACATCCCTTCGAAGTTGTAGGGTGTTTGCCCTCTGATGGTGGCAAGGACTGCTGCTTTGTCCTTGTGACTTTGGATAGGATCACCAGGTCCCCTGGGGCCGCGGGTGGTGCTTTTGCTGGTTTTGGGATTTGAAAAATGCCATCCATGGGCACTGCCTTTGCTTGTTTTGTAGATAGTAAGGCCTTTAAGAGGCATCTGGTGAAGTGCGGGAGTTTTTCAGGTGGCACCTTCTCAGATACTCCCTGAGTTTCAGATTTTTCTGCCTCCTTTTGTCTTCCATGGTGTCAAATCTGTTGCCGTGTGCTGCTCTCTGTTGTTGTAGCTCTGCCACCTGTTGTGTCAGCTCCTTAATTTGCTGTGTGTGTTCTCTCGATGTGTTTTCCACCTCCCCTAGGCGGCCTGTCAGGGCTTGCAGATCCCCTCGGATCAAGGCCACATCTGCTTAAATTTTCAGGTGGTGGTCTGCCATTATTTCCCTGATGGCTGTTAGTGTGACCCGAGCAGTGTCGGGTGTTGGGTGCAGGGGCGCAGTACTTACCGCTGTTTGCTGCACCGTGGCTGCCGTGAGAAGTCCCGTTGGAGCCCCATTAGAGAAGTCCGAACAGCAGCCGTGGAGCGCCGCCATCTTAGGTTCGAGTGCTCCATGTGCCTGCCGCTAGAGGTCCCCGATGCTCATACCCTGCTGGGGTCGGTCGGGCCTAGGTTTTTTGGTTTTCTTGCCCATGGGGTAAGTGGTGGGGTCTTCTTGGGTGCCTCTGGAGCGTGGAGTGCTTGTATTTTCTATGTTTTGCCTTTTGTTTAGCCGGAGCTCTGAGGCCATGAAACCGTTTGTCTCGATGGTTAGGCCACGCCTTCTAAGACCTTTTTTAAACTAGATAAAGAATAATACTGATCAGAGGAAATATGTAAAAGTTGAAGCTCCATTAATCTGAAATACTTTATTAATATATAATTCTGTGAATATTTACCTATTGTTTAATTCAAATTTTCATTGCAACAGTTATTCATACTTCTTGACTCCAATGGAGCTTAAGAGAGTGAACATCATCATTAAAATTAACATTGTCAAATCATTTCTCATTTCACTCATGAAATCCTGAAAATAGATACATTTATGATCCATTTGCCAGTGACAATGCAAGACTTCTAGCACACACAGTGTTAGTTTTAAAGGGACAGGCAAAAGTATAGCATTTAGAGAATTCAAAGTGAATTTTAACATTTTAAGTCATTCTCTAATTTCTCTAATTCATTAGTTAAAGGTAATTTCGATTTACTTTATTGTTTTCACATTTAATTTTATAAAGTTACATTATAAACATGCATAAAGTAAAAAGAAAATATAAGTACATATTTTTTTTTATTTTTTTTTTAAACCCTCCTCTCTAAAAAAAATAAAAATTGCACACTTGCACTAAAAAATAATTACTGCAGCACCAGTGGTGTGCGGTAAGGACATTTTTACCATCAACAGACACACATATGTGGGTGGTAGGTATTAAAAGGTTGACCAACCCTGCTCCAAACCAATCATACAAAAGTTAGTATGCTGAAATGATTGACAGAAGATCAAAGGAGTCTTTATTTCCCATTCTTGATTTTAGTAAGAGCAATATACACTGCTCAATAAAATAAAGGGAACACTTAAACAATACAATGTAACTCCAAGTCAATCACACTTCTGTGAAATCAAACTGTCCACTTAGGAAGCAACACTTAGTGACAATCAATTTCACATGCTGTTGCGCAAATGGGATAGACAACAGGTGGAAATAACAGGCAATTAGAAAGACACCCCCAATAAAGGAGTGGTTCTGCAGGTGGTGACCACAGACCACTTCTCAGTTTCTATGCTTCCTGGCTGATGTTTTGGTCACTTTTGAATGCTGGCGGTGCTTTCACTCTAGTGGTAGCATAAGACGGAGTCTACAACCCACACAAGTGGCTCAGGTAGTGCAGCTCATCCAGGATGGAACATCAATGCGAGCTGTGGCAAGAAGGTTTGCTATGTCTGTCAGCGTAGTGTCCAGAGCATGGAGACACTACCAGGAGACAGTCCAGTATATCAGGAGACGTGGAGGAGGCCGTAGGAGGGCAACAACCCAGCAGCAGGACCACTACCTCCACCTTTGTGCAAGGAGGAACAGGAGGAGCACTGCCAGAGCCCTGCAAAATGACCTCCAGAAGGCCACAGATGTGCATGTGTCTGCTCAAACGGTCAGAAACAGACTCCATGAGGGTTGTATGAGGGCCTGACGGGTGCTTACAGCCCAACACCGTGCAGGACGTTTGGCATTTTCCAGAGAACACCAAGATTGGCAGATTTGCCACTGGCACCTTGTGCTCTTCACAGATGAAAGCAGGTTCACACTGAGCACAGGTAACAGACGTGACAGAGTCTAGAAACGCCATGGAGAACGTTCTGCTGCCTTCAACATCCTCCAGCATGACCGGTTTGGCAGTGGGTCAGTAATGGTGTGGGGTTGCATTTCTTTGGGGGGTTGCACATCCCTCCATGTGCTCGCCAGAGGTAGCCTGACTGCCATTAGGTATCGAGATGAGATCCTCAGACCCCTTGTGAGACCATATGCTGGTGCGGTTGGCCCTGGGTTCCTCCTAATGCAATACAATGCTAGACCTCATGTGGCTTGAGTGTGTCAGCAGTTCCTGCAAGACAACGGCATTGATGCTATGGACTGGTCTGCTTCCCCAGACCTGAATCCAATTGAGCACATCTGGGACATCATGTCTCGCTCCATCCCCCATCGTCACGTTGCACCACAGACTGTCCAGGAGTTGGCAGATGCTTTAGTCTGGGAGGTCTGGGAGGAGATCCCTCAGGAGACCATCCGCCACCTCATCAGGAGCATGCACAGGCATTGTAGGGAGGTCATACAGGCACGTGGAGGCCACACACACTACTGAGCCTAATTTTTACTTGTTTTAAGGACATTACAAGTTGGATCAGCCTGTAGTGTGTTTTTCCACTTTAATTTTGAGTGTGACTCCAAATCCAGACCTCCATGGGTTGAAAAATTTGATTTCGATTTTTGAATTTTTGTGTGATTTTGTTGTCAGCACATTCAACTATGTAAAGAACAAAGTATTTCAGAAGAATTTTTAATTCATTCAGGTCTAGGATGTGTTATTTTTGTGTTCCCTTTATTTTTTTGAGCAGTGTATGTTCTGACTATTTCACTAGTACACTGCATAGATGGAACCAGATTGTCTGTCATTTGTCAAGTGAATGTAGTTTTATGGTTTATTTTAAGATATACATACTAAATATAGATTGTTTAAACAATTTATATAGAGCAGGTCCCATGAAACAAATCAAGTTATGCATTGCTATACTACATACTTCATGCAGCTGGAGAGATATTGTATTTGTTAATGAAACCAGCTGTAGCATCTCAGATTTGGTTTGATTCTTAGCAAGGCCTCTCTAACTTCTGAGGCTAATACAATAAGCATCATTAAATTAATAATTTATAGCAATACCATCTACAACCCAGGATATACAAAAAAATTAACACCACGCTAAATGTACATTTCCTGTTTAAATGATTTGTTATTATTTATCTTAACTGGTATGTTATATTGCAGTCTATTACATTATATACTTTCAGGCTTAACAGCTTCCTCTCCCAGTGCTGATTGCCTTATTGAAGAAACATATGCGATCCTTCTTCTGTCCTTTCAATACAGATTTAATTTTGTAGAAGGTTTTGGAGGGGGAATTAAAGGGACAAAAATCTGGACAAAAATCAAGTATACTAGAAATGCAGTCTTTCATCAAAAGACATCTGGGATTTTTATTTTTATTTTTTTACAATCTTTATGTATTGTTTTTTTTTTCACAAAGCAGGAAAACAGAGGAGGCATAACTTTCGTTATGTTTGATCACATTAAGCAATTCACTTTTCTTAACTACTGAGTCTAGCTATTATTTGTATGTCTCTGATTCCACCTCAGGTTATGGGCTGGCCTCTTATTTTGTATTTGAGACAATCGTCGATGAGGGGATGGATGTCTTTGGTACATTAAGGTTAGTATAACAGAACAGTTTGTCCTATTTTGTTGTAGGAAAGTGGGGGGTTAGGGTTGCTGGTATTGGTAGCATTTCCACATTACTTAGTACGAGTATCTAGAATTTGGTTTTAGGTGTGTTTGGTCAAGACGTCTGTGTCTGGTATGGTATAGTATAGCATTGGGGGGGGGGGTTTCAGAGTGGGTACCATCTGCGCTGTGAGCTTGCTACTTTGTCTAGCGGCTGTGTCAGCCCACCGTCCGGGCTGTTGTTCCCCAGACCCCTCCTTTCTGCATGCCCAGATGGATGTAGCGTCTGAGTGGGTAATACCCCCTGCTATCTCCAGTTATCTAGCCTAGTATTTTTTACCTTGTGTAACATTTCCGTCTGTAGGTAATGGGTCTGTCTCTAGAGCCCGCCCCGTATGGGTCCGGGAGAAGGCCACAGGCTACCCTATTTTCAGGGTCCCTGTGGGGACTGCCATTCTCTGGGCATTGTCTTGTTTACACTATTATCGAAGATTAAAGGAAAGAGAAGGAGTACTGGAGTGAGAGAGATCAGAGGGGAAGGGATGTGGTTTTGGGGGCACAGAGGGGATAGTATCCCCCTCTCCTGGCCCCCCCTCTGGTCAGAGCGTCCCTGGAGGTCAGCTGTCAGGGATTCCATTGAATAGATTTCTTCCACCTTTGTTAACCAGTGCTGGAGGGTGGGCACCCCCGGACACTTCCAGAGTGTGGGTATAAGGGACTTAGCAGCATTGAGTAGGGGTAGTATCAGATATTTTTTGTATCCTTTTAGTGGCTGGGTGGTATGATGTAGGAGCAAAGTTAGTGGGTACAGGGTCATTTCGATGCCCGTGATTTCCTGTATTCTAGAGCGGATCATTTCCCAGTAGGGCGTTATGGAGGGGCATGAGCACCAGATGTGGATATAAGTTCCAGCCTGGGTGCCACACCGCCAGCATGTGTCCGGTATCTCTGTGTGCATGCGGTGCAGGACGTCCGGCGTTATGTACCACCTTGTGGTAATTCATAACTCAACTCTTGGTATTTCGAACTGATAGAGCATTTGTGTGTAAGGGTGAAGATTTTGTCCCATTCCTGTGTGGTGATAGTCGTCCCCGTGTCCCTCTTCCATTTGCAAGGTGTTTGTCAAAGTCGTGAGCATGGAGTATAGGATCGAAATTCCCTGTGAGAGGTGTGTGTCCAAGTAGTGCAGAGTTGTTCGAAGGTAATTAGGGGCCTATGCAGATGTCCCCTACTTGATAGAGACTGGCAATAGGTCTTGATTTGGTGATAGCAGAATTGTTCAAGTAGGGTCGGTCTCCTGTCTGGGCAGAGCTCTGTCAGCGTCTTAAGTCTGGTGTAGTTGCACCATTGGTGCAAGTACATCCAGTCGGTTGATTGTAGACCAGACATATCGCCCTGAGTTAAGTGATCTGCACTGATCGTGGTGTTGCCCAGCCACAGCCTGAAGGGGATATTCCACTCCACCTGTAGTATTTCCATAGCTACCCATTGTTTCACGGGGTGGTGCGTGTGCCAGTCAATTAGCCAGTGTAAGTGCGTGGCATGGTAGTATGTCTCAATGGAGGGGAGGCCTGTCCCTCCGGCTGTCTTTGGGAGTTCCGTCCGAGTTGAGTGTAGGTTCCATACAAACCGGCAGATGGCCGTCGTGATGGAGCTGAAGAAAGCTCTAGATATGGTTATTGGGAGAGTCTAAAACATGTATAATATCCAGGGCAGGAGGTTCATTTTGACCGCATTGATGCGGCCAAACCAAGAAAGGTATTGTGGGGTCCATTTCTGGAGATCTGCTTGCAGCGACTGGAGCAACAGGAGGTAATTGTGCTGATAGAGCCAGGTCTTTCGGGAGCCAGATTCCGAGGTACCAGAGTTTAATATCTCGCTATTTAAAAGGAAATTGTGTGCGGAGATGCGTAGGTGTTGCATGGGTAGGGGACATGTGGTGCGCCTCAGATTTATCCATATTGAGCTCAATAAGGCCACCAGGAGATTGGGGAGGGAGACTGTTGGCTGTGCAAGGAAGCACAGCATGCCATCCGCGTATGCTGCAACACGGTATTTTTTGCGTACGAGAGTGAGCCCCGTAATGCCCCCATCCTGTCTGATACCCCAAGAATGGTTCAAGGGAGAGGGCAAACAGGAGGGGGGACAGGGGACATCCCTGTTGAGTGCCATTCCGTATGGGGAATGGGGTTGTGAGTGCACAGTTGATCCGTATATACGCTGTCAGGGTCGTTTATAGGAAAAGCACCCATGATCGCATGTGAGGACCAAAGCCCATGTGTTGGAGCATGTTCGCGAGATACAGCCTTTTTGGCGTACATAAATAGTAGTAACAGTTCTCTCCGGGTCGATTGCGTTGCATGGATAACATTAAGGGCCTTGATAGTGTTGTGTCTCTCTTCCCTTCCAGGTATTTTGCAATTCGCAGGGCCATGGCCTTCACAAACAGCTTTAAGTCCAAATTAGAAGTGAAATGGGTCGGTAGCTCGCAGAAGAAGTGAAATGGGTCGGTAGCGCGCACACAGTTAGCAGGATTTTTTCCCTCTTTGGGGTTTACCGTCACGATCCATCGGAAACCGGCCACCGGTTTGGATTGTGTTAAGGCCCTTAGGAGTTTTGACATTAGGATGTCCTAGAACGTGCGCAGGTATGCCAGTGGGAGGCCGTCTGGGCCCGGTGCTCTGTGGGATTTGGAAAGATTTAACGCCGTCCCTAGTTCCTCAATTGTGAGGGGCTGTTCTAGTTCTTCCATCATGTTGGGAGTGAGCTTCTTGTGGACATTCAGGTCTAGAAATTCTGTGATTGAGCGCTGGTGCTGTAGGGAGGCTTCCCCCTTTTGGGACTGGGCTATGTTGTACAATTCTGTATAATAGTCTTCGAATGCGTGTTGTATGCCGTGTGGAAGCCTAGTCTCTGCCTTCCCCCGCCGTTTGATTTTGTGGATGTGGCCCACTCTTGACAGTCTCTAAGCTGTCGCACCAGGAGTCTCCTGCATTTATTTGAAGGTTCGAAGAAAAATCTCAAGGACTTTCTAAGGGTGTGGAGAAGGCCCTGGGCCAAGAGATCCTGACGCTGCCTTCATGCTTCTGTCAGTTGGTGGAATGTGTTGTCTGCCTGTACTTTGTGTGCGTATTCCAAGTCAGCTATCTGTTTGGTTATTGTGGCCAGCCTGTGTGTGTGTGTTCTTTTTTGCGTTGTGTGCAGATCTTAATGTAATGCCCCCTAATTACGCATTTGTGTGCCTCCAAGGTGATGAATGGAGGCGTGTCTGGGGATTCGTTTGTGTTGAAGTGTTGGGTCTATGTCCTCTAGCTTAAGTAGCTTAAGTAGCAAGTTCTCATTTAGCATCCATTGGCGCTATTTGGGTTTATGAAGTGGAGAGCGTATCTGGACCACTAGCGGGGCATGGTCCAAATCTCCTTTAATTCCCATGTTGGCCCGTTGTAACATAGGCAAGAATCCCTGAGCCAAGAAGATGTAGTCTATCCGACTGTAGCGTTTGTGTACAGCTAAATAGAAAGAGAAGTCCTTATCGTCCGGGTGTGCCACCCTCCAGCAATCAACCAGGCCCCCTCTCACTAGGGCACACCACGTGGAGCGGATACAATGTTGTGGGAGTGAACATTACCCTGGGATGAATCAAGCCTGGGGTCAAGGGGCAAGTCACCAGGTACAATCAAGATTCCCTCCCGAAATCTGTTCAGCAGTGTGAGTGTTTTTGTTAGGAAGACGTGTTGATTTCGGTTAGAGCTTTAGATGCATGCAAACATGTATGTGTGACCTGCTATGTTCCCTTTGAGGAAAAGGTATCTGCCCTGGGGGTCTGTCTGTTGTCTTATGCATGTGAAAGGGACTGTGCTTGAAAAAATAATTGATACCCCGCCTTCTTTTCGTCTGGGTGATTGGCATAGTAGCCTGTAGGGAAGCGTCCATTCTTCAAGGTGGGGGAAGTTGTGCCCTTAAGGTGGGTTTCTTGGAGAAACACCACAGAAGCACGCTCCGACCATAGGGTTCAAAGTATTTCGGTGCGCTTCTCTTGTATGTTTACTCTTCGCACATTGTTAGACCAAAATCTCAATGGTGTCGAGCTATAATTTTACCCCAATCGTGGCGCTGCCCCCTGTGTCGACCGGGGCCCTGCTTTCAATCTGCCTAACCTCTCAATCCTTGCGAATCCAGGGCATCTTCAGGTTCCCCCCACCCGCCCATCCCCCCGCCACCGTCCAAGTCCAGTCACATGTATGCGTCATTCGTCTCCTTGCCCTCACCTGTCTGAGTATCACCGGTCACAGGCATGTATGGGTAGGGTGGACCTTTGTGAACAACAAGTGAACATATATGTAACATATAAAACTGAACTTTACGAGGCCACAATCTCCCCCTCTCCACCATGCTCACCCCCTCCCTTCTTCCGCCCCCCCATAGTGTTCCCCGCTTAGGTGTGGCAAAAAAAGGGAAAAAATTATATAGTCCCCAGTTGCACCTCTGCCGAGTGGGGGTCAGACTTCTCAGGGTCCCAGTAGGTGGAAGCCCTTGCAGGTCCCCCCAGACCAGTCCCGCACCCTCCCAAAGGGAGAGGGTCCACAGAGATAGAAGGTCTACATCCAGACGGGCCCTTCGGGAGGACAAATAGTAGCCAGAAGGGGGACAGTCCCGGGATGGGTTGGCTTGAGTAAGTCCCACCAATTCTGTCCCACCACCACCCAATGGGAGAAGTGCCCAAAGGACAGAAGTCCTGAGTTTAAACAAACCCCTTTGGGGCAAGAGCCAGAGCTTATGTACATACCCCTCCAGGTGTCAGTCAGCTTTAGTGCATACTGGTCTCAGGCACAGCGGTGTCCAGCATGGATATGGTCCCCACAGGAATCAGCTTCAAGGCTCACACTGCTGGGTTTCTCTCGAAGGTGAGCAGGGTGTTCCTGTGCAAGCGGTGGGTGTCTATTCATCTGAACCGTTAGGGCCGCCCCTCTTGAAACTCGATCCTGTAAGGCCCGTCCCAGCCCGTTCCACAGATGGTCTCGGGTGCAGCGGCAGGCTCTCCAGGATCCAATTTGGCACAGCAACCGCGGGAAGGCTGGTGGCGCGCAGGAAGCGCGGGATGTCTGCAGCGAATAGTATGCCAGGAGTTGTCGACTCTGGCTTGCAGGCTGAAAGGAAACCTCCATTTGTAGGGTATCCACCTGTCCCGCAAGAGACTGGTTAAGGGCATTAGGGCTCTTCTAGCCTTCAGAGTGAGGGTGGAGAGGTCCTGAAACAAGGACACCTGGGCATCCATGTAGGTGATATTCTGTTGTAGTTGATGTTCTGTGCTTGATCTTTTAGCCTTTTGGTAGATAGCTCCCTAATAAGGTGGGAATTAGGGAGCTATCTACTAAGCGGCCGCAAGATGCAGCCACTGCATGGATCGGAATTTCATTCATTCTAATGAAATTTCGAACCAACCTAAAAGTCCCAAATTTCGTCATAATACAAATGGATGAACTGCTTTCATTCTGTTAGGGCGAAATTCTGTAGTTTTGCCGGCATTCGGGAATACGGAAAGGAGGCATTGCCAGAACATGAAGGAAAGGGGAAAATTGTGGGAAAATTTCTCTGACCACAGGAAATGGAGCACACTTTGCTCCTCCGCTGGTCATAGATAGTCAGGCGTAGGAAACCTACATAAGACAAATAGTCCCTACTTTGTCATAAATTTATGATAGGGAGCTCCCTTTTTATGTTTTAAAGAAAACTAGTGCAGATAGGAAGAAATGAAGAACAGATCCTGAGAGAGGAGGAGAAGAGGAAGCAATTGGGGAAAGGTAAGTTTGGCATTACAGTGCCGCTTTAAATTTCCTACAATGTCTCTTTAATTAACTCAGTCAGCAAATCACACCAGGTGAAATGGAATACAAACAACTGTTCATAGTCACATTGCAGACCACAATAGAATATACTTTAATTAGCAGAAACCTGCTTGTGAGTTAATAGTAGTATCATGTAACTTAGTAGCTAATATAAATAAAAGTGAAACGTAAAAAAAATTAATCCATTATATTTATTTTATATATTAAATATTTTAACAGGAAAGATACATTGAGATTTCTCTTGTTTTCAAATATGTCCTGGCTATATCCAAGTTCTGACAAATTACCAACTTCTTTAACAATCATATTTGCTTGACTCCATTAGTCAAGGCCGGCGCAATCGTTAGGCAAACTAGGCATTCGCTAGGGGCGCGCGTCTGTGGGGAGCACCCACTGGGATGTTTCCTGGTGGGCTTCCCCTGTCTGGGTCCTCAGCGCTGGGCGAGCGGCTCTTGAGAGGCTGTTCTTGCAGCCTCTCACTTCCCTCTGTGATGCTGGGAGCCAGAATATGACGTCAAACTAAACAGCGCACTGGAGGAGTGAGTAGCTTCCCCACACTGGACCCCAGGGAGGCTGGATGGGCCTCAAAAAATTAAATTGTGTGAGTCTGTGTGTCAGTGAGTGTGTGAGTGTTTGACTTTGTGTGTGTGTGTGTGTGTCAGTGCGTGTCTGCCTGTGTGTGTTTCTATTAGTGAGTGTATGTATGTCAGTGAGTGTCTGCCTGTGTGTGTGTGTGTCTGTCAGTGAGTGAGTGTGTTTGTTTCTGTCAGTGAGTGTGTGTATGTCTGTCAGTGTCTGCCTGTGTGTGTGTCTGTCAGTGAGTGAGTGTATGTCTGTCAGTAGGTGTATATCTGTCAGTGAGTTTCTATGTGTGTGTGTGTATGTCTGTCAGTGAGTGTGTGTCTGTCAGCGAGTGAGTGACATGAGTGGGCGGCAAAATGGATCTTTGCCTAGGGCGGCAGAAATCGTTTCACTGGCCCTGCCATTAGTGGTTCAGAATGGAGGCCTAGGTGGGCAGGCAGAGTGGGTGAACGCACAGAAAAAGTATTAATACATTGAAATGCTCATATAATATTTTAGTGGCTAAATACCCAGAGTTACGTAGATAGATGTGAGAAAAAGGTAAACCCAAATTCCAGACATAGTGTTAACAAATTTAATCACTACAATTTAAAAAAAAGCAATTTGTATAGTGTAATACTTTCAATTACATTATTAATACATAATCCACCCTATCCATATTTTAAGAGTCTTTTGTAGCACAGTCACATATACGGAAATTTTATGAGCATTGCAAAGTAGATGTTTTATTTATTTATTTTAAACTTGCAATAAACTGGAAACTTTACACATACAAACCATATAGTTTTGTTGCCTTACCTTGTCCCATAAACCCTCAAAATCTATTCAATTGTGCAGTAAAACAACATAAAACGGAAAACCTATGAATGTGAATTTAAAATAGTCTGGAGGAAAATGTGAAATACTGCATGTTTTATAAACGCTGCTCAAAATTATGTGGATTTACACTATTAGCTGCTAAGCTAAATGCCGATCTGGTATATATTAACTTTCTTAACCTGAAAAAAGGTCTTACAGAATATTACATAATGCCCTTCCTTGGCACATACATTTCCAATCTAGTACTGCAATCAGCCCAATAAGAATCCCAGATGGTCTTGGATATTATTTGACAAGGTATTTTCTGTGATATTTCTGTTTAACCCCTTAAGGACCAAACTTCTGGAATAAAAGGGAATCATGACATGTCACACATGTCATGTGTCCTTAAGGGGTTAAAGAACATAGGAAAACACTCAATATATTAAATTCTCCTATTTGGCATATGGTATTTTGTTATATTTTTTCGCACAGTGTTTTTTCTTGGTACTTTCTTTATAATTATGTTTAAAAATCATTTGTAATCAACAATTTAGGAAGAAATCAAACTGCAATCAAATGTTTACACTGTTTTAAAACAATAAATGACATAGCAATGCAATGTAATATGCATATCATACGTATCAGTAGCATTACTTTAAACAAATGGAGAATTAACTAAAAAAAACTTTTAAAAAAAACATAAACAAAAAAAATGAAAATCAGAAATAGAGTGACATATCCAGAAAGATCACCGGCACTTCATGGCAGTATAGTATTCAAGATATCAGAATAAGGCCTTCACTTTATTTCTAAGCTTTTCAAATTATTGAATATTTTTGGATAACATTTTTAAAATATTTTTTTCTAAATAGTAAAATTTCCAAAAATGTATTATATACAAAAAATTTCAATACATCAAAAAAGATAAATATTAAATTATTTTAAAAGTTTATCCAAAAATATTAAATCCTTTCAAAAATGTATCCAAAAATATTAAACCAAGGCCTAAGTAACATAGCAAATGGACGATCTGCTTGATTCAGATAAGTGAAATAAAATGCAATTCAAGCGAGAAATATAAAGCATCCCTTCTAGATATTTTAAAAAAATATATACATAATGAGACAAAGTAACCTGCATAGAGGTGTTTTTTGTTAATTAATTCTACAGCAATGATGTAGAGGTTATTCCTTCGTCTATACTGAAGCAGCCAATATTATTATATCATATTGCTATATTAATTCAATGGGGGTTACAGGATATTAGTGAGTTCCGGGTTGCCTCCTCATTAATAGCAATTCCAGGGCAATCCCTGAACATTTCATGAACTCCCCGTATTGCAAGTCATGAGATGAGTATATGGAACAGATTGAGCCACATGGTCTGTGTGAGAATAGGAGGGATGATATGTTTTTACATTTGCCATTAACAATGTATTGAATGATAATTACTGTATTATTGATATGACTTTTCATTTCATTTTGAGATATTAGACACACTGAAAAAAAGACCTGAAATTCCAGGTAAAATCAACTGACATGGCTTTTCAAGATGTGTCAATGTTTGCATTACTTGTGGTGGATTGTCTGTTTTTCAACTGTAATTGTAATTATAAATTGTCTTTAACACATGTAAAAACAAGTGAAATAAAATATTGTAGCATGGAACGGAGAGAAATAAACCAACTCAAATACTGGAAAGGAACAATAAGTATCTGAATCCTGTGATTATCTGTCACCTCAAATCAAAGTATATTTTAAATAAGTCAAACCTTATCTCTTCCCTAACACTGAAACTCTTGCTGAGCTGCTTTTCTTATTTTAACTCAGCTGCTACACATGACCTACTTTTTGCTGTTGAAGACTGCAGTCATATGTTTGTGATGCAGATTTTTTTTTATATTTTAATATTTTCTCTTTTTCTACATTATATTCAACATTGTGATCACATATCTTTGCAACGCATTTGAATTATCATCTAATTAAATCCAGTTTCAGGAAAGAGCATGAGCAGCCAAAAAAACACTCACTCTTCTCATGACATCCGTGTGAGGGACAAAGCCTTTTCAGAAATGTTGGAAGACAGACATAGCACCATGCATTTATGTGAAATGTGAAGCTCATTACACACATCTGGATAACACATCATCAGATAGAATTGCTAATACTGGGAAGTATTCTGCAGAGAGATTTTAACATTCTTAAAACTCATTCAAAATGAGTATGATACTAAAAGGAGTATAATGGAAAATTGAAAATTTTTTAATATTGTCATGGTAGAACTAATAAAAGTGGCCCTGTCATGGTCGTATTCAGGTTTTTTTTGCCTCCCCCCCCCCGATTCCACTACATCTAATTGTCCCCCTAGTCCCCCAAATATTACCTATTTTTTATCTTCATTTCGTTCCCGGACCTATGTCCTGGGCACCGCCCTCTTTGTGTGGGCACATGAAGTCCCTGTGGGACACGTCATCTGCACACAGTAGAAAATTCCCGCGCATGCCCAGTTAAACACTTGGGTATTCGCTATTTTCCGAAATTCAGGTGGGAATTTCAACTATTTATTAATTTGTCAAAAAACGAAGGAATGAATAGAAATTTCAGACGAACAAACAAATGCTGAATATCGAGGTTCGTTTGTTCAGTTTATTACAAAGAGGGAGCTACCGGTTTGCAACTCCCTCCTTGTAATATCTAAAAATAGAAGCGGCAGGGAGCAGTGCTCCCCACCACTTCCTAAGCCCCCCCAATGTCTTCTCTCACTCTATTGGGGTCAATATGACCCCCATGTTAGCAGAAGGGAGATTGAAATCTACCGAATACACCTACTCGCTATGCCGCGAGAAGGGGCATGTATGCTAAACAGTGAACAGCCTGTATAAAAGCCCCCCTTCCAGCAAACCCTCTGCCCGATCAACGCTCCCAACCTGCTGGTGAGACCTTGGATATAGAGGAGTGGTACGACTCTGCATGCGACCGTACTGAAAAGCCCATTTAACCAGGTCGTTGGCACCATCACATGCCTGGCTAACCCTGCTCCTGTTCCAGATCCTCAAAAGGAAGCTGCTGTGGCTACCTTCCAATCCTCAGCCTCTGTCTCCCCTAACATTTTCTGCACTAACACAGATGATCTGTCCACAGACTGTTTAAAGGCCTTTGAGCAGGCTCCACTGCCTTCTCGAAAAATGACAACCTGCAAAATGTTCCAACACTTTTGGATCCTGATCATTTGGATGCCTATACAGACCTGGATTCCTTGACTGAGCCTGAACTGGATCCTCTGGTTGAAGCCCTATCAGTTTGTGCCCAGAGGTCGCCCCTTGTGGGGGGGCTCTGTCACTGTGCACCCCGAGCCCTGCAGACAGCAAGGTGTGGCCACCCCTTTAAGAGACCTGGCTGGGTTTGAAATCACAGCTCCAGCATCCCAGTCAGGTTCTCTACCATGCTACCCACCAGGGGGCTTCAGTATCTGTCTGCATTATCCTGCTTCTTGACTCCTTGCCTGGATGGAGCAGTGCTGATCCACCTGCAGCCGCTTACCAATTAGGGTCAGTTGCTCCTAATCAGCAGGCTGTAAAAGTCAGCTCTGCCTGAGACCTAGGATCTGGTAATTTTGTTTGTTTGGTGTTTGCTGCCGGATCTTTGTTGCTCTGCTGACTGATTTCCTCTGCCTGCCTTATTAACTACGATATTCCGCTGCCAACCCTGACTTCTGATTCTCATCTGACCCTGCCTTTGAATTACCCCTTTATCTGTACTGTGTTTTTGGTTTTTGCCTCTTTCTTGTGCCATCTCCTTCAATTGGGCTCCAACTCCTGTTAAACTGTTACATCGCCCATAGGCGGATGCCGGGGGGAGGACAATAGGTCCCACCATGGGTGGGGGCCTAGGGAGACAATAGGTTCATCCGTATTTTCATTTAGGGCCCCACCCATGGCTCATGGGTGGGGGGCGGGTGGGAGGACACTAGGTCCCCCCTATTTTTATTTAGGGCCAACATGCGCCTCTCATGGGTGGCGGTCAAGGGAAATCCTATGTCCCCCGTTTGGTTGCATAGCCCCCAGTCGCGGGGCATGGGTCATTTGATGAAGGTGGGGGCTTTTTTTTTAAACAACATTGTGCAGCCACAGGCATAGCGAGTAGGGGCATTCGGGAGATTTCAATCTCCTTATGCTAATATGGGGGTCAAATTTACCCCAATAGAGTGAGGGAGAACATGGGGTGGGGGGGGGGGCTTAGTAAGTGGCAGGAAGCACTTATTCTATTTTTACATATTACAAGGAGGGAGTTGCAAGCCAGTAGCTCCCTCCTTGTAATAAACTGAACAAACTAACACCGATATTCGGTATTTGTTTGGGGACAATAGGTTCATCCGCATTTTCATTTAGGGCTCCACCCATGGCTCATGGGTGGGGGCTGGGTGGGAGGACACTTGTTCATCTGAAATTTCGATTCATTCTTTCATTTTTTTGACAAATGAATAGACAAAATTCCTGTCCGAATTTCGGACAATAGCGAATGCCCAAGTGTTTAACTGGGCATACACAGGAATTTCACAGCTCTATCTAGTGTGGGTAGATGATGTTTGCCACAGGGACTTAATCTGCCCACACAAAAATGGCAGTGCCCAGGACCTAGGTCCAGGCACAAATTAAGATAAAAAGATAGGTAATATGGGGAACTAGAGGCATTTGAGGGTGACTTGGGGGACAATTAGATGTAGTGGAGTCGGGACTTTTGGATTCTCTGAAGCAGGGACAGGAAGTTTCTAATAAATTACCAATAAATAATTCTTATACAGTAGATCTTTTTGCACATACACAGTTGAAACTCTTTTCTGAGTCACATAATTAGCATGCCCAAATATTTGATAACCTCAGGACACAATTTAAATGTGAGCTGAGTCTTCAGCTTAGTAGCTTCTGAGGAGGAAAATGTGATGTTCATTATTTCATACTTGTCAATCTTCACATTTTAAGTTTACCAAGGCTCCATATTCAAAATCAGCTTCATGAACATGGGGGCTTAGTAAGTGGCAGGAAGCACTTATTCTAGTTTTACATATTACAAGGAGGGAGTTGCAAGCCAGTAGCTCCCTCCTTGTAATAAACTGAACAAACTAACACCGATATTCGGTATTTGTTTGGGGACAATAGGTTCATCCGCATTTTCATTTAGGGCCCCACCCATGGCTCATGGGTGGGGGGCGGGTGGGAGGACACTAGGTCCCCCCTATTTTTATTTAGGGCCAACATGCGCCTCTTTTCTTTGAAAGAGTGGTTCTCCTGCAGGAATAGGTTTGATCGTTCCTCCTATCTGGCACTGCTTTTCCTGCTGTCTGTCAATGTAGAATTTGCAACAAGGATTCACTAAACAGGGGCTCCTGGGAGAGGGCCCCATCATTCGCTTGGCAGCTACTTGTGAACCGAAAGGGCAGTGCACTGTAATAGTACATTTTTGGAACATTTTACATTATATCAGATCAAGCATTTTTTTTTATAATTCTTTGCTTTGGCAAGAGGGCCTACACAGAGAACCCACATATATTATCAAGGCAACCGATTACTGTGAGGTATCTCCATCCTCTATAAGACATTGATCTCTCTGACATAGCCATCGCCTACAAAGTTTATGGAATGCTGGGAGGATGACCTAGAGACAGTATTTTCAGAGAAACGGTTGCAGAAGATGTGAACTCTGCTCATCCATCAGCCGTGATGATATGTGTAAGGGAACCCACACACACAAACGCTAATTTACAGCAAAAGTATAGATGCCGTTATACCGAGCCTTAGAGTTGTCGAACTTAGCGTACAGAATAGTCAAAAAGATAACAGAAAGCAAGAGAAGGAGCAAACAGGTATACTATAGACAAGCCAAAGTACATAACACGAAGAGTAGAATAAACTATAAACAAGCCAAGATAAATAACAATATAACTAAAAATAGAATATGCCCGATTGTGCTATACAAGAACCGCAACAGGGTTATTTGAACTATAAAGATCAGAAATAATTGGTTGGCGTCATTTTAGAATGTCGAAAGACTCTAATTCGGTGAATTGGCAAATTATTATTTTTTGCAAATTCTTTTGGTTACACCAAATTATTGAGACTTTTATTTGAAAAGTCTCAAGATTTTTTGAGCACTAAATACCAATAAATAATTCTGATGAGTACATACACAGTTGAAACTCTCTTGGTCTGATCAACCATTCATTCACACTTTTTTATACCTAGCAGACAGAGATTTGATTAGGATTAAATAGCCTCATCGTTCAACAATAAATATTTCAGAATGGATAACTCTGAAAGCTGTTTGGGCAGATGACTCTGTCATCATCAAACCAGCTAATAAGGACAGAGGATTGGTCAATATGACCAGCCAATACTATAATGATGAATCCATGGGGGGGGGGGAGGAGAGGTGAAAACATATTTAAAACTAAATAATTAAATAATGACCCCAATAGGTCTATATAAATATTTAATTTCTTGGATAAAGGGAATGATATCCTTCAGCCTCTAGAAAAAAATGAAGATCATATTTACAGGATTCCCTACAAAGTATCAAAATATTTAGGGTGGCAGTAATATTATTATCTTGTCCCATGTGATGTAACATCACTTTATCAATCTTTTAACATACCCAAGGAATGGAGGCTATTGCATTTTTTCAATCAATCTAATATGGCAAGGGCACACGTAAATTTTATAGTGGAAGGTATTAGCCTCATATTACATCATACCTATATCTGGTATGGCTAGGATTTCTTTTTGCAGGTATCGGGTAATCCTATGGGTATGAGGTTTGCACCCAACTATGCAAATTTATTTATCGCATACTGGGAGCAGTCTTTGATATTTTGCCAACAGAGCTGAGTATCAAGCCTTGTGAGCTATCACAGATATATAGACAATTTGTTTTTCATACGGAAAGGAGAGGAAAAACTGTTGCTTCCATTCCTCTCTCAATAGCAATGATAGAGGCATCCAATTTACCTGGAACTATAGTAATTCTAACATTACCTTTTTGGACTTGCCTATTTTTATCCAGAATTCAGGTGTGGCAATAAAAACTCATTTAAAGTCAGTGGTATTAATTTTTCCAGCTGCCATTATAGCCCATGGCTCCTAAACATTTGAAAGGGTCAGCTCCAAATGATAAACCACAATTGTACATTTGACAATATGTCTTTCATTTTTTATTTTATAGGAAACAATAAAGCTATTAAATCAATAATGAAAAATACTGGCAAATTTTACCATCTGAAGATTCAGTAAGGAATATTATTATTATTCCTAGGCAATCAAAATTCATCTTCATCTTCAAAAATAAATAAATACACATTTTTTTTAAATCAGGATAAGTGATTCCATCAATGTGGCACTTGTTTGGCTTGCAGAATATCTGGGTCAAGAAAAAAAAAATATCAGGGACTTTATGTGCAATAACATAAATTATAACTTTAAACAGCTTGTGCATTACATTATCTGTCCATGTAATAAATTCTATATAGGCCCTACAACTAGACCTCTCCACATTCGTATTGAAGATTATGCAAAAAATATTAAAAACAAGTTTTAAAATCACGGTGCTCTAATACACTTTCAACAATATCACAATAGTGACCCCACAGGTATGGAATTCTTTGGCATAGAGAAAAAATGGAAGGGGGGGGGACTTCAGTAAGAGGTTTGGTGGATGAGAAATGCGGTGGTTAGTTACACTGGATATACATGATTCGCATATATGAATTTACATTGTATATAAATGGATTCCTTGGAGTATATATCTGCTGTACATAACAGCTTTTAAACACAACTCAGGAAGAGGTGCAAAGTCAGATAACCACTCTCGGACAGCTTTTTTCGATTGAGAAAAATAATTGTTTATTACCATACACACTTTAATGGGTAAAACTTTCCTGTGCAACAGCATACTTTAAACACATTATACATTGTTATTGGTCCATATTAGACATTTTACCAGAATGAGACCTTTATTAGTGCCCAAATACAGACTACCAACCATACATATTATAATGTGCTTATGCATTTCCAATAAAATTATTGATTGGGGCATATGGGGGATATCCGCTTCTCCATTAGGTGATTGAATATTAGTTTGAGTGGGCTCCAAGTCTCAAGGAGTCTTGACGTTTTTTTCCTCAGTCCTCTTCTTCACCAAGGCTCTCTATCATCATATAGTCTGTGAACATGCTGTTTAACAGTCTTGAACAGTTGGTTTTGATGGAAATGGGGAGAGGATCTGTGGTTATGTCCCACTACCAAAAAGCATAGTCTCTGACTTCCCATATGTGATCTGCGCTCCTGAAGCTCTACTGAAGTAGTTGCAGGTATTCCTAAGTGCTCTCACTGCTTGGCAGAAGATGGTGATATCATCCAAGTATATTGAGTACTTAAATTATTTTCCTCTGGATCCTGGTGAGGTGATCCCTCTAATCTCTGGGTTTCATCTGATGGACTCAGCAAAGAGCTCTATACAACAGACAAAGAGGAGAGGTGAGAGAGGGCAGCCTAGCCTGACTCAGGGACAGCTGTTTCATTGTTAATGCAACTCATCAGCATGAGGTTGGTTACTGGTTTGCTATTGAGGCTTGGCATTACTTGTGGAGCACAAACCAATAGAGTTATAGTGGGGGAAAAGGTGATTGAAAACCCCTTCCACCTGAAAATCAGTGGAAAAATAAATGCATTGTAAACACAGATCTGCACACACCAAACAAGCCATAAGACTTACATTTTCAAAATAAATCTCTGGGTGGGCATAGTCAAATTAGTTCAACAAAGAACCATGTTTTTGCCTAAATTCTTTTTTATGCATGGATTCCTTGGAGTATATGTCTGCTGTACACAACGACTTTTAAACACAACACATTTATATCACTTGGTTGTTCTTTGTAAGGAGATATATGCATGCTAAGTTGATTAAGTTCATTCATCCACCTTCTTTTTACTGTATATGCACTCTGCAAATATATGTATTTTAATTGATTGCATTCAATTTTTTTTTTATAATTCTTTATTTTGCAGTGCAAGATAGGTACAAATTTGCCCATAATGCAACAACAGCGATTACAGTCTAATCAAAATAACTTAAAGTCGAGATAAGTAATACAGTGCTGGGGTTTAAATGAAAACAAAAAACTTGGTGTGAATCTGGTAGAACTTGTGTACTGAAGGTATAGCAGACAATGCGTTGCATTAATTTTTGCTGAGCCAGTAATAGGAGTGAGATTCAGAGCACAAATAAGCTGCGCGACTAGCCTGTCCATGGAAATGTGTGAACGGGCAAGGCACTAGTGTGATTATTATGGTTAGTGATGTGTAGCAAGGTTTACTTTGCAATGTTTGATACCCCTGACAAAGGGGGCAGCAGGGGAGGGGTAATTTCTCAACAGGTGGGAGGGATTTACTAGGAAGTATAATATCAAACATGAGCGCAGTCTCTGGTGGCGTCTATAGGAGGTAGTTATAAACAAAATAAACGCTTATTGTGGATTCTACCAAAGAAGCATAAACAAAAACCTGGTAACAGGTTGTAACGGATCGCCTGGCACCCCGACTGGGTACCTCCATTGAAAGATGCTCCTAGAGCTTCCTGAGGACTCCAAGCACTGCAGCAGACACCACAACCACCAAACCGGAGAAGCATACGAATGCTCTCAAGCATATGAATGCCGTAAGCAGCTGAACAGGAAAAGCATACAATCAGCTTACACTCCTGGCAATCAGCATACAATCCAATTCCCCCAATAACGAGACGACACTTCGTTTAGAGGTCAAGCAGAACTGAATGTACTGGCACATACAGCCTCTTTTATTCACAATCCACAAACATAGTACTGCCCACAGGGTTTTGAAACACAACCAATCAATCCGTACAATACACACACACTCCCACACAAAATCCTCCCCTCTGCCTGTGATATGATTACTGAACACAATGGATAATATAATTATCACAGGCAGAGAAATACAGTTTTTACAAAATATTAATAACTTCCAAAATATACATCCCATTCACATAAAACATACATTTTCAGAATCAGCATGCTTGAAATATACACATACTCAAAAATCAGGGCAATCGTTTTGGGGTTAAAAAGTTAAGGGAATGTCCTATTTGACCAAATGAAGCATGATTTTATTGCCCAAAACCAGTTCTACAGAGTCTTCTATCCTGGAGATAATTGGGAAGTAATTCAATTATCTCCAAGGACAGAGGCAAACCTCCATTAGCCACATGGTAGCAAAGATACAATAAAATACATAAAAATATATAACTGTGCAGCTATTGCATAAAACGGGTACATTCAACATATCCCCAGATAGCTTAGATCTGAGCGCAAATTATTACTGAATGGCGCTCAGATCACATACATACAGTTCAATTGCCATGGAGCCAAAGCCTTTCACATAGTCTTTCGTTATACGAACGGGCTCCATGGCATAGCTATCTGGGGTAACACTGCTCACATATGGAAAGTACCGAATGACCCGGCTTTCGGGTCTTTGCAGGGGAAAATCCAGCATTTCAACATGGGGCCATAGTCACAGGGCAGGAAGCTGGCAATCAGTCTTCTCCAATGCCCAGTGGCGAGGCTGGTTCTGCCACACAGGTGTTAGAAACATTAACATTAGAATGGCTGTGACTATGGAGGAGGTCAAGCAGGAGTAGTTCTAACTCTCGCCATCGTCAGGTGGCTGGACAATTTTGCTCTCCGGTTCTCGGGACAAGAGGGTGTGGGAAGTCCCATTGTGGGTCACCATCAGGGTGCCCATCCATAGCTAACTTTGACAGCTTGTAGCTGTTGTGTGACAGGGGTAAGTGTCTTGAGCCACTGGAGGGTAGCCCCTATTAGATCCTGATAAAAAGATAACTGTGCTTCTTCGAATGACAGTGGGTTCTTGCCTCTCAATGCTGTCATTATGTGCCCCTTGTGCTATGAGGAGATGCAGGGCAGGATGATGTATCGAGCTTCTTGTGGCGAGTGCCTAGCAAGACCAGAGACCCAGTATATTTCATCAATGACTTTTTTTATAGCCCCAACAGGGGCCAATATAGTAACCAATAGTCTTCTTACATAGTGTGGTAATTCTTTGGTCATGATAACCACGGGGATGCCATGGATCTTGACATTGTTGTACTGGTATTGGTCTTCTAGAGCTGTCATTTGCAGTGAGTGCTGTGTGTTGCGGCTTTTGTATCTGGTACATGGACCTTTGCACATTGGAAAGGCAGATATTCAAATACACAATGTCTTTCTCTGCGGCACGCACTCGGTCGTTAGTATTTTGTATATCTGTCTTCAGGATTGCTAATTCTGAGGTAAGCATTTTATGAAAGTCTTGTAATGGGACCTTCAGGATGTGTTTCATTGTGGGAGCTGACTCCTTTGTGGGCTCCATGGGGTCTGGTTGTGTATTGCGAGAGCCAGACTGCTCTTGTTGCTCAGGATATTTAGGTAAGTCCTCATTGGTCAGGGCCTGCGTCTATGTAGGCACGCTGGTCTTTGGAGCATGACCCCTATATTGTAAAGCACTACGGAATTTGTTGGCGCTATACAAATATGGCAATATTAATAATATATCACTGCCTTCTGCTAGAGTGCCAGGTTCCTGGGATAAGCGCTGCATAACTGGCTCTTGATTTGTCATGTCAGGCTGTGAGCTGGCTGTGTGATCATCCACATGTGCTCAGCTGAGGATATATTCCAGATTGAGCAGCGTCCGCGTGAAGTGTGCCCCAGGTTTACGTCTTGATTTGGGCATTTTCGAATTTAGAAAGAAGGGCCTCTATTGATGCAGCTGTGACCCCTGTTTCAGTTTCAGGGTTGTGGGAGATGAGATCAGTTGCTGGGACAGAGATAAAAGCGAGCTTGAGAAAAGGTATTTGGGAGGTGTCTGGCTGCTGGTTCCACCCCCTTTATTTTTTGAATGCAGTAACTTTTACTACTATGGTCCACACATGAAAGGTTGTGCCCAGATTGCCATGCTTTCTTTCTATCAATTCAGTAACATGGCCATTTTACTTGTGTATTTTTGGCTTAAATTATATTACTGTATTTATATATACAAATAGATATTTTTATCATACTTTGCAGATCATAAATACGGTTTATATTCACATATTGCTGTGATTGCACATAGGGAGTTTTTTGTTTTGTTTTTTTGTGGCTTTCTTACATTTTGTAAATCATTATTTTTGTAACATACTTATATATCAATTTGCTCATATTGAAAGAGAACTTGTATTATGTTAAACAATCTAGTTATATATTTTTGAATCATTTTACACAAGTGTTTCTAATTTGTTTTCTAAATCTTGAATCTTGTTATATATTTGCACATGAATTTGTTTATACACAAGGAGTGCGCTGACCATGTGCTGCCACTCAATATTAATATTAATTGATATTGGTACATGTTATTGAATGTTGCAGTGAGCCAAGTAAGGGCTCTCAATCCATTAAGTGATATGCACTGTAAAAGCTGGAAAGAGATTAATTAATTCAAACAGATACATATTTTCTACACTTCTCTGATAATATTTCCAATATATTTCACATTCATTTATGTATATTGTTTTTTTATATAACAATTCTATCTGTACACTAGTAGTTCACATCACATTCTCTTGTGTGATGATTTATATAGTTCCGTTATACATTTTGTAAATATATGATATGTATGTATTACTCTCATTTTTTATATACATATTGCACTATTATTGGTTTCTTTTTTTTCTCATACATGTATGCCATTTTTTTGACATCTTCACACAGGTTTCGAAAAGTATTAATACCCAATCGCACCTCCTGTTAGTGTATTTCTATGTATTTTTGATTGGTGAAAGAGGGAACAGTCCTTTTTAAAGTGTTTTTCCAGCTTACATTGTTTTATGCAAACATTTTGCATTAGAGCACCTTTTAACTATCACTTTTTGTTGTAATTGTTACTTACTCATCTTACTTACTGCTCTTCTGTTCTTCATGTCTTATGCGTGTCCTCAGTTTTCTATTACTGCACTTTTTTCTTGACTCTTTTACCCAGATCACTGTTACTTCATGTTGCATTTCCTCGCTGCTCTCATAGACAGCTTTGCCTAGGCCTGTGAGGACAATGGGGCTGACTTTGTTAATACAGGGTTATTTTGTGGTAGTGATGCAATACTAGAGGATTGGTAGAAACTAAAGTCCCATATGCACTCTCCTTTTATTTGAGAGTACCAAACTATTTGGGGTAATGAAAGCTAATAAGGTTATTTTGAGGTAACTATGTTTAGTAAACATACACATATTGTAAATGGGGAACTCCTGTTATGCAGGGATGCCATGGTTTCTACCCGGTCAAACCACAAATATTTCTCAATTCATATATAATAGAAAAGCACAAAAAATAAAAGCTCTAGAGATGGGGTAGACCATAAATGGTTGAAGAATGTTTGTTATTCTCTGGTATAAGACCGATCTATAGAAATAGTTCACAGTTATTTACAATGTGTCATTGTACAATGTTATTTCTCTCTTGTTGTCAAACTTTGTATGAAAATTTTAAATAGATCAAAATTGTTAATACTAAACTCCAAATTATATAAAATTTAAAACTGAATTGCAAAATGAGGGCTAAAATTCGTGAGCTTTGACTAAAGCTAAGTGGAGAACCTTTCTAAATCAGATATTCTTGCCTAAATTTTAGAACTGGAATTTAAATTCAATGCAATTCATTTTTTTGTGAATAAGCAAATTAATAATAATTTTCAGTAAATTTATATACAGCTCATTGGGCACAAAATATGGATAATGATATAATACTTGCAATATTTAAAAAATACACAGAGGATATTATTTTTCATTTACCTTGAATATATCCCAATTTTATTTCTAATTTCATTATTTTTGTAGTTTTATTCTGGCATTGTAGTATAATTTGTATTTCTCCTTTGTTACTAAGGTGAATGGCCAAGTTAAAAAGTGTTTCATAATTGAAATGTACTGCTTTCATAACTTATTTCTGTGCATGATTTGATGAACCTAATTGCCCTACAAAGATTATACAGCTGATTATTAAGGATACAATAGAGGAAATTATTAAGCCTTTAAAAGAAAGGTTTACTAAAGCATCTCTAAAAACATATCTAAATATATCTCTAACAACATGATCTTCTATAGCAGTAAATTTCCATTTATTCTTCTTTGATATAAATATGTAATTGAAAATCTGCCTTGCAAAATCTCATTTATTTTAGAAAAATTGTTGTACTCAATTTGCAGAATCTTTACTGATAATTCAAATACTTTAATTTGTTTTTTAACACATTTCATTGATTTTCTTTAAGTGCTTTTGAAATCCATGTATTTGTTACAGCTGTTAAAAACTGTATTTTTGTATTCTTGATGAGGTAAATAGAGTGTGACAAGCTATAGCTCTTGACATAGCCTCCTTAACATGTTTTTTTTAATTTTGTTAGAAAGCTCAGCTGAAGCAGACCTATATTTCATCTTTTGTTGGCAAAACATTTGTTCCATTCTCTTTACGTGACTATTTGTCCCTTAAGTTGACCAACTGCACAACTCACTCACATTTTCTTGTGGGCATTGTTGTTCATAGACTCACACAAAGCCTCCTATTAGCATCAAAACATCAATCATGTTTTAGATGTGTTGATGTTTGAATATAGTAAATTGTATATAGCAAACTTTAAGTTCTGAATGTATCATTAGTTACAAAGAAAGTCTTCTGGGTTTTTTGTTTTTTTTCAATAGACAAAATCCTTACTGTCTTAACTGAGATAGTGAGCTTTCCACCAATCAGTTGTAGAGTGGCTTTACTGAGTACATGCTTTTTTTCTCTCAATTAGTATTGACTGTGAACATATATGAACTTCAGTTGACTGCAGCAGTGGTACAGCCTTATAACTGAGAAACACAGGTTTGAATCCTGTTTAGACAACCTCACCAGTAAGTGTCGATAGGACACAATGAGATATAAATCCTCGTAGCTTTAAAGGACCACTATAGTGCCAGGAAAACATACTCGTTTTCCTGGCACTATAGTGCTCTGAAGGTGCCCCCACCCTCAGGGTCCCACTCCCGTGGCGCTGAAGGGGGAGGAAGGGGTTAATCCCTTACTTTTTTTGCAGCGCCGTGCTCCCTCGGCGCTGGGGACTCTCCTCTCTCTTCTTCCGTCATCGGCTGAATGCGCATGCGTGGCAAGAGCCGTGCGCGCATTCAGCCAGTCAAATAGGAAAGCATTATCAATGCTTTCCTATGGACGCTGGCGTCTTCTCACCGTGAAAATCACAGTGAGAAGCGCGGAAGCGCCTCTATCGGCTGTCAATGAGAAAGCCACTAGAGTCTGGATTAACAAATAGGTAAACATAGCAGTTTCTCTGAAACTGCTATGTTTACTGCAAAAAGGGTTAAACCTAGCTGGACCTGGCACCCAGACCACTTCATTAAGCTGAAGTGGTCTGGGTGCCTATAGTGGTCCTTTAAACAAGGCCTTCTTTACTACTACGTTCCATTTTCTATAATTGTTAATCGCTGCAGAATATACTGGTGCTAAATAATTGCTGATAATATGAATTTATTTTAATAGCTGAGAAATTAGGTCAGAGAACACTCACTGTTAAGAAAAAAAAAAGGTACTTGATTACGTCTGTTCGTCCACCTACTGTAAATCGCTATGGAATTTGTTGGCACTATATAAATCATAACATAACATAACATTACATAAAACACTAAAAAAAAATCAGTCATTAAACTCTATTCTTGGTTCTGGGGGACTACAGTAATAAAGCAAAGGATGAGTTTAACAACAAATCTGATGCAATGTTTCTTTCTTCAACAAGGTAATGATCCACTGTAATTCCAATTATAAGGCTATCACTTCCCTAAAAGCCAATATGGCTATTCTTTAACACCTTTCCCTTCTGTAGAGCTATTGAATCTTTGCCCATGCTGTTCTCTTGTTCCTTCTACGTTAAATACCTTTAACCTCACACATGGCCTATCATATTCTTTCTAATACTGAAAAAAATAGTATATATATATATATATATATATATATATATATACACACACAACAAAAAAACTAGAGAGTCCTGCAGTGTTGACACGTGTCTAAGTGAAGCAGAGGACTGGCTTATGAGGTATGGCATTATTCTAATTTAATACTTATTCTGCACAAAATAAATTGTCTAGGTGGAGCTCAGATAAAGCAAAAATATTACAATGTGGATGATAAGAGTGCTTTGCTATGTGGTACAATGTATGCCTTACTAAATTAACATCCACTTCGAAAAGGGTTCTTTGATGGGTTCCAACCTCACATTTCTTCTATATATAAACAAAGAATGAAGGCATTGTGTCACATTATCAAAAACATGTGGTTGCCAATCTATTAAAATATATATCACCTTTATTCCACATGGATTAAAAACAATTCTTTGCATAAAGCAAAGATCACAATGTTTCATAAATAACATCCTTTAAAGATTAATGGAGCTCAGGAAATCAACTTGTACTAAAAGTGGAGATGTCTTAATCCTTTATGGTCTACTACTAATATGATTAGTCTGAGGAACTCATCTGGATTCTTTAGACTGCTTTTGGAGGTTTTGAACACTTCTTTAGGATGGTATAACAAGTAATTATCTCATTTGTCATGAAGTAGGACTAGTTCTTAATATTTAACACAACCCCATTGCAATAAATTGATACAATTCCCAACAGTTCAATTTCATTTTATTTGGATCACAGATGTAATAAATACCCTGATTAGATATTTCACTTGTTTTACATATATTTTTTTCCATTTTTTTTTTTTTTTTTTTGCTATGCCCTACGCTTTTGGCACAACAAACTAAATCAGGAGCAATACAATAAGATGGCAGCCAGAATAAAAGCAATTTGAATATCCATATAATTTATTTCTGAGTGTTGCTTGGAGCATTGTGAGAATCATTTTTTTTTTCTTAAATTTGTATTATTACTGTATTGTAACATTTTTGCAGTGATATTAGTTGTTATGTTAATGTTTAGAAAGGATACATAGACACCATAATCAATGGCATACTTGTTAAAAGGATGCATCTTAGAGACATGTGGCTGCTTCAATCTACATTTTGATTTACTTGCATTACATGCATGCAGCATATTGCAACTTAAAAGTAAATACACTTGTTTTGATTTCTTAAATCATATTAATCAAATCTGCTGAATAATGTTTTATAATATTTACCAAGTTTGTGAAATACTTAAAAAAAAAAAAAAAAAAGTATTATGTTGGATTATGCCCAGCTGTTCATGATTGAGCTTGTTAGGTAGAAGGGCAACACAAAGGTAACAAACAAAGCTTTGCAGATACCACCCTTTCAATGTGCCTTACCCATGCAAAGAATGGAGATATTTACAGCTCTGGATGTTTGGATGTTTTCCTCCTGTAATATCTGCGTTACCAAGAAATTGGTGTAGAACTATATTTGAAAGGATAGTGGGGCTCTGTAAAGGGAAGCATCTAGTAGGGCCTGGGTGGATATAGATTTAAAAATATTAAAATATATTATGAGGAATATATTAAAATATATTATGAGGAAATAGAACCACTTGCGAAACGAGAAGCATTGGGACCTGATGCCCCACGTGGGTCCAAGCTTCCTCATAGTTAAGCATTGTATTCAATGTTTTTCTGTGGTCTGCTCCAGAAGTGCCTGTAGTAGCTGTCAGTAGATTTAACAACCCTGCAATGCACACTGTCATCATTTGGAAATATTTTTCGGTATAAATAGTTAGCTGTGACTTTTGCTTACCTAATTTGCATGTTCTTTGCAAAAAACTAAAATATTTGCAGTATTCAGTGTCCCATTCTAAGATACTTCATTTTTGCTGCTTATTGTACTTGTCTACAGTTCCCCGGTTGTCCCTTTCTTGGCACAGTAAATGTTATAAAGAGAAGCAGAGTAAATTATACTGGGAGTCCTGGGAGTGTTTGTTCAGTTAACACCATTGATAAGTAAAAAGCTGGTAGCTGAACTACCTTTCCCTGAAACCTCAGCTCTGAGTAGAACTAATGCTATGCACAAAGAGCTAGAAAGCCTTCTACACTTTAACCCCTTAAGTGCAGGTTTAAAGTGTCAAATAGTCATACTCTATAGACCAAAATCAGAGGCTTTTCTGGGTTGGACAAAACTACAGGTTATTCGTGTAATGTATGGATATTTGCACAGAGGGAACAAATATGAAAATGTTAATCTTATCTTTTATTATAATGGTTTGACTTTAATTCAGTAGATAAGGGATTACAATATTTAATCACAAACAAATGTGTCATGTCCGGTCTGGAATACCCACTTAAGAAAATTTTGCAATCCCCTAATTACAGAGCATCTTCTAGTGCATAAAAAAGAGTGCTGTTAATACCGCCATATGCCTAAAACTCTTAATCTCCCTACTTCAGGACATTTCTGAAGTTGAATGATTTATTATTTATATATATATTTAAATTGGCTTGGTAAAGGGCAATTTTAATTGTTAAACGTTTTATGTAAAATAAGTTGAAGTTAGTATCTTATACCTTTTCGGATTTCACTAACAGATGTTTTGAAATGAAAAGCTTTCAGGACCCTGCCATTCTCAAGTCAGAAGCATTTAAAAAAAAATAAGAAAAGCTTAACGCTTGATAAAGCGAGGATATTTGAAAGCTTGTCATTCCAAAATTTTGTTAGTCCAATGAAAAGGTTTTACAATATACTAATTTTATCTGTTTATATGTGCATCACTAGCCGGTTACGGCTACAATGTCTGCTGCTAATGTTTTATAAAGACAGGCAGTATTTATAAAATCTTTATCTTGTTTTGTAGCAATGCCTCTGGTCTGGATAGGTTATTTGAGAGTACTGTTGTCTTATTGCAATGTTTAAATATCTTTACCACTAAAGGAAAAATATAATAGACAATCCCAACAGGAAAGAAATACATTTTAAAATAACACCACAGTGGTCTACAATAACCAATTTAAAGCAGAGAATTGCTAAATAAAATATAAAAACACTCTCTTTCTTTACAACACGTGAAAATATGGAGGAACTTTGTCATAACTATATATAGCTAATTATGCTAAAACAGTTATACTGTTTGTTATAATGATTTTAAAAATATATACAAGTAGGAATAAAATTGATTCATTTTGATTATATGTTCTAAAGAAAAGGATTGTCGAGTAAGGTTATATATAGAAATGTGGGGCAGTTTTTTTTTAACATATACAGAGCTTGGTTTTGATGGGGAAAAATCTTTTTTGAAAAATGGTTATCATTTTATATTTTAATCTAGTCAGGATTTTTTTTTCAGGTGCCAGTTTTAGTCAAACATCTTAGTACATTAGCCAGTTTAAATCATGTCTTCATAGATATCAATGGATTTGCTTTTCCATGAGAAGTATGTATTCTAAAATCTTGGTATATAGGAATGCAGGTATATAGTGTTGGAATCCATTAGCAGAGAAATGTTTTAATCCTCTTATTAACCCCTTAAGGACTGAGCCAAATGTACACATTTTGCTCAAAATAAAACGTAAATGAAACTTGGAATTTGACTTTATGTCTGTTCAACCGTAATTCACCTCTTTCATATTAAGTGCACCCACACTTATTATATATCATTTTATGCAAGATAAATAGGGCTTTCATTTAACATCAAATATTTAGCTATGAAACATTTAATATGAATAGAATATAAAAAGAAATGTGAGAAATTAAGAAATTGTTATTTGTTTTAGTGCTGCATGACATTTTAACTGTGAATGTCATAATACTGTTTGCTTTTACTGCAATAAAATACACATATTTGCATTCAGCGATGTCTCACGTGTAAAACAGTACCCCCTATGTACAGGTATATGGTGATTTGAGAAGTTACAGGGTTAAATATAGTATTTTACATTTTTCACATTGAAATTTGCCAGATTGGTTACGTTGCCTTTGAGACCGTATGGTACTCCAGGAATGAGAATGACCTCCATGATGGCATACCATTTGCAATAGTAGACTACCCAAAGTATGGCAAAGGGGGTATATCCAGTCTTTTTTAGTAGTCACTTAGTCACAAACACTGGCCAAAGTTAGCGTTAATATTTGTGTGTGAAAAATGTAAAAAATTAATTTGAACGCCAATTTTGGCCAGTGTTTGCGACCAAGTGGTTATTAAAAAAGACTGGACATACCCCATTTGCAATACCTTGGGTTGTCTACGTTTGCAAATGGTATGCCATCATGGGGATAATTCTCATTTCTGGACTACCATACGGTCTCAAAGGCAATGTAACCAATCTGATGAATTTCAATGTGAAAAAATGTCATGTCCCTGAGCAGGTCACTAAGGAGACGATTGCAAGGGTTATTGTTTTTTTTAGACATATCAAATAACTTGAGAGAAATAAGAATAAGGGCAATATGCCACAAAATAGGATATCTTGAGAGAAATCAAAATAAAGGCAATATGCCATAAACAGAATACTATAACATTAAACAATAAAGTCTTTTATATTCAAGTAGGATTGAAGTTATTCTAGTAGATAGTATTTTGAGGAATGCTACAATGCAGCCAGGGTCAGGATGATTCAGGGTTGAAGTAATAAGGCAGGTAAGTTCCTTCAGGTATTATACAATGCAAGTAATTACTGGATGATGAGAGCTGAAGTAGTTCAAGCAGGTAAGTATCTACCAGTATAAGGCAATACATGTTGCTTACAGGAGCCAGCAGAGTTGAAGTAGTTGAAGCAATTAAGTCGTTTCCAGAATAAGGCAATATGGGTTGTTTACAGGAACATGCAGAGTTGAAGTAGTTCAAGCAGGTAAGTATCTACCAGTATAAGGCAATACAGGTTGCTTACAGGAACTTGCAGAGCTGAAGTAGTTCAAACAGGCAAGTACCTTTTAGTATAAGGCAATTTAAATAAGTACAGGATGTTGTAATTCAGGTTGCTTACAGGAGCCAGCAGAGTTGAAGTAGTTGAAGCAATTAAGTCGTTTCCAAAATAAGGCAATACAGGTTGCTTACAGGAACATGCAGAGTTGAAGTAGTCAAAGCAGGTAAGTATCTACCAGTATAAGGCAATACATGTTGATTGAAGGAGCCAGAATCAGAAGTACTTCATTGGAACACTGACGTTAATGTCAAGGTCACTTGTATCATAGGGTGTGGCCTTTTATAGCTGAGTTGATTGAAGTCTCTCCAGGTGAGAGCCTGAGATGTCTAGAGGTGAAGATAAGGAAGTGAAATGAAAGGGGCAGTAATAAATTAAAAATTCTTACATGTCAGTTTTGGAATCTGACAAAAAACAAACTCTAGCCTTATATTTGACTCTAACTTTTGAAAACACCATAAAACCTGTACATGATGGGTACTGTTATACTCCGGAGACTTCACTGAACACAACTATTAGTGTTTCAAAACCGTAAAACGTATCACAACAATTATATTGTTAGTGTAAGTGCCGTTTGTGTGTGAAAAATGTAAAAAACTTAACTTTCACTAATTATATCATTGTAATACATTTTACTGTTTTGAAACAATAATATTTGTGCTCAATGAAGTCTCCCGAGTAAAACAGTATTCCCCCTGCACAGGTTTTATGGTGTCTTGGAAAGTTACAGGGTTAAATATAGTGCTAGCAAATTAAATTATCTGGACTCTCTGCCTGGATTATCAGGCAGGTCCTGCAAATTTTAATTAATAAAATGACTTAATTATGTAAAAATATTACATATATATATATTTTTTTATTTTTATTTTAATTATAGTGATATATATGTATATATATATATTTCATTCTAAGTGTATTTTGACATCTATATACAGTGCCTTGCAAAAGTATTCACCCCCCTTGACTTTTTGCTGTCCAGGAGGTGGGAGGGTCTGGGAGGGAGGGTCTGCTGGAGATTGGCCGGGATGTATCAGCTGACCGGAGTTCGCCGCGAACGGTTCGTGGCGAACCGCGGCGAACCGTTCGCGAGAAGTTCGCGGACGGTTCACGACATCTCTAATTGGCATGTGCATATGTATTCACCCCTTTGTTATAAAACCCATAAAAAGCTCTGGTGCAACCAATTACCTTCAGAAGTCACATAATTAGTGAAATGATGTCCACCTGTGTACAATCTAAGGCTGCAGCACCTAAGCTAGAGGCACCACTAACCAAACACTGTCATGAAGACCAAGGAACTCTCCAAACAAGTAAAGGACAATGTTGTTGAGAAGTACAAGTCAGGGTTAGGTTATAAAAAAATATCCAAATCTTTGATGATCTCCAGTAGCACCATGGAAAGAACATGGTACAACAGCAAACCTGCCAAGAGACAGCCGCCCACCAAAACTCACGGACCGGGCAAGGAGGGCATTAATCAGAGAGGCAGCACAGAGACCTAAGGGAACCCTGGAGGAGCTGCAGAGTTCCACAGCAGAGACCTGAGTATCTGTACATAGGGCGACAATAAGCCATACGCTCCATAAAGTTGGGCTTTATGGCAGAGTGGCCCAAAGAAAGCCATTACTTTCAGCAAAAAACTTAATGGCATGTTTTGAGTTTGCGAAAAGGCATGTGGGAGACTCCCAAAATGTATGGGAAGGTGCTGATGAGACTAAAATTGAACTTTTTGGCCATCAAAGAAAACGATATGCCTGGCGCAAACTCAACTCAACACATCAAATCACCCAAAGTACACCATCTTTTCAGCAGCCGGGATTGGGAAACTGGTCAGAGTTGAGGGAAAGATGGATGGTGCTAAATACAGGGATATTCTTGAGCAAAACCTGTACCACTCTGTGTGTGATTTGAGGCTAGGATGGAGGTTCACCTTCCAGCAGGACAATGACCCCAAACACACTGCTAAAGCAACACTTGAGTGGTTTAAGGGGAAACATGTAAATGTGTCGGAATGGCCTAGTCAAAGCCCAGACCTCAATTCAATAGAAAATCTGTGGTCAGACTTAAAGATTGCTGTTCACAAGCGCAAACCATCCAATGTGCAAGTTTTGTAAGGGGGAATGGGCAAAAATCCCAGTGGTAATATGTGGCAAGCGCATACAGACTTATCCAAAGCGACTTGGAACTGTGATTGCCACAAAAGGCGGCTCTACAAAGTATTGACTTTAATATATATATTTAATTTATACGTGTATTTTGAGATATATATATATATATATATATATATATATATTAATATTAAAATACACTTAGACAGTGCATGTGTATGTATGTAAAAGTGTGTGTGTATATATATATATATATATATATATATATATATATATATACACACACACACACATATATATGATCTAAGTATATATTATTATTTTATTTTACACTGTTTTTAAACTTTTATTTAACTTTTTTTTCAGGCAGCAAGGGGGACTACCTGTCATTCCAGGCACTCCCCCTGCTGGCACTGCTATGGACGGCTATTCTGTCCATGTGATCATGAGGTCCTCGCAAGGACCTCGCGATCACATGGCCCAGGAGGGCCAGATCAGATGCAGGGGGACTCCCTGGGATGCCAGGTAAGTCCCCCCCCATCGCGATATCACAGGCATGCAGGTAAGTTGCCAGGACGGCAACTTAACTGTAAAAATCAAAACAAAACAGAGGCAGGCATGAGACAGGTGGCCATACAATTGATTTTAGGTAGATCATAAGTGGTCAACCCCACAACTATGGGTCAGGAGATAACACCTTAATGCTTATTGTGTAGAGGACCAGGAAATGCCAGATCGTTTATAAGTGCATAACAAGGGATTAATGGTTTAAAAAAAAGTTTAAAGGTATTAAAACAACAGGTTAACCCTTTCTTATTTGGCCTATCTTGCTAGAGGTCCCCGAGCCCTCAAAAGCCAATAAAATATTCAAACGTGCCTACAATCACACAAATAGTTAATAGTAAGTGGGGCATGTTTTGTAAACAAACTATGCCTGTAAAAATAATATTTTATACTCACCTGTATATGGTTTTATTGAAAATATATATTTTTTGCAAGCTCTTTTCTTTTGTCACTTAAATGGCTAATACATACTATATCTAATGTAGTATTTTTACAGTATTACATAAAAACTTTATCTACTAAAAGGTTATGGTGGGGAAAACAATGTGATTGAAAACCCCTTCCACCTGAAGTCTGTGGCTAGTTAATACAATGCTAAACAAAAATATGCACACCTGTCAAGCCATTTTATGCAGATTTTTGTTTAACATTGTATATATATATATATATATATATATATATATATATATATATATATATATATATATATATACCCTCTGAAACCAAGAGGGTTGAACTCACATACATTATAGGGTGCTGCTGGGGCCAAAATAGACAATCCAGCGCACTCTCTTATTCACTAAACAATGATTTCAAATCTTAGAGATTGTAATAGTTTTAATTAAAAACACCTCACCTAGGCAAAAAATAATGGGGGTTTAGTTACATTATATGATCATACATTGCATAAGCCTGTCACAATGTCAATGTACCCCATTCTTGGCAGGTCCTACTCTAGCAGCCTAATGCTTGCTCTTATGAGATTAATCCACTTACTTGGGAAATACTTCCTTACTGGGACTCTTTGCAAGTCAGGGCTATATAGGGTCCTGGAATGAGGCACTTGTGACAGGGAGGGGTGCAAAACCAAGGAGTTGGCCTGGACTTTCAAACATATAAATGAAACCAAGAGGGCTGCACTGACCTGAACATGCATATATATACATTATAGAGCAGACATTAGGCTGCTAAAGTAGGACTTGCCAAGAATGGGGTACATTAACATTGTAACAGACTTATGCAACATATGATCATATAATGTAACTAAAACCCCATTATTTTTTGCCTAGGTGAGGTGTTTTTAAATAAAACTACTACAATCTCTAAGATTTGAAATAATTCTTTAGTGAATAAGCGAGTGCGCTGGATTGTGTATTTTACTATATTATATCCTGATAGAACTCATAAAAATAGCCAGAGTGGATACAAAATGCAAGAGTTGCTAAATTTGTATTTAAACTTTAATCGTGTCCATTTCTTTTGAATTACAATTTTCATTTGTCCATTATTTCCTAGCTAAGCAACCTTCTTTTCCATTTAGTATTCCGCATAAAGCATTGGCCTGGAACTTGATTAAACTGGACAAATAGACTTGGACGGCTGCTTATTACATTGTGCAAGGGCCTCCTTCCTTACGATAATCATTTCACTCATTCAGGGCATTGGTAAACTTTACGTGACCCTGATATTCATGCACACATTATATCTAAACCACATAAACATTTCTTTCCAGGGAAAGAACTGATAATATGTATTGTGGGGCATCTGCAAGTAATGTTTCATAACAGTCAGTTAATAGAACAGAAAAGAGGAAATGATTTAATTAGAGGCTTACACATCTATAGGCAGCTATAACATAGTGTTATTAAAAATATGAATAAATAAAAAAGCTGAAGATAGAAGACCCTAATTAAAAAAGTATATTTGAGTTTATCTTTTATGTTAGGCAATACATTATCAGAACATGGCTATACGAACAATATAGTGTACCGTAAATAAACAATCATAGGCAAGTTAGTGGTTTCATAAAAGTCGATATTTGCCTTAAGAAATTTGCGAAAGTAGAAGTGAAAAATTTATTCACCCCCTGGGAAATGTTGAACATTGTGTAAATGGCATAGTGAGAAAAAGTTTGCAATTCCCAAAGATAAGAAAAGATAGCAATAAACATAGAAATCATAAAGATAGCTATTCTATCATAATTGAAAATATAACATGTTTTGTTTAAAGGAACATTCCAATGCCCAAATGGAAAAAAAAAACAATAATAATCACCATTTAGTAATTAAAAAAACTCCCAATAAATACATGATTTTTTTAATACATTTATTAATTTGGGGTATATCTTAAAAGAGCCTGCAAAGGCTGCAGATTTTATGAACTGCAACCTTAGAAAGACCTCCCCTTTTTTTCCGCAGAAAAAAAAAACTTTTAGTATCTTTATAGTGAAATAATCAATCAGAGACTTCTCAGTAAGAAGTCTCTGAATTGGTGCCCATGTGCACATGCGTGCCGGCCCATGCACACATGCTGGCTCGTACATGCGCACATCTAATCAAGGTCTTTGTGGCAGGAGACAGGCACACTCAAAGAGAGCATGTCTGCCACTTCCATTAGCTCAGGGGAGCTAATGGAAGTAGGAAGGAATTCTCACTGGCTGTTTGATTGACAGCCAGGGGGGTGTTCCCTAATTAATTTATAAAAGTGAAGATTTCTCATAGAAATCTGTACTTTTATAAACTGGGGTTAAACTATGATAATCCTCACCCATAAAGCACCTTAGCAAGCTGGATTGCATTAGGAGTGTGGGGTGGTCCTTTAAACATATTGAAGGGTTTATGTTTATCAATCTTTTGTCTTTTGAAAAAAATAAAGATCTATTAATATGTACATAAATAAAGGGTTTTAATGAGAAAAAAAATCAAAGTGAACATGCTGTATAGTTTAAGGGGCACTATAACATCGGGCATACAAACTTGTATATTCAAGTAGAGTTAGATGCCAAGCCCACATTTTGAGAAACACATGAAGTTTAACTTACCGTTAATCTCAAACTGCTCTAGCATTGCATCAGCCAGTGCTCCTTCCGTGGCTGAGATGATAGATCATCACTGAAGATGATCTCATCTAATCCAGTGCTTCCCCACAAGGAAGAACTAGGAGTGGTTAGGCATATGCAGCATTCTGCATCTTTATACAAAGTTTGAAGTTGCCAACATCGACCTAGCAGAGATGTCCGGTTTCTTAAGTAAGTTTCTCTAATGGATGTCTGAGTGGCAATCAGTAGAGGTGCCCTTACAGCTCAATGTTAACACTGCTTTTCCACAGAAAACCACTACATTAAGTTGGTACTCAGAATGTCCATTTATTGGAAGATTATCATAATAAGGAGGGAATCACTGATTTCTTACAGAACATTGCAACTAATTTTAACAAAAAATATATATATTAATTGTCAAACAAAGACCTGTATGGCTTGCCTGCATTGATAAAACAATACATTCTGGTATGTATGTGAAGTAGAAAACTGTCAAGCTATCCATCTATGCATGCATTGATCTATCCATCTGTACATTAATCTATTCATCAATGATCTGTAGAAAAAGTGAGCCATGTAACAAGATCATGTGAAGAGATTAGGAAAACATTGGGGAAGATTTATTACAGCAAAATCAGGTGCTTTTCTGAAACACTGTATAAAATAATGTCAAATCATCATGGAACCAAATAAAATATATTTCAACATTCAGCACTTTGCACCCAAATTAAGCTATGTTTTGCCTTCAGAACTTCCTCCCATAGTGTGTGTAAGAAAATGTTGCTTGGTGGTCCTGATCTAAACAACATTTTAAAAAAATGGTGCCAGGTCACAAAGTGTCATATCACCTGCTACCTGTTTGATTTGCACTCTCATGCCAAAGGTTTGCAGGAGGTAAGGCCATACAATATGGTGTGCAGATCACTTGCTCCAACAACACTTTGCACAAAGGAGTAAGGACAAGAGGCCTTTTTTCCTCTTTAACTCCTGGAGAAAGTAAAGCAGTGGGGAATGAAGTGAGAGATACAATTCAATAATAAAGCTTTAGTGTGTATGTGTGTAGTAGTATGTCTCTGTATGTATGTTAGTATTTGTGTTAGTGCACTTCTGCTCTTATTTATATATGGATGCCTGTTAGTCTGAGTCTATAGAGTATGAGTGTGTCAGGATAGTTTGTATCTTTGATTGGATTCTAGAGTATTCTAATTTGTATCTATGGATGTCTGCCAGCATGTGTCTGTGAGTTAAAGTGCATTAATTTTATGTGCTTGTGAGTAACTGTGTGTGTCTCTGCGTGGTTAATCATCTATGCATGTGTGGCTAATTATGTGTAGGAGCGGATGTAGGAGCGGATGTGGGTATGAAATTATCTCGGCCAGGGCTCACAAATAGTGACTGTGACCGATACCTTTAAATATAAAATTCATGGAATAATTACTGTCCTCAGAACTATACCTATCACTTTGTTCAGTGTTCTAAACATGGACCTTGTTTATATAACCTGGAAGCAATGGTTAAAACATGCATTTAGTAAAAAAAAAAAAAGACCAGTACATGCACGTATATAAATATATAAAGTGATGGGTCCAGTGGCGTACTAAGGGGGAGGCGGAGGGGGCGGTCCGCCCCGGGTGCCAACAGGGTGGGGGGTGCCATGACCCTGGTCTGGGGGCTGTGTGAGCTGTACGGCCACACAGTGCCCCATGGTAGTTTGTGTGTGTGAGCTGTTCTGGCCGCCCAGCACCCTAAGAGCAGCTGAACTGGCCGCACGGAGGTAAAGTGGGGGCGGAGCTAATACAAATCGGGGGAGCCAAACCTGCAGCGGGTGCGGGGCTTACTACGGCCCTTACCCGCTGCTGTTACTGCTGCACATGGAGGTGTGGCAAGATGGAATCCCTGCTTCTCCACAGGCTTCGGGGAAGGACTTCAGGGAATCCTGTCCTCCTCTAGCCCACTGTCTATGAGTAAGAGTGTGTGTCTGTGTGTGTAAAATTGTCTGCCTGTAACTGTGTGTGTGACTGTCTGCCTGTAACTGTGTGTGTAACTGTCTGCCTGTAACTTTGTGTGTGTGTGTGTATGTAACTGTCTGCCTGTAACTGTGTGTGTCTGCCTGTAAGTGTGTGTGTGTAACTCTCTGCCTGTGACTGTGTGTGTGAGTGACTGTATATGTGACTGTCTGTCTGTAACTGTGTGCGTGACTGTCTGGCATTGACTGTGTGTGACTACCTGTAACTGACTGTGTGTGTAACTGTCTGCCTATAACTGTGTGTGTGACTGCATGTGACTATGTATGTGTGACTGTCTGCCTGTGACTGTTTGATGTTGCCTGTAACCATGTGTGTGACTGTCTGTGACTGTGTGCATGTGACTGCTGCTGCCGTGTGTGTGTGTCAATGTATATGTGATTGTCTGCCTGTAACTGTGTGCATGGCTGTCTGTGACTGTATGTGTGACTGTCTGCATGTGACTGTGTGCGTGTGACTGTGTGTGACTGTATGCCTGTAACTGTGTGTGTGGGGCTGCATGGATCTGGTAGAAGGGGGCCTGGGTTTTGTATTGGGACAGGAGTCTTTATAAGGGGGGATAAGCATGGGGATTTGTGGAAGGGGGTTGCGGGGGTTTTGTAGAAGGGGGCAGGATTTTGTAGGAGGGGCTGACAGCGGTTTTGCAAAGTTTAAAATTAAAAAAAAGAAAACATTTAAATTTTTACAGGTTTTTTTTGTGGGGGGGGGGGGGTGCCAAGCATAGGATCCGCCCAGGGTGCCAAATGCTCTAGGTACGCCCCTGGATGGGTCAATTTTTGTTAATTCATTATCGAGAGCTTTTTTTATTCACACAAAACCAAACCTGTGGCATGTTAGAAAAATAAGAAATTATGAATGCTTTCAGATCCAAGGGTGATAGAGATAATGTTGTTTAATATTCTTTTGTGAAATTCTATCATCAGTCTCCTTGTATGTGTGATTTATGGTGGTTTTAACTCTTCTCGTAGCCGTCTTCTGTGTAATCTTTTCCATATTCTGTATGGAACTATCCACCATCTTTGATTTGTTATGTCTTTAATAACTTGCCATACCATCCAGTTTATCAGATGACTTATTAAAAATGGAGAATAAAGTAAGTTTGTTCTCTTGAAGCAAAATACAGAGCTCTCCGACTAACATTGTACTTACTAGCTGTGTGTACTAAATCTTACAATGCAAGACTTAATGGCCAATATTGCATGCAATGTCATATAATATTGAGGAAGTTACTTATATGTTATCTAACTACTATATTTGTATGGATCCTAGTCTCTGAACTCTTGAATATAGCAGAGTTTGGCAGCCCCGGAAGTAACATATATTCACTTTAATTTAGCCATGTTGTAAATGTCAAAAGTGATGTTTCTGTGCCAAATGTGTTAAATCTGAATACACCCTAGTAACTGAAACATACCATTGCAATATGTGAGTACACCATACATGTTAAAGCTATATAAATACTTTGAGCAAGTAATGAGGAAGCAACTTATTTAATTATATATTAAGCAGAGGCAGAATCAGTGAGAGACTGGAATCCACTGGACCACCTGGTAATGATGTAAATCCTACTGCAATTGTTTGTTTTATACGTGAGATCAATATACTATCTACAAATAAACTGTGGAGCCAATGTTACTGAGCCTGCCCATAGCCTCAACATAAATAATACAAAAAGTTAATGTTTTAATGGTGCTTGCAGTGCAGTTTGTAGTTTCTCTGAGTTTGTCAAAAGATGATATCCTAATGAGCTCTATCTAAAAATGACAAGCAATTCAATACCATTCAGGGACTCTGATTCACTGGCAGATACCACCATTGCTTCTGCTCAGTCAATTGTAAGGCTATTATATATATGATAAAGCATATACCTGAAAGGTAGCACATCCATTTTACATTCACATAACATCTTTATTGCAGTTTCTACTTAAATTACAGAGAAACTGAAGCTAAAAGTAAAGGTTAATAGACAATGATGTACCATTTGAAATAAACTATAAACTGTATTGTAACCTTATAGACCAATTATTTTCTGTGTAAAAACTAATAATCTAAAGGTCTAGTAAGGACAAATTAAACGCGAGATGACATATCTTTTCGGTGGTCAGCTCTTACATTGCCAATATTGTCTACTCCGTGTTCAGTTCTGTTCTGCAGTTAAAATATTTTCCTCAAGCAGTAAGCAGATATATACAAACATATGAGGGATATACTTCACATGTTTAAATTAATAACACCCAAATATACATACATTCACTCTAACAGTTTGAATTATGAGTTAATGAAATAAAGGTCTTTTTTAAGCACTATACTATAAAATAATGCTATTTTACCTGTGGCAACTTACATGAAATAAAATAAGCGGCAGGGATTTAAGAAAGAATATTTTGTAGTTGATTAAATAGGACAATACCCACTGCAACTTATTTTGATCATGAATATTCTATTAGCAACTAACACAGCATTATTACCATGCAAATCAGTTGGAATAATAGTCAAGTGGAATATTCAGGGAGCTTATTCTTTTCAGCATTGCTATAAAAGAACACCCCTCTCTTGCTCTGCTTAGTTCAATATCTTTGATTATGTGCTCAACAATGTTATATTTTGAATTATTCAGCATTGAAGACCTTCTTGCACAGATAATATAAAAGCCATTTTTCTAAAGGTTGGATATTCTGTAATATTAACATACAAAACAGAACGTTTCTCTATTCAAAAGTGGATTCTGATTTAGTGTCTAAAGCTTAGGTTGGCATCACGCTTAACCCTGTAAACAACAAAAAGCTGTTTTTGCAGTTCGACTGTAGACCGTTTTGAATATTTATCTTGGATTTTTCAGACAGCTTTGCATTGTTTGGGGTGCAGCTGTTTTTAATGCAATGCTAAACAAAAGACTGAATTGTGTTTTTTTTATATAACTTAATATTCAATAGGCGAGTATAATACAGTGCAGACTATTTGCATGAAATGTAGTGTAAAAGGGAATTAAAAAATACATGTACTCAATATTTTTTGTTATTTAAATATACATACAACAATAATAAAGATTAAAAATTAAACAAAATTGAAGGGGTGGCACAGTCCATGGAAATAGAAGAGAGTGTTATATTGTTATACCATCAAGAATGGGGTACTATACTATGTTTTAAAGTCCAGGAACACACGCAAAAGGATATTGGCGGGGAGAGAAATATATGTTTGTGACGAGACCAATCTCGCCACTGTGCATTGGAGGAGCCTGGTTGCCCGCCTGCTGCCTTTAGACTATGGCCCCATGTTGAAACACTTGATTTTTCCCCTGCAAAGACACGAAAACCGGGTCATTCGGTACTTGTCCTATTTGAACAGTGATACCCCAGATAGCTATGCCATGGAGCCCATTCTTATAATGAAAGACTATGTGAAAGACTTTGGCTCCATTGCAATTGAACTGTATGTATGTGATCTGAGAGCCATTCAGTAATAATGTGCGCTCAGATCTAAGCTATCTGGGGATATGTTGAATGTACCTGTTTTAGGCAATAGCTGCACAGTTATATATTTTTATGTATTTTATTGTCTTTTGCTACCATGTGTTCAATGGAGTTTTTCCTCTGTCTTTGGAGATAATTGGATTACTTCCCAATTATCTCCAGGATAGAAGACTCTGTAGAACTGGTTTTGGGCAGAAAAGCCATGCTTCATTTGGTCACAAAGGACTACGATCTATCTTTTGAACCACTGGACCAATTTGTATGATTTTGACGTATGTTTGTATTTTGAGTATGTTCAAAGAAAGAGTGCCTCTGGGGGTCTCCTGGCACCCTGACAACTTAATTTAGACAAAGTTGTTTTGGTGCCTGGAGTGTCCCTTTAATACTTTAGATTATACTTCTTATGCACAACAATATTCCCCACAAGTATAGTTATTCTTCATATGCAGAAATTTTCTCGACACTGCTCTGAAGTGACATTCTGATCTAAGTAGTGAGGAACCACTTTTGAATAGTATGCATGTTTAACCAATCACATGACATGTGACCTATGAGAAACACCTATGACTTAATAAGTTTCATTTAAGCCCAATTCTAAAGAAGCCTAATCTTGACCCTAACTCCCCATCCAATTATCGTCCTATCTCGCTACTGCCTTTTGCATCCAAGATCCTTGAAAGAATTGTGTATGAAAGATTGACAGACTTCCTCGAGTCCAACTCTCTGCTAGACCCGCTTCAGTCTGGTTTCCGCGCTAAGCACTCTGTGGAAACGGCACTGACCAAAGTATCCAATCATCTACTTGCTGCAAAATCTCGTGGTCACTACTCTATCCTAATTCTCCTTGACCTGTCTGCAGCTTTTGACACTGTTGATCATCAACAGCTTCTTCTCATCCTTCGCAATATCGGTCTACAAGATATTGCTCTCTCCTGGTGCTCCTCCTACCTATCCCAGCACTCTTTCAGTGTTTCTTTCTCTGGTTCTGCTTCTTCTCCCCAACTCCTCTCTGTTGGTGTCCCCCAAGGTTCAGTCCTTGGTCCCCTACTGTTCTCCATCTATACTGCCTCCCTTGGTAAACACATTAGCTCCTTTGGCTTCCAATATAATTTCTATGCAGATGACATGCAAATCTACCTGTCCTCTCCTGATCTCTCCCCGTCCCTCTTGACTAGTGTCTCTGACTGCCTCTCTGCTATTTCTAACTGGATGGCTGCCCACTTTCTTAAACTAAACTTGACCAAAACTGAAATTCTGGTCTTTCCTCCCTCAAGTGTTGTTACTCCTGTGTCTGTCTCCCTCCAAGTCCACGGTGCTACCATCAACTCCACCACGCAGGCTCGCTGCCTAGATGTTCTCTTTGACTCTGACCTCTGCTTCAAGCCTCATGTTCAATCTATCGCCAAATCCTGTAATTTCCATCTCAAAAACATTGCGCGCATCCGCCCCTACTTAATGCCAGATGCGACTAAGATGTTACATAGAAACATAGAAACATAGAATGTGACGGCAGATAAGAACCATTCGGACCATCTAGTCTGCCCAATTTTCTAAATACTTTTATTAGTCCCTGGCCTTATCTTATAGTTATTATAGCCTTATGCCTATCCCATGCATGCTTAAACTCTTTTACTGTGTTAACCTCTACCACTTCAGCTGGAAGGCTATTCCATGCATCCACTACCCTCTCAGTAAAGTAATACTTCCTGATATTATTTTTAAACCTTTGTCCCTCTAATTTAAGACTATGTCCTCTTGTTGTGGTAAATGTTGGTCCATTCCACTGTCCTTTCTCGCCTTGACTCCTGTAATCCGCTTCTCAGTGGTCTTACGTGCTCCCAACTTGCGCCGTTACAGTCCATAATGAATGCGGCAGCGAGGCTCATCTTCCTGTCTGTCCGCACCTCCCATGCCTCACCCTTCTGTCAGTCCCTACATTGGCTTCCTATAAAATAAAGAGCTCAATTTAAAATTCTGGTTCTTGCTTTCAGATCGCTAAATAATGCTGGTCCCACCTATCTATCCTCCCTTATTCACAAGTATGTCCCGTCTAGGCCCTTACGATCTGCTGAAGACTTACGTCTATCTTCTGTCCGTACTCCCACCTCTGATGCTCACCTTCAAGATTTCTCAAGGGCTGCACCGTTCCTGTGGCACTCGCTTCCCTCCTCCGTTAGATGCTCACCCAGTCTCCACTCCTTCAAAAAATAGTTAAAAACCCACTTCTTCATAAAAGCGTATCAATTAAACTGTTAATAGCTCTGGACTGATTCCTCTTCTGCAACTGTCACTAGTCTAATACTATCCTTACCTTTTTGTGTCATTTTACCCCACTCCCTCTAGCATGTAAGCTCTTTGAGCAGTGCCCTCAACCCCTCTGTTCCTGTGTGTCCAACTTATCTGGTTACAACTACATGTCTGTTCGTCCACCCATTGTAAAGCTCTGCGGAATTTGATGGCGCCATATAAATAACAATAATAATAATAATAATAATAATGGTGAATAACTGAGAATGGCAAACTCTAGAACCAAAAAAAAACAAAAACCTACTTATGTTTGTTCCTGTCCAGATTAATGTCTCCATTGCCATTACTCATATAATCATAGTGAGATCATAAGTAGAGGTACAATGCAACCATCACCATTATCTAGTATATATTTAATTAAATTACAGTTTAATGCTCTTATCAAAAGCTCTATACTATTAAACAGAAAGAACACTGGCATAAAAAGTGCAGCCATTACAGTCAGGATGCTTAATTTTTAATTATGCACCCAGCTATTATATGTCAGAATACATATTTTTATCCTTGACACAGGAAAATGTGCTGCAGTTTATTAATGTTTTTTCTTGTAAGAAATTGCAATTTTGGTTTCCTGCTGTTTTCTTTTTAGTAAGACAAAAATAGATATTTTGTTTGTAATTTGCAAGGTCACAAATTATCTTGAATAATAAGAATAAAGACATTGTACATAATGAACTTTAGAGAGTTTTAGTTAAGCAACAAAAGTGAACACATACATTCCAGCTCTGATATTTTTAAAGACCGAGAGTCACAGCAACTACAAAGACAAATATATACGCTTTGTAGGTTTGTACTGTTGACATTTTTTGTGTATCAGACCTGCTATGGAGAACTGATTGAGAAGTACAATTTGAACATTTTTATAAATGTTGAACAGTTAGTTTGCCTTTCAATTTTACGATTTCTTTCTTTCTTTTTTTTTTAAATGTAGTTATTCATTTTGAATATTTGCTGTTTATTAGCAACATTTATAATATATTTGTGACAAGACCAATGTCGCCACTGTGCATTGGAGGAGCCTGGCTGCCCGCCTGCTGCCTTTAGACTATGGCCCCATGTTGAAACGCTTGATTTTCTCCTGCAAAGACACGAAAGCCGGGTCATTCGGTGCTTGCCCTGTTTGAGCGGTGATACCCCAGATAGCTATGCAATGGAGCCCATTCGTATAATGAAAGACTATGGGAAAGACTTTGGCTCCATGGCAATTGAACTGTATGTGTGTGCTCTGAGCGCCATTCAGTAATAATGTGCGCTCAGATCTGAGCTATCTGGGGATATGTTGAATGTACCTGTTTTGTGTAATGGCTGCACAGTTATATGTTTTTATGTGTTTTATTGTCTTTTGCTGCCATGTGTTCAATGGAGTATTGCCTCTGTCCTTGGAGATAATTGGATTACTTCCCAATTATCTCCAGGATAGAAGACTCTGTGGAACTGGTTTTGGGCAGAAAAGCCATGCTTCATTTGGTCACAAAGGACTTCGATATATCTTTTAAACCAATGGACCAATTTGGATGATTTTGACATATGTTTGTATTTGGAGTATGCTGATTCTGAAAATGTGAATGTGATGCATACTTTTCAAGTTATGAATAATGTGGAAAAACTGTTTTTCTCTGGCTGTGATAATTACATTACCCATTGTACAGAGGGGAGGATTTTGTGTGGGAGTGTCTGAGTGTATTGTACGTGTTTATTGGTTGTTTTCCAAAACCCTGTGGGTGGTACTAATGTGTAAGAATGTGTACATAAGAACAATAAACCCACAGCTCTGTCTGTTCCTGCTTGACCCTCAAAACGGAGCCTTGTCTCGTTCTTGGGGGGATTTATTGTATGCTGTTCCAGCTTGACTGCTAGGAGTGTAAACCTATTCATATGTTTTTTCCTATTCGGCTGTTTACAGCATTCGTATGGTTCTGGTACAGCTGTTTACGGCATTCATATGCTTCTCCGGTTCGGTGGATTGGTGTCTACAGTAGCTGCCTGTGTCTCTGGAAGGGGAAGATCTACTAAACGGCTTTTAACCCCTTTTTATGCCTGGGGGTGGCGTTACAATATTTATTATAAAATAATATAATAAATATAATAAAATGCTCTTGATAATTGTAAATGTTAATTCCAAGATACCTTTTGTTCCCCATGAATTATTATTTGGGACTTGAACACTAAAAACAGAGGTTAACATTTAACAATGAATTTTATTGCAGTGTTTGTTTGCATTCTGTTTAAAACACATGCTGGAAGAGAAATACTAATCAAAGAATCCCTCCAGGGATCGTCATTCTGCTCCTAAGACTTGGCTTCTTGTTGAAAAGAGATAATGATTTTGATAGCATGGGAGAATGCAGGCATTATACTTATCTTTTAAAAAGTGTCATAAACAAACAAATACTGGTCCATAACTCCTGCAAAACTAATTGGCAGTACTCTCTCTATACATCTGGATTTCTGAATTGTATGAAATATCATAAAATATGCATATTACAAATTATTAATATTTAATATGAAAGGTAATATATATATATATATATATATATATATATATAGTGTTCAAGTAGAGATTGTAGCCATATTCATACTCATTTGCATGAATGCTTATATATTTACTGTGCATTTATATTTGTGTATATGAGTTCATGTGCATGTATGTATATGTGTTTATGTATATGTATATGTACATGTGTTTATGCGTTCACATATACATATTTATGTGTGTGTACATGTATAAAGTGCACCATCCAGTGCACTGTCTGCTTGTGTTTTTCTTTTCCCTCTCTCCCCCCTACTCTGCTCTTCAACAAGATATTTATGACCCTCTGCTAAGATGGTGTCTATTTTCTAACAAACCTGTGTCTTATCTACACTCATGTCGCTTTAACCCCTGTATCACAACTCAACTTTGAATTCTATGTGTCGTTTTTCTCAGACTTGAGAAAGGGAGGTTCTCCCAAAAGCTTGTCATTAAAAAATTCTGTTAGTCCAATAAAAAAGGTATTACAAGATAAGAATGTTATCTGTTTTTTACATATATATATATATATATATATATATATAAGTGCTTGTGTCCTTGCACTCAGGCTTAATCATACATTTTAAAGGCTGGGTGCTTTAAAGCCAAAGCCAAATATTATACATGTACAAAAGTAGCTTGCACTCATGGACTTGAAGTATAAAAAGTTTCGCTTTATTCAAGACATATCCAAAAAATCATCACACCGACGTTTCATCCCACGTCCGGGGCTTTCCTCAAGGTGAATTGACAATAAGAAACTAAATTACAGTGCTTAAATATATACCCATAAGAAAGACAAATTAACTCACCACAGGTGATTATATCCAATATACCGGCGTCTCTACGGACCTTGTGCGCATGTGCAAACATAAGAAACACGGAAGTAGTAAAAACGTGCGTGACCCTGTTACCATAGTAACGTGCTAACGCCAGAGACTGCCGTAATAGAGATTGAAACAAAGTATGCAAAATAAATAAAGACACCAAGTGCTCTAAAAGACCATTTGATACATATGTACAACTGTATAATAAAAATAGTAGATCCACACATTTACAGGGTGTAAAGGACAAGGCTCCGTGTTGAGGGTCAAGCAGTGGTCTGTTTAATGAGGGCTACCTGCCCAGTATTTATGCAGGTCTCCCACCTGGTGGACACTCCCCTAGGGGACCAAATGGGAGACTGTGACAAGGGACAGACAAGCAGACAAATAGGACACACAGTCACATTATATTCCCACAATGCATCCTGGCTTCCTCCCCTCTGCCCTGGGAGATAATTGAGAAGTAATTCAATTATCTCCCAAGACAAAGGCAAATCTCCATTATGCACGTGGGGATACTAAAACAAGCATTACTGTTAAAATACACCAGGTAAGACACATTACATTAAAACTATACATTTAACATATCCCCAGATAGCTCAGGTCTGAGCGCACATTATTAAGTGAATGGCGCTCAGACCACACGAATACAGTTTAATCGCCATGGAGCCAAAGTCTTTAATTCCACGAACAGGCTCCATGGCAGGCTATCTGGGTACTTGCACACCGAATACAAATGCAGCACTAAAAGTCCCGAATGCTCCGTTGTTCGGTTCCCAAACGGGTTTGCAGACTTCCAGCCTCAGCGGGGCTTGTAAGACAAAAGTGTCTGCTTTTGGTGTCCTGCCGCTGGGTAGAACAAGCGCTGGCTACCCAGGGAGCTTCCATAACACCGCCATCGCGTGGCGGCTAGGTGTAACCGCGACCACCCAGTAATTGTCAATTAAGCTGCGGTTAACCGCAGCTTCAGGGAGGTTAATTGCCGGCACACTCCAGCTCCCAGGTGGTCTATTCATTCGTGCTGTTGTTCGGTAGATTGAATCTACCGAACAACCGGCAGAAAAGCCCGAATACAGCTTTTCTGCAGGCGAAACAAAGTCTTTTAACATGGGGGCCATAGTCTAAAGGCAGCAGGTGAGCAACCAGGCTTCTCCAATGCAATGTGGCGAGATTGGTCTCGTCACATCTCTCCCCTTTTCCAAACAGACTAACAGGGTATCTGACCTCCTGCCGGTCAGTGCCCTTGTTAGTCCAGCAGCCCACCCACAAAACACAATCAACAGCACAGCCCACCCACAATAAATGGTTACTACACCTGGGTAAAGGAGAAGCTTGTCCATGTCCAGGTGCCTCACCACGGCTGTGCTGGGTATGGGTATGCTGACTTGGTGGGTTGCTGCGTGGGCAGAGACCAGCGGTACTCTGCCCTGTTGCCAGCACTACTGGGAGGGTAGCCTGGTTGAAGCCTGGTTGTTGGAGGGGGAGACCGACTGTCTCCCCTTTAGATACACAGCCCTGCTGCTGGAGACCGACTGTCTCCCTTTTGGTTGCACAGCTCTGCTGCTGGAGACCGACTGTCTCCCCTTTGGTTACACATCTCTGCTGCTGGAGACCGACTGTCTCCCCTTTGGCTAAACAGCCCTGTTGCTGGGGGGCAGAACCGACCGTCCCTACCCCCTGTGCTGGACGTGCAGAGACCACGGTCCCATCTGCACAGTTGTGGGGCTTACTGTCTCCCCCTGGTACATTAAGCTGCCGCTGGGGAGAAGGGGTAACAAGCTCCTCTCCCATATATACTTCCAGCCGCGGGGGAGGGAGACCGACTGTCTCTCTGTCTCTGCTCCCAATACAGAGTCCTGCTGCTGGGGAAAGGAGACTGGGCTCTCTATTCCCGGTAGGACACTCTGCCGCTGGGGAATGGTGACTGGGCTCCCAATTCCCTGTTTTATCTCCCACTGGGGAATGGAGACGGGGCTCCCAATTCCCAAAACATCATACTGCCGCTGGGGAATGGAGACTGGGCTCCCAATTCCCAAAACATCATACTGCCGCTGGGGACCTGAGCCGACTGCCCAGCATCCCTGTAGCTCACCCTGCCACTGGGGAGGGAGGACGCTTCTCTCCTCTCCCTGCAAGGAACACTGTCGCTGGGGGACAGGACCACTTGTCTCTGCACCCTGTAACTCAGCCTGCCGCTGGGGAATGGAGCTCGGGCTCCCAATTCCCTGCAATTTACTCTGCTGCTGGGGGACAGAAGCAACTATCTCTGTCCCCTGTAACTCAGCCTGCCACTGGGGAATGGAGCTTGGGCTCCCGATTCCCTGCAATATCTCCCGCTTGGAAATGGAGCTCGGGCTCCCAATTCCCTGCAATACCGGTGGAGAGACCTCGGTCCCATCTCCACCCGCCACCTGGGGTTCTTCCCAGTAATCCTCTGCAATATCTACCCAGCTGAATGGGTCTGGATCTGGGTCTCCGCTTCCCTGCTGAGCCTTCTCACTGGAGTGGAACAGATCTTGGTAGCCCTGCTCCAGCTCCATCTCTCGGGTTACTAGGTGGACCAGGTCTTGCTCAATTTCGTGAGTGTCGTCCCAGTCATACCTGCTCTCCCTCCACTCCAAGAGATCACTGAACCGGGCTTGTGTAGGGCTCCAAAACTCAGGCTCTGCAAAAGACTCCCATAACAAGCCAGGACCATCAAACTCCTCTCCCTCTGGCTTGTCATGCTCGGCTGTCCAGGGCAGGTACTGTGCCCCATACCACCAGAGCGCCTGGTAGGCATCTTCCAGCCAAATCTCCTGCCATACTCAGAGCTCCAATTCCTTCACCCATTCATCCAGGGGCTGCTCTCCCAGGAAGGGCATCCGCAGGGCTACTCGCTTCTGCAGTCGCTGGTCTTCCTTGGGGAGTCTCTCGCCCCGCTGGTACTCCACAATATCCAGTGCCTGGTACCAGATGCCTTTGCGCAGTGCATCTCGGTCATCCAGGGCACCCTCGTCATACTCCACTGCTGGTTCCATCTCGGTGCTGTCATGGTCGTTGTACTGGGACATGCGTTGCCCTCAAATTGTAAAAATGCACGGAATGGTGTCACCTGTAGCTGTCCAGTAGTCTGTGGGAACGATCCCGCTGCTTGCCACCAATTGTAACGGACCGTTTTGCACAAATGGGGTAAAAAAACGTTTAGGCGATGGGCCCCCTTTCCAGAGATGCAGGCACTGCTACTGCAGAACACCAAACACACGAACCGCCACTAAGTGAATGCTCCAAACTCCCGAACGGCATCCAATATAGCACTCCAAACAGACGAACAGGAACCATACGAATTGCTGCTAGCAGACAAATAGGAAAAGCATCCAAGCGGCTTACACTCCTAGCAATCAGTCTCTATCAGCATTCAGTAAATCCCCCCAAAGACAAGACAAGGCTCCGTGTTGAGGGTCAAGCAGTGGTCTGTTTAATGAGGGCTACCTGCCCAGTATTTATGCAGGTCTCCCACCTGGTGGACACTCCCCTAGGGGACCAAATGGGAGACTGTGACAAGGGACAGACAAGCAGACAAATAGGACACACAGTCACAATATATTCCCACAATGCATCCTGGCTTCCTCCCCTCTGCCCTGGGAGATAATTGAGAAGTAATTCAATTATCTCCCAAGACAAAGGCAAATCTCCATTATGCACGTGGGGATACTAAAACAAGCATTACTGTTAAAATACACCAGGTAAGACACATTACATTAAAACTATATATTTAACATATCCCCAGATAGCTCAGGTCTGAGCGCACATTATTAAGTGAATGGTGCTCAAACCACACAAATACAGTTTAATCGCCATGGAGCCAAAGTCTTTAATTCCACGAACAGGCTCCATGGCAGGCTATCTGGGTACTTGCACACCGAATACAATTGCAGCACTAAAAGTCCCGAATGCTCCGTTGTTCGGTTCCCGAACGGGTTTGCAGACTTCCAGCCTCAGCGGGGCTTGTAAGACAAAAGTGTTTGCTTTTGGTGTCCTGCCGCTGGGTAGAACAAGCGCTGGCTACCCGGGGAGCTTCCATAACACCGCCATCGCGTGGCGGCTAGGTGTAACCGCGACCACCCAGTAATTGTCAATTAAGCTGCGGTTAACCGCAGCTTCAGGGAGGTTAATTGCCGGCACACTCCAGCTCCCTGGTGGTCTATTCATTCGTGCTGTTGTTCGGTAGATTGAATCTACCGAACAACCGGCAGAAAAGCCCGAATACAGCTTTTCTGCAGGCGAAACAAAGTCTTTTAACATGGGGGCCATAGTCCAAAGGCAGCAGGCGAGCAACCAGGCTTCTCCAATGCAATGTGGCGAGATTGGTCTCGTCACACAGGGCATTATTCAAAGAAAACTGATGCTGCAAGATCACTAAAGTTTAGTAAATGCACTCATATATAAAGTGCAATATTACAACATAATTGCGGAATACAATGCAGCATTTCCTGTATTAATCTTTATACACAAAGTGATACTGTGCTAGCCTAAAGTGACAGTGTCAAAAAAAAAATACTTTAAACCAGATTAATTATGCAAAATACGACCTATACAGGTCAACAATTTCCATTTACAAACACTATTCAATACCATATATAGAGTATATGCATAATTATCATTTTACCAACCAATCGATATTGTACAATGACAACTGGTTCATAAACGTGTGAAACCACTATAAAAGTAATTTACTATAATAATGAAATACAAAAACTTTGTTAAGATGAATTTTTGAAAGTATAGTTTGATGTTATATAAAGGGATGATAAGATAGTAACTCATTCAATCCGTTCAGCGACACAGTATTTAATTCATGGATCCAGTATGTTTCTTTTTGCAACAACAGTCTGCTACGATCTCCACCCCTAAGAGGTTGTGGTATATGGTCAATAGCGACAAATTGAAGAGTAGCTAAAGAGTGACCCATCTCCAAAAAATGCTTAGCGACAGGTTTATCAGAGTGGCCATCCCTATAGGCAGTCCTAATATTAGACCGATGTCCCCTGACATAGCGGTGTGTCCATTTTACCAATATAGGTTAAGCCACATGGGCAAGAAATTTTATAGATCACATACGGGGTCTTACAAGTAATAGTATGCCTTATGTTGTAACGTTTATTATTATGTGGATGGTTAAAGGTACGTGACGGGACCATATGGCCACACGTCACGCAACCAAGACACCTAACACAGCCTCTTATTTGTACATTATTCTCCTGTTGATAACTCTTTACTGGATCGGTGTTTACAAGCATATCACATAAGTTCTTATTCCTACGGTAGCAAATCATGGGCGGTTCCTTAAAAACTGGAGGTAAAGTGGTATCCGAGGACAACATATTCCAATTCTTCTTCACAATAGTAGTAACTTGATTGGCTCTGTTATGGTATGTCATTGGAAAAACTAGCCTGGGTGATGTCATGGATTTTATCTTGGCATGAGCATTCTTTGCCTTCTCTAATGCCTTTTCCAATAAATGCTTTTTATAGCCTCTTTCCAGGAATTTACAAGTCATCTCTTCAATTTGTGTTTGCATGACTGTGTTGTCAGAGTTGTTACGAATCACCCGGCAATTATTAATATTTAATATGAAAGGTTATATACTTACATAAGTGAGAATTAATAAATTGGTTTAGAACACAACACACTTAAGTAATTAAAAAGGTATTCCAGATGATCAAGTAGTAAACAGAGTAAAGAAACAGGAGTGATTTTATAAGAGTTTATAAACAATTGAAAACAATGTTACACTGCAATAGACATGTACAGGGTTATTCACTTAGGTATGGATTTTGACAATAAAATACTGACATTTTTTATGTATATATATATATATATAACAATATCCCAATTTTGCAATTCATGCCCTGAAAGAGCCTGAATTAGGTCGGCATTACAGACAGCTGAAATCTGGACCTGAATGCTTCAACTCCAGAACCGAGTTTAAAAAAAATCCAAACTATTTAGCGGTTGTCCAGTAACTAGATTTAAACATTTATTATATATGGCATGTGGCACGTGAAAAAATTGCATTGGGATACTAGAATGATATTTTAATTTCAAATAACTAAATGCCAAACCCATGTATCGGTGCTAACCACACAACTTCATAATGGAACCCAGAGCAATAGAAAATAGGGCTTCCCCTACACCCATTAAAAAAGAATGTCAGCATCTAATCGAACTCTACTTTAGACAGGGCGGAAAGAATTTTGGAAGAGTAGGGAGCAATCCATAGTCTGTCTTCCCACTGCTTTATTGACATTGGCTCCCCACTGGGGTGTGGGCAGTAGTAAGCAGCAAGTGTCAGATCTTTTTCTGTTTATGGACATGGCAGAAACACTGAGCAACAGGAATGCCAGTCTGGGACAGGTTTTCCCCTAGCTAACCAATCTGATAAGATAAATAAATTCCTCCTGCTGCCCTTCTCCCTTTTTTCAAAAGTATTTAATTGTAGTGGTTTTGCCATGCCTCGTACCTTCACAGAAGCAGCTAGTAGCAGCTGATACAGACTTGTGGTATTGGAAAACTTTTTTTTTATTTTTAGGGAAGAACGGATGTGTGGGTAATTAACTGCCCACTGGCATTTACCTTTCATTTTTGGATAATTCCCTTATTTTGAAGTTGAAATGACTCCTGCTCCCCCTTTATCATTAATACAAGATAGACACATTTTACAATCAGCTATTATATAAGTTCTCTCATTTAACTCCTATTTTACAATCTTTTTCAAATATATAATATCATTTTGGCAACTTAAAATTGGCATTGCAAAAATTCCTGAAATTGTGTAACCGTTTAGTCGGGCAATATTGTAGCCATTTTTTAACAGCACAGTCATTATCATAATTTTTACTGCTGTTTTGGTTGGCTGAATCACCTTTCCAAATTTTTTATCTGTACTGAAATTAAGCTGAGTTAAACAGTGTGTGAATTAAATTCTACCATCCCCCCCAAAACAAAATAAATATGCCAACGTGCACAATTCTACTAAAACCTCTTATGGATACCAGTATTCACTTGTGACTTTTCTTTCTTTTCTATGGAAAATAATAATTAAAAAAAAATAATACAAGTAATCTATTCAGTGTAACTAACAGTAATATTATTTACAAATTGTAACAAACATGCGGGTGTCTAGAAGGTCCTTTTAAAGGACCACTATAGTGCCAGGAAAACATACTCGTTTTCCTGGCACTATAGTGCCCTGAGGGTGCCCCCACCCTCAGGGACCCCCTCCCGCCCAGCTCTGGAAAGGGGTAAAAACTTACTTTTTTCCAGCGCTGGGCGTGGAGCTCTCCTCCTCCGATCCTCCTCCGTTCCTCCCCATCGGCTGAATGCGCACGCGCGTCAAGAGCTGCGCGCGCATTCAGCCGGTCACATAGGAAAGCATTCATAATGCTTTCCTATGGACGCTGGCGTGCTCTCACTGTAAAAATCACAGTGAGAAGCACGCAAGCGCCTCTAGTGGCTGTCAATGAGACAGCCACTAGAGGAAATAGGGAAAGGCTTAACCCTTTCATAAACATAGCAGTTTCTCTGAAACTGCTATGTTTATGAAAAAATGGGTTAAACCTAGCTGGACCTGGCACTCAGACCACTTCATTAAGCTGAAGTGGTCTGGGTACCTAGAGTGGTCCTTTAAGAGTTTGTTTTGTAAAAAATGTCTATATTAATTGGTTAATAATTTCTCTTTCTCTTTGAAACACAAAAACAATAATTACCACATGTGTAACACATTTTAAAAATACTAAATAGAAATGTTGTAAGAAAATCATTAAAAATTTAGTGTTTCAGTTAAAAATGACTTCAAAGGGCTATTACTATTTCTTCTTTCCTCATCAGTTTTACCAACTAAGACCTTGCTCATGTGTAATGACTTCCAACTGACTGGTCTAAACTGTAAATGATTTTTCCTTTAAATAATGGATAAGCCATATTGAATTATAGCTAATTACCTGACCTCTGACAGTTATAGTAAAGGAAACAAGTACATTTTAACTCAGTGACATTTGGCAATCCATCTTTTACTGTTTAGTGTCTATGAGCGACAGATATCTGAATGTTATGTAGTTAGATGCTGATAAAAGTCATTTGGCAACATCAGATATCAGCAGAGAAGGTCAAATAGTTTATCTGTGTCACGTTAATAAAATCTGTGCTGGGCTCTGAATATTCTTCCGTTTGTGTGCATTATGGTGATTGCTTCTGCAACTGACATGTTACCAGAAGCCATTGTTGATATAAATTATTAGTAGCTACTAATTCATGGATATATACTTAACCCCTTAACGCCGTTACGGCGTTCTATGCCGTCCCGCATTAGTGTGGCGGCATAGAACGCTGTAACGGCTTTCTATCCCTGGAGGTGAGATTTACTTACCTCCGCCGCGATCCTCTTCTGGCAAATGAGGCCCCAGGGGCCATGAGATCGCTCTCAAAGAGTGATCACATGGCCCTCTATAGCTGGCTGTGGATCTGCCAGCAGGGGGACTGTCTAAAATGTCAGAAATGTCAGACAAAATGTGGTAGGGAGTGTAAAAAAAATATATATTAGACATGTGTAAAATTAAAATAGAAATGTATTTATAGATATAATATATCTATATTTGTGTTCGGTGCTATTCTTGTAACGTAACGTATGTATCGTATAGTGTAACCATAGGTATGAACAAGTCAGTTGAAGTGTGCCGAAACCGATGTAATAAAGAGGACCCACCCTAGATATAACATAATAAATTAAATTGAGTTGAGGGAGTGGTGGGTGGGGCCTGTCGAAGTCAAAACTACACGGTGGTGCAAAGAAAGGGGGGTGAGTTTAAATAGGATCACCACGCCCCTCCCACAACTCCAGACAAGCCTTTACATTTGTGTTTGGTGCTATTCTTGTAACGTCATACAAAGTGTATTTTAATATTAATATAAGTATATATATATTAGTATTAAAATACACTTAGAATGATGTTACATATATATATATATATATATAATATATATTATATATATAATAGATATATACACATATATTTTATATATATATATATATACATATAATTACAATAATAAATAAATAAAATAATTAAATAAATAAAATATTGGAACAAAATTTAATATAAATTATATATTCATATGTAATTTCATTCTAACTGTATTTTGTTATTAATATATATATATAAATATATATATATATATATATATATATATATATATATATATATATATATAAACAAAATACACTTAGAATGTGGGGTATGTCCAGTCTTTCTTAGTAGCCACTTAGTCACAAACACTGGCCAAATATAAGTTTTTTGCTTTTTTCACACAAAAACAAATATGAACGCTAACTTTGGCCAGTGTTTGTGGCTACTAAAAAAAGACTAAACATACCCCACTTTCAATACGTTGGGTTGTTTACTTTTTCAAATGGTATGCCATTATGGGGGTAATTCTCATTCCTGGGCTACCACACTGTCTCAAAGGTAACATTACTAATCTGGCAAATTTCAATTTGAAAATGGAATGTTCTATATTTGACCCTGTAACTTTCCAAAACACCATAAAACCTGTTAATGGGGGGTACTGTTGTACTCGTGAGACATTGCTGATTACAAATCTGTGCATTTTTTTGCAGTAAAACCTAACAGCATTATGACATTCACAGCTAAAATGTCAGACGGAAATACAAATTTAAAAAAAAAACATCTTATTTTCTCACATTTTTTTAAAATTTTACTCATAATAAATTATGTTCCATATATAAATAGTTAATGATAAATTAAAGCCCTGTTTCTCCTGAACAAAATGATATATAATAAGTGTGGGTGCACTTAATGTGACAGCGGTGAATTACGGTTGAACAGACATATAACGCAAATTCCAGTTTTTGTTTACGTTTTGTTTTGATCAGGACGTGCACTATTGACTCCGTCCTGAAGGGGTTAACCCCTTCAGGACGTATGACGGACGAGGTCCGTCACACAGGGGAGACCCTTAACGACGGGTGACGGACCTTGTCCGTCACGCGGTAAAATTAACCCCGGATCGCCGCTATCGCGGCGATCGCGGGGTTAATGGTGCTCCCGGTATGCCTCTGCATTGGAGGCATACCGGGAGCACCCGGTCAAGCTGCCCAGCACATGTGCTCGCTCTGACCACAAGTCGGAGCGAGCACATGTGCTCTGAATACTTACCTACCGGCTCCCTGCACTTCCGGGTTCTGTGTGAAGTGCAGGGAGCCGGATCAGTGCTGATCCTGCCCCCTGCTGTAAAAAAAAATAAAGTTAATTTAAAGTGTCCCCCCCTTACCCATTTTAATAAAAAATTAACCCCTTCCCTGCCAATTGATCACTGACTACAGTGATCAATTGGCAGGGATTACATTTTACTATGATCTGATTTTTTTTTTTAACCCCTGAGGGTTAATTCTTTTTTTTTTTAACCCTCAGGGGTTAAATTAATTAAATTAATTAATTAAATTATTTTTACATTATATATTTAGATAGCTGGGGTAGGTGGAAGTTAGTGGGGAATTGGGGGATTTGACGTTAGGCTAACTAGGGGTTAACGTTAAAAAAAAGTTTTAAAAGAAACTTTAAAAAGTTAAAAATTAAGCTTAAAAAAATGTTTTAATAACATTTAAGTAATAAAAACAAAAAAACACACTTTACCTAGTCCAAATAAAAATTAACCCCTTCCCTGCCAGTCGATCACTGCCTACAGCGATCAAATAGAGATCACAGTATTATACTGTGATCTAATTTTTTTTAACCCCTGAGGATTAACTTTTATTTATTTTTTTAACCCTCAGGGGTTCAATTTATTTAATTAATTTAAATATTTTATAACTATATATTTTGCTAGCTGGGGTGGGTGGGAGTTATGGGAAAATGGGGAATTTACTGTTAGTGCTGCGTACTGCTAGTTAGGGGTTAACAGTAAAAAAAATAGCTTAGAAAAATGTTAAATCTGTAAAAAAGTTTTAAGAAAGTTTAGGAAAGTTTAAAAAAAATTTATAAGCAAAACAAAAGTTTAAAAACTAGTTTTTAAAAGTAAAAAAGTTATAAAAAGTAAAAAAATACATTTTAAAAACGCTCATTACCACTACACCTGGAACAAACTAGAGAAAAAATTATACCACGCCAAGGTTCAAAATATGCCTTTTGAATTACCCCAGGGTGTATTCTTTAATAAATAGTATGTGTTTGTGGGGAAGTTTCAATAACCAACCGTCTAAACTATTCCAAATTGGAACATGGACACAGCGTAAAACTTCAAAGTTAGAAAAAAACAGAATGGCTGCGTCTCAAATGCGCCCCTTCAACATCCACATATACCTGGCAAAGGTACATACGGGGGTATTGCTGTACTCAGCCGACATAGCTGAGCAACATATGAAGTATTATACAGTCATAGTACACATAAGGTTTGCAAAATATGCTGCGCAAACTCACTTTGTATGTCAAAAAGGCAGAAAAAATGCTTATTACCACTACACTTGGTACAAGCTAGCGGAAAAATGATCCCACACTAAGGTTCAAAATATGCCTTTTGAAATACCCTGGGATGTCTTCTTTAAGAAATGGTATGGCTTTATGGGGAATTTGGATTATATAGCCTGGTAAAATACTCTAAAATGGGACATAGGCACAGCATAAAAATTCAAAGTTTGAAAAAAACTGGAATGGCTGTGTCCCAAATGTGCCCCTCCGATGTCCACACATACCTGGCAAAGGTACATACGGGGGTATTGCTGTACTCAGCCGACATAGCTGAGCAACATATGAAGTATTATACAGTCGTAGCACACATAAGGTTTGCAAAATATGCTGCGCAAACTCACTTTGTATGTCAAAAAGGCAGAAAAAATGCTTATTACCACTACACTTGGTACAAGCTAGCGGAAAAATGATCCCACGCTAAGGTTCAAAATATGCCTTTTGAAATACCCTGGGATGTCTTCTTTAAGAAATGGTATGGCTTTATGGGGAATTTGGATTATATAGCCTGGTAAAATACTCTAAAATGGGACATAGGCACAGCATAAAAATTCAAAGTTTGAAAAAAACTGGAATGGCTGTGTCCCAAATGTGCCCCTCCGATGTCCACACATACCTGGCAAAGGTACATACGGGGGTATTGCTGTACTCAGCCGACATAGCTGAGCAACATATGAAGTATTATACAGTCGTAGCACACATAAGGTTTGCAAAATATACTGTGCAAACTCACTTTGTATGTCAAAAAGGCAGAAAAAATGCTTATTACCACTACATCTGGTACAAGCTAGCGGAAAAATGATCCCACGCTAAGGTTCAAACTATACCTTTTGAAACACCCTGGGGTGTCTACTTTAAGAAATGGTAGGCCTTTGTGGGGTAGTTTGAATTTAAAACCTGCGAAGATGCTTGGAAATTGCACATAGGCCCAGCGTCAAAATTCAAAGTTTGGTAAAAACGGATATGGCTTGGTCTCCTATATGGCACTGTAGCTTCACAAAATAGTGACAAAGACATTCATTGGGGGTGTATTTTTACTCAAAAGACTTAGCTGAGCATAATTTGGGAGGTTTGAACTTAGTGGCACATATGAAATATACAAAACGCCCAGCAAAAATGCAATCCGTATGTAAAAAATGCACAAAATAATTTTTTTACCACATACTTTGGCATATATTGGTGAAAAAATGGGGGTATGTTAAGGCACAATATGCACCTTATGAGATACCCTGGAGTGTCTACTTTTACAAATGGTAGGCCTTTGTGGGGTTTTTTTGAACAGTCAAACTGTTATAATACCCCAAATGGAAGCTAAGGCTCATTAAATCCATCTCTCAAAATTCTACTGTGAATACTGTAAAGGACAGGTCTCCTATATGGCACTGTAGCTTCACAAAATAGTGCCAAAGACATTCATATGGGGTGTCATTTTACTCAGAAGACTTAGCTGAGCATAATTTGGGGGGTTTGAACTTAGTGGCACATATGAAATATACAAAACGCCCAGCAAAAATGCAATCCGTATGTAAAAAATGCACAAAATTTTTTTTTACCACATACTTTGGCATATATTGGTGAAAAAATGGGGGCATGTTAAGGCACAATATGCACCTTATAAGATACCCTGGAGTGTCTACTTTTACAAATGGTAGGCCTTTGTGGGGGTTTTTTGAACAGTCAAACTGTTATAATACCCCAAATGGAAGCTAAGGCTCATTAAATTCATCTCTCAAAATTCTACTGTGAATACTGAAAAGGACAGGTATCCTGTATGGCACTGTAACTTCACGAAATAGTGCAAAAGACATACAATGGGGGTGTCATTTTACTCAGCAGATGTAACTGAACACAAAATAAAACTTTGTACAGGAATAGCATGCACCAACTTTACAAAATATACACGAGAATTTCTCTGTTATAAGTTTGTGTGCCAAAAACCAAAAAGAACACAATTTTACTCCAATATTTAGCAGAGGTTGGCGGTAATATGGCTACGTAGAAAGTGTCAAAACAACCTTAGATAAATAGCCCGTGATGTCTACTTTATATAAATATATACTTTTGTGTGGCAATTTTGTTTTCTTTTATGGCTATTAAGCTTACAAGACAAACATACCAAATTCTAAAATCGCTCCACATTAAAAGTTTATTTTACTCCTTGTGCTTTGTGACCTGTAACTACCAAAAAAAAACTTAAAATCCCAGACACATTATATATTCTGTAAATCAGAACAAATAAATAAATTTATTTTTAATTACTTTCCTTAACCTGCACTAATTATGCACACATTATTATTGCAAAAACTGTAAAAAAAAACAATATTTTTCATTTTTTTTGCATTTTTCTGTATTTTTTTTATAATAAGTAAGCATTTATATATATATATGTTATATCAAATTAAAGCCCTTTCTGTCCTTTAAAAAACAGTATATAATATGTGTCGGTGCAATAAATGAGAGAGATGCAAATTGCAGTTGAACGCAAACAGCAAGAAAATGCAAAAATTGCTTGTGTCATTAAGCGTAAGTCAAGCTTCTGAAGCTGTGTCCTTAAGGGGTTAAATAACATTAAGTACAGTAAGCATATATAATATACATGTCTTGAATATTGTTTTCTATAAACGTTAATAATTAAACCGTATGTCTACTCGAAAAGTAAATACAGAGTTTTTAATGTCTTTGATTGAATATTTAGATTTACACAAACATTTCTACTCAACATCACTAAACAATGATATCCATTTCCTAATGGATTTGTTTTTGAATCTTTTGCCATATATGTTAATAATTTGATGATATAACTAATAGTGATGCTATTTCGATATACAGTATAATTTTGTTTAGCTGAAACAAAAAAAGAAACAAAAACATGAAGCTGAATTAAATTAATTAAATTTTGTTTTAAAATATATGTATTAGTATTTTATTCTATTAGGAATTGGTTTTAATAATATAAAACTGAACTAAAGCAAATAATTAGTACAATGTCACTGTAGAAATCATAGATAATTAAAAGAAAATGAAATAAAAGTTGTGGTTAATTTGCAGTGCTACGTTATTGTAGAAGAATGTTTTGGGAGCTTGCTTAAATTGTATGTGAATGTGCATACATAATCAGCTTTCCTCTCAGTCAGGATTTATTCAGTAAACCTGGGATTTCAAAGGAATATCATTGACTTTTATCTCATAAATAAAATAAAAAATTAACATATACAATGATTTAAAGGAATGTGGAAAAATATCCTTTAAAAAATAAAAATTAAATATAAATTACAAAGTTTTTGGAGTTACATTAGATGTAGCTGAATGTGTTGTTTTCAAACCTGTGACACACATGAATTCAGATTATCTGTTGCTCTATTTCTTGATTAGTGCTATTCTGACCCCTCACATTAGACGAGAACAGACTTGTGGTGAACTTGCCCAATGTTAGTTAAATTGTTTGACTTCAGCTCACATGTCTTTTTGCTATTCCATCTTGTAAAGTGACTTCCTGACCCTTGCTCCCACATAATATAACACACTTGCTCTAACGGTTCCTAGGGAACTGATAGTCAACTTACAGATAGGTTGACATTAACTATGTGGGTTAAGAACAAATAAAAAGAAGAGAGTAAGCGCTAAATAACAGTGGAGCTGCAACCTAAAAGAGGGGATCCCTCAGATAAACCCTCAAATACAATAAAGATAAAAAAAACAAAAACAAAGATAAAGGTTGCGCTAAAATAGACCAAATAGATAAAAATATGAATTAAAAGTCTTAGCTGTAAACGGATCTTCTATAGATCAAATAGTCCATAAAGTGCTGGTTCTGAAAAGTGCTTGTTCAGAGGTAATGTTCACAATGTTCTTCCTCAGGAGAGTCCAGTAATATGAAACGATAAAACAAATACAGAGACCAAATGGTGTAGTACTTCCAATATGGTACAGAAGATAAAAGGGAAGCGAGGAAATGCACTCACGTGTAGTAGTGTCATTGCTGCCGCCCAGGAGTAATGGGAGTTTGAGCACAGGACTTGTTTTTTTTTGTATTTGTAATCAATGGCTTGTTCCTAAATTAATTTTAATAAAGCTGGAATATTTTTTTTTGGGTTCCTAACATCAAGCGTGAATTCAGATACAGATTTACATGTCTGGTACATGTAGGTACCGAACTCTAAAGTGCCATCTGTTCCCCAACCCCCAAACAGGGCAGGTAAAGTATGTAAAATTAATTTTGTAACTGGAGGCTTAAAACCATCTAAAAACACATATTCATATTTCAGAACTCCATATGTATAAATTAATGTATGTACATATTTCTGCTCTGCCTGTAATGTATTGTGTATGAATCTGTGAGTACAGTGAGTGTATGAGCTGTGTAAATGTACTCAGGTTAAAAGGTAATGTTAGAAGTGTAAGGGTACATGGGGGTTTAAGGTTAGAGACAGCTGGGCATCTCCTGGACCCTCAGTGGAAATGTAGTAAGTGGCCAAGAAAACTGGGCCTCTCCTGGGCCCCAATTCACATGCACCCCATAATAATAACCCTTTATTCCAGTCCACTCAATGGGCCCTTACCTTAAGGGTTAGTGGCGACCAGTAAAAAGTGACAAGAATAAAACAGTTATTAACTTACAATTAGCGTAACTAACTGAAGCAGTAGCTGGTAATTCCCGGTCACTACTTCTAAAACTTTTCAGTTGGGAAACAGATGCTACTCACAAATAATAGTGACAAGCATTGCATGGAGTAGCAGCTTGCTGGTAAAAGGTAGCAACAAGTTTGGAAACAAGCCCATGATTTGCAAAGCGTTCCTTGCGGCTCTTTTTTTTATAACATGACAGGAGGCTTCATATTTGCTTAAGTCTCTCTTTACTAGGACTCCACAGCAGCACATTAACATAGAGAGAAAAACACCAGAGACAAAAAACTCAGGAATCCATAAAAGGCTTCTCCCAACCAACTAATTCCTCTTTCTTTGCTGCTCTGCAAACAGTACAGGTCAGAGTACAACTGCCTCCTGTTTTATTTGGGTGGTTGTGGGATATATACATCTATTTGATCTTATGATTTGTTTTTAAGATTTGATTTAATTTTCATGCTTTGATTGTATGATTTAGTTTTCAGGATTTGATTTCAGGATTTGATTGTATGACTTGCTTTCAGGATTTGATTTTAGGATTTGAGCTTAATGATTTAATTGTATGATTTAAATTCCATGATTTGATTTTCATGATTTGATAGTGTGTGTTGATTTGGGGATTTATTTTATGAGGTGAAGTCATCTATTGTGCCTTTTGCAGGTGTTTTCTTCTTGCCTGCTCTTTCTACCTCCCCCCCCCCCTTTTTCCGTGGGGTCTGTATGGGTGCCTTCCTCCACCCATCTCCCTCTATTTTTCCCTGCTCTCCTTGCGGGCATTTTACATTCGTTTTCTTTCGTTCTTTCTGGTTTCCTTCTGTTTTCTTCCTGTTGTCTTTCTGTTTTCCTAGCGGCTGACGGGGAATGGTTCAGTACCGCCTCCCGTCCTGTCCAGCCACCGGGACCGCGAAGAGCGACTCCGGCGGTCCCACGTGGGTATCTCGCGCGGCTCTCACGGCGCGCGGGAACTGCCCCTCCGCCTGTCTCATCCCACGCTCCCTGTACCGCTAGGAAGCAGTTATCTTTCACGGTGGCATGGGAGGGATGACCGGCCACGCAGAAGCGATGGCTCCAGACCACGTGGGAGCGACGGCTCCCGACCTCGTTTGGCCTCCCCACACCGCAGGGCCCTCGGTCCGGGCGCCGGTGGGGAGGGACGTTGTAAGTTTGCCTTTTGGAAATTCTAATGTCACTACTATAAATAAATTTCTGGAGTGTTAGGTGTGAGCGCTTTAGAGTAAGGCACTTAATCTCTTCAACCTCACTTTCTCTGTTTTCCTATGGAATGCTGTTTCTTTCACTCTGTTACAGAAGAGTTGGTTACAGTTCACAGAGAGTGTTAGGCACTATTCATCTGAAGAGCGTTATCTACACAGTAGAATGCTATGTACAACTACACAGAAAATGCTGTGTACAGTTACACAGAGGAATGCTGTGTACAGTTACACAGAGGAATGCTGTGTACAGTTACACAGAAGAATGCTGTGTACAGTTACACAGTATAATGCTATCTACAGCTACACAGTAGAATGCTATCTACAGCTACACAGAGAATGCTATATACAGCTACGCAGAAGAATGCTATATACAGCTACGCAGCAGAATGCTATCTACGGCTACGCAGCAGAATGCTATCTCCGGCTACGCAGAAGAATGCTATCTACGGCTACGCAGAAGAATGCTATCTACGCCTATGCAGAAGAATGCTATCTACGCCTATGCAGAAGAATGCTATCTGTGGCTGCGCAGAAGAATGCTATGTGCGGCTGCGCAGAAGAATGCTATGTGTGGCTGCTCAGAAGAATGCTATGTGTGGCTGCGCAGAAGCGTGCTATGTGCGGCTGCGGAGAAGCGTGCTATGTGCGGCTGCGCAGAGGAATGTTCTGTACAGTGACACAGTAGAATGTTATGTGCCATTAATCTGAAGAAGTGCTAGGTACATCTTCTCCGAAGAGTAAATTGTACAATTAATCAGAAGAATGGAAAAGCACTTTATCGCCTGTGCACCGCCATAGGGCCTGACTTGTCTGTGGATTTGGCCGGCCTTGTCCGAGCCGTATTGATTGGCCTACTTTGTCTGTGCCCTATTGGTTGACCTGCTTTGTCTGTGCCCCATTGATTGGCCTGCTTTGTCTGTGCCCCATTGATCTGGCCTGCGTTGTCTCTGACAGAATATCTGCATGCCAAGCCTTGCAACTCACGCTTGGACATTGCATGTGCTACCAAATTTGTCTCTGTCACTAGATGGGGTGCTGCCTCGATGCTGCTGCCAGTGACACTTGTCCGTTATACCCCTAGAGGTCGCCTTGCCTAGGACCACTCCACGGTCAACCCTTCATTTGGGGGAATGCCCACAGACGATGCCTACTACGGCAGCGACCACCTCCTAAAGAAGGCGGGAGACTTGAAGGAGTCAGACCCCCCTGAGGATGGCAGGCAAGCGCGTATAAGCGCTACTGGAAGGGTGAAGGCCCTAAACCAGACACCCGGATGATAGACTCCGGAGAAGCATCTAACCCTGATGCAATCGGGCTGGACGGCACTGCCTATATTGCGTGAGGCAGGCGGTGACTTGAATGAGTCAGACTCTCCTAGAGAAGAGCAGGCAAGTGCGCACAAGCGCTACTGGAGGGGTGAAGGCCCTAAACCAGGCACACGGACAGATTAGAAGCGTCTAACCCTGATACAATCTGCCTCGGTGGCCAGACTACACTGCCTAGGTGGCGCAGGGGTGATAGTCCTCGTGACCCCACCACGGCCGCCCTAGCTGAATGGCGGGCGGATCGGTCCCTCTAGGAAGGAGAGGACGATGGGGGGTGGACTATGATGATGCCCCCAAGTGGCACCGAGGAACGGAGAACAAGCCCACTACAGGGGCTCCGACGACTGTGGAAGAAGAGGTCGTCGCAAGGGTCACCTTAAACGAACCCCTGTGCGACCCTCATTTCTTTGGAAGGGTCTCGGCCCGGGCACCTAGCACCATCGGTGCGTTGCTGGGACTGTAGATCGCTGACTTGAGAAGCCCGCAAAATACTTGGAGTGGTATACCCAGCCGGGCTCCCGAACAAAGTAGCCTCGTACCCAGACTTAGACCCCGATGGGGCGCTATGGCTCTCCTGGTGGCAACGCCTGTCTAGTATACAGGACATCCGGAGTACGGTCCGCTACGGTGCATATACTCTACTCTTCAGTCCGCACTGACAAGCCAAGGGTACTCCCCCACACGAGTGGGTTGTCCTACGGGACATACGGGGAAGAATATTGTGTCCCAGTTTTCATATGAAAAAACGTTACGGAGACATATCTAAAGCTCGAACCCATACCTGTTATAAGGGATTGGGCCCTGGGCCCAGAATGTCACAGTTGCCTCCACCTTCGGATGACATAACAGATGGGACCCTGAACCTGGGGATTGCAGGAGACCCTATCTTAGTCAATTTGGACCGCTGGAGGTGCTTAGGATCAAGGGATCTGAGGCCTTTGGAGCCTGCATGAGACTATGCTTGAAGGTATAGCCATTAGTTACTTTGAATTAAACGTGGTCCTCAGGGAACTTCCTGGTAAGTCTCAAGTTTCTCCCTGGCGAGATAAGGACCTGGGGTGTCATTCATTTGGACGATAATACAGCCTGGCTGGCAGGTTTGGATGAATTTAGGACGTTCGGGCATAACAGAACTATCCGAAGAGATCCTTCTCGTTTTTTCCACAAGGATGTTTCGCGTGACGGTCAACCCGGACGGGCTGGCTGGATCCTCGGCGAGTTGCCCCCCAGACGGAAGGGACAGACGCTATCTGCATTTTCCTTGTTTGGGTCCCTGGAGTTCGTGTTCATACAAGGAATATTGACCCCCTCTGCGGCTCGAGGTGTAGAGTCCTGGAGGGCGGATCGGACGCAAGGGGATACCTCCTATGTTTTCCCCCTATCAGAGTTTCTCATACGATTGGAATGGTTTTCCGGGAAGACCCAGCGTCAAGACCTTAGCCCATGGAGAAGGACCCATTAAACACCGTCCTGTTTCAGCTGGCATACAGACCGGTTTGCTCAGTGATGGACGTTTCCCTCCAGGGGTGTTCGGCACGGAGATGGTGAGGAGGCCCCTCCATTGTTGTTTCCAGGACCTTACTACAAGTGTCTCGGTCTGCTGGTACCTTAGTTTTATGACCCCTGCTTCGGCCGAATCGAGACTAGTGCCCGGATTCCCTGGACATGTCCCACTTGATCTCGGGGACCGTAAGACGTTTTCCTGCATGACGACCCTGACTGAATTGGGTCTGGTACAGATTAACAGAAATTTAGCAAACACTGTTACAGGATTCGATTATTGTTTGGTCGTTTTATTGACCGGGGACTGTCGTATCACTTAGATTAGGTAGGTCGTACGACTGTTTTCGGCGGGCCTCACTCTGTTGGCATCTCCCTTCGAGATAGACATGTGGGTTCATAGGGGCGTGAGTCCTCGATTCCCGAGGACTGGTATTCATTTCCCCAAGGGGTACACGCGTTGTTTGTCATGCCTCAATCACCGGTTTTCGTTGTTTTTTGTCCATCTCCAACTCTGGATTTGTTCCCCTTATCATACCCTTTTTTTCTTCTTTCAGATGGGTTCGCTCCCCTCTTTTTTATGTTTCGGTCGACGCCACCGTTTGTTTAGACGGTTCTTTTCCTTTTCTTCGCCCATCATGTACCACCCGGTGGTTGTTGGCATTGGCGGGCGTTTAGGTCTTTCGGTTCATTTCAGTCGGTACTCGGCGACTTCAGGCGCCATCATGGTGGGCGTTTTTCTCCAAGACATTGTACACTTTCTTGCCGGTTACGGGAACTATCTTCGCTAAGTTAGATTAGTGCGGCGGATCGTGTTTCTTTGGGCTTTGCTGTCTGAGCGTTAAAACAGCAAATATGAAGCCTTCTGTCATGTTATAAAATTGTAGATTATACTAGCTTTAGTGTAACTATGATCTTCATTTTATTAATGACAGGAGACGAATATTTCTCTCCCAGTTTCTCCCTTCCCTGGTTTGTTGGTTGGTTTGACTGACTTTTGTTTATTCCTGGTCTCCTGGGCTAGGTTTGTTAATCTGGGGGAGTTGGGGTTTATCTGGGATATGGTACAGTCAGTAAGTTATGATGGGGATTCATGTTTTCTCAGTATCTGCGATATTATACTGTCAGTATTGACGATGGGGATTCATGTTTTTCTCAGTACATTTCATTCGCTAATCCGTGTTTTCGACTCTGTTTGCCTCGTTTCAGTTTAATGGTTCGGCTACAGTTCTTAGATCCGACTACTCTACAGGATAAAGGTCAAGGCTTCATCCACTGGTTCCACGTTTCCAATTTCAGATGGCATTCATCGTTATCTTATGTTGTTTCTCTTGTTATTGTATTTGTGGTGTATCGTTCATGTACTTAATTTTGTCTCGGTGTGAAAGCGGAATTAGTTGGTTGGGAGAAGCCTTTTATAGATTCCTGATTTTTTTTTTTTTTTGTCTCTGGTGTTTTTCTCTCTATGTTAATGTGCTGCTGTGGAGTTCTAGTAAAGAGAGACTTAAGCAAATATTTGCCTCCTGTCATTAATAAAATTAAGATTATAGTTACACTAAAGCTAGTATAATCTACAATTTTCTGTATATTTTATTATTCCTCTGTCAGTTTACTTTTTTTCTTAGAGGGTTGTTTGAAACATTTTTTCATTATGTGTACATAAACAAGATTTGAGTATTTTAGAGTTTACAGCAATACAAGTTGCTCCCAGGATGTTTTATTTCTATATATCTTGTTCCAGGTATGGCTATGTGGTGGGAGCATGGAAGTCCTCCCGTGTTCAAGAGTTGCTCATATAGAACGCAAAAGAAAACCTTACAACAACAACATTGATTTCTACACTAAGAGAAATGCTTTACGGGTAGCTGAGGTTTGGATGGACGATTACAAATCTCATGTTTATATTGCATGGAATTTACCATTAGAGGTATGTATACCACAAAACCATGTAATTCAAATCAAAACCTATATTTATCTATGTTCCTTATTTAATAAGAAAATAAGATCATGTTGTAGTTGCACCTGAGTTTATGTGATTATTTGGTATAACTTTATATAGATATGAGAGAAAACTAGGCAACACAAAGCAAGCATTTGCATTACCAATTAAGTCTAACATATGGATTTTGGAGGTTTTTTCAAGCAACTTTATTTTATTTTTTATTTTTTTATATTTTCCTTTAGGGATTTCAGTATATTTAATAAAGACAATTTAAAGTGGACCTTTAAAATTTTATTTATTTAATTTTTTTATTTGTTTTATATATTTATTTTTATTAATTATAGTCTATAGTCAAGATATTTATTAATTTGCACAATACATAAAAAAAAATCACAAAAAACAAACAAAAAACTTGTTTGCATGGTACATATCTATATTCATATAGCATTCTTGAAAAATAGATTTGTATATACGTCAGGGCCTGGGGCCCTATTCAACATAAGTTTATCAATGACATCTTCCAACTCCTGAGCTGCAATAGGTAAATGTAATTCCCTAAATTGTTCTTTTAATACTGGTAACTGAATCCTTTCGAGGTATTCTACTATATCTGACTCTCTGGGGTCAAACGGGAGATTATGTAACTTGGAATAGAACTTATTAAACGCTTCTCCAATGCCTTTCAATTTTTCAATCTATTAGATAGCATTTTGTCAGCTCTATTTCCCTTGTTATACCATATTTTATTTATTTAAAGCATAATCAACTTTCTGCATTAAAATGCCATTAACTTTTTTTTGTAATTTCAGAGATTTTTATAGTCCCTTCTTTTGTAGGAGAAATTTTATTTAGATTATTTAAGTTGTATAATTCAATATGTAGTTGGTTTAACGATTGGCCCTGTTTTTTTTTTTTTTTCTGACCCCAAGTTAATGAGGTGTCCCCGAATGACACTCGTAAAGGCACACCATACAGTAGAAGGTGGTATGCCTTGCGTGAGGTTTTCCTCATAGTATAAATTAATATTTTTGGATATGTAGTCACAATCTTCTTTACTAGTTAGCAATCTCAAATTTAATCTCCATGATGAGCGAACTCTATTATCTTTAGATAAGCCGATGTCTAAAATAACTGTCGAGTGGTCCTTCCATGTATTATCCCTAATATGAACTAATGAACAAGATTGAATAGTTTGTAATTTTAGCAAAAAGTAATCAAGTCTAGAATATGATGGGTGAGGTTTGCAAAAGAATGTCTCATATATTCTACCAATAAGTGGTGTTTCTGTGGTGTATTTAACCCCTTAACATTTAAATTTTAAAGTTTTCATTTCTGTTAAAAGATCCAGTATCTCTTTCACCAACCTTACCTATAAGCGTTCATCAATTACAGATTTTGCCTACAACTCTGGTCAGTAGAACCCCATAGAACCGCTTTGTGAATTGTAATAGCATATAGAAACCAATGGCATTTCTCTCAAGAGCATATTGGATAAAAGGTTGTGTGATGTTATAAGTCAATGTATGGCTGTGCCGCATTTGGAAATAGGAAATTAAAGTAATTCAATTCAGCAAATATCAGGACATGATTGAGAAAGGTAGAGGTGGGATGAAAGTAAAGTTAAAGAGAAAGAGACTAGACTATCAGAAAACAGTGAGAACGGTTTCTCGCATAACGATGGATTATTGGGCAAATAAACTTTAAAAAGAGTAAAATAAAATTCTATAGTAACACAATGTATGTACAGTTTAAGTATATTGCAGCTTCAATCTTGTCATTTTTACTTTAAGATGGAGTATTCGTTGAGATATATTTCATAATTTTAATATATTTTTACAGTAAGTTCGATGGTGATGGAATCTCTTAATGGGCAAACAATTTTAAAAGTTTTTTTAAGTCTTAAAATGATTTAAGGTCTTTAAATCTTAACCACTTAACGCTGTAAGGGTGTGCGCTGCTGTCCTGCAAAAGGAGGGCTTTAATGCCCTTAGGGCAACCTAGCACATCCTAATGATCGGCATTCCTTCGGCTTGGATGCTTGCCCTCCAAGGTGATTCCGATTGGGGGGGATTGCTTGACAAATCAGGTAGTGCCTATGTAGCAAACACAGCCAATCCTCATCATGTGATTGCAATGACACTAGGACCACATGACTTGGATTGGTAGATTACATCACTTCCTGCAGGGGGACTGCTTAGATTGTCAGGCAGATCCCCCAACATATAATTAATAAAATAATATAATTACTGTCATTGTACAAAAATAAAACAAATTATACACAGAGAATTAAATGTTTTATATAAAGTATCTCACAAAAGTGAGTACACCCCTCACATTTTTGAAAATATTTTAATATATCTTTTTATGTGACAACAGTGAAGAAATTACACTCTGCTACAATGTAAAGTAGTAAGTGTACAGCCTGTATAAATTTACTAAATTTGCTGTCCCTTCAAAATAACACACACAACCATTAATGTCTAAACTGTTGGCAACAAAAGTGAGTACACCTCTAAGTGGAAATGTCAAAATTTGGCCCAAAGTGTCAATATTTTGTGTGGCCACCATTATTTTCGAGCACTGCCTTAACCCTCATGGGCATGGAGTTCACCAGAGCATCACAGGTTGCCACTGGAGTCCTCTTCCACTCCTCCATGATAACATCACGGAGCTGGTGGATGTGCACTCCCCCACCTTCCATTTGAGGATGCCCCACAGATGCTCAATTGGGTTTAGGTCTGGAGACATGCTTGGTCAGTCCATCACCATTACCTTCAGCTTTAGCAAGGCAGTGGTCGTCTTGGAGGTGTGTTTGGGGTCGCTACCAGTCTCCGAAGGGAGGGGATCATGCTCTGCTTCAGTATGTCACAGTACATGTTGGCATTCATGGTTCCCTCAATAAACTGTAGCTCCCCAGTCCTGGTAGCACACATGCAGGCCCAGACCATGACACTCCCACCACCAGGCTTAACTGTGGGCAAGACACACTTGTCTTTGTACTCCTCACCTGGGTGCTGCCACACATGCTTGACACCATCTGAAGCAAATAAGTTTATCTTGGTCTCATCGAACCACAGGACGTGATTCCAGTAATTCATGTCCTTAGTCTGCTTGTCTTCAGGAAATGTTTGCGGGCTTTTTTGTGCATCATCTTTAGAAAAGGCTTACTTCTGGAACGACAGCCAGGCAAACCAATTTGATGCAGTGTGACGTATGGTCTGAGGTCGGACAGGCTGACCCCCACCCCTTCAACCACTGCAGCACTCATAGATCTATTTCCCAAAGATAACCTCTGGATATGACGCTGAGCACATGCACTCAACTTCTTTGGGCGGACATTGCAAGGCCTATTCTGAGTGGAACCTGTTCTGTGAAACCGCTGTATGGTCTTGCCCACCGTGCTGCAGCTTAGTTTCAGGGTGTTGGCAATCTTCTTACAGCTTAGGCCATCTTTATGTAGATCAAAAATTCTTTTTTTCAGATCCTCAGAGAGTTCTTTGCCATGAGGTGCCATGTTGAACTTCCGGTGACCGGTATGAAAGATAGTGAGAGTGATAACACCAAATTTAACACACCTGCTCCCCATTCACACCCCAGACCTTGTAACACTAATGAGTCACATGACACTGGGGAGGGAAAATGGATAATTGGACCTAATTTGGACATTTCAACTTAGGGGTGTACTCACTTTAGACATTAATGGCTGTGTGTTATTTTGAGCGGAAAGCAAATTTACACTGTTATACAGGCTATACACTTACTGCTTTACATTTTAGCAGAGTGTAATTTCTTCAGTGTTGTCACATGAAAAGATATAATAAAATATTTACAAAAATGTGAGAGTAAGTAATGTAACACAATGACTCTTAGCATGAAGTACTTGCCTGCTGCTGCGGTCGACAACTAAACAAACAAATTGCTCTGAAAGTGCTAATACAAATATAATTTTTAGAGCAGTAAAACCCAGATGACAATGATTTCATCAGTAAAAGAGCAGTTTTTTTTTTGTTTTTTAAAGCATAAAATGCAAAAAACTACTTTGGCCAGGATTTGTGACTAAGTTGAAAAAAAACTGGATATATCTCATTTTGAATACCCTGTGTTGTCTACTTTTACAAATAGTATGCCAATGTGCTAGTCATTTTCATTCCTGTGCTGACCTACAGTCTCCAATCCAATACGGTTTCCAAACCAACCCGGCAAATATCAATGTGTAAAAATTGAAAGGGGCAAACTCTTTATTTGACCCTGTAAATTGTGAAAACACAATGAAACCTGTACATGGGGAGGATCGTTGCACTCATGGGACTTCACAGCATATAAATATGTGTGTTTTATTGCAGAAGAAGCTAATAATATTACAACATGCACAGGTAAAATACCATGCAGAACTTAAAATTTTATTTAAATTGTATTTCATATATAAATATTTGATGTGAAATAAAAGCCATTTTTCTCCAGAACAAAATCATATATAATAAGTGTGTTTAATGAAAGCAGTAAACTACAGTATATACTCAAGTATAAGTCTAGTTTTTCAGCACATTTTTTGTGCTTAAAAACCCCCACTCGACTTATACTCAAGTCACTGTCTGTATTATGGCAACTTAGAGAGCCGTGGCCGCCAGAGCCGTGGGAACAATCCGCGCGGCAACCAGACCGCGAGACTTACAGTGGAGCTGACCAGAACGGAGGAGAAGGGAGCTAACATGAGATGCAAGAAAGGTAAGTAAATGCTTCCTGACGGCCCCCCACTTCACAGCCCATGCCACTGGACCACCAGGGATTAAGATAGCCCCCCTCTCTGACCGGTTAACAAGCAGGGAGGGGGGACAAAAAAAAAATTAAAATAATAAAAAAAACATTAAAATTAAAAAAAATTAAAATAAAAATGCCCTCCCCCCACCCAGTTCACACACACTACACAAACACGCACTCTTCATTATATACACACTCTGCATTATATACACAGAGTGAGTGTATATAATGCAGTGTGTGTTTGTATGAGTGTGTGTGTGTATATAATGCAGAATGTGTGTTTGTATGAGTGTGTGTATATATAATGCAGAGTGTGTGTTTGTATGAGTGTGTGTGTATATAATTATAAAAATCACAGAATTTCATAGCCCCAAGTTTTACCCTCGACTTATCCACGAGGCATAGCATATTTCACAATTGTTGGTCACAAAACTGCACTCGACTTATACATGAGATCGACTTATACACGAGTATATACGGTATAGTAGAACAAACCTATAGATAAAGTTCCAATTTTTGTTTTGGTTTGGTCAGAACTTGTACAATTGCCCCCATCCTTAAAGGGTTTAATAGCATTTTAAATAAAATGTTCTTAAGTTTATCTTGATTTGTTTCCACAGAACCCAGGAATTGATATTGGTGACATATCGGAAAGAATATCTTTAAGGAAAAACTTGAAATGCAAGAACTTCCAGTGGTATCTCGATAATGTTTATCCAGAAATGAGGCGATACAATAATACTGTGGCTTATGGAGAGGTAAAGCGATGTCAGGTCTTTTACTTCTATAAAGAAAGACCAGTTAGATTAAAAATAAGAGCAGTCATATATGCATACTCATCTTATGCCAATTGAAATAGTACTGTGTTTCTAAAATTATATTTCAAATTGACCTTTACTTTTAATCCTCTAGCAATGTGTCATATACTTCGCAAAATTTTACATTAACGTTTCTTATCTTGCCATGTCCCTTTCTGGAATCTTGAAAATGGATGTGCTGAGGTCAATAATCTTTAAAAATAAAAAAAATACAAAAATAAACGTCTCCTCATACCATGTGTACCCCTGCCAAATTAGGTCATCAAATATGAAGTATAAAACTAGTATATAAAAACATATATACTTGTTTTGCTATATCTGTTAGCACAAAACAGTTCACAACCTCTTAATTAAATTCAGTGTATCAATCCAGACAAAAAGAGCAAAAGTCCTATTTTAAACATTAGAATTGCACTTTTTCAAAACATAAAATGTTATAGTTAAAATAGCCTGTTATCTTACAAAAATGACTTAATAGTAATGATTCATTTTAAGACTGTCATGAGCATACTTTATATATGTGATGTGTATCTAGCTATAAATGGATAATAATGTATTTCATTTAAATTAATAATCAGGTTTTATGTCAAACAGCTATTATACTCTGCTTATATTTTCAATTTAACAGTATTGCAAAGATATGGGGTGAAGTTTAAGTGGGACATATGACCTCTATCGGAACGTGTCTTATACTGAAACATTATCATGTGTTTTACAGTAATTTTAAGAACGATTTGTATCTATGTGCATTTATATTTATTGATATGGCAATGGAGGAGATTAATACAAATAGGTTAATTAAAGAGTAAAATGAATACAAATAAAACTATCATCCAGATCACAGAGCTATACAGTTATATGCAAAAAAATGTAGGTTATCTCTGCTCACTTTGAAGTATAGGACTAGGGGAAAAAGCTATAAGTACAACTTTTTAGAAAATAGATTAGGGAGGGATAACTTGCTGCCATAAATATATGAGGTAAATAAATATGCAGTAAATATGGCTACATTTTCCTTATTACTTGCTTATCCATGGCATCTTCACAATAAGGTGATACCCACACATCTGATGGTAGAAAAATAAAACAATCAATCAGAATAGATAAAAAGTAATAATGGCAGTGGAGCGCTGAATCCTAAAGTATGTATAGGTGAGGATAGGGTATAGATATAGGGAAACCTAAACCTACTAAAAAAGACACATAACAGACTGGATAACCCTTCTCCTCTAAATATGTTGCTCGTATACAAATAACAGGCTCAGTATCAAAATCCAGACATTTGATATCTAGAGCACATTCCACAGTTAGATGCATAAAAGTCCAATAATACATTTTAATCCAGGTGGTCCCATTAAGTAGATAGCTCCATCATGTAAATCCCAGTGTATATAGAAAAATAGAGAAAAAATATATGTCTTAAAATATATCCTTCTTAATCACAACTTAGAGATTCACTGGTTATACATTTACTTTATTTGAGGTATTCCTTATAAGAAATAAAATGTGTTAACGCCAACATCACTGCTCAACTCTTGCACATGCACTATTGTACAGCATCAAGGTCTATGGAAAATCTAGCATGACTGTGGGATCCCCCATACACAGAGCAAATTTGTTGCAGCTTTTGTGGGATTGACGGTAGCTCCACCCAGTTTCTAGAAGTATCAAAAGTAGTAGACATTCTGATATAAAGTAGTAGGGGGGGACTGGGTGGACTGGGTGGAGGAATGACAGTGCCACTTTAAACACACAATTAGACAAAGTGTTTTAAAATTAAAGGAACACTATAGAGTCAGGAACACAAACACGTATTCCTGACCCTATAGTGTTATAACCACCATCTAGCCCCCCTGTTCCCCTCTTGCCTCCCTAAATATAGTCTTACTTTTATATAAGTCTGCACCTTCTGCTATTGCACATGTCCTGCCTACTGTCTGCTGACATCATGAGAAGTGGAAGTCTGAGCAAATCACAATGCTTAGACTGTCAAGTAGGCAGGTCAGTGGCAGAGCCTGCACAAGTCAAACACAGCCCTGGCCAATCAGCATCTCCTCATATAGATGAAATGAATCAATGAATATCTATGAGGAAAGTTCAGTGTCTGCATGCAGAGGGAGAAGACACTGAATGACAGTCACAGTGTGCAACACTGCCCCAGGAAGCACCTCTAGTAGCCATTTGAAGATTGGCCAGTGGAGTTACCCCACTGCATTTTCTCTTAAAATAAATTTTTTAATGCAAAAAAAGTCTGAAGGGAATGATTCTACTCCCCAGAACAGATACAATAAGCTGTAGTTGTTATGGTGGCTATAGTGTCATTTTAATATAGCTTTCAAAAAATAGAAGGAATAGACACCACAAGGCAATAATCAAAGAAAAACATTTACATGTGCAATCTGTGTCCTTCATTAGTCAAATGCATGAAACATAAACATAAAACAAATATAGGTATAAAAACAAGATTCATATTTACCCACAATGGGAGTATAATAACAACAAAAAGAAAAATGATGTTCCTTGGGAAATATCAGCAGGTTTTTTTCAGAAAGATGGTAGTTAGTTCATGGTAATCTAGCATTACTAATATCAGCTAGTACAAGGGTTGTAAACCTATGGGCAGCAAGCCATATAATGCCTTCCTTCTAAAATTATAGGCTTCCAGTCTTGAGTAGGGTTAGCACAACCCTAATGCAGGCCAGGAGTATGCTTTGGGCTTCACGGGTGGCAGTCCTAAGACCGGGAACCCTATGCCTGATGTAGTTGATGAGGAGTCTTCTGCATGGTAAAACACACACAGCACTTACCTGGAAGAAAGGGGCAGATGACTTGGAGCAACTGCCTGCAGGAACCAACTGAAACAAAAGGATTAAGAGGAAAAGTGTGGCAACATAAAACAAACATTTAAAGGAATCCAAGAGACTGGGAATTCCAGGAACGGAATACAGGAATTAACCCAGAAAACCCAGCATAAAGAAAACCAGACATAAAATAGAAAACCAGAAAAACCAAGAAAAACCAAACAAGAATTGTAAAAATAGTACTGGATAACAGAAGCCAAGGACAGACCTCTAAACAGGACAGAGAAGGTCCTGACAAGGGGGACACAAAAACTGACCTGTGCATGGTACTTTCATTATGTCAGAGTAGGCACCTCCATACTTGCACAGCAGGCGCAGTGGTCTGTCCAGAGATGGAGGGAGGGTACAGTACAGGGAGGAAGCTGTGTACTTACTGTACACTCCATGCACAACTCCCCTGCATGCTCTGTAGTGCTATGTGACATCACTCTGGCTCCAACATCACTGCAAGTTGTGTATACAAACTTTACACAAATATCAGTGTTCCCAGAAGAACCACTGGTCACCAGGGAAATGATCCACTAAGTATATATGTGTGTGTGTGTGTGTGTGTGTGTAGGGGGGGAGGAGGTGTAAGGAGAGGGGTGAACGGTAGTTGTGAATGTGTGTGTGTGAGTAGGGTGTACTTAATAATGTGTCTCTAATCGGGCATCCTTAAATGTGTAAATGCCAAATAAGAATGCCAAATAAGTATACCAAATTAGAGTTATTTACTAAAATGGCAAAAGTTTAAAATTAAGAAAAGGGCTATTAGTAATAGTGATCTTTCAGCTCAACAGTTAGTTTCCTAATTTGGTATCCTTATATATGACAATTCCACCTTTCTTTCTCTATTGAACATATAAAAATGGAGACAAGGAACCCTCTACAGTCTCTAATAACACAATTTCCCTATATAACTGCATTGGATACAAATACAAAAGGTGTTAGTTTCTGACAGTCCTTGATTTAAATTTTTAGTTATACCTTAATTGTACTATAGGCAAAATATTGCTATTTTGTCCATGTGTATCATTTAAAGTGAACATTTATTTTTGAAAGAACTAAATATAAGTCGGGCTGAATGACTTCTGTCAATCTATCACTTGAATTTTACTTCCAAATGTCATAAAGAAATGTTTAAAGGGAAATGGTGCATTCATGTTTAGTAGTCTTAAATATTATCAGTGTCAGCATTACTCTGAAACCAATATACTTTTTTCCACAGCTCCGGAACAACAAAGCAAAAGATGTCTGTTTAGATCAAGGCCCACAGGAAAATCATACCGCTATAATGTACCCGTGTCACGGCTGGGGTCCTCAGGTTTGTATTTTTCTATTTGTTTTATAGTTCACAGTTCATCAGCTATAATCACATATAGAACATTATAAAGATTTACACAACCAAGCAGTAATAGGCTTGGTAATTCTAAAATAATGAGCTTGTGGTGACTGCATAGCCGAGGGGCTTGTTTATCAAATGCAAGCATTCATAAAATCAGTCAAGTGGCATTATATCTCTTTTCTTATCACATCTAATTATCAAAGCACATCTGCAGCTGATTGATTACTTCTATAAAATAAATAATGATAATAATATTAAGCTTTAAGATTTTCTGAAATAAAAGATGAAAGGAGAAACAGAAGCCTTCATTCACTGGTATGCTTTAAACATATAAAGTACATGCTTATTATTTCTATTAGTAACTTACCATTACACACAGGTACATGTTTACATGGTAATCTAGGTTGGGGGAAAAAAAAGTCAATAAAGTTCTACTTTTAAAATGTATTGCTCTCCTTTATGCTGTTGATCAAAAAGAAAGCAAATCCCCCTCCCCTCTCATTTGTAGAGATTTACAATGATGCAACAAAAAGGGAAGAACAGCTTTCTTAAAGGCATGATGACAATCATATTTCTCCAGGGATCAACAACCTGTTTACATGCATTTCAATTATATCCTTGAATATTCTGTTCATGCAAAAAAAGCATTCATGACTTTTTAAAAACATCTGTAGAATCTGATAAGACAATTTATTGAGGCATTTTTTTTATTGTTCTTACTGTAAAGAACCCTTTTCTCTGCTGCAAGCGAATATACTTTTCTTCCAGTCTCAGTAGGGGACCTCTTGTCTTTTGTATGTTCCTGTTAATGAACAGGTTAGGACATAGCAGTTTGTTCTGGTAACAGGTTAGAATATAGTGGTTTGTTCTGGCCCTGCATACATTTGTATAGTGCTATCACATCCTTTTTTTCTACAAAAAATAAACAAATGCAGTTCTTCTAGCCTTTCTCCATAACTAATGCTTTTCATCTAACTTTTTCATTTTGTAGCTCACCTTGCACTTTTTCTAGTTTTGCTATATCCTTCTTTAAAACTGGTTCCCAATATTACACCATATATATTAAGGGCGGGCTCTTACCATTGATTCATAAAGAGGCAAAATTATATTTTGATCATTTGAATCAATACCTATTTTAAACATGGCAGCGCCTAACTAGCCTTTCCAATAGCAGACTAGTATTGCATACTGTTGCCTAGTTTATCTGGAATATTTCACAAATCCTTGTCATTTGATGTTATCCCTAATTTAACCACATTTTATGAATATGTGGTGTGTGGGTTCCTTACCCCAAAAGGCATGACTTTAATTGTATCCTCTTTAGAGAAGTCCTATTTTCACAGATTGTTTTTAAACAGGTTCATGAAAAGTGGACCCATGGCAGAACCCTGAGGCACTCCACTTACCACTTTTGTACAGTTTAAGAAATTGCCATCAACAACTACTCTCTGAATTCTATCTTTAAGCCAATGTTCTTGTTAAACACTATTTTTCATCTAAACCAGTTTGAATAGTAACCTATTTTAATATGTATATTTTAAAATACATGTTATGCTGGAGTTTCCTATTTTAAAACCCATGAAATCCCACTGGTTTCTTCCTTTAATAATATTTCTAGAAATGTAAATGGAATTGCTGGCATGCATATGTAATATATACCTTTTGGAAATTCCTCACTTGGAATGTACTCTCATCATGTCGACTTTAAACTACCAATGTGCCATATGTTCTAGGATGGGAGCTTTGATATTGATACTATGTCTAAAATAGAATTTTTATATCAGTAGTTGTCCAATTAACTCCTTAACTATAACTATATTTAATGTATTTACAAAAACTACTTTAATTTAATGAGGTGGTTTAGTGTAAAGATCTTGTCCCTGCAGTCTCACTGCACAGCATCCATGGAAAAATGGCTTTATATTTTAATCAGATCTTACAACACAATATGCTGTCTTTATACATTTGTAGTTCCTGTTCTGTTAACAAAACACATGATAAAAATTAAATAAGTAAATGGAGGTAGTATTAGTCTGTCATTGATTGTATTAACCAAATGGACATCTGGGCTATCGGGTCAATTGAGGTGTTGGAAATGTGGTCGGGAGAGCTGCTTTTGCATTCTACTCAGGTAGGGTGGGAGCTTCTCAGAAATACTCTTAAACACAAGGCTGGAAAGATGAAGGGTGCGTCTGGATTCCAACGATAGCCAGTTTAGCTCTTTTGTCATATCGCAATGGTAGGTCATGTAATTACATTGTAGCACAAAGTGGCAGAATGAGTTATAAAATGTTATAAGTTTATAAAGGTGGGTTTGCGGTGCAGGGGCATACACTACATCCCCATATTCAATTATCGGCATTATTATTTGTTGCACTCTGTTTCCTTACTGTAGGGCTTAGGCAGGATTTGTTCCTGTAAAGGGCAACTAGTTTTGGATAAAGTTTTGAAGAGAGTTTTTCAATGTGAAGGCCAAATGATAGATTGGGGCCTAGCAACATACCTAGATATTTAAAAGAGCAGACTGTGGTTAGTGTGGTATTTGAATTTGTTCTGATACATAGTTGGTAATTTTGTAATGTGTGTAATTTAGGTTAGATCATCTTTATCTAGTCATACTACATATGTATTTTATTTGCATGAAAGAAATAAATATGCAGTCTGAACACTCAACACAGTCAATAAACTTAATATGATCTTGTTTAAGATTTTTTTTTTTTTCAAGGGACACTTTAAGTACCAAAACAACTTTAGAAAGTTGTTTTACTTATTACTTAAGAGATCACACCCCTGAAGTCTCACTGCTCAGTTTTCTCTATTTAGGAGTTAAATTACTTTGTTTATGCAGCCCAAATCACATTCCACATGGTGACTTACACAACCACACACTTCCTTAAAAATCTTTCTTTCACTTATAGTAAAATCTTTAATTTAGAAGTTTGTGTCTTCTGCTTTTTTAATTGCCTGCTAGAGACTGCAGCAGTATGTAATTGCAGTTTATTTGACAAAGCAGAAGATAACTTCTGAAGTATACACACTGTGCTATAAAAATTAAATATTTAATTGAATCTTTGTGAGTCACAACTTTTTTTTTTTTTTTGAAGACTTTAAGAATGTATATAAATATGCAAAGGTAGAAGGGTGTTGGTAGGCATTTTACTTTAATATTTGGAATTAACTGAAAATAATATCTTAGGCATCCCCCTTTTAAAGTAATTATACATCCAGTGAGGCAAATTCTGTTTTAAATTGTGATGTTTAGTCTAAACATTTTCTTCTTTTAGATGATGAACGTACACTCTAGGCACCAAAACCACTGTGCTTAATGGGACACATCAGCACCATAACCATTAATTATTCAATTAGGATTTGAACTGTATGGTTAAAGGACCACTATAGTGCCAGGAAAACATACTCTTTTTCCTGGCACTATAGTGCCCTGAGGGTGCCCCCACCCTCAGGTTCTCCCTCCCGCCAGGCTCTGGGGAGAGGAAGGGGTTAAACACTTACCTTTCTCCAGCGCCGGGCGGGGAGCTCTCCTCCTCCTCTCCGCCTCCTCTTCGGCCGAATGCGCATGCGCGACAGGAGCTGCGCGCACATTCAGCCAGTCTCATAGGAAAGCATTCATAATGCTTTCCTATGGATGCTGGCGTTTTCTCACTGTGATTTTCACAGTGAGAAGCATGCAAACGCCTCTAGCGGCTGTCAGTGAGACAGCCACTAGAGGCTTTAGAGGCTGGATTAACCCATTTATAAACCCTAGCTGGACCAGGCACCCAGACCACTTCATTAAGCTGAAGTGGTCTGGATGCCTATAGTAGTCATTTAAGTAAGTCCCAGAGATTCTAGCTGGAGACTAAGGTAGACTGGAGACTGAGACTTGTATAAGGCTATCATTCAATTAGGATTTGAACCGTATGGTTAAGTAGGTCCCAGGGATTCCAACTGGAGACTGAGGTATTGGTGTTTATTCATATAAAGATTAGGATCTAGATTAAGACCTTCCTTTTTATTTTCCCTTAACTAGGATTCCTCATATCTCTTCATATACATAGATACTTTCTGTTCCTAATTGACTACAATTGTTGATGATTATCGGATAATCGCTTGTTACAATCTTGTAGACCTTGTCTGTTTCCTTGGTAACCTAAGTATTAATTTAATTTATCCTGCCTTAACCTACCTATTATAGGAACATTTAGCTAAAAAGCTGGTTAACTTTGGAGCAATATAGGGAAAATACATTTTAGTCATTCTCATTGAATAAGGTCCCTTCACAAGACTAATTTAGACACAGGATTATTATAATGTGGTAGTTATCCTCTTATAATATCATGCTATTGACACTGGTTCAAATATGTCTCCTGTGATATCTGAGTGGCCTTTTTCTTTTTAATGTGAACAGTGATCTCTTTCTAATCCTTTGGATAATAAAAATAGATATACGATTTTTATCAAATTTTTTTTGTGCAAAATTATAGGCAGTGATATACTTTACTTGTGTTTTGTGCATCCTAATATTACACTAGAATTTTTGACAATTTTCACTCATTAAAACCCTAACCATTTTACCTCAGTGCTTAATCTTATCTTGGTTATGGACACCATCTTAAGGGGTTAAGGTCCTCCAAACCTCCAGATACCATCTCAACTTCATTTAAATTAAGTTGTTATGGTGCCAGGAGTGGTATTTTCATGTAGTAGTCTTAGTGCAAAGACTCTGTCCCTGCAGTATTGTCTGTGATAGCGCAGACTCCACTTATTGTTATGGTTGTATTGTTATGTTGAACCATTACTGTTATTTTATTATTATGTTAAGCATATTCTAAGAAAAAGAGAGAGATTTGTGTTCTTTGGCTGGGTGCTTGCATGAGCAGGACTTGTGTATGTGCCAGGGTTCTGACTGTCCCAACTGTTCTCTCTCTGAAGTTGCTGTCTCTGGTTGTCAGCTGACTGACAATATCCAAATAAATCGGAAAGTTTATAGTACAAAAACAGTGATTTAGGCTCTTATTGCTAAGATGACATCAGAAACTGAATCTAACGCTAAAATGAAGCATACAATATTTAAATACAGTTATAGCATTAGAGTGTTCCTTAATGTTTACAGGATATGTCTACCTGTGCTCTTTTTATACATTAAAAAACACAGGTGTTGTTTTTCTTTTCCAGCTTGGCCGATATACTAAAGAAGGATACCTTCACCTTGGAACACTTGGAAGCACAGTTCTCTTGCCTGATACTCGCTGTTTAGTTGATAATAAGAAAAGCAAATTCCCACAACTTATGGATTGTGACAAAGTAAAAAGCACTCTACATAAACGCTGGAGCTTTATACAGGTAAATCTATTTTTAGGGGTTAGCGAGTTGGGGTGCGGGGGTTTATCAGCCATTTATGAGAAGCGACAACTTTGGAAACCAGTTGGAAAGCAGTTGCTAAGTTGAAGTTTGCAGCTCCCATAGAACGTAATGGCTGGTTGCGGGTAACTGCCCATCACCGCTTTTAAAATGTAGCAGTCAGTAGCAGCCATTACTCACTAATGACCGCAACAGGGATTTCAATGAGTAGCCGCTGGCCAGTAAAAACTAGTGACAAGTTTGCCATGATATTGCTCTACTCCATGAGATATTTACATAACCAACAACTGTTACCAATTATCATATTTTTTTTCTATAGGATCTATAAGCCCCTTTTTTTTTTTTTTTTAACATGTTATGGTCAAATATTACCTTTCCAAATCTTCTCTCCGTTGTCCCTCTACAAGTAGTAGTCACCATAGCTTGGCCACTTGGAATGAGAATGAAAAGTAAACTTCCTCAAGTGCATGCTATATCAAACACGCACAATTAATCCCACATACAATTTAAAATATATCATACAATGTGCATTGTTTTCTTGTACTTTACTAACAACATATATAAAATGTATCTCCATCAAATCTCCACATAACTTTGGATGATGCCAGGTATAATAATAATGAAGTTAATATTTCACATATAGTAATGTCGTCATAACATGTTTTTCATTGATTTGAGAAGAGTTAAAATGTATTCATCCGAAAAGTGCATTAAAAGCTTGCCAGTATACACCCTTATCCACTTGAGGCACAATGTAATTAAGACAGGTGTATGCATGATTAGCCTGTCTTATTCACGGATTTCATTACCTGACATTGCTCGGAAGATGCAGAGTTAATTGTGGCTAATGCCATCCGTGATGGGGTAATCAAGGTCAGTATTAACCACGAGAAAGGCTACGTCCTGTCTAAAGAAACAATTGATATTTACTCTACCCGGGAGCCCCAGCTGGCTTTCCACCAGCACATCTCTTTCTGTCTAGACATTCACATGTCTGTTAAGGCAATGAGGTTCCCACCAAAATCCTACAACAAAGATCTGGAGACTGCAGAGGAACGCCGGGAGATAGAACAGCAAGACTTAGAATTTGCTAAAGAAATGGCAGAAGATGATGATGGATTTTATTGACCTTTATCCAATTCTCGGCCACTTTCTGGCTTTGTTTATATGTGGGTTAAGTTTTGTTCTTCAGTCTTGGTTCTGTTCCTTTTTGTATGGCCTTCATGTTCCCCTTAGCCACATCTGCATGTCATTCACTTCAGAGATGGAAGTTTTCAAACATGCCGAAAACAGGACTGTGTGACTCCAGTCATCTTTGTAACAGTTTTTGGGGCAGAGGTTTTTTTTTTTTTGTTCGTTTTTTTTTTTTTTTTTATGATGATGATGAAAATCTGAACATTCAGAAATCAAATTATTCTGATTTGTAGCCGTTAAACCATATTCAAAACAGTACGGTAACAAATGTATTATGGCAACAACAAAACAAATTGGATCCAAGGTTCCTATATGCCACTTCTGTAATTTTGGTAATGCAGTGATGTGCTAGTTACTATCCTGTGTTTGCATAGGAATTATTTTGGACAGAGAAACCAGTAACAGATTTATTATTATTTGGTGAGAATGAGACAGAAAAGTTCAGAACACATAGTCCTTTGCTTTGTAACCAAATTGGTTGAAAAAAAGCTAAATTCAATCAATTATGTTCTATATTTTTTTCATTTTTCTTCTATTACATTATCATTAGACTTTTACGGTAGTTAAAAATGTATTTACCAAAATGAATTTATGAACTTACAAAGTGTGAATATGGGATTGTTTGTGCACTCATTTGCTAAGTTTAAAACTTTTCTGTCTGTTATACAATAGTCATCTTTATAAAACACAGATTAGTAATCCAGACTATTCAGGTTTAGTTTCCAGAGTGGGTTTTTCATTAATTTGTCAATTATAGGGAATAAAGAGTGAATTCAAATTGAATTTTACATTTTAGGACAAACAATAACTGAATTTGAAACACTCAGTTATGTTTCAGTTTTGCTGTTTTGGTAAAAAATTGAAATTTACTTTGAATTTAATTTGAATTCTCTACAATACAAAAAAAATATATAATTAACCCGTTTTTTTTTTCAAGTGGTTTACCTAACATATATCTTCGAAGGTGAAAACATAGCTGTACAAGTATGTATGTTTTATGCTCTAGTAAATGATTATTGTTAGGATTATTTAATGAGGTAACGGCAAAGATGAAATTGCTCTTATAATGTCTATCTTACTTTCAGAATGGAGCAATCATGAACAAAGGGACTGGACGTTGCCTTGAGGTTGAAAGCAGGGGAAATGCTGGTATCGATTTGATCCTTAGGAGTTGCACGGGTCAAAGGTGGACAATAAAAAACTTTATTAAATAGGAACAAATCCAGCCAGTATATTGGTTGACCTTCAAACTGCTGTATGTGGAAGAAAAGGAAACAAAGTCTATCTTTCCAAGATGAATAAAACATTTATACACACATTTGCCAAAATTTTCAGTTACATGAAATTCTCCTCTTTTCTTTTAAAGCGGGCGTGGGTTCAGAACTTCATCTTGCAGAATTTAAATTTAACTGCATCCATTATGTTTATTCTTGGGAATTTTTAATGGGCCATTACAAATCTATTCAGTTTGCATGCTTGTTGGTTTGTTAAATTACTTAACGTCTTTTTAGGCTACCACCGAAGTTTCACTTTAATCCCAAAGGATAATTAGCACAAACAAAAACTTTTTATTTCTTGCAGAAAAGGGAACACTTCATGTGCCGTGATGATGTGCAATACATTGTGAAGACATGTATTTTTCACTCATTTGGCATACAAAAGGCTGCAAAATTATTATTTTTTTGTTTTAGCTGAATACTCCAAAAAGGGTCCGCTACAAATTAACAGTTGTCAATGAATGCCATATGTTAAATATTTGCCTGCAATGCTTTTTTTTTCAACTGAAATCAGTCATTCTTTAATAAAAATGTCACATTTAATTTACATTGGAATATGGTATCTCTTGATTATATTGCCGTGTAAGGGACTTTAGGTTCGTGAAAATGATTTTCTTTGTTCTGTTAAGCCATGCCTATTTATTACCATTACATTTCAAACAAGCATGACAAATATATACTGCTAATTAAAATGTCTGAACATGGAGCCATTAAGTGTTGTACTAAATACTTAATGAGTATTTCCCCTTTGATTTTTATTAATTCCCCAGATCAGTTCCTTTTTTTTTTTTTTTTACCAGCAAATTAACAAAAATAAGCAAGGCTATTATGCTCTATTAGACCACAGTTGCAATTATATTACAAGAACTATTGTGCACAGATCAAACTCATTAAGATTAATTTTAGGTTTTGGCACACGTTTGGTAATACACCCTGCAAACAAATTGGATGCTGACTTTTATGTAAATTGGTTTCTTTTTTTGTGTGTGTTAACACACAAAGTAATACTACAGGTGCCTGCAATAATGAAATGATTGTGAAAAATATCACAATAAGGTTACAAGATACACAACTTTTACAAGCATTTCAATCTGATTTATACAGGATCCAAACTAAGCTGTCTATCCCTCTGGTTGTGTGTATTCTTATCTAGCATCCGTGTGAAAATGGGAGGATTAAGAACCCTCAAGTCATGATGTAGAATTTCAACTCATAGGTTTTATTGGTTAAGAATGATGAGAAAAATAAAACATACTTCAAAGGAGTTTGTTATATCCATATTTATAGTTCAACAAAAAGATGCAAAAATATGTATGGACAGGTCTTCATTGGATAATGTATTTCTGTGCAACTGTGTATATGTACATTTGTGGTTGGGGACAAAAGCTGAGAAATAGAGCAAAGTCAGTTGTGGTGTGCCGAAACTGACATTCGAGTAGGCCTGTAAACAAAAAGGCCTACCAAGGTAATTACATGAAAAAGAGGAGAGCTTGATATGAAACAGTGGGTGGGATGGGTCGAGTGGTAACAGCCTAGGTAAATGGGTTGACTGGATTTAAATAGCCAGGTAACCCCTCGTACAACTCCAGGCCAAAGACTTAATATTTGTGGTCCGGGGCAAAAGCCAAGATATAAAGCAAAGTTAGTTGTGGTGTACCGTAACTGACTTTTGGGTAGGCCTGTAAATAAAGAGGGCAAAAAGATTTTCAAAGTGCACATTTTTTTACATCATACAATTTACAAATCCAAACTCTTAAATGCTTTCCTTAACTCTTGCTCTGGCTTAGGTATGTCTCTATTATAAACAGAGGATTTGCAGCATCCTACTCTTTTAATTATATGAACTGGAATATCACTGCTGGAAGCAGCCAATGCTGCACCGATTCTGAGAAATGAAAAGTCTTATGAATAAAGTCTTAATGTTAAATATAAATTTAACTGATTGAGTGGCTTACCGTGCAAAGACAAAATGGGTGTATTCCTGGACAAGCTGTAATTGTGTGACAGTAGCAGTCTAGAATTTTTACTGGACACCAGTTATTGTCAGTGGGATAAAGGGGTATTTTTACCAGAGGGCCCATTTGATTGGTTTTAGTATATCTTAGTAGAAGTACATAATGATCTCATATTTTAATAAGATCATTGATATTTAGACAGCGTGATGAATCTAATAAAGTTTTCATTATAAATTTCTTTGGGCATAAGGAACCTTAAAAAGCTGTATATATGGCTGTCTTAATTACGGTATTGGAGTTTCAAATGGATGATTAATATATCAGAAAATCATTGAAATTTAGGTCCGATATTAGGTTGACATTTGGTGGTTATGGGATGGTCTATTCGTTGTATGCCTATTAGAATGTTTTAAATGGGTAAGTAGGCATAAATGACTTGTGTAGAAAAAGTGCAAGCAGTTCAAAGGTGCTTCAATAAATATACATATAAAAGACAGCAGTATGGAGATGTCACCATCTAAATGGCACGTCAGCCCATATATGGTGGCTATGCCCAGAGATACAAAAGTTCTGGTCTAAAATCTCCAACATCATTCAAGCTATAATCAAGGTCCCCCTAACGCCTGACACATGTATATTTTTAAAACCACCACCAGGAACAAACTGAGACAAGGCCTCATTACTCCTACACCTAGTCACAGCTGCAAACCAGCTAATACCAACACTCTGGAAAAAGCCAAACGCACCATCCATACGCGACTGGATACAGAAATTGGAAACAACAGGGGCATGGGGGAAACCTGCTCCTCATTAACGCACACCTACCACAACTACACACGCACCTGGAGCCCATAGTGCAGATACCTTAGCAACTCCTCATTCTAAATAAGGCCCCAAAATGCACACAACGATAATTCACAACACAGTAGCCCAAAATCAAGGACAGGTAGCAACGGAAAAGACAAGACAATCTAACTAGTAAAATATACAACAGGAAGGGGCAACACATCAACAACAAAAGCGCATACTAGAGATAGAGGTGATGAGAAAATGTGATGACGCCCTCAGTCCCATGTAGGCATCCTTAGGCGCAAAAAAGTAACCTTGCATAGGGGGCCTAAATATCAAGGGGGCGACACCTACCTATCAACACTGGCCACACTAACTTGACACTCAGCCTTCAAGACTGACAACCCACGACTGACGCTTGACTACCGAACCACAAGTGTGGAAAAGACTACTGTAATGTGATAATAGAGGGTACAGGCTGTTAAATACACCACAGGCTGTCAAATTCTTGCAATGTATGTCCCCATAGGATACAATATGTTAGAGGAATCTCTTCAATAAACCAATGTAAAAATGCAAAAAAAATAAAAGACAGCAGTTCAAAATACACACTTTCAAAGGATGACCTCACTCCCTTCACCCAATAGTAAACAACAATAAAAATATGAAGCCTCATAAGGCAAAATGCATTTTGATTGCTACTTAGCTGTTTGGACTACCTTGCAATTTGTAATTTTAGCTGTTTTTATGTTTGTTTGTTTTTTGTATAATAAATCTATTTTGTGGAGCTACAGTGGAAGCATTTGGTCTTCAGATATCCAAGTTCAAGTTGCACAGTTTATGGAAGTGTCACCTCATCATTGACACCCTGTGTATATACCTTAGAGCCAGAGAGAGGATTGGTTCTACATAAGGTGAGGTCTCCACAAACATACCACATTATCACTATATTTCCTTTTAGTTCCTTTTGAGGGTAAATGGTCTGCTGGAAGAAAGGTGGAGTGCTACCTTGAAAGGCACATCTACATATTAAGAGAGCCTTTTTATTTAGACTCCACTTCATGTGGACATGTTATTCCCTATCTCACAATATTTTGTGTTGTTTTTTTTTTTCTCTTTAAACATAATACTGTGAATTTATCTATCCCTATCTATCATGTGTAGTGATGTCCCGAATGGTTCGCAAACGGTTCGCCACGGACTCATCATTGAGTAAACTTTGACCCTGTACCTCACAGTCAGCAGACACATTCCAGCCAGTCAGCAGCAGACCCTCCCTCCCAGACCCTCCCACCTCCTGGACAGCATCCATTTTACATTCATTGTGAAGCTGCATTCTTAGTGAGCTGTCCAGGAGGTGGGAGGGTCTGGGAGGGAGGGTCTGCTGCTGATTGGCTGGAATGTGTCTGCGGACTGTGAGGTACAGGGTCAAAGTTTAATCAATGATGAGTCCGTGGCGAACCGTTCGGCGAACCGTTCGGGACATCACTAATCATGTGGACAAGAGGGTAAGATATCCCACTTGGCCTTTTAATGTTCCACTGCTATTTATATGTGTTGTACTTATAACTATATGAGTGCTACACCTATAATATATTTTTATATATGGTTTGTGATTAGAAAAGGTGCTTAATAAGTGATGTTGAATACTGCTCAGGTAAAGCATTATAGTATAATATGATAGCTTTAGATTAAGGTGGCAAAAACCAGCGAACGCCACCATAGTCTCAATGGAGTAAGATTTATTTATCTAAAAGTCAGAAATTAATCTGGTGAATATAGTCAGAGCTCTATTTTATGTTTTTTGGGTGTTAGCGGATAGGGCAGCTTGTGCCACCAACCTGCTCTGGGCAAATAAATAGGTTAGTCTTGGATGAGGTTTTTGAAGGATGGGGTTTTAAATAGGTGTTTGCTGGCAGTCGGGTTGAGTTTAAAGAATTCCTGCAAATTAAACAGGAGAGATAAAACTGATATGAAGCTGCTAGCCATGTTAATTGCCTAATCATCCTCATGATTATTAAAGATGAGGACCGGCCCTTGTTAATTATTTCACAAGCTGCCATGTTTAACTGCTTACCCTTGCCAAAAATTTCCCCATGTATGAGCAGCTGCTACAATGGGATAGACTTCAGAGAGGGCTGAGATCTCATAAAATAATGGTAGGTTAATGGACTCAGAGGGCCATATGTCTCTGAGTCACATGTTGTCAAATATAGCTGCAAATTCAGTATGGACTGCAGCATGACTGGGATTGGTCTGTCAAGAGGCAATGAACATGGACTTTTCATTCCAGTTAGGTAAAAACTTGTGCCAGATGTTCAAATCAGTCCAGGCTCGAAATCAAAGGATGTCCTAAGATAGTATTAAAGGATTAATGCTGGATATGGCTACTGGCCTAGGGGAGCCTAGAGGTCAATGATCATTCTTTTCTTATTGTTTTAGCCTATGGCAATACCTATAGAACTGGTGTGCCAACATGAAAAGTGGAGATGCCCTATAACATTCAAACACAGAAAATTGCAAATGTGAATGTGTATATATAACCAAGGCCAAGTGATAGCCAAATGCCCTTTTCATTAACATAGAACGTTGCGAATGTACGCGTATTAAAAGAACCAATTAATACATGTAAATGTCGAACGTGGGCTGAATGAGCACCGTGATACCTTGTAACTCTAGTGAAACCTCTTAAATTGATTTGTGCTATGGTTGACCAGAAATGTAGAGGGCTGTCATCTCGAAATCCTGCAGATTGTGGATGAATGAGGCCTGCTTTGTGGAGCAGTGTTTTGAATTGCGGTGGTAGAGGAGAATTCTTGTGCCTTGTGTCCTGATCTGGAACTAGAAGTAGCGAGGTAACTGATATCGAACCGAATTGAGTGGCTACAGCCAAGGTAAGGAAGTTGACTTGATTTAAATAGCTGGGTAACCCCTCCCACAACTCCAGGCCATAACCTTATATATATTACACACTATATATGTATATATATATATATATATATAAATAAATATATATACACACACACACATTTTTAAATAGTGAGGCCATTAGGCTAAATAGGTCTACTTTCTGGTTATTAAACTGATAGGATGCCTTTCTGTTTGAGTACAGTTGTACATTGAGAGCATTCATGAATAAATGTAGGTTCCCCCATATGTTGTTGACATCCTCTATTCTTCCTTCTTTTGCACACCTTCAAGGCAGATAGAGATCCATGATTGCAGTTCTCATTTATCTAATAGGAGGACAAAGAAATTTGTATCTGTATCTGCTCACTTTGTTACTCTGCCCTTTTGATAATGACAGTAGGATAATATGTCATATTCTACAATACTTTATTTCTACAAGCTTGTACCATAAATGTGATAAAGGCAAACATTTCTTATTCACCAGAGAACAAGGAAATCACAGAACGGTAGGTTGTGCAGAAAGACCCTCCCTGGACTGACAAGGAAGGGGGGGACATAACTGATACTAAGTTAAGGGGTGGGAATAAGAGGGATACAAGGTAACAAAATGGACTGCCTGATATATAGACAGTGAGGGGAGGGGACTTACCAGTCAGCATTGAGAAAGTGCAGGGACCCTGACTTTATTGCCTCTTCTTCCACCTGCTGACACTGTTCGCTGCAAAAAAATAAAATAAAATATGATATTATTAATAGATTTCTTCAACTAGCTGTGTTCCTGCCCGTTTCCCAGGAGACGTTGGTGGCCCTGCTGCAGTCTTACCAGGCCGCACACGGTGCGGGCTCGCTGTAAGCGGTGCTCGCCGGTGTGGAGTGTGTCCGTAGAACGGGAGCTACCCCGGGTTCCAGAGAGGCGTCGGTGCCCACAGATGGTGGCCGGCAGGCCAGGCGTTCCAGCCCGCCCTCGCGCCTGTCTCCCAGCCCGGTGAGGAGAGGAGGAGATGGCTGCAGGAGCAGAAGAGTGGAGGAGGCTGGCGCACCAGGGCCACTCGTGGGGATGCTGCAAGGCTCGGCTAAGGAGAAGGGCTGCGGTCGGAACCGGCAGCCAGGCCCAAGATGGCATTTCGGCGGGAAGATCTCGCAGTCCCCCTTCTCTTCGCAGCCGGAAGTGACGTTAGGACGTCGGGACGCAGCGACGCCGGAATTGAGGGCAGCAGAGGGGGCCACAACATACCCAGAAGTGGACGCCCACACCAGAAGTCGCATCAGAAGCCGTCGGACGTCCACCTGGAACCGGGATGACGGCTCAGGACTGGGATGGCGCACGGGTGCCGCATCTAGGGCGGCAGTCCCAAGGAGAGCAAGCCAGGATGCCGGCGGTCGGGAGACAGTGTTGGTTACAATGCCCCTGGGAGCTGGGAGGCTCCAGGGGGACTTGGATGACAAGAACTCAGAGGAGGAGAGAGCCGGTGGTGAGGAGATGGGACCAGTGCACCTGCAACAATTTGGTGTGTTGGCCTGCGTTAACTCATGGGGTCCTGCTGGGGGGTCTGGGCTCCTGCGAGGTGCTGCGTCTGCTTAGGTTGTTAGTGGGCGGGCAGGCCAAGGGTAGTGGGACAGGGGCTATAGGGCAGGTTTTCTCTAGTGGGCAGGGGATTAGGAATCCCTGGGAGGGGGCGTATCGTCCATGTCTCCCTGGGTGTGAGTTGTCCCCTTTAGGATTGCATGTGCCGGCGGATGTCCAGGACAGAATTGTACGAGGTGAGTTTGTGGATCTCCTTTCACTGGTGCCGCCAGACAAGGAGTCGGTGGACAGACCATGGCGTGGCGAACAGTTGGAAGGGGAGAAGGGTAAGGCAATCCTGTGTACATTCGGTAATTGGTTGCAGGGATTTAACATCTTTGCAAGTATCATAGTGCGTTGCTTCCCTGAGCGGGCCCCCTCGTTGTTCGGTTATCTTGATTTGGGGGGCATACAAAGTGTATGGCGGTCAATGCTGGTTTAAATATTGTTACGACCTGCTGTGGTTATGGTACTGTGGTCTTCTATTCCTTCCCCAATAGCTGAGCATAAGTGATTATAACTGCAGTAGGAGGTAGAGGAATAGTGTAGATGAATGCAGCTTCCAACATGATTCTCCCCAGCAAATAGAATATTCCCACATGAGCCTAGACTTCATGAAGGGTGTAACAGGAATGAATTTTATTGATGACACACTGGCTTTTATGAGAAATCCTCCTGCAGGAGGACCTCCCACAGTAAACAAAGACAATAACCAATCAACATACAGCTTAACAGTAACCCCCGCCCTCTCTCTGCCTGGGAGATATTGAGATAAGTTAAGGAATAACCCAACTATCTCCAGGCAGAGGGCACACAATTTCCCCAAAAGTTAGAACACCCCTTACCACACAAGGTATCCCCACAAATTAGCCCCGATCTGGGGACCAACATATCCTAATTTCACCCAGATCGGTTCAGGGGTTCTTAAAAAGTATGGAAGTCACAAGTTACTGACCACACACGAGGCTCCTGCCCAAAACAGTTCCACGAATTATGCGTGTGCGGTCGGTCAATTCAGAAAAAGGCATAAAACTAATAAAAGTCCCGAATGGATCCTCCTGTCTCATAGGAGCGATTGCTCCCCTTGTCAGTATGAACAAAACTACCAAATGGCGCTCTCCTGGCTGTTCGGCAACTACAGGAAGCAGGCGTTCGGTAGTTTCAGTGGTGGTTTGGGAGGTCAAGTGTCCGATTTTAGTTCCAGACACTTGACGACCCAGTCCCGCTGCCTCCTTTCTCCTTGCAAACAAGATGGCCTCCGTTTTCTGTTCCACGTGGCATTCAGCTATACGAACAGCGGCCGCCCAGAGAGGGCTTAATAGATGGTTCTTTTGAAGTTAATGAGCCAGGAGGGTGGTCGGTGTTCGGTAGTTTTAAACTACCGAACCAATAGATTCAACATGCACAAAATACTGCAGAAAAGGCCCGAACATAGGAGAAAATACCGAACTAAGTCTATTCACAAATATGACCAGCAATTCCGACAAAAGATGGCAGTGTGCCCGGGCATGGATTTTGGGGTGCAGGATGGCAGCCTGTGGCTGCTACTGATGACCCCATGCCGTCCATCTCACTTTCCAGGACCTGCCGGCATACCCATCGGTACGTCGGCGGGTCAGAGAAAAGAAGTCTGCTGGCTCTTCAATGAGAGCCATTGTAAGTGGTTTAGCTCCTGCAGATTCCAGCACAAGTGTGCCCACTGTGATGGAGCCCATCCCGCGCTATGCTGTTTCCGAAAGGGCAGACCCTCCGTCGCAAAGGGCGTTCTCGCGAGAGGACGCCATTGAACGCAGAAAGGATGCACCCGTGGCTCAACAGGTACCCTAAATGGGACGTCGCGGTCTTGTTGTTCGACGGGTTCACGTTAGGTTTTTGGATTCCTTTTGTGGCGTCAGACGAGGGTCAGTTTGCCACGTGTTCTATTCGGGGTAGGGAGGAGTTGTTGAGGGACAAATTGGATGCGGAGGTTCAACGGGGACGTATTGCCGGCCTCTTTGATTCCCCCTCTTTTCACAATTTGAGGGTGTCCCCTCTGGGTTTGGTTCCCAAAAAGGAACCTGGGGCTTTCAGGTTAATTCATCATCTGTCGTACCCCACGGGTGGATCGGTCAACGACGACATCGACAAGGACGTGTGCAGGGTCCGTTACGCTTCTTTTGACTCTGTGTTGCAGCTTCTACGGCAGGTGGGACAAGGGCGTTTTTGGCGAAATCGGATATCGAGTCCACTTTTCGCCTGTTGCCGGTTCATCCGGATTGTTTTCACTTGTTAGGGTGTTTCGCCAACGGGTTTTACTATTATGACATGTTCATGCCTATGGGCTGTGCCATTTCTTGTTATTATTTTGAACTGTTTGCATTCTTTTTGGAGTGGGTTACTACGCGCATGTCGGGTTTTGGGTCCTTGACCCACCACTTGGATGATTTTTTGTTCGTTGGCCCGGCAGGTTCTTAGGATTGCGTTTCCTTGTTGCAGGTTTTCCGACGTTTGGCGTTAGACTTCGGGGTTCCGGTTGCAGAGCAAAAGATGGTCGGGCCGGTGCCAGTCTTGTCGTTCTTGGGCATCGAGATTGACACTGTGCATATGGTTTTTCGTCTCCCGGAGGACAAGTTGGTGGTTTTGTTGCGTCTGGTTGACTTAGTCAAGGGTTCCAAAAAGGTCCAGCTGCGCCAGATGCAGGGTCTTCTGGGTCATTTGCTGTTCACGTGTGGAGTATTACCGATGGGTCGGGCATTCTGTCGCAGGCTGTCGTTGTCAACGGTTGGGGTGAGGGAGCCCTTCCACTACATCCAGATCAAGCGGCGCTTGCGGGCGGATCTAGCGGTGTGGAGTTCCTTCCTCCGCTGTTACAATGGGCACTCCTGCTGGTTGAGGGACGCCACCCCAAACTCTGCTTTGGATCTCTTCATGGATGCCTCGGGGTCTGTTGGCTTTGGGTCATACTTTTGTTGTCAATGGTGTGCAGGAGCATTGCCCGCTGATTGGCAGACCTCCACGCTCGCACGGAACCTGACCTTTCTGGAACTGTTTCCCATAGTGGTCACTCTGGTACTTTGGGGTGAGGACTTCAGAAATCATACGGTGGTCTTTCACATGGACAACATGAGTGTTGTCCATGTGATTACTCGGTCGTCCTCTTCCTCTCCTCTGGTTTTGGTGCTGCTGCGACGGCTAGTCCTGCTCAGTTTGCAGTTTAATGTGTGGGTTCAGGCATGTCATGTCCCGGGTGTGGAAAATGTGGTGGCTGATGCCTTGTCTCAACTGCAGTGGGATCGGTTTTGGGAGGCAGCGCCAGCAGCCCGGCGGATCGGTCTGACCTGTCCAGAGTCCTTATGGAATTTCAAGGCCTGATTGGCTTGGTGATGGATTCCTTGGCAGAGTGTTCCTGGAGGACGTACCGGACTGTGTGGGGACAATTGCTGTCAACAGTGGGCCGTGACGGGGGAATATCATCAGAACCCGGGCGTCTCGAGGCGACCTTGTTGATGTTGGATGGTATGCTCAAGCAAGGTTGGACTTGCGCTGTGGCAGAGAAGTCACCGGCTGCGCTGTCCTTTCTTTTTTAGTTTTATGGGATGGCGTGATCTAACAAAAGAATTTGGGATACAGAGGGTTCTGCGAAGTTGGAGGCTTCGTCGGTGCGTCGCCCGATTTCGGTGGACACTTTGCGCCGGATTCTCGCTGCCTTGCCGACGGACTGTATTTCAGAGTTTTAGTCCCTCTTATTTCGTTTGGCCTTCTGTTTTTTTGGGGGGGGGGCTCTCCGCATTGGCGAGCTGGTCGCTCCCAACAGGAGAGCGGCTTCGCTGTTGTCTCTGTCGGAGGTCAGGTGGTCTGGGAGGCCCGCGGTGCGTGGGTCCGTATTGGTGCCACTGGGGGCGAGGTCTGTCCTGTTGGGGCTTTTCTCGGGTTTCTAAGGGTGTGATCGGAAAGGGGGGGCCCGCTGCTAGTTCATGCGGATGGGTCACCTCTCACGCGGTACCAGTTCACTTCTATGCTCTGGAGGGTGTTGGCGGCCGGAGTGTTGGATGCCCAAGGGTTCTCGGCTCATTCCTTTCGGATTGGGGCAGCCACTCAGGCGAGTCTGTTGGGCTACTCGGCAGCGGGCATTAAGCGCATTGGTAGATTGGAGTCGGGGCATTTTAAGTCTTATGTCGGTCCTCAAATGTTGTAATGCTCTTCTCGTTCTAGGTGCGAGGCCCTGGTATGTGGATTTTAGGGCACTCCTACCTATACTGGTCCGCTCGGCGAGCAGAAGACCGATCCTATGGATGGAACTTGGGGTTCTCATTTGAGGTAGCTCAGGTCCGGTGGAAGGGCATTAGGGGCCTTCTCTGGCAGCAGGCATATCCGGAGTGCGTGGCGCTACGTAAGTTTGTCTCCGGGCCTGTGGTGTTGGTTGTCCATGCCGGCGGTAATGATTTAGGGAGGGCGAGGGCCGTGGATCTTCTCCACGCGATGCGGCACGACCTGGCTAGGTGTATGGCACTTTTTCCGGACATGACCTTGGTTTGGTCTGAGGTGGTCTCCAGGTCGTGCTGGCGTGTGTTGCCGCACACACGTGGATTGGAGAAGAACCGGCGCAAGCTGAATATTGTGGCTGGGAGTTGTCATCGTTAGGCATGTGGAGCTTGAGGGAGACAGCCTAAATTTGATGAGCAAGGATGGGGTACTCTTAAACGTGATCGGGTTGGATATTTTCAATGCGTGTTTGCAGAATGGGATCGAGGCTGCGCTGTCTGCAGGGGGCGCAATGACAACAAGGGGCATGAGCTTACATCGTCATCGCGGTGGCAGGAGTCCTGGCCAGTGCAGGTAGAAGCGGAAGAAGGTGCCGTGGAGGCTTGGGGAGTCGCAGCCTGTTGGGAGCTGATGGCGGAGGCAGGCTGCTCTGGACTCGTGGTTTGATGGGATAGACCTGTCTGTTGGCAAACCACCCCAAAAGCCGATAATGAAAAGACTTGCTGGCATGTATAATCAATACAGCTGTGATCGTTGCCCTTACCCAACTTAACAAGGTCTGATGTGTGTTATTGGGCAATGGGTTGGGGACATTCCCTGGGTAGTCAGCAGTCACAGAAAATCTACAAATAAGTGAAAATCAACAATATATCTATTGTTAGGCAATTATTTTAATGAGGTTACTATCAAAATATCTGTTTCACATACATATTTAAAACATCTTAACCTGCTTTAGAATTTTAATTTCTTATTAACAACTCAATATTCCTGAGTAAGTAATTTCTCTTGAAAAAACAGCTTGTCAATTTATCTGTTCTATCTCCAGTATTAAAATGTTTCTAAGGAAACATCCCATATTTGAGCTATGTTGGCAAATACACCACTAAGATTTAAGAGAAAGACCTCCACTGTATTGAACTCCAGAAAGCTGCGGGTAACACTAAGGGCTCAGTTAGTCCAATATTGTCAGTACAAATGTGAATTAGTGGTCTCCATTATCGTAAATCTCTTATTGAACTTTTGTTGTATATTTAGACACTTTCTGGAGTTACCTGAACCTACACAATTCATATATTCATAACTTTCTCCATATCTGAGAGCCCACATGCTACCAATTCTATATTTTAAAAAAAGATTGCATAATTCGGGTAGTAGTCTTATGAATCTAAATTTTCTGCATTTTGTGGTTCTTTTTTATATATGACAATATCAATCAGTCTTAAACATATCTGCAACACTTAATCACTCAGAGGATAATAGTCCACGAGTACAATGGTGTTGAGATTTTGAAGGCCAAACGCAAGGAGAAACGTTGGGTGAGGTGTGAAAGAACCCATTTATCTCCTACTAATGATCTTTTCAGCTTATTCTAGAGCAGGGTTCTCAAACATATAGCCCACAGGGCCATTTGCAGCCTGCTTAGCCTATAAAGCTAACCCACTGCCAATATGAGTTCATGCTGTAGGATGGCCAAGGTATCAGACATCTTTTACAAATGCACAGTAAGTGCTGACCTGACAGCTCAACCATTCTGTAGAAATAATGTAGAAAACTAAGGTGGTTGTTGCAATCTGCATAATGAGGGTAGCCAGGCAAGTGCACACAGTAACGGAGGAACAATATCACACAGGTGTTTAAAACATTACTGCTTTACACTCAACAGGGGAAGATGAGGGGTAACAACTTTATGGTACCATCGACATGAACACTGTTGAGAGCACCTTAGGATTATATCTCAACAACCCCTCTTGCTCTCATATGTGATTTTTATAACGTATATATATTATTACATGCCTAATGAAAAAGAGTTTTAGTTTGTAACTAATTTATTATGTATTTATTATGTTTGTATTATTCTGCAGAGCGAGAAGTCAAGAGGACCTAAATGATAAAATTACTCATAAAGTCACAGACTTAGACTTAAAGAATAACTGAAAAACAGGAAGGGTATGATAAAAATTACCTTGTTCGTGAGTAACGGATTAGCCTTAATGTTATTAAAAGCAATACACGCCGAACTGTAGAAATGTGATTATTAAGAAACTGATAGAAATTCACCTATAATTGCATACCTACATAATAAGAGGTATGAATACACTTGTACAAACACAAAATAAAGCACGACACTTACAGCAGCAGTGCCTTAGTATCTAACAGCTCAAAATACATAATAAAAACAGAGAGAGAAAGTTACCTGCGCTCTGGCCCAAATCCCTATGTCTATTTGAACTTCCAATGGCCATTTGAATATAAGCTCACCTGCCACCTCAAGGATCTCCAAGTAATCAGTGGAGCCTTCTCTTTTAAACTAAAGTGTTTTCCATTTCGTGTTCCTTCTATCATTCTGTAGTTCTTCTAGTTTCAGGTCTTGATAACATAACTCATAGTTGATGGTATGTTTCAAGTATCTCATCAAATGCTTAGATGTGCCTAACTGTTGTTTTGTTAGTTCTGACAAGCATTGTGATAGTTTACTGATTACCCAGCCTAAGTTTAACGTTGTACAAGTCATTGTATTTAGTAATCTGTTAATAATCAATGTTTGTTAGTACATGGTTGTTACTTTTGAAATCTGATATATAGTCTTCTGAGCGCTCTACTCTAGCAATATTAGTTTTCTTTATAGATTGCATATCGTTCTCTCTGAGGCAATTCTTTTAACCTCTTAGTGACCAGACCTTGCTATATATGTTACTTGCCCGGGGCTTGTCAGCATTGATACAGAAAATTCATCAGGATAGCACTCTCAGGGCTTAGTTTAGAAATAAAACAACTTTTATTTGCTCAAATAATAGAAAATCTACATTTCAGTCTGTATCCACTGACTTTCACCAGGATCTTGATGAAAGTCTGTGGATACAGACTGAAACATTGATTTTCTATTTTTTGAGCAAATAAAGGTTACATTTTATTTCAACAGGAGTGCTATCCTGTTGCATATATATATATATATATATATATATATATATATATATATATATATATATATATATATATCCCCAGAAAATGTATACACACTTTGATAACCAGCAGTGCCTGCACCAGAACAGTCATCAGTTTGAAAGCAGGCTTTGATGACAAAAAAGTATTAATTCCTGTAGATTATTTTAAAATTTAGAAAATTAACTGTAAGTAAATAAGCACTAACTTTATAATCTTCAAAGCCTGTACAAAATTTGTGATTCTGAAAAGTTTGTTTAAACTAAAGGGACACTATTGTCATCAGAATAGCTGGTGTGTATAGTATGTCCCTGCAGGCATTTTAATGTAAATGCTGCCTTTTCAGAGAAAAGTAGCACCTCTAGTTGCAGTTGCTCAGATGACCACTAGAGGTGCTTCTTGGGGGGAGGGGATTGCAGTTGGGGTCCAGGGGACTAAAGTGTATATGTGTGTTCCATGACATTATAGTGTTCCTTTAACTGATATGCCATTGTTTATTACTGCCTATACAGAAAAGATGTCTTGAGCAGATGAAGGTATATAAAACACTTTATTTAGGGTTGCTAGCACTCTAAAGAAACAATGTTCACATGGCTCTCCCCAATGCCACACCTGTTTTTTTTCCCCCATTATCTGCTTCTCTGGATTGGAAGTATTATCAAAACCTTTAACCTTTTCAATGTTAGTAATTATGTGGAATGTTGCCCCTATAGCGAAGATTAGTCCTTTTGGTAATAGCCCATCAAGTTGGTCATCTCTGATTTTAAACTCAATCATCATTTGAGCTTGCACAGTATTTATCAGTATCTTTGAAACTTCTAGAATGTGTTTTGAACTCTACAAAAGGTACTTTACCATCACCCTTTTTAATATGGATTGAAGGATTGTAAAGATCCAGGCAAACTTTTCAGAATCATTGCAATCAGCAAGTTGCCATTTATATTTTCTCTATATGTTTGGGAGCCGATACAGGGTACTCATATTGGTGGGATGCTGTCATTTAACAGGCAGCTGGAGCCTTTCCCTTCATCTTTTGGGGATATCACATACATGCTGTGCTGGAGCAGATTGGGGCTCCAATTTTGCAAGTTTACATTTCTACCATTTTGGGATATAGTTCCTTGATACAGAAACACTTGCACATATATTTGTTCTTTTGCACAATACGTCTTTTATACCTATTTTGCAGGGTACACCATTATTTGTATATATGTTTTTCTTTTATGTTATTGTCAGGAAAGAGTATTAACAAATAGACTTTCCGTGTACCAGTCCTTAGAGTGGTCAGACTAATGGTGGCCAAAGTCAGAGAGAATAGCCGAGATCAAGGACAGAAGAAATACGGGCTAGCCAATGCCAAAAGTATACAGTCAATAATCATATACCAGAATAAGGATACACAAGAACATGCTATTGGGCTAACTGGAACCACAACAGGACAACATGGGGCGGGAGAGGTGAATATAAATAGGCTGGACTTAAAGGGACACTATAGTCACCAGTGCAACTATATGTATTCCTGACCCTATAGTGTTAACACGACCATCTAGCCCCCCTGGGCCCCTCATGCCTCCATAAATATAGTAAAAATCGTACTGTATTCAAGCCAGAAGCTGTAAATCTGCATGTTGTTAGACTCAGGAAAAACAAGCAGTCTGCTGACATGTGATAGCCTGATCCAATCACAGTGCTTCCCCATAGGATTGGCTGAGACTGACAAGGAGGCAGGGGCAGAGCCAGCATGATTCAAACACAGCCCTGGCCAATCAGCATCTCCTCATAGAGATTAATTGAATCAATTAATCTATATGAGGAAAGTTCAGTGTCTGCATGCAGAGGGAGGAGATACTGAATCACAGGATGCTCGTGCATAGCAGATCTGAGTGGATGGAGGCATATTATGCCTCCATCAACTCAGAAGTCCCTCTGGTTCATTCTGAGTGACTGCAACTGGAGGTGTTCCTAGCTTTCAAGGTAAACACTGTATTTTCCAAGAAAATACAGTGTTTACATGAGAAAGGCCGCAGGGAGCTATAGTTCTCACCTGAACAACCTCATTAAGCTGAAGTTGTTCAGGTGACTATAGTGTCCCTTTAATTTATATTGGCCCACATCATTCTAGAATTCCACATGATTCATGGGTGGTGAAAACTTTGGTAGCCTGCTTAGTATTGTCATAATAGTGTACCGAATTTGGTCCGGCGAATTTGATTTTGCATGCAAATTCTGTCCAGCAAATTCGCCATTCAGATCTGAATTCGGTCGCACATAATGCAGCATCACACAATATGCTGGTGGGCCCAGGTGAGACATCAGAACCCCCGACAGTTATAATGCATTTTGTGAAGAAGATGTTTCTGACAATACATTTGTAGCTAAGTATTATTATTTGAGCTTACCTTCAATATGTTTAATTGATTATTGTGAATTGCATGAGGGATACAATTTTTATGAGTTGTTTTGCTGCTCACTTTTAGTTAATTGGCATTTAGGAGCAGCTTAGATGTATCCAATAGTAACTGGTTTAAACTGATATGTTGCTCCTATAGATTCTGCCAGTTTATCCTGTATCACTTCATAAGGTCAAATTAATATTTATACAAGATCTTATACCATCTATCTGCAAATCTTTTGTTATCCCTACAAGGTCTGACACTCAAGCCTCTAGGAATCCTCCTGAGATGAAAATAAATCTGTTTCGGTATCAGAATGAAACTCCAAACTTTTTAAATTTCTCTCCAGTGTCAACACTGTGGGTTCACTGATATTAGTATTCAAAATTCACCTTGCCCCCTTGAGGATGAAGTATAGGCAAAGGTATCCACAGGGTATGCTGGAATAGAGTATACTTAATTTCCAATAAGGTCTGGTAAATCTACTTTCTTAGTGCAGATTCTATCTTTATGTTTTTGTATGTTTTTTGTTTTTGTTTACAAGTCCTGGTTGAGTACGTGTGCTGGAATCCAGCACCTATTCTTAAATAGGTTGTATGTTGGATACACATGTTGACATTGCATGCACACAGTAATTCTCGCATGCACATATGCTGATATGGCTGACATATAGCAACAACAATGCACACAATGACAGTTTTCTCTTCTTGTCATTGTAACAAAGAATAATACATTATCATATTACATTAAGCCCATTGTTTGTGTCCACTTGTTTCCTGTTTGTGCATGTGCAAATTTACATTTTATATATTAGGCCAGGGGTGCCCAAAAGGTAGATCCCCAGATGTCGTAGAACTACAGCTTCCATAATGCTTTGTCATTCTAAAGAATTCTAAAGACATGCAAAGCATCATGGGAGTTTAAGTTTTCCAACATCTGAGGATCTACATTTTGGGCATCACTGCATTAGGCCATGAATTCCTAATGCATTGTACAATGCATAATAAATTAGTTACAAACTAAAACTCTAAGGTATCTTTTCTGGAGATGGAGAAATCTAATGGAATATGTGTTGGGTATTCACCGCTGATGCTTTAAATATTTAAAATATATGTCCTATAGCTTTTAATAGTATTAATTTCCATAAACCTACCTAATCATGATTAGAGCTAAATTCAAACACCCCTCACTTTATTAAAATATGCAATGCAAAATTAAAAAAACAAGCATTATTAATTCAGGGATTAATAATGAGTGGTACATGGTTTAATGTATCTCAAAAGGTCATCTTAATGAATCTATTTTTCTTCCCATACAGAAAATGCAGCTAACTTAACAAAGCATTGCAGAAAATGTTACTATAACCTTGTCCTGAGGCAGAGCGATATCTTTGATGTATTTTACCTTTGAACAGAAATGAGTCTGTAAACTGAAAGAATCATAAAAAAAATAAAAATAAAGCTGCACTGTTTGTGATAAGGTTTATATCAGCAAACTGAGAATTAAATGTTTTTTTAAAAATTCTGCCTGCCGCTACACAGACACAAGAATCATTATCAGTTTTAGGACAGTATAATTTTGACAGAGACCTTTGGCATATGTTATCTTATTTTATAAATGTTCCATTTACAAAGAATTATCCACCTTAAACATTTAATTTTAGGAGCAATTTCACCAATTCTTCTCCTGACTTTAGTGGTCCCACACATTGTGCCAGTTAAACCAGTGCTTAAACTCTTTAATTCATTTGTAATGTATGTTTTTTGTGCAAAGGTTTTCTTGACTTTTTCATTATTTGTTTGTTTGTTTATTGGCAAAATAACATCAAAGAATATTTTTAACTGGTTTCAAGATGTTATAATGACTGTTTATCATTTATTTAATAGGGGTAATGCATTTCATGCCAGATTAGTTCCAAGACCTTAAAATGGCACTCTATTTAACATAACCACGACAACATTCTCCTCAGCCATGGCTTTGCCTATGCATGTGTATAAGATATAATAAATCATTGATTGTCACCTTTGCCGTGATGATCTACCTGCTGTAGGACTGCTAGTATACTATTTAAACTGTATAAAATAGGTTAAATGTTAAGAATTAAAAGTATATATATATATATATATATATATATATATATTTGTAGTCGGGGACAAAAGCTGTATACATGATAAGTTAGATATATGAGCAAGTCGGTTCTGGTGTGCCGAAACCGACGTATCGGGTAGGCCTGTAATAAAAGAGGGCAAAAAGTTGAATAAGATACCTTATTACACATCTTTACATTGCAAGATTCGTAAAGGCTTGCCCTACTAAACTCTAGCTCTGGTTGTGGTATGTATCTAGTAATATACTGTGGATTTCCAGCGTCCTAATGTTTATGGTGTGAGCAGGGACATTTTTCTGGAAGCAGCTGATGCTGCCCTGATTCTGGAGGAATGTCCCGAAAAGGCATTGGGGTTGAGTCCCCGCCTAGTTAAGAGGGTTCTGAGGTACATTATGAATTTAGCTGTAGTGAGTGGTTTGCCCTGCAGTTAAATAGGGGCATATTGAGATTTGGTCCAGTGAGTAATAACCTGTAAAGGTCTGACATTTTGACCGGCACCTTATTGTCTGTAGGATAGTCCTTATGTCCCTACGTATTACAAATGGTAAGAGGATGTGAACTGTTTGGTACTAGGATAGGCACTTAAGATATGGTGTTGTATTCCAGCCAGGTAAGTTTTGTAGTGTTAAGAGAGATTTTTAAATTGTGTGGGCAAAAAGGAGAGGAGTGTCGCAAGGGCGACTAGTGAACGAATATCGGTATTATGGTAATCGGTGGTAAACTTGTTGTAAAGGTGAAATCTCTATTGTATGCTCGTGATGTATAATCAGAGAGGGCAGCTCAATCCAGAAATTTGCCAAATGCCATGAGACGAGTTAGTGCAGGATTAAGCCATGGAATGTGGGTATAGCCAGCTGCTTTATTGTTAGAGAAACACTTGACAGGTTCCCCTATCCACTCATACCTCCATAGGCCTTGTAGGCGGCCACTATGGGGTAGATTCCAAAGAAATGTTGACGAGGAATGGAAAGATTTTTTTTTTCCCCAAGAGTCTCAACTGGCCAGGCATCTCAGAACCAAAAGTCACCAAATTGACTGTGAAATCAGTGTGTGCAGATGCATTGGTCCATGTAATTGGGAAATGATGAGAAATGTCAGGAATAACCTGGCCTCCTATTCCAGTGTGGTATGAACCTGAGCCATATGTGTAGGTCTGCTTACAACTAGTGCCAGAATGCAACTGTTGGTGGGAAGAAGACTCAGAGGTCAGGAAATAAATGTGCAGAATAATTCTCATGGTGAACTTCAATATACCCAGTAGGACTGTAGATCCATCCCCCCACGTGTTCTTCAGAAGAAAAGGTTCCCCAGACTCCGATGCGCTGTTCCTTCTCTGTAGGTGGACATGTTCTGTAGCATATTAGTGTCAAGATGAATGCCTAAGAAGGTCAGTTTGTGAAAGTGGAACCCCTAGTGATGAAAAGTGCCATTGTCTTGTGAATACTAACCAGAGCGGATTGAGGGCGTTCTATCGCGAGGAAGTTATCTAAGATATCGGGTGACTGCAGGACATTCGCTAATATTGAGTGTAAAATGCCATGAACATGCCCTCGGGATGGCTGAATAGGTAGAAGCTTGGAGACATAGTGCTGGGAGAATCCCTTAGAGGAAATCAATGAGTTGAGGCTAGGGGTGGGTAATTAATATGGTTGTCAAATACCTTCTTAAGCAACGTGATTGTGTTGCGGGGTCTATTAAGTAGAGTGGCAAGTAGAGTGGATATCAACTGTTTGACTTCATGTGATTTGGCCTAGTGGGCAGGGGCCACTGAAAGGTGTGGCAAAAACGTTGGCCTCTCGGGGACTGTAAAAAGAGTCAATATAAGAGCTGGGAACTAGGCCGCCAGTTGAAATACCGGATCCAAGAATGGGACGGGTGATGGGTAGTAGCAAGGTGGGTAAACATACCTTGCTTGGGGTAGAATGTGGTTTCCTTGCCAGAGGAATGCGATTTTGGAGAACCTAAAGGGAAATGGTGGGAGGCAAGTTGGAACTATAATTGGGCTTGACTTACTGTGAATGAAATATGCCTGTATAATCGGGGTGGTTGTTCTTGAGGCTGGTCTATGAATAGGTAACCTGTGGACATAGCAGTTAGAATCCTGACCTTACGATGGTGGGTACAAGATTCATTTGATTGAACCAGGCAGCATCAGCCCTGTGGTGTAGGGGGCCTGAGTTTAAATAGCCGAGTAACCCCTCCCACAACTTAAGGCTACGCCTTCCAAAATATATATATAGTGTTTAAGTAGAGATTGTAGCCGTATTAGTCCAGTGATGTAGATATAAACATTTTTTAATGACAAGCTTTCGGGAGAACCTCCTTTTCTCAAGTCTAAAGCATTTCGGAGCAGAATTCAAAGTTGAGTTGTGATACAGGGGTTAAAGCGACGTGTGCACGACACAGGTTTCATAGAAAATAGACACCATTCTAGCAAAGGGTTGTAAATATCTTGTGTGAAGATCACAGAGTGAGGGGGGATAGAGAGAGAAAAAAACAAGCAAATAGTGCAGAAGATGGTGATAGAAGGGGAGAGTAAAAACAAAATAATTACTTATTTCCATCCAAGAGTTACAGGATATGATGAAGGCCTATATCCAGCACAAACACACACACACACGTACATATACATATACACAAGTAGTGCATATATACACGTATACACAAGCACATACACAATATACATAAGTATATACAAAAATATACATATATATACAACCGATTTCACAAATATATGTACATGCACACCTATACATACATCCACATAAGCACCAATACATATACCTACACATGTACAAATGTGCTTACACATACATAGACCCATATATATGTACACATACACCTATTCACATATACACACACATGTATGCATATATGTACACACTTTAAACATAAACACACACAAATATACATATATGTATACGCATACATATATATATATATATATATACACATGAACACATATACATACCCATGAACTCATATACACAAATATAAATTATTATTATTATTATTATTATGATATTTATAGAGCGCCGTCAAATTCCGCAGCGCTTTACAATGGGTGGACGAACAGATATGTAGTTGTAACCAGACAAGTGGGACACACAGGAACAGAGGGGTTGAGGGCCCTGCTCAATGAGCTTACATGCTAGAGGGGGTGGGGTAAAATGACACAAAAAGGTAAGGATAGTATTATACTAGTGACAGTTGCAGAAGAGGAATCAGTCAGGAGCTATTAACAGTTTAATTGATACGCTTTTATGAAGAAGTGGGTTTTTAACGATATTTTGAAGGAGTGGAGACTGGGTGAACATCTAACGGAGGAGGGAAGCGAGTTCCACAGGAACGGTGCAGCCCTCTGGAAATCTTGAAGGCGAGCATCAGAGGTGGGAGTACGGACAGAAGATAGACGTAAGTCTTCAGCAGATCGTAAGGGCCTAGATGTGCATACTTGTGTATAAGGGAGGATAGATAGGTGGGAGCAGCATTATGTAGAGATTTGAAAGCAAGAACCAGAATTTTAAATTGAGCTTTATATTTAAAGGAAGCCAATGTAGGGACTGACAGAAGGGTGGCCATGGGAGGTGCGGGCAGACAGGAAGATGAGCCTTGCCGCTGCATTCATTATGGACTGTAACGGCGCAAGTTGGGAGCACGTAAGACTACTGAGAAGCGGATTACAGTAGTCAAGGCGAGAAAGGACAGTGGAATGGACCAACACCTTAGTCGCATCTGGCGTTAAGTAGAGGCGGATGCGCGCAATGTTTTTGAGATGGAAATGACAGGATTTGGCGATAGATTGAACATGAGGCCTGAAGGAGAGGTAGGAGTCAAAGAGAACACCTAGGCAGTGAGCCTGCATGGTGGAACTGATGGTAGCACCATTGACTTGGAAGGAGACAGACAATGGAGTAACAATACTTGAGGGAGGAAAGACCAGAATTTCAGTTTTGGTCAAGTTTAGTTTAAGGAAGTGGGCAGCCATCCAGTTAGAAACAGCACATAAGAGTATGAGAAAGAATAGGTCTATACAAACAGTAACTTTGTATATTGATAGGCCCTTTAGGACCTCGGACATACCTGGTATTTTGAGCGCTGGAAGCGATCGTGATCACTTCCAGCCGCTCTGATGGTGTTACACGATGCCTCCATATAGAGGCATTGTGTAATACCCACCTACACTGCCGGGGACCCGAGTGATTGCCCCCTCCCTCCCCGGAGCGATCACTTCCGGGTTTGCTGCACGTGGCGCCCGGCAGTGTAGGGAAGAGCATCTGAAGACATCTGCAGACTTCAGATGCTCTTACCTTTACTGAGTGCCTTGAGGGGTCGAGGAACTCAGTATTAGTTAAAAAAAATAAAGAAATTTTAAAAAAAGTAATAAAAAATTAACCCATACCCTCCCTCCCCCCTTCCCCATGTACTTACTGATCGCCGCATTCCCCCACCGGCGATCGGTCTTCTTCTTTGGGGGGACTCTTTGGACTGAGCCCAGAGAGTCCCCCCTCTCCAATTCTAAAAGAGCGGTCACATGGCCCCCATTGTGCTGCCAGCAGCAGGACTGCCTGAACTGACGTGTATATATAGATGTGTATACCATATATATAACTTTATATATTATGTATATATATTTATGACAAATAATTAAAAATACACTGTAAAAATAATTTTAAAAAAATTATGTATGTAAATATGTCATTTTATTCTCACTGTATTTCGATATAAATATTTATTTATATCAAAATACACTTAGAATAAAAAAATAATAATAATATATATATATAAAATTTCCTTAAGGACGTCTGTGACAAATAGGAGCCCTGGACCGACGATCTGCGGTGGTAACGGTCGGGGTGGACTGCCAGAGACCCCAGCAGTCCCACTACAGCAGTTCCGGCCACCCCTGCCCTCCATGGCCATGTGATCACATCACCGCAATAGGATTCTAGGAGCTGCCAGCAGAGGGACTGTCTGAGCTGTCAGGCAGTCCCCCAGACTGCTAAAAAAATAATAAAATAAATATATTATACATATACAGGTGGTCCTCATTTAGCGACCTACCTGTTTTACCGCGGCTCGCACTTACGACCAGGCAATAGTGCGAGCCGTCATGGGGATTCCCTGCTCTGATGCGTATGTCTATGTTCGGGAAATCTTCCCCGAACAAAGACGAACGCACGAGAGCAGGGAATCCCTCAAATCTATGTTTGGGGAAGCAGTTTCCCAGAACATAGAAAAATGCACCAGAGCAGAGAATCCCTTAACTCCTCACTTACTGACCGATTTGTTAGTTTGTGTGTGTCTGTTAGTGAGTGTGTGTTTGTCAGTGAGAGTGTATGTGTGTCTGTCTCTGAGTGTGTGTCTGTCAATAAATGTTTGTGTCTGTTAGCTAGTGTGTATACGTCTGCTCGTGAGAGTGTGTGTTTGGTTAAAACCTCTTCAGCACTTACCTTTCTCCAGCGCCAGGCTCCCTTGGTGCTGGGGATCTCCTCCGCCTCTCAGCTCCGAATGCGCCGAGCCGCATTCAAACCGCCCATAGGAAAGCATTACTCAATGCTTTCCTATGGACGTCCAGTGTCGCGGAAGTGCCTCTAGCGGCTGTCAGTGAGACAGCTACTAGAGGCTGGATTAACCCTCAGTGAAACATAGCAGTTTCTCAGCTGCATGGTTAAAGCTAGAGGGACCTGGTACCCAGACCACTTCATTGAGCTGAAATGATCTGAGTGCCTATAGTGGTCCTTTACGTGTATGTGTATTATGCAATTTTTGCACCTGGGGCCCCATGGATCGTGTTTATGCCACTGGTTGTCAGGCAGGTCCCTCAAATTGCAATCAATAAAATTAATTATGTAAAAATATTACATAAATACGCACATAGAATTTAAATATATGTGCATGTTTATATATTTGAAGTCTACGTGTATATTTATGAAAATTTTCATGTAATTTTGTATATGGATATATATATATATATATATATATTTTGTAATATTTTTATTTATTTATATATATATATATAATTTCATTCTAAGTGCATTTTGATATAAATATATATATATATATATATATATATATATATATATATATATTAATATCAAAATACAGTTAGAATAACATTTCATATATATAATTTTTTTAAATAAGTTTTTAATTATTTTTAAGTTTTTTTATTTATTTTAATTTACTTCTTATTTGTATTTTATAATAATATATATATATATACACAATATGTATCGTTATATATATATATATATATATACACACACACACGTGTGTAATTTAATTATAAGTGTATTTTTATATTAATATACGTATATATTAATATAAAAATACACTTAGTATGACATTATATATTTAATATATATAGACATATATTATATAAATCTAATATATGTCTATATGTCATATACACACACACACATATATATATATATATATATATATATATATACACATACATACGCACACACACATATAATTTAATTGATTAACTTTTTTATTTTATTTTTTTTTTTACATTTGCAGGGAGACTGCCTGTCAGCATAGGCAGTCCCCCTGCAGGAAGACACTTGGACACCTATTGTGACCATGTGACCGTTCTGTTGAGCGATCACATGGCCGCGGGGTCCTAATTCACCGTGGGGAGACTTCCTGAGCCGTCACCGGTCCTCAAGGGGATTTTTCTGATGACGGTCCTGAACCATCAGCGGTCGGGAAGGAGTTAATGTTGTAGGTTTTATTGTTGTGTGTGGCTGTGTTGTCTGTGCATATGTGCTGGCTCAGTTTGCAGCGAGGTTTTTGACTGTTCCCATTTTCTTTATTCTTCCCATTAGTGGGCAGCTTCCTGCTGATTCATTTTTCTTGGACATTTGGTGGTTGCCAAACTAAACTAAAAATCAATCAAATTAAAAATGGAATATTCTACTAGATCTGTGAATTTTATGGACACCACTGTGACATATAACAATGGCACAATCTACTCCTCGGTTTACAGAAAACCCACAGAAAGATGCAGTTACCTTCACAGCTCCAGCTTCCATCCCTCCCATACTAAACAGAGCATCATCTACAGCCAAGCCACTAGGTACCATCGCATATGCTCCAATCCTAATGACCGTAATTCCCACCTGAATGTACTCTCCCAATCTATGAGACAGAAAGGCTACAAACCAAAACAAATCAACTCTGCAGTCCAAAACTCCACGCACTCGGCTGCTACAGTACAGGGAGAAAAAATATCTACATGAGTGCCACTTATTGTCACCTACACCCCAGCTCTTGAGGAAATACGGAAAATCATTAAAGACTTACAACCAATGTTAACAGAAGATGAAACTCTGAAAAACATTTTCTCTGAAACACATATTTTGGCCTTCAGACAACCACCAAACCTAAAATTGGTTGTATTTATATGTATGTTTTTGTATGTACTTATGTATATTGTTTATGTGCTTGTGTATACGTATACACTACTTGTGTATATGTATATGTACATGTGTCAGTGTGTCTGGGTATGCTGGATATAGGCTTTCATGCATGTCCTGTAACTCTTGGATGGAATTCATCTTAAGATAAGTAATTACAAGATACCACACACTCACCCCCAAAAAATCAAGACCGAGAAACAAAAAAAAGCTAATACCCATGTGCTTCCCACCGCTAACAATAACAAAATGAAAAAGAAAAGCGAGCACTCTTTGGGATTCCAAATAATTTCCTTAACCCCTTAGAGACCAGACCGCTTTTCAATTTTCTTACCATTTGGGACCAGGGCTGTTTTTACATTTCTGCTGTGTTTGTGTTTAGTTGTAATTTTCCTCTTACTAATTTACTGTACCCACACATATTATATACAGCTTTTCTCGCCATTAAATTGTCTTTCTAAAGATATCATTATTTTCATCATCATATATAATTTACTATAAAAAAAAGATAAAATATGATGAAAAAATTTAAAAACACACTTTTTGAACTTTGACCCCCAAATCTGTTGCACATTTACAACCGCCAAAAAGCACCCATGCTAAATAGTTTCTAAATTTTGTCCTGATTTTAGAAATACACAATGTTAACATGTTCTTAGCTTTTTTTGCAAGTTATAGGACAATATGTACAAGTAGCACTTTGCTATTTCCAAACCATTTTGTTTTCCAAAATCAAAGCAAGTTACATTGTAACACTGATTTCTGTCAAGAATCCCTGAATAACCATTTACATGTATATATTTTTTTTAAAAGAAGACAACCTAACGTATTAAACTTGGGGTATTTTGACTCTTTTCATGCAACCAATTTACCACCAATCTATGTCAAATAAAAAAATAAAAAATAAAAAAATGGTGATTCTTTTTGACACACACAGCAATTTAAGAATGCATGTACTGAGAACTGTAAAGGTTACTGCCAAAGTACACCCAAATATGTGTTCAACAACATCTCCCATGAAACAGTGATACCACCCATGTATAGGTGTGTCGGGTTCTCTGGTGGCTAAAATAACTTATTGGGAGGGTGCGCATTCCAGTTTTCCAACTTGGAATTTTCACAGCTGGTTATCATGCACCCATGTCCTATTTGGAACATTTTTGAAGCCAGCCAATGTAATTTACCCCCATCAAACCATATATTTTTGAAAAGTAGACACCCAAGGGTATTTGGGAGTCCAGGCCAACTCCTTGGATTTGCAGCCCTCCCTGTCACAGGTGCCTAATTCCAGGACCTTATTTAGCCTTGACCTGCAGAGAGTCTCAGGAGGAAGTATTTAATATCATAAGAGCAAGCATTAGGCTTATAGCATAGGACCTGTCAAGAATGGGGTAAATTGACGTTGTGGCTGGCTTATGCAATATATGATCATATAGTGTAACTAAACCTCCATTATTTTTTGCCTAGGTGAGTTAAAAAAAACAAACTATTACAATCGGTAAGATTTGAAATCATTGTTTAGTGAATAAGCGAGTGCACTGGATTATGTATGTGTGTGTGTATATATATATATATATATATATATATATATGTATATATATATATATATATATACACACACACATACATACATACATACATACATGCATACATTCACCAATGACAAGTCTGGCACAACTCCCTCCCAAAAAAATCAAGAACGATAAACAGAAAAGCTAATACCCGTGTGCTTCCCAGCGCTAACTATAACAAAATGAAAAAGAAAAAAGATCACTCTTTGGAATTCCTTTAAGGGGTATGGGGAGATCCTATAATGTATATCCATCTACAGTGATGATCTAGACTCTTATACTCAGTAAATACAGATTACCCTCAGACAAGGGCCTGGTGGGCAACAGTCTTGCCCTGGATCTGTGGCTCTGGATGTAAGAGCATTCTCTTTGAGCTGACAGGGAGCTCAATAGGATCTAAAAACACAAGTATGGGTGCAATACTATATATAAAAAAGAGCCTAATCTGACAACCTGCATAGGACCCTGGACAACCATGCAGCTTTGATAATCAGCTATTCCATCAGCAAGTGCTAAGATGAGCTAACACTTAAGAAGTACTATATCTAATATATGTCTCTGTTGGCAATGAGCAACTGTTTAAAGCAAATAGTTTCAAATTATATAACACCATAATATAAAATATGTCAATGAAGCATATTCTTGGTCCATCAAAAACCAAAACACTATTACCAGTAGCAAGGTTACTGTATGTCAATGCAACCAACTAAACCTCAATATACAGCACGTAACTACCACACATTTGTCATATCGTGCTACAAGGAGGTTCAAAGAGAAACCTTTTAATTATGATTTACATAATATTAACCATATATTCTAGTTATAAATATGGTTTGATGATCTGCATTCTAATGAGCACAGTGTATTCCCACAATACTTAAAACAGGGTAACTACTGACATCTAGTGTTAGTAGATGACTTAAAGCATAAAAATAAAATAAGTCTCACTATTTCCACAATTGCAAACTCAAGGTTTGATTTTGAGTCTCATAGATCAACCTATTAAGAACTTAGTAATATTGCATGTTCAATATGGGCTTTTATATTGTTTATAATGTGAGGTTTTTTAAGGTGGGCTCAATTAGAATGCTCATTCTTATGTTCTGTATACCCTGACCGCATTTCCATTGTAATCACTGACCAGTGACTGTAATCAGTGACTGTGATTAGTGAAACATGGGCAGCAGTCTTCATTTTAACCCCCTAAGGACGGAGCCAAATGTACACGTTGTTAACAAAACAAAATATAAACAAAACCTGGCATTTGCGCTACATGTCTGTCCAACCGTAATACACCTCTTTCATAGTAAATGCACCCACCCTTATTATATATCATTTTATTCAGGGGAAACAGGGCTTTCATTTAATATCAAATATTTAGCTATGAAACATAATTTAATATGAAAAAATGGGAGAAAATACGATTTTTTTTGATTTTTTTAGTTCTACATGACATTTTAACGGTCAGTGTCATAATACAGTTTGCTTTTACTGCAATAAAATACACATATTTGTATTCAGTAAAGTCTCACGTGTAAGACAGTACCCCCTATGTACAGGTTTTATGGCGTTTTGGGAAGTTACAGGGTCAAATATAGCACGTTACATTTGAAATTGAAATTCGCCAGATTGGTTACGTTGCCTTTGAGACTGTATAGTAGCCCGGGAATGAAATTTACACCCATAATGGCATACCATTTGCAATAGTAGACAACCCAAGGTATTGCAAATGGGGTATGTCCAGTCTTTTTTAGTAGCCATTTGGTCACAAACACCGGCCAAAGTTAGCGTTAGTATTTGTTTGTGTGTGAAAAATGCAAAAAAACGCCAATTTTGGCCAGTGTTTGTGACTAAGTGGCTACTAAAAAAGGCTGGACATACCCTGTTTGCAATACCTTGGGTTGTCTACTATTGCAAATGGTATGCCATCATAGGGGTCATTTTCATTCTTGGGCTACCATAGGGTCTCAAAGGCAATGTAACCAATCTGGCGAATTTTAATGTGAAAAAAATGAAACGCAAGCCTTATATTTGACGCTGTAAGTTTTGAAAACACCATAAAACCTGTACATGAGGGGTACTGTTGTACTCGGGAGACTTCGCTGAACACAAATATTTGTGTTTCAAAACAGTAAAAAGTATCACAGCAATAATATTGTCCGTGTAATGCTGTTTGTGCGTGAAAAATGCAAAAACGTCACTTTTACTGGCGATATCATCGTTGTAATACATTTTACTGTTTTGAAACACTAATATTTGTGTTCAGCGAAGTCTCCCGAGTAGAACAGTACCCCCCATGTACAGGTTTTATGGTGTCTTGGAAAGTTATAGGGTTAAATATAGTGCTAGCAAATTAAATTCCCTTTACTTTCGGCATGGGTTGTCAGGCAGGTCCTGCTAATTGTAATTAATTAAGATACCTAATTATGTAAAAATAATACATAAATATATATGTAGAATTAATATATGTATATATATACGTATGTGTATATATATGTATATATCTATATAATTTAAAAAAATATTTTTATTTATATATAGGTATATATATAGTGATATATACGTATATATTTATGTATATAGATATATATATTATTTCGTTCTACGTGTATTTTGATATATATATATATATATATATATTAATTTCACAATACAGTTAGAACGAAATAACACACATCTATATCTATATATTTTTTAATTATTTATTTTTAATTATTTTTTTAATTTAATTTTTTAACGTATTTACATTTTATTTTTTTTATAATATATATAAATATATATATAACAATAATTATATATATATTTAATCAGTATCAGTCTACGTGTAATTTGATATTAATATATATATATAATTATATATATATTAATAGTAAAATACACCTAGACGGGTTACATGTGTGTATGTATATGTGTATATATATACTTAGATCATATATATATAATATATATATATATGATCTAAGTATATATAACTTTTTTTTTTACACTGATTAACTTATTTCATTTTTATTTTCAGCCAGCAGGGGGACCACCTGTAATTACAGGCAGCCCCCCTGCTGGCAATGCAGAAGCCAGCTATCCCCGGCCATGTGATTGTGGGGTCCTCGCTTGGACCCCACTCTCACACGGCCGGGGGGCTTCCTGGAGGACGGACGTGCCGCGGGGGGCTCCCTGGGAGTCCCCCCCACCGCGATAGCCGGCGTGGGACCGCCGGCGACCGGGTAAGTACCGAAAGACCGGAGGGCGTACTATTACGCCCGGCGGCGTTTAGAGCCGCCTATTAGAGGGCGTAATAGTACGCCCTCCGGTCTAAAGGGGTTAATTATAGAATACTGTGATATGTTTGTTTGTTTGTTTTTATCAGGTTGGTTACCCTAGGACTATATTGCAATGTCCAGCCCTGAATATTACAAATTACTCATCAATATATCTATAGAGTTACTTAAAAGAATTTAAGTAACTGTTTTTTTTTTTGTTTTTTTTAAAAGGAATACTTTCTCTCTGAAGGAAAGAGAAGAACCTTAAAGGACCACTCTAGGCACCCAGACCACTTCAGCTTAATGAAGTGGTCTGGGTGCCAGGTCCAGCTAGGGTTAACCCATTTTTTTTATAAACATAGCAGTTTCAGAGAAACTGCTATGTTTATAAATAGGTTAATCCAGCCTCTAAAGCCTCTAGTGGCTGTCTCATTGACAGCCGCTAGAGGCGTTTGCGTGCTTTTCACTGTGAAAATCACAATGAGAAGACGCAAGCGTCCATAGGAAAACATTATGAATGCTTTCCTATGAGACTGGCTGAATGCGCGCAGCTCCTGCCATGCATGCACATTCAGCCGAAGAGGAGGAGAAGAGGAGGAGGAGAGGCGGAGAGGAGGAGGAGAGCTCCCCACTCGGCGCTGGAGAAAGGTAAGATTTTAACCCCTTCCTCTCCCCAGAGCCCGGTGGGAGGGGGTCCCTGAGGGTGGAGGCACCCTCAGGGCACTATAGTGCCAGGAAAACGAGTATGTTTTCCTGGCACCATAGTGGTCCTTTAATGTTGACCAAAGCAAAGAGCTGTGTTATACTTTGTAATGCAACAGGAAAATAACTAATCTCAACTGAGCAACATTAAAATTAGAAGAAGAAAAAAAAGCAAAAGATAAAATGAGAATGTAGGCACTCATCCGGTTGGTATATGGAACAAAGTTTTCCATCTAAAAACTGTATCTGTAATAAAATAATAAAGTTACTTACTCAGTAATTACAAAGGACTCCCAGCAGCTTTTCAACCTCAATAGGATCTGGGAACAACATGCAGCTGTGAATATTATATATTGTGTTAATTACAATCAGGTGAATTACAAATCATGAATGGATTTGACATAGTGAAACATAGTAAAATATGGCATGTGCAAGATAATATAATGTACTATGAAAAACAATACTCACACTTATCTATGCACATTAAACAAAATGACCAGAAGTTATGGTTATTACAGTCAGTTATTATCTAAAGATTCACATGTAACAAACCATACAAACATTTATATCAATATTCATTTACTATAATATACCAATTAGTATATATCAAAAATTATTGGTAAACATCAATGGGTGTATGAATTCTATCTCAAGTTTATTGGCAGTTTTAATATTTCATATTCGCATGCAAAAACAAAGCATGCAAGTTAATTTTATAGTAAAAAAGAAAAAGTTACCTGTGCTCTCTCCTAAATCCCTATGTATATTTAAACAAATGGAGGTCATTTAGTTGCCAATGTCAAGGCAGACCCCCCTAGACGGGTCCTACACTGACCTTTCACCTTGCTTCCTTAAGCCTCTGGCAAAGATATATCTAATGAGACAGAGAGGGGTTATTTTTATAAAATGACAGGAGGCTTCATATTTGCTTAAGTCTCTCTTTACTAGAACTCCACAGCAGTACATTAACACAGAGAAAATCAACCAATCAGAAAAAGTTAGATACAATAAAACTCCCCTCCCCACACATAACTTTCTCTTTCTTTGCTGCTCCACATCAGTACAGGTCAGAGTACCACTGCCTCGTACTGTTAGTGGGTTGCTGTGGAATTTTATATTACTGATTTCTTGTATCTTTATTGATTAATACTTATTGGTATAGTTTGCCTATAGTTGCCTATCATTCTTGTGCACTTTCTGGTCACTATTTCTATCCTTGTTTCCCCCTTTTTCCCATCGAACAGCTGGTGCTGCAGGGGACTCGCTGCAGAGCAGTGCTGTGCTATTCATTAGACAGCTGTATGTGGATTCGCTGCCTCAGTTATTCCTTGGTTTAACCCTCTCATCACTACCTCCACAGGGGTACACTGTACTAAATAAATATTTTACACTATATAAGCGGTGACTTTTTACTCCTGGATACAGGATTCAGATTTTTCATTAGTAGAGGGTGAGCCCCATTCTCTCAGCCCTACACTGATATGGATACTATTTACATTATTAGAGAGTGAGCAGTATTGATATTTATTCTGCCTCCTGACAGTTCTATGTTTTGACTATAATCTGACAGTATATATTACCAACTTCTTTATTGGGGGGTGAGACCCCTCACCCTTTCACAGACCAATATGGATAGTTTTCTGCTTCCTGACAGGTTATTTGTCTTGTTACGGTTTATCACCATACATAATACTGAAAGGTGAACCCCTATTATGAAGGCCGTCTCATATCAAATGGGGCGAGCCCCTACATTACATATTACAGCTCATCTCATTATATTTTATTATTTTTTATTATTAAATATGGGCTTCTGGGGTGAGGCCCCTGATTTCTAAGAGTGCCCTAGCTTATGCTTTATACTACTATTACTTAAGTGTATTTGGGACGAATGTTACTTTGTGATCCCCAGTTATTACAGATTTGTATATAATTTACCCTAGCAGATGCTGTCTGCTACTATACGGGCCTATATTCTATACTATTTTACTGGAGGTGAACCCCCCCATCATATTATTACATATCCCGGTACTTTACCTTGCCTGGTATTGGCTATTTGATCTGGCTGTCACTGTTACAGCGCTATGATTGGCCTGCTTTGTCTGTGCCACTGTACCTCCCTACTGGATATTCTCGTGGAGGTTGTATTATTACTGGGTGAGCCCCAGTTACTACAGATATGTATATCGTTTACTCTAATAAATCCTATAGTTCTTTTGGGGGGGAAAAACATGCATAATTAATTTTACCACTTATGCTGGGTTTCTTGCATGCTAACAGAGGGGTAGATCTAATAGTGTCACACAATGGGCTTTAACATAATGTGTGTTGACATAGTGATCCATGCCATGCTATGTCGAAAACACTTATGTTTTGTAATTCAATTGTATGATTCAACTGGCAGTAATTAATAAACTGTATAATGCTTGTAATTGCATATTATACCCAGACTTGACAAATACATAATTCAGTCACCTTTTTAGAGACTGGTTAAAGAATCCTTCGTTTTATCTAGAGTGATGAAACATTTATACAGAACTCAAAATATCCGCAGGTATTTTCACCGCTTGCGGGTGGAAAATTAGCCCTGTTGAGGGATCTTTAAAATCTCTGAGATCCCTGAAGTGCCAGTTAGCAGTTCAGTTCAGTGTTGGTGAGCAGGGCTTCTGCCATCAGCTCCTCTCCACCACAGCTGCAGATGCACTGCTCCCTCTAATGATTTACAAGATGAAACTGTGGTGAGGAGCACTGTCAGATTACACTCTGAGTTTCCCTTCCAGCTTGATCCTTCACAGTAGAGGAGAAATTTACCCCATGCACAGTTTGAACAGGAGGCACAGCAGACTCCACAATGAGCCTTAAATCACCCCTAACCCCCTGTGTCCGCAACTCTTCACTCTACACTACTATTCCCTGCTAAGCCTTCTACCCTGCTCTGTGCTATTCTTTGCCATTCAATCCCCACTCTGTTCTGCACTTTCTTCTGCCTAGCTCTGTTTTGCTTTTTGTACTTAGTAGCTCTGCCCTGCTCTGCAATCTTCTGCAGATAGGCTGACAGCTAGAGATGTAGCAGCATGTTTCACTGGCCTGAGAGGGAAGAGCCCATACAGACCTTCAGACCAGGCAAATGGAATGTGTCCTCCACCACTATCATGCTTCTCAACAGTCAGGGACTAGCCCTGAGTAGGAAGGAGGGTAGTAGGAGAATGTTAGGCAGGTGTATGCGTATCAAATAGCATCATTATTGTATGCTTAGATTTCATAATAAATAGCCACATAAAAGAGGTTACCACAGCAACCATTTTCTCACTATGGTGATAGATCTTTTTGCTTCAGTTACTTAAAAATGTTTATCTCTGTACTTCAGTTATAGTCCGAGCCTCTTTTATGTGACTCTTTATTAGGACATCTGAGCACACAATAATGATGTGATATGATACACTGTGTATGTTTAGTGTGCTTTATTATGGCATTGAACATATGATTTTCTATTTGCCCTTAATGAGGTTCACAAGTATATTATTTGATCTATTTTGCTACATGTTATATAAGTGTTAATGTTTGTTTTCGTTGCTGTTTTTCATCCTCATTAATGGAGACGCCTCACTATGGCAATGAATAGATTGTAGTCAGTTTCTATATTAATGTGCTATGCACAACCTATGTCATTTCTGGTTTCGGATCAGTTGGTATCAAAGCAGTACGTCACTTTTGCCATTAGTGTTTTGAAAGTTCACTTTATATAAATGTATACAATACGTTTGGGTGCTTTGACTTGACAAAAACTCTGGAGTTGAAACATTGTCCTTTGACTTGTTCGTATTAAAGGTTGATATACTCCATTACTTGTGTGTCCAGACGTCTTGTTAAACTATCTAAAATTGAGATTGTGCCAGTCCTATCCGTGGATCACTGCATTTGGATTCTACTTTATGTATGTGATCTTCTCCTGTTTATTTGAATACTCATCAAGTAAGATGTCATTGTAGCAGTTGTGAATGATGATGGTTTTCATGGTATCACAATATAAGACTATGTCATACATATTAGAAAACAGATTAATTTAGAATCTCTCTTTTAAAATTCAGGTTAATACAACACAAAATCCCTTGTGAAAATGAATTTGACAACTGTCATTATTATTATTATTATTATTATTATTTTATTATTTATATAGCGCCAACAAATTCCGTAGCGCTGTACAATGGGTGGACTAACAGACACATAATTGAGATCAGACCACTGACGTAAAGGAACAGAGGGGGTTGAGGGCCCTGCTCGATGAGCTTACATGCTAGAGGGAATGGGGTATAGTGACACAAAGGGTTAAAGTAGGGGAATTAAAAAGTTTGTTACAGAAGGGTTTATTGAGCGCTTGGTAGGTCATTTTTGACAGGTGAAGGAATGGAGTCATGGGGTGGGGGATGAGAAACCTGCTGACCGTTTAATTGATACGCTTTAATAAAGAAGTGAGTTTTCAAAGATTTTTTGAAGGAATGGAGGCTGGGTGAAAGTCTGATTGAGGAGGGAAGGGAGTTCCACAGAATAGGTGCAGCCCTGGAGAAGTCTTGAAGGCGAGCATCAGAGGTGGGGATCCGGGCAGAGGATAGGAGTAGGTCTTGGGCTGAGCGCAGGGGTCTCGTCGGGACATACTTGTGTATGAGGGAGGATAGGTATGTTGGAGCAGCATTATGTAGGGATTTGTAAGCAAGCGCCAGAATTTTGAATTGGGCCCTATATCTAACTGGAAGCCAATGCAGGGACTGACAGAGCGTGGAGGCGTGGGAGGTGCGACCGGACAGGAAAATAAGCCTCGCAGCCGTATTCATTATAGATTGCAGCGGTGCAAGCTGGGAACATGTAAGACCGGTGAGAAGGGGATTGCAATAGTCAAGGCGAGAGAGAACAACAGCATGAACCAGTACCTTAGCCGCGTCCGGCGTTAGATATGGGCGGATGCGCGCTATGTTCTTGAGTTGGAAGCGACAGGATTTGGCTATCGATTGAACATGGGGAGTAAAAGAGAGATCAGAATCAAAAAGAACCCCTAGGCAGCGAGCCTGGGAGGTAGAGGTGATAGTAGCGCCGTTGACTTGGATGGCGACAGACACAGGAGTAGCAGCACTTGAGGGAGGAAAAACTAGAAGTTCTGTTTTGGACAGGTTGAGTTTAAGGAAGTGAGCAGCCATCCAGTTGGAAATAGCAGAGAGGCAGTCAGAAACAGGAGTCAAGGTGGGCGGAGAGAGATCAGGGGAGGACAGGTAGATTTGCGTGTCATCTGCATATAAATGGTATTGGACGCCAAAAGAGCTGATGAGTTTACCAAGGGAGGCAGTATAGATAGAGAACAGTAGGGGGCCGAGGACAGAACCCTGGGGGACACCGACAGGGAGGGGTTGGGGAGAAGAGGCAGAGCCAGAGAAAGAAACACTGAAGGAGCGCTGGGAGAGGTAGGAGGAGCACCAGGAGAGAGCAGAATCCCGTAGACCAAAGTTACGGAGAATGTGAAGAAGCTGTTGATGATCAACTGTGTCAAAGGCGGCAGAAAGATCAAGGAGGATTAGGATAGAGTATTGGCCGCGAGATTTAGCAGCAATTAAATCGTTGGATACTTTGGTCACAGCAGTTTCGACAGAGTGACCAGCGCGGAATCCAGACTGAAGGGGGTCAAGCAGAGAGTTGGATTCAAGAAAGTCTGTCAATCTGGCGTAGACAACTCTCTCGAGGATCTTGGAGGCAAATGGCAGTAGCGAGATAGGGCGGTAGTTGGATGGGGAGTTGGGATCGAGGTTGGGCTTTTTCAGAATTGGGGTTACGGTTGCATGTTTGAAGGCAGAGGGAAATGTGCCAGAGGAAAGGAGAGATTGAAAATGTTAGCGAGAGGAAGAGCAAGAGAGGGAGACAAAGTGCGGATGAGATGCGAGGGAATAGGATCGAGTGAGCAGGTGGTGGGGCGGGAGGACAGGAGCAGAGCAGAAACCTCTTGTGCTGTAGCAGGTGCAAATGAGCTTAGGATGACAGGGGGAGTGGGGTTGGGTGATGTATTGATACTGGTTGGAGAAAGATTAGAGATCTCTTTCCTGATTGTAGAGATCTTCTCAGTGAAATGAGATGCAAAGTTTGTGGCGGACAAGGTGGTGGAAGGAGGGGGAGTCACAGGGCGAAGAAGTGCATCAAAAGTGTGAAACAGGTGTTTGGGTTGGTGGGACAGTGTGCTTATGAGGGTGTTGAAGTAGCTTACTTTTGCAGAGGAAAGAGCCATGCTGTAGGAGCGCAGCATAAATTTATAGTGGACAAAGTCAGATGCAAAGTGAGACTTTCTCCAGCAGCGTTCAGCAGTTCTGGAACATTTTTGGAGGTAACGGGTCAGCTTGGTGTGCCAGGGTTGTAGTTGGGGGCGCTTGCTGCGTTTAACTGTAGGAGGTGCCATGATGTCAAGTTGAGAGGAGAGAGTGGAGTTGTAGAGTGAGGTTGCAGAGTTAGGGCAGTTGTGATTTGAGATGGGTAAAAGGAGTGTTTGGAGTTTAGTGGAGAAGTGCTGGAGATCGAGAGAGTTGAGGTTTCTGCGAGGTTGGAGAGTGGACGGTGGTGAGATTTTGGTATGGGGTATGCAGATGTTAAATGTTAGCAGATGGTGGTCAGACAAAGGAAATGGAGCAGTGGCGAGATCAGAGGTAGTACAGAGATTGGTGAAGATGAGGTCAAGAGTGTTTCCTGCAGTGTGAGTTGCTGAGGAAGAAATCTGTGTGAGTCCAAAGGAGGAGGTTACAGAGAGCAGACGAGAGGCATCAGGGCAATTGAGCTTGTTGATAGGGATATTGAAGTCCCCAAGTATGAGAGAGGGAGTGCTAGATGAAAGAAAGTGGGGTAACCAGGAGGAAAAGTGTTCAATGAATAGTTTAGGGTGACCGGGGGGGCGATAGATGATGGCAATTCTTAAAGGAGTGGGCTTAAAAAGGCGTAAAGTGTGAACTTCAAAGGAAGTAAAGGATAGGGCAGGGGCAGGGAGGATAGGTTGAAAGGTACATTGAGGGGAGAGAAGGATGCCGACACCACCTCCTTTACAGTCAGGTCTAGGAGTATGGGAGAACTGTAGACCACCGAAACATAAAGAAGCAGGACTAGCGGTATTGGATGGAGATAGCCAGGTCTCAGTGAGTGCCAGTATTGTGAGAGAGTTAGAGATGAGGAGGTCATGTATAGCTGTAGATTTGATATTACTACAAATGGAGCGAGCATTCCAGAGTGCACACTGAATTTTGGTAGAGGAGGATAGACTGCAGGGTATTTGGAGGAGGTTTGCATGGTTTCTGGTTATTTTAGTGTGAGCAGATGAGGTGAGGGGCCCTGGGTTGGGAGAGATGTCACCAGCTGCCAGAAGTAGGAGGAGAGATAGAGACAGGAGGTGTGAGTGGGTTTTATATAGGCGGTGACTAGGGTGAGATTGGGTTAGAGCAGGAGAGAGAGAATAGAGAAATGAGTGCAGGGCTTGAGATGAGAGAAGGGGGGAGTGTAGCAGAGAGGGATTAATGTAAATGTGAGTGTGTTGTTGAGGGAAGTGGGTGGAAGGGGATATTTCGATCCTTAGGGAGATGAGAGAGAAGGAGAGGAGGAGAATATAGAGCATTGCTCTGATGGGTAGGTAATTAGAGGAAAGGAGAATGAGCATAAGGGAGGAGAGGGAGTGAGTGTTATGGGTTAAGAAGGTGGATTGTGCTCATTATGGGTAGTGTTTGCAGCTGCTATTTGGAATTAACTAAAGTTGTGTGTGGGATTCTATCTATAAATGTAGTAAGGAACTTGGGGTGGGGTGGGGATCTGAGCACTGTTCAGGTTTGCTAGTGGTCTTTTAAAACTCAGACTTGCAGAAACTCAGACATGCATAAGGCCTTTCCTTCCAGCTGTAGGTGATCTGAGCACTGTTCAGGTTTGCTAGTGGTCTTTTAAAACTCAGACTTGCAGAAACTCAGACATGCATAAGGCCTTTCCTTCCAGCTGTAGGTGATCTGAGCACTGTTCAGGTTTGCTAGTGGTCTTTTAAAACTCAGACTTGCAGAAACTCAGACATGCATAAGGCCTTTCCTTCCAGCTGTAGGTGATCTGAGCACTGTTCAGGTTTGCTAGTGGTCTTTTAAAACTCAGACTTGCAGAAACTCAGACATGCATAAGGCCTTTCCTTCCAGCTGTAGGTGATCTGAGCACTGTTCAGGTTTGCTAGTGGTCTTTTAAAACTCAGACTTGCAGAAACTCAGACATGCATAAGGCCTTTCCTTCCAGCTGTAGGTGATCTGAGCACTGTTCAGGTTTGCTAGTGGTCTTTTAAAACTCAGACTTGCAGAAACTCAGACATGCATAAGGCCTTTCCTTCCAGCTGTAGGTGATCTGAGCACTGTTCAGGTTTGCTAGTGGTCTTTTAAAACTCAGACTTGCAGAAACTCAGACATGCATAAGGCCTTTCCTTCCAGCTGTAGGTGATCTGAGCACTGTTCAGGTTTGCTAGTGGTCTTTTAAAACTCAGACTTGCAGAAACTCAGACATGCATAAGGCCTTTCCTTCCAGCTGTAGGTGATCTGAGCACTGTTCAGGTTTGCTAGTGGTCTTTTAAAACTCAGACTTGCAGAAACTCAGACATGCATAAGGCCTTTCCTTCCAGCTGTAGGTGATCTGAGCACTGTTCAGGTTTGCTAGTGGTCTTTTAAAACTCAGACTTGCAGAAACTCAGACATGCATTGTAGTTGTTATTTGTGTCCTCTGGGTTTTAATATTATTCCAATCATCACACCTTTCCAATAGCAGCAGTTTTAACCACCCCGACATATGATATGTTTTAATACCATTTTGATTCCCTAAAGATAGTGATTTTAGAAAAGATCTCAATCTAATGTTGGAAGCCCTGTTCATTTTGGGAAGTAATGTTATATCTACTGCTGGAAGATACAGTGTTAATGTGTAACTTAATACATGAAGTTAAACTCTTAACTTAGTCTTTCTCCCAAAAGGTTTCAATATACAATTGCCTCTAACGTTGTAGATTGTATATTGTATAATCTCAGTCCCTCAGTTAATCTATCATGGTGGCCTGCTTCCCTACGACTGACAACCACACCTAGAAGCCAGAATGTGAATAATGTTATCCAGGTACAGCTTCTTCTGCACTACTAGAGATGTTACTATTCAATTAAACATGCTGTCTCTGACTATTAAAACAATTATACACACCTTGCGTTTAGGCTCATTTCACAATTTGACATTTACTCTCTACTACTAAGATGCCATAGTGACAGCAAAAATTTTGATGGAAGTGCAACCAGGGCACTCACAAGAGCCTTGCAGTTATTTATAAAGGATAGCAATACTACCTGGCCTGCAGACATCCCTGGAGGGGTTTTTCCAGGCCATGAGACTGAGCAGATCTCCCCAGGGTTGTATAATGACAGGAATTACATTATCTCCAATATGCATAAGTATCAAGCATGCCGACCTTGTTTTACTGTAGCCATCATGGCCTCCAAACCAAGTTCAGGTGAGTTCGTTCAGGTTGGTTCCAGAGCATTGACCCAACCAGTGTTTACCTCGTAATAGGTTAAACTTTTCATATCTTTCTTTTTGGTTATATTGCTTCTCTATTTTTCCTTCCTTACTGATATTTCTTCAAATTTCACAGTTTGCTTGATACTTGTTGTGTGTATGTATACTTGTAAACTACTGAACAAAAAAAAAAATGACAAACACTCTAATTTGCTCTGTAGTAATTATAATATGATCTTGATAACTTACTTTTCTGTGGCAATTAATCATTTTAAATGCTTCAAATATTCTGAATTAAGTTATGTGAAGGTAGCCACTGATGTGTTCATTGTCCATGTTTGAAATCCAGCAAGACTAAAATGAACAATATTGCACATTTTTGCTGCCATCTAGTGGATATGTCACAAAATGAGCCAAATCCCAATACGCCAAAGCACTGCTGAACAGCTTTTATTTAGATAGATTCCAAAGCTAATTTATTAAAGTGCCTAAAATAATCCAATAACAATGTACAGTAACTTAAAATATAAATTCACACCACTGATCATTGTGTTTGGACATTAATTATGATTTTTCATTGTTAACCTATAAACTTAATACACTACACCCCAACTAAGGTCCTAAAAAAAAAAATCATAACTTTGTACTGTGCTATCTGTATTTAACATTTATCTTAACCTTTATTAAATTAGCATTAAAACAAAGTTGGTATTTGTTATAGTATTAATGTGAATTGGAGAGATTTATATACATTATTCTTATTCTCAAGGATGCCATACAACCTCCAATTTTTGTAATCATTTTGATGAAGGTTAAACTGTAAAAAGTTGATTTCATGGAAAGTATTTATTAATTTGCATTGAGGAGCAATGTAATCTAAAACATAGAGCATATAATCCAACCTACAAGGCTATTCATGAAAAGTGTGAATTGTTGAGAATCTAAACTAGATTCATTGGTTTAAGCCGTGATAAATTAACTGCCTTAGAACCAGGAAACCCAGCTTCAAACCCCGATCTGGCCACCTCACCACTAAGTGTACCTGGGTAAGATACCTAATGATATTTATACCTACCTAAAATCCTTGTAGAATGTAAGCTCATCTGAACAGGACTGTCTTCCTTTTATACAATTGTAAAGAGCTGCAGAGAAAGTTGGTACTATATAAATGCTAATAAAAATATAAAATAAATGAATTTAACATTTTAATTCAAAATGGCCAAACTATAGACAAAGCTGATTTTTATTTTTAAAAAATTTGCTATTGTGGATTATTATGATCATAGTGTACTCACATAGCTTAATTTAATTATGTTTTATCCCACTCAGTGTAGGAGGAGTGTGTAGTAAATGAATGAAATCTGCTGCACAGCACATCATTTATTTTATTGTATGATTAGAAAATGGGATTTATTTTTTTTCTTTAGACAATCACAGATGTCATTGGCAGCAGGCCACATATTTCGATCAAGCAACTGTGTTTGTTCTTGCACCCACTCTCCCCTGAAATTGTTTTATTTAGAAATAAATGCAGTAAGCCTTTGAGAAAGAAGAACATAATGAAGTATAATAGTTCAAATTCTAACAATAAAAAGGAATAAAAGTCAAAAAAATAAACAGAAATTTAATACAAAAGAAGCCTCTTTCAGATCCCACTTAAATAGTAAAAGAATAGTAATCACATCCAATAAGAGTAAGGAGAAAAAAATGACCATATAGTCTTAGTACATTGGAACTGCCAATCAATATCAAGTTCTGTTACTGTGGGGAAAACTCTCACTGAAGGAAACTCAAGGTAGTAAAGTACTTCAAGGGACCTGAAGGTTTGTGGAAAATATATGCACATTTATTCAATGTATCCTCAATAACAAAGTAGGAGGTTAGTGATTACAGTTGAAACTTAATAAATGGACGTGGGAGTACCATGCCAAAAACATCAAAGTATGAAAAAACTTGCAACTTCAAGGGTTAGTTAAGGAGGGTGTACAATGCAATGTACCCAGGCGCCTCACCTTTGAAAGTAGATTTTTTTTTTCTATCTGCAGTTCCTGTGGACCCAAATAGCTTGTTAACCGTCGGTGTGGCTGTAACATGAACCCACCATGCCTCTCTCATCTGCCCTATTTATTTACATTCATCTGTCATGCACCCTGTTACTTGGTCTCAACCTGTTACATAGCATTATCCAGTCACATTCACCCAGCCACACATACTCCATAGTCATATGAAGGTTCCCACGTCACATTCACTCCACCCACTGAATTATAAATATTTATAAACCCAGTCACATGCACATCCTTAGCCACACTCCTATTATCATTCACCAAACTGTGCACATACCCTTAACCAGCTAGTCACATGTACCTACCAGCACTCCTAACCACTGCCAACAATCTCAATTTATCAAACAACAAGGTCAAATTCACTTACCAACCCTCAAGTATTCTGTAAATACATTATGCACAAGTTTACATACACACATCATACACAGTGTAGTACACATATACAAATTACATATACAGTCATATACACACATTTAAAAAAAAAAAGTAACCAATAGTGGAAAAACAAATATGTTTACATATTCATATAGTGTATATGTTATATATAAATTATACCTATAGATGTTTTACTCTATAAAGAAGGATTTTTGGATGAACTTTGTTATTCCAGCATTGGGTTTGTTAGCCCTGCAATTGTGGATTGAATCGTGCAATGAAAGTGTTGATAGCAGTGCCGGTGATACCTTTGAAGAACTGGCTCTGCTGAGCTCCCCCACAGCCCTCCTCATGCAGAAAGGGAGAAAAGTACAAATGTACCTTGAGTCCATATTACTTTTCCAAATGTCACTGTCCCTGGAGCTGTCCACTTTTGGTATTTTATTTTTCCTGACATAAACCTGAGACAACCTAGATTAATTAAAATGGTTTTGGCAGCAGCCAGGAAGACCATTCATCATGAATGGATTCTTACTGACAAGGCAACCTCAATACTATTCCAAACCAAATTAGTGTATTTATTTAAAGTAGACTGGGTGAAAAGCACATACAATCTCTGGACACAAATACCAAAGCTATTATTTGCCAAATATTCCAATTTACTAGCTGGTAATCTTTGCAAATGCTCTGTGCTCTATGCGACCACCACCGTTATTTAAATGTTGGGAATGGATGGACGGACACCATTAATGAAGCCTTGATCCAGCCACTTTTCTTTATTTTCTTTTTCTACAGTCTGTAATCATAACCGACCATAATATTATATTATTATACAAAGTATAAATTAATTGTTTTGTTTGTTTATTATTAATTCCATCTGATGTCAGTTTAACATGGAACTATTTACTATGGGTAATCAGTCATATAACCCAACCCAACATGCTCTTATTTTCTATTTTAAGCCAATAAAATGTTTGGGGGAAAAAAATAAAAACTAGAGGCTTTTTTAATGCACTCCACAGCTTTGGCATCTCCAAAGGAAGAATTTAGGTCAGAACTCTTTTTAATAAAAAGAGTACACAAAGGGAGGCACCATACTCGGGTGCTGTTTATTGGGTCTTCGGGGAAAAGAGGCTGAGTTCTAGACCTTTTAAAACAGTGGCCTGACGGGCATGGGGACAGGAAAATATATATATAATACATATATAATACAATATATATATATATAATACTCAGATATAGATATACAGATATATACATAAACACATACATACCCTTCTGCATGTAAACACAAAGAAGAAAAGCTATGTAGAGACACATGTAAATAGATATACAGAATAGTACATAAATTGTTAGCTTGTGAGAAAAGCTCTCAAAACCTATTATGTAAGTTATGTACTGTATTACTGTAATACTCACTGCAATAATAATTTTATTATACAGACTGCATTCATTCTTTCAAGAACACCTTTATTTCCTTCTTGAAAGTCTTTTGAAAAAATCAATATGATTCCTTCTGGCATATTGTGGTCTTACTTATACTTTATACATCTTACAAAACACAAGAAGGTGTCAAGGGGAGAGCCAGAATAAAAAATGATGCAGAAAACATTCCATGGCTGTTACAGCATTTAGTCTACTGCAGATGTTGTTGGCAACTCCTATTGCTTAGTATTATTATCCTTAACCCACTCGCACATGTGTTGAAGCAAAAAGCTATTTGCAAAGTCTCATATTTACTATGGAACCGTAGTCATTAATTGTTTGATGAGGACCTGCTTAGTAAGTGTTTCTATTTGCTAACATCTCTGTCATTTCTTGTGTCTTTTGCATGGTGGAAAAAGTTAACACGACCAATTCGGTTCATTTGAAAAAAACAATTGGATTCAGGCGATTCCGATTTCTTACATATGATGTTTTGGTTTGCACAAATTTTGTCCATGCAATCATTTTGGTAAAAATTATTTGGAGAAACCAAAATGGTGTGAAAATGCACCTATAAGTGTAAATATTATGGATAAGTGCAGTTTCATGCTATTTTGAAAACAAAAACGAGAAACAGAAAATATATTTATTAGAATATTAATACTGGGTTTTTTTTTACTGCTCCTCTTTTTCCCTCTTTTGTTAATTCTTGACCTCTCTACTGCCTCTGACACCGTTGATCATGTTCTCCTTCTCCAAACTCTTCAATCCCTCTTTCTCTGTGACTCTGTCCTCTCATGGTTTTCCTCTTATCTCTCCCAACGCTCATTCAGTGTCTCCTTTTTTATAGATACCTCCACCATTCATCCTGTCTCAGTTGGAGTCCCCAAGGCTCTGTCCTTGGTCCCCTTCTATTTTCTCTTTACACTGCCTCTCTTGGCAAACGTATTACCTCATTTTGATTCCAATACCATCTGTACGCTGGTGACACCCAGATATATCTCTCCTCCCCTGACCTCTCCCCTGATGTCCTGCAAGGTGTCACCTCTTGCCTTTCTTCTATCTCTGATTTGATGTCCTCCCGCTTTCTGAAACTGAATCTTTCCAAAACAGAACTTCTTGTCTTTTGTCCTACTAATTAACCTCCTCTCTCGCTCTCCCTTCTTACTGCTGGTATCCATATCAGCCCATCCTTACCAGAACGTTGTCTTGGTGTTACTTTTGATTCTTGTCTCACCTTTGAGCCTCACATCTTACACAAGATGCTACTAAAGAGCTTGTCCGTGCTCTAGTAATCTCTCGCATGGACTATTGTAACTCTCTCCTAATTGGTCTTCCAAATAGCCGTATTGCCCCGCTACAGTCTGTAGTGAATGCTGCCGCCAGACTGATTTTCCTCTCTAGTCTGTCCTCTCACACCTCACCCCTCTGCCAGTCCTTACATTGGCTTCCTGTATACTATAGGAGTCAATTCAAAGTGCTAACCCATACCTATAAAGCACTGAATAATTTTAGCCCCTCTTATATCTCCTCACAGATCCATAGGTATGCCCCTTCTCGGTCTCTTCGCTCTGCCCGTGACCTTCATCTGTCCGCTGCTGGCACCCGTACGGCCAACTCACACTTGCTGGACTTCTCACGGGCGGCTCCCTTCCTATGGAATAGCCTGCCTACCGCCATCAGACTCTCCACTAGTCTTCAATCATTTAAGAAGTGCCTTAAAACCCATTTCTTTAGGAAAGCCTATGGCAACCCAGTCTAACCTCTACCTCACATACCTGTCTCTTGCTCTCTCTTAAAGGGCAGCACTCTATTCTCTCCTACAGCTCTGCTTCACTCCCACCTAATGTGATTGCTATTTCCTGTCCTAATGTGTTTTATACCCCACCTCCTATAGACTGTAAGCTCCTTTGAGCAGGGCCCTTTTCAACCTATCATTTCTGTAAGTTTTCTTGTAATTGTCCTATTTATAGTTAAATCCCCCCTCTAATAATATTGTAAAGCGCTACGGAATCTGTCGGCGCTATATAAATGGCGATAATAAATAAATAAAATAAATATATCTGTTGTACACTGATCCATTTTCATGTCATTTTTGTTTGTCTGAATTGTTTTACCAAAATGAAAAGATTGCATGTATGAAATTTGTTCTAACCAAAGTGCCACATGGACAAAACCCAAACAAATTATATACAAATCCCAATGTAGGGACTGTTATGTATATGAACTTACTATAATGTTCCTTTTAGTAAAGAAAAAAATAAATAAAGGTTTCATTTTTGCTAATAATAAGTAAATCAAAATACCAATGGACACCTACGCTGAAAGAATATGGTATTCTCATTAATTCAGTTAACATAACAACTATTTATGTAAATTATTCTCTGTAAACTATTGGTCCTCATTCTTTTTTTGAAATGGACAAAATTATTTATATGTCTTAATCATGGAGATTAATTTTTGAATTGTAAAATTATCTCAGTGACTCGTTTCTCAAGTGCAATATAATAAACAGTAAAATAAATTTTAGAAACCACTTTCGTTGGACTCTTCCCAAAGCCTGACATGCAAACCTGTTTAAAAGTGTTGTTGTTTTTTGCAATTGCTCAGGTGCAAATTGATACGTTATCTGCACTTTAGGAATTAATCTTAGGAATGTTGACCGATGGTTTTCATACATTAATTGATAGACTGTAAGCTCGTTTGAGCGGGGCCCTCTTCAACCTATCATTTCTGTAAGTTTTCTTGTAATTGTTCTATTTATAGTTAAATCCCCCTCTAATAATGTAAAGCGCTACGGAATCTGTTGGTTCTATATAAATGGCAATAATAATAATAATAATATTCTTCACAACCTATAGAGTGCTGTACCATTTATCTCCTTCTTAATCTTTTAAATACTTTAATGATGAAAACTGAAAAAAAAAAAAACATTATTTTGTTAATGAATATTTATATATAATGGTTTATGTCATTAAAAATAGATAATGACTACTGTTAGCTTTCAATTCAGTTTCAGATTCCTCTACAGTTCACTGATCTGTTTTGTAATGAAAGTTATTTTTATAAGACAGAATATCCGATGCAGTAAAAAGGATTTGGTCTCATTATCCATTATACCATGTACTTAAATATAGGCAATTTAATGTAATTATCCAAAATAGTTTAACAACATTAATGCTTATTATTGGTTATTTCAAAATAAGCTGTTTTTTTCTTAAACATGCTTACATTGTTATGTTGCCTGATACAAAGAGATATTGTACCTTAATTCCAGTTCAAATTCCTTGTTTGCTTGAGGAAAAAAAAGGGATAGGTTAAATTAAAATGAGTTTATTTTTAAAAGAATTGTGATGCCATATATGATGTCTGCAAAGCTACTTTTACTGGTATTTCATGTTTGACCTATTTAAAGTTACACATTTTCTTTTAAATATGAACATAAACCTTTATCTATATTAAAGGACATTGATCATGATGATATAATGTCTGCTAATATAACATTAATAATGTCCATAAAATACATTTTTATTCATATCCCATTGATTCCTTCTCACAGATTTATGTTGACCCCTTTTAGTCTTTTTTTTTTGTTTTTTGTTTTTATAATTGTTTTAACCCATTTAACCCATGCACGAACAAGTTCTTTTTATTTTTATTTTTAACTATTTGTCTAGTGGATTCTAAGATTACCAGCAGGTAAATAATCCAGTTTTTTATTATTTAGGATAACTAAAATAATTATAATAATCACATGTGCATCTTAATGCGCATTTTTGTCTGGATTTTGTTTAAAATCAGTGCGCTGTAACTGTCCAGATACTATACTTTATATAGGATTAAAATGTGAAAACCACTCATTTTGTGGACTACATTACCCATAATGCTCTTACATCCACAATGCTTTTAAAGCATCGTGGGAGGTGTAGTCCAAATCATCTGGTGTGCCGAAGGTTGCCTATGCCTGCACAATAGGCACCCAGCCCACTACAGTTCATTGAAGTGAACTGGGTGCACTGCCCCAGGTTCCTTAACCCTGAGCAGGTAATTATTGTAGTTTTTAAGAAACTTTAACAATTGCCTGCAAGGTTTAACTCCACCTCTAGTGGCTTTCTACCAGACAGCCACTAGAGGGACTTCCGGGTGGTTAAGCGACTTTTTGTTGCCTAACTGATGCTGGTTGTTCTCACACTATGCATAGGGATGTCCAGCGTCACCCAAAACCCCATAGGAAAGCATTGAATAATGTTTTCCAATGGGTAATAACCTAATGCGAGAGTGGCATGCACATTAGGTATCTCCCGCTGGCTGGTGTCTTAGCAGTAGGAAAGAAGGCGCATTGGTGCTGAACCCAGGTAAGTGACAGAAGGGGTTTTTAAACCATGCGGAGGGAGAGGGGGATCCTTGACTGAGGAGTAAGCTATAGTACCAGGAAAATTTGTTTGTTTTCCTGCCACTATAGTTTCCCTTTAAAGCAGACACCATTTGTCTTTAGTATATATGAGAATGCCAATCCTGTCAGAATTCAGACATACTCACTGAATTTTGTTTATTCATTCTGCAAGTGAGAAAGAGTATGCGTTCTTAAAGGACCACTATAGTGCCAGGAAAACATACTCGTTTTCCTGGCACTATAGTGCCTGAGGGTGCTCCCACCCTCAGGGTCCCACTCCTGTGGCGCTGAGGGGGGAGGAAGGGGTTAATCACTTACCTTTTTTCCAGCGCCGGGCTCCCTCGGTGCTGGGACTCTCCTCCCTCTTCTGACGTCCCTGGCTGAATGAGCATGAGCGGCAAAGCGACAGCCACTAGAGGCTGGATTAACCCTATTATAAACATAGCAGTTTCTCTGAAACTGCTATGTTTATAAAAGAAAGGGTTAATCTTAGCTGGACCTGGTACCCAGACCACTTCATTAAGCTGAAGTGGTCTGGGTGCCTATAGTGGTCCTTTAAAGGACACGATACACTTACTGATTTTGTCTAATAAATATCAGGAGAAAGACAATTATAATGCAGAAAGCTATAAAGAGGAACAAAGTAGTTAAAACCAGACTGGCAGTTTATATGACATGAGAAAACAGGTATTTTACTATAAAATAGTATCTAGGAGTCCAAAGTCAAACGTTTAAAGCCAGCAAATCAGTCTGAAAGATGACAGGTGAGATTACTCAGCCAGCAAAAGTGACTGAAGAATATATTTAACATTTTTTTGTGAAATATACAGGGTCAATATATAAGGTTCAGTTCATATACGTGTATAATCTGAGCATCAACATCCAGGCAAGTAGAACTGGATATAGTTACATAGTTACATAGTTACATAGTTACATAGCTGAAAAGAGACTTGCGTCCATCAAGTTCAGCCTACCTCACATTTGTTTTTTGCTGTTGATCCAAAAGAAGGCAAAAAAAATTAAAAAACCCAGTTTGAAGCACAAGCTAGGAAAAAAAATCCTTCTTGACCCCAGAATGGCAGTCAGATTTATCCTTGGATCAAGCAGTTATTACCCTACATTGAAAGATTATATCCTTGAATATTCTGTTCTTGCAAGTATGCATCTAGTAGCCGTTTGAACATCTGTATGGACTCTGATAAAACCACTTCTTCAGGCAGAGAATTCCACAAAAAAATGACTTTCCTGTTACTGGTCACTGAAACCAGAACCAGGACTGTCAGCTGGACAAAATATTAGTAAATAATAAATAATTAAATCAAAATTGCCATCAATATGTCGGAATATAGAGAGGGTTCATACGTAGATTCAAGTGATTAAAATAGCCTAAATGGCTCTTCTCCTGTCTAAAGGACTCTTAGAAGTAAAGAATCTATTTGAGACTCAGGACTTTAATATAATCAACCATAGTATGTCCATGTCAACAGTAAAAGCGGTTGTGGAATGAGCCTTTAAATTGACTCCTGTAATCTAGATGGAAAAGACAATCAGTCAAAGAGGAACTTTGAATAGTGGCTGTATATAAAGTAACACTTGTAGCAAAGCCCGCTGTATCAAAAGAGCTACAATAAGAGTGTAGTTAAGCAATCAGCAATTAAGGATAACAGCATTTAGCTGGATACCAAGTAACATATAATAAAAGGAAAAAAGTCTACATGAAAATTCGTAGATTAATCACAAAATATGTCATAAATGATAAATCTTAAGTTAGTGGTTTCCTAAATCGCTATGGGGTACAAAGAGTATCTGTTGCCCCCTCAAATACATACAGAGCCAGTCCAGATTCCTCAATCAAATAGATAGTTCCAATCTAGATAGCATATCAGGAGTGACAGGAGGAAAAGGTGAAAAATTAGGAAATAATAGTGCTAATGTGTAGAACCATGCTTAGAGTGCTGGTTACCTACACATCGTGAAATAGTGCCCTAGAAGTGAAAATAAAAAGTGAGTGAAAGTGAAGGAGAAAAACCTCCTTCAACCCGACGCGCGTTTCGGTGCTGTGATGCACCTTCGTCAGGGGCTGAATTCGTTATGGACCCTAGACCTTGTTTAAATACCCCTGGTATTGTAACTGTTGAGAGGATTCCACCAATCAGGGTTCCTATGTGGACCGTCAGTCGGCGCCAAAATGACGTCAGAATATGCTAATTCGCTGTTAAAAAAAAAAAAAAAAAAAAAGCTCCAATCAGGGTTAAGTCCACCTCTACATTGTGTGGTTTATATTTAACCCTGTATGTACTCATTGGATGGAGTGACTTGCTTCATAGAATAGGGAAAGGACGAAGGTGAATATATCTGTGTAAATTTTATAATCAGAGACGGATGATTCGTCAAGACATTTATATCATGTAAAGTCAGTGTATTGCTATCGCAAGGCATTGTTTGAGAAGTAGACGGTTCATCATGGGTTATCTGGACGCCTGTAGGATCATGAGAATGGGTAGAGAGGCTTTGAGCGAAAAACCTCTAAAAAGTGGAAATAAGGGATTTTAACCCTCGCTCAGCCATGGGGACCTAATACCTATCCCAGGATATCATAAGGATTATATAAATATGGGCGGTCAGGTTAACTGTACTTCCTATTGTTGTAGAATTATTAGGCCTCTATAAATTTGTAAGGCCCCTTTAAATCCTCTTGCTATACCTCTAAGAGGCCCCCATAGTTTTACAAGGAAGCTTTGTCTATAGAACATAGAATTTGCATGTCAGCAAGAAATAGCTTTGATAAAATGTGTATTTACTAAAATCCTTGAAACTTAACCTTGAGAAACTAACAAGTGCCAGCTACGCTCCAAATGGATAGCTGCCAAAAGGCCCCTCCCGTCGAGTGAGCTCCTCATTTTAACAAAATGGCGCTAAGACCTGTAGGAGTTAAGAAATTACGTAGATAGTGACCTAAGAATGGGGAGGGCATTTTACTAACATCTTAGCACCTAAGCCAATTAACAATGTCTATTTGTCTATATCTTGATTTTCTTCAATGATGTAATAATGCCTTTATAAGGGTCTGCGCACCCATTTTCTGTCAGAAGCCATTAAACTTCTCTGAAGTTCTTTCATTACCCTGAACCTTGTGTCTCAGTGTGAATTTACTTCTGCGTGCACGCAACTTTATTATCTTTAATTTGGACAGGAACAGATAGTCATTCAAACTAATTGGTTTGCAGTAAATTATATACGACAAATTGGCGCTTTCAACGTGGGGCTCTGGGCTATGTCCAGTCTGGGCAGCTGTCCTGGGGGAAGGAAAAGAGCCTGATCACCTCTGAATACACGGTAGAGATTGCTGCAGCACCTAGCCGGTATGTTCCTGCCCCTGTGATTGACCTGCCCCAGTGTCTGTGACTGCTGCCGAGAGGACATCAAAGTCAGGTAATAACTTGCCCAGAGTCTTTGTATTGTTAATGATACCTAGTTTACCTGCATGTTGACTATCTGTTGCCTGGGTGTGTTTGTATTGGTATGTGTTTAACTTAGTACCCGGGGAGTGTAAGTGCCTGTTTAACTCCTTTTAGGTACCACATGCCTGTGGTAGTAAGGAAAAAGGGGGGTGGACCTGTGGAAGTTTTCCTGGGGGTCCTCTATTGCCTGTTTATCTCTTTTAGGAGCCACGTGGCTGTGGCTGTAAGGAAAAAGAGTAGGGGGAATCTGTGGAGGATGATGTAGACTCATTGCTTCCTGGGGGTTCCCCAGAGTGTCATTTTGACCGCTTAGCTTCTTGGTAAAATTCCAGCCTCGAGCGCTGAGGCAGGTAAGATTCCAATTCTTTAGGCTATACAGGATTCGGGTTGGAAGCTGTTGCTGTTTCCTGTGGCTGCTGGTAGTGAGACTTGCGGGTGGGTCCGCAACAGGGACACTACGAGGTTGAGGGAGGTGGCTTTTGGCCACACGAGTAAAGGCAAGGGATAAAACTGTTGAACTTATTTGAACTGTGATGCATGCACTGTATTTACACTGAAATGTTATTGTCTTAATTGTCTGTCACACAGATTCCTGTGTTTACTTTTATCTTACTCACTGTACTACTTACACTTTCCCCTCCTAGTTCTCTTTCTCTGTTGAGAGAAGTGATTGGTCACACACTTCTCGCCACGCTCCAATCCGCGGCTACCACGGGTAGGCGGAATCAGTGACTAGTCTACGTTTTGGGAAGACGTACTTAAAGAGCTTGCTCTTAAAGTAGCAGTCGAGCACGGTAGACGTTCTGTTCCTTTCTCTCTCTATATCTGGGACGCCTTGTATAGGGAGGATGGGACAGAAGTTAGATAAACCCAGTAAGGGTTGGTTAGCATGTGATCTAGTGGAAGACAGAGAAGGAGAAGAGATGGTTAAGAAAGTGAGGAAGATTGCTAAAGTATGTGGAATTACCGTACCTCTGTGCGGCAGATTGTAGCCAGAGAGCTGGCGTAAGTTACTGACAGAGAAGAAAGAGAAGCTGTTGGACCAAGATTTGGTTTGTACAGCAGAAGCCTGATACCGAGTAGCAAGAGCTATTCAGCAAAAGGGATAGGTTGAGGAAGATATTGATCACAAAGGTTTAAGTTTGTTTGTGTATTATAATAATTGTGTTACTGGATGCTGATGGATCCCTATTCCCCCCCCCCATCAGTCCTACAGATCTCGTCACCCTCATCCTCTCTCTGCAGCTCCCTGCACCTCCAGTCCGTTTCTCCCGTCAAAGATTTCTGGTTTCCAAACGTATAAGTCTCTGTCCTTCTGTCTTGTTACTTTACAGCACTCACATGGTTAATCTTCATGCCTGCAGTCTCTCCCTTTTTTGCACTGTCTAACTTTCTCCCCCCCTTCCTCCCCGCTTGCCTGCATTTCTACTGATAAGAATTAGAGACGGGATTTTTGCTGGAAAATATTCTAATTGTGTAGTATTGTGTACATTGTTCCATACACAGACGTTGTCAGGCAGGTTATGGAGCTATAATTGTGTAATAATATTATTATTGTTGCCATTTAGATGGCGTCAACAGATTCCGTAGTGCTATATATTTATAAATTATGTTTTGAGTATAAGGTACTGAGGATTGTGGGAGTGACGGGCTCACAAGATTGCATTCAGTGTTGAATACGGGATTTAGGAAGGTGTAGCCTGTTAACACTGATAGAGGGAATATGCGATGTTGTTAAGTCAGTATAAGAGGAGGAAAGTGATTAATGGCTAGAGGATAATAAGGGAAATTGGTTGAATTCCGTGAGTTTATTTTGCATCATTTTATTATTTTAAAGTTATTTTAAAGTACATGTTTCTAGAAACAGCTGTATGGGCTGTTAAATGCATAATGTTCTCAACTGTCTTATTCAACCTGCCAGGTCTGTTCATAGTTTAGTATTTCATTTTGCAGAACAGAATGTTGCTTCTCTGACTTATTTTAATAGTTATAATATAGTGTATTGTTGAAAGTGCGTCAGCCACCACCCTAAAGATGGCGCCTAGTACAGACCTATCTACAGTCACGGTTGCTTCTAAAGTGACGTCACTTCCGCCCTTACCATGCCCACACCTCCTGTCTTCCTTTCCCACACATATCATGGACGTCACCCCTCTCACTTCCTCCCTTGCTGTCATTTCCTTCCCCGCCCCTGTCATGGCTGCCTCCATCATGAGGCCTACCCTATTATGCTCGTCCTATTTAGAGACATGTTGTTTTCCTTACACTCTACATATTATGAACAGAAACATTATAATTACTAAAACAATCATGCCATTTGTTTCCCTGTATCAGCAATTTGTCCGTGATATAAAAAAAAAAGAAGGTTGCTAAAATGTAATTTGCAACTGTGGTGTGACCTACATATGAAATCTGTTGGACACGAATATAAGAGCATAACAGCTGATTATCCAGCTTCATCTTGCAATAAGGGAAATAGCCAAATAATGCAAGTTATTTTAAACATTGTATCTTTACTTAATCGAATCTTGCTAGTTACAGATCTTATGTTTACAGTAACATCCTTTACTTTAAATGATGGTTTAGCATTAGAAGGATTAGTGACATGTTTTATTAACCCAGCTACTACTGGTTGTTTATTTTAGTTACAGGGTGGTATAATTGTTATAGTCTATTTAATATAAATGATAGTACCGCGATAGTTAATGTTTTATCCAAAGACATATAGGAACTTCACTTCACTTACTATTAACCATTATTTATAATGATAGACATGTTCAGACTGCAAAAAGCTATGGCTAATGACATAGAAAGGGGTTTGAGTCAGTAACACAGCCCATACAGAGGAGAGCAAACCCGCTGATGCTTAATGCCCCTGCCATGGCAGTGTCTACAGGGAACAAGGGGGGCCACTAGTCACTGTAACTTTACCTATTGAAGGTCACCCTACTACTTTCCTGGTTTCCTGGTTAACACAGGTGCATCCCGCAGTGTTCCTAGAGAACAAGACCTGCCTGACTCATCGTTCCTGCCTGACACCGATGTCTCTTGTGTTGGTGCTGATGTCCTATCCTGCCTCCAAGCATCCATCACCCTCACTGCAGACGGCCAGGTTCAATTGAATACACCTTTGTCACGAAAAGACACTACAGTTCTTTGTTCCCTTCCCATTTTACTGTGGAGATGATCTACCCACAACAGAACAATGCTCAATTAATCTTCTTTACTATGTAGCAGAACAAGGATGTGAAGCTTCACGTCTCAAGCTGCAATTCTGCCAACCTACTGTTATCTTCCTTGGCCATTGTCTGTCTCAGGGAACCAGACATCTCACTCGTGACCGAGTTAGAGCAGTACTGGACATTCCACCTCCAAGGACCTCAAAGTCACTACACGCCTTCCTAGGCCTCATTTCCTATTGCCGAGCATGGATCCCAGAAGCCTCACTCCTTATGCAACCTCTCTATGATGCTCTCAAGTCAGACCCATTTTGCTTGTCCACAGAAGCCCTTGACAACTTCTGTACTCTTAAACATGCTATTGCTTCTGCTCCTGCTCTTGGCCTACCAGACTATACCAAACCCTTCAAATTGTTTGTTTCTGAAAGACAAGGCCATGCAACAGGAGTACTCACTCAGGCCCATGGTCCTGGAGGCCGCCAAAGGCCTATTGGATTTTTCTCCTGCCAACTGGATATTGTGGCCAGAGGACGTCCCTCTTGCCTTCGGGCCGTCTTTGCTGCCAGAGAGCTCATTGAAAGAACTGGAGATCTTGTCCTTGGCCACCCCCTGGTTGTCTTGGCCCCTCATGACATTTCTGCCATAGTCAACCAGGTCCAACTTAAGCATGTTACTCCTGCCAGGCATCTTCGCCTTCAATGTCATCTTTTGTTGCCTGACAACATTACCCTCCAAAGATGTCAAGTTCTCAATCCGTCCACTCTTCTGCCACTCCCTGAGGGGGGTGTATACTACGGATTCATCATGGACGAACTGTATACTACGGATTCATCATGGACGAAACTGGAATGATCTTGGGCCTATGGCAAAAGCATGGGCCACTATGGACGAATCACAGCTACAGGAAAATGGTGTTGTCAAATATCCAACAACTGACCACCTAAAAGCATGGCCACGTCATTTCCTGGAAAATTAGTTCCAAGATTTAACCATAGTGAATGACTACGACCTAGATACACCTCATGACTGTTTTGAACAGATGAAAATGGAAACAACACATCTACCAACTGTGCATGAAGACCCATTGGTAGATCCCGATCTCACCCTGTTTGTGGACGGCTCAAGATATGCTGATGAAGAAGGAAGATACCATACAGGATATGCCGTAACCACAACAGATGAAATTGTCAAATCATCATCTTTACCATCAACTATGTCTGCACAAGAAGCTGAATTGCAAGCCCTGACCTCAGCATGCAAGATCTCTGAAGGAAAGCGCGCCAATATCTACACGGATTCAAGATATGCACTGGGCGTGGCTCACGACTTCGGATTAATTTGGAAAACAAGAGGATTTCTTATTACCGCCGGTACACCAATCAAGCACGGTTCCGCAATCAAGGAGCTGATGGACGCCCTCCTTCTCCCAGAAGAAGTGGCCATTCTGAAGGTAAAGGCACATGGGAAGTTGGACTCAGATGAAGCAAAGGGCAACCATCTAGCTGATCAGGCTGCAAAACAAGCTGCAAGAAAACCACAGGAAGTGGGAAGAAGAGTGTCCGGAAATGAAGAAACTCCCATATTTACTCTGCAGACTCTTCCAACTGACCTGAAAATCCTGCGGGAACAACAGGCTACAGTTGCCCCTGAAGAAATACAGAAGTGGAAACAGAAAGGGGCAGTTCTGAAGGATGGAGTGTACTCCAACAACCTCAATTTCTGCCTCCCTAAGAATTTGTACCCAGCAGTCGTACAATGGGCACACGGACCTGCACATTTATCAAAGGATCTAATGAATGCTCTTGTACAAAATACTACCTCACTGTCCCCATATGAGATTCTATTTGGGACTGCACCTAGGCTAGGTTGCTATTTTCCCCAGCAATTACAACTTCATACTGATGTTTTAGTAAACTATGTAACTGAACTCGCAAATGCTTTGAACAAAATCCATGCCCAAGTTTTCTCTTCAATTCCAGATCCTGATTCTGACACAGGCAACCACAGTCTGCTCCCCGGTGACTGGGTTCTGGTCAAGAAATTTGTGCGAAAACATACCCTGGAACCAAGATTTGACGGACCGTTCCAAGTTCTCCTGATCTCCCCTACCTCTGTCAAATTGTCCGGAAGGCCTAACTGGATCCACGCTTCCCATTGCAAGAAGACACCTGCCCCAGAGGAAGCTAACTCTATGCAACCATGTGCCTCTGGTACATTATCTCCTTAGTTGGCCTCCTTAAAGCCCAGCAGGTGGCCATCACCAAAGATGCTAGTGGGTACACTTTCTGGTATAATTCATCATGTACCCATGTGGCTACATTCACTTTTGATTACTGTGATATTGTAGAATGCCCATTCCCTAAGTCACAGATTCAAGCCATTTATAAAGATATCCCACAAGCAAAAGACCCTTACGTTTGTGTAGTAGATGAACAATGGGGTTATGACTGTAACTACTGGGGGGCTGCGGGATGGAATACTGGGCCTGCCTGGGGTTATAAACCCAAAAGTGCTTTAGATAGACAATCAGGGTAGATCCCTCCTTCAAAGAATGACTTTAAGAAAGCCTGGAGGAAGTACCCCTATGAAATTAATGTTAAATATTGAACATCCTGGCCCCGAGGATGCAGACCGATATGTAATGGGAATGTATTGGAAGAAAGGTTCCTACAACAAATTAGGTCATTTCTACCTCAGAGATATGTCCCACTCTCCAGAGTGGCAAGGGGCTGATCATATGGTCCCAAATCCGCTAAAACCACATATCCAGTCCTTTAAAGATATGATGGCCATCGCTAACCCCACTTTTGAAGATACCATGGCCGCTGAAACTGGATTCAATGACATTAATCTGTGGTTAGAATGGATGAGGTATAATGCTAACAAACATAATAAAACAGCATATTATGTATGTGGCGGTGCCCGACCCCACCTTGGCACCGTCCCCCTAACTCTCCCTTTAGAGATAGAAGATTGCTTCTTAAGCCTTTTTGCCTACCAATATGACTTTAATAGGTCCCTCTGCATGGCATGGATGGCAGAATACCCTCTCTTAGTTGAAAATGTTAAGCCACCAGATGGAATCACAGTCTATAGAGGTAATTACACTTGTTATGCCATGTATGACGGGATTGGTAAATTCATGGGTAATTTTTCTAAAGGTTATTGCGCCACTTACAGAACTGTTCCTATACGCCTGTTGCAACACCATACCAGGTCATTGGGGGATATTTACTGGTTATGTGGGGATCTACAGTTAAGATCTAGGCTGGAAACTGAGTGGTGGGGTGAGTGTACCCTGGCCAAAGTTATCATGCCCATTCATATTATTTCTGATAATCATCATGACACATACGACCCTCCACATACATCAGCCAGAGTAAGGCGCGAAACCCCAGTAAAAGGCAGTTTTGACCCCCACATTTACATAGATGCCATTGGGGTGCCTAGGGGGGTACCTAATGAATTTAAAGCTAGAGATGAAGTAGCTGCAGGTTTTGAATCACTTTTTACCATAGTCACTGCCAACAAAAACCTTAATTGGATTAATTATATCTATTACAACCAACAGCGCTTCGTGAACTACACCAGGGATGCCCTCCAGGGCTTGGCCGAGCAATTACAGGCCACAACCCAAATGACCTTCCAGAACAGACTGGCCTTAGACATGATCTTAGCCGAAAAAGGGGGAAGTCTGTAAAATACTTCCCGACACTATGACTTGTTGCACTTACATTCCAGAAAACACAGGTCCTAATGGTAAAGTCACTCTGGCCATAGCTAAATTAAATAGACTCTCAGAAGAGTTAAAGAGAAACTCTGGAGTTACTGATCCCTGGGAAAAATGGTTTGGTTGGATGACTGGTTGGCAGAGAGCTTTAGTCCAGATTGGTATTGCCTTACTAATTTTTCTTTTTATTCTCGCTCTTCTCATTTGTTGTGTCCTCCCATGCCTAAGGAAATTCCTGCAGAAAACTGTAAACCAAGCAACACCAACCTTCACTCATCTGACAATCGATGATCAAGACCTCATCTCACCCTGTATTCCGCTACAAACTCTCCCGTATACTGATGAAGTGCAGAAAGTCTAGGAAGGGACAGTACAGGGACAGCATCCGTCTTTATGGGTAGACTGCCGTACGGAGAAGTAGTGGATAAGCCACTATGGGTTACCAGCGGAGTGAAGAGTGTTCCTGAACCGTACTGACGGATGTGCTGCAGCCCGTTAGGGTCAAGAGAGGGATAGACTTGCACTTTGCATTAACACTAAGTCAGCTGTCATGGGGTTTCTGTGTCTTTGGGCTAATACTTCTTCTGATACTAACAAATAAAGTTTTGTCTTTTAGCAAATAACATTTTAGGGGGGACTGTTGTAGAATTATTAGGCCTCTATAAATTTGTAAGGCCCCTTTAAATCCTCTTGCTATACCTCTAAGAGGCCCCCATAGTTTTACAAGGAAGCTTTGTCTATAGAACATAGAATTTGCATGTCAGCAAGAAATAGCTTTGATAAAATGTGTATTTACTAAAATCCTTGAAACTTAACCTTGAGAAACTAACAAGTGCCAGCTACGCTCCAAATGGATAGCTGCCAAAAGGCCCCTCCCGTCGAGTGAGCTCCTCATTTTAACAAAATGGCGCTAAGACCTGTAGGAGTTAAGAAATTACGTAGATAGTGACCTAAGAATGGGGAGGGCATTTTACTAACATCTTAGCACCTAAGCCAATTAACAATGTCTATTTGTCTATATCTTGATTTTCTTCAATGATGTAATAATGCCTTTATAAGGGTCTGCGCACCCATTTTCTGTCAGAAGCCATTAAACTTCTCTGAAGTTCTTTCATTACCCTGAACCTTGTGTCTCAGTGTGAATTTACTTCTGCGTGCACGCAACTTTATTATCTTTAATTTGGACAGGAACAGATAGTCATTCAAACTAATTGGTTTGCAGTAAATTATATACGACACTATTAGGGTAATGATCATTTCATTATCAAGCCTCATTCTCGATTTACAGGCGGAATTAACCCCCGCTATACTGTTCTTAGCAGTCATGTGAAAATAGTAATAGCTGAGCTTATACCCAAAATTCCCATGTGCGGGTATTATCAAATGGCTTGGTGATCGTAAATAAATTGCCAGATACTCATATACCAGTGTGTCTACATAAATACTAGGTAATGAATGCCTCTGATATACATAATCAAATATTGAGGCTTTTTATAATGCAGATAAATTCGTCAGTTCTTATTCTTTCTAAATGGAGATTAGTATTTCGATAATCAAAATTTGTCCAGCCATTCCCGATGGCAGTATCAATTCAATTTGTCAATTTAGATGGCTGGTACGTTGGGCTAGTCCATATATCCATATAACGTGTATAGTATTATAAATAGGAGATGGAGGGAAAAGTAGCATACGACATATTAAATTTTAAGTAATTTATATAACTTTTAATGGATCATGTGTCATCATGGGATCAGAGTAATCGGTCATGTGTGAGTCTTACTGGACATAATTTACTCAAATGAGTGAGTTATATAGTATATTTAAAGTGTATCCAGAAGATACCCACTAGACAGGCTATAATAATGAGGGCTGTATACCTTCTTTGAGCCACTAGGGGTCAGTCACAGACATACCAGGGGTAAATTTCCATATTGAATGTATCTAAGTGGTATTTACTCTTTTGATGGATTAATTTCCAATTATTAAATAGTAAATTAATGAAGTGTTGCTAGGGAAGAACCGGTATTTAATCAGGGATAAAGGGAGTGTATGAAAATCCTTCGTTAAGGCCCAAGGGGGATAAAGTTTTTAATTTAAATATCCAGAAGCTCTCTCGCTGTAAGAGTCTTTTGTCCAGATCTCCCTTCCTTGGTCCCAACTTTATTTTTTCTACTCCATTAAAGCGTAAGCCCTGTGCAGAGCCGGCATGTTTAATTTTCAAATGTCTTGATATAGATGTATCTATCTGTCTGGATGGATTCACAGAGTTTATGTGTTCAAGGATGCGGGTTTTAAACTGTCTGAAAGTCTTCCCCACGTATTTCAAATTGCAACTGCAAGTAATGAGGTATATTAGGCCCTCGGTTTTGCAGTTAAAGAAGGTTTTAGTTGTATGTATCTCAGTATTATCCGAGTTAGAGAATGATTTCGATTGTTTCCGGATAAATTTACAGGCCTTACACTTGCCGCACTGAAAGGTGCCGGCAGCAGGCGATTTAAGCCAGGTGTTAATAGGTTTTGGGAGAGATAAATGGCTTGGAACCAAAATATCTTTTAAGTTCTGACCTCTCCTTGCTGTAATCGATACGTGGGGTGTCAGCACATCCTTCAGATGTGTATCTTGGTACAGTAGTGGCCAGAATCTCTCTAGTGTTTTTTTCATACCGTCCCAACCCGAATCAAAGGTTCCAATACATCTTATTATTTCCTGATTTTTGTTTTGGGGGGGGGACTTTTCGGACAGAAGGTTGGTCCTTTCAGTAGCTAGTGCCCTGTGATAAGCTCTTTTTAGACACTTGTTTGGATATCCCTTGGCTTTAAAAAGGGATCTCAGGGTCTGTGCTTTTATTTTAAAATCTTCTTGGGAGGAACAATTCCTCCTTAGTCTGAGATATTGGCCTGTCGGTATCCCACTTTTTAAAGCAGGGGGGTGATGACTCTCCCAGTTCAGAAAGTTATTGGTTGCGGTTGGTTTTTTGAAAAGCGTGGTGGTGAAATCGTTGTTATGAGAAATTTCGAGAGTTAGGTCCAGAAAATTCAGTCTTTTCCCTCCTATATCGAAAGTGAATTTAAGGTTAATCTCATTCACATTGAGTACTTCCACGAATTCATGGAATAGATCAATCGGACCTGTCCACACTATCAAAATGTCATCGATATAGCGTTTCCATAGGTTTATGTGTACGCTAAATTTATCGAGACTAGGGTTGAAGACAATGTTACTTTCCCACCACCCCAGGTGAAGGTTGGCATAGGATGGTGCACAAGTCGTACCCATCGCTGTGCCCTTTACCTGGTGATAGTAGTTGCCTTTAAAGAGGAAGTAATTATGAGTCAATATAAACCTCAACAGTCTGAGGACAAACTCATTGTGTTCATTGCGGGTAGGGTCTCTCATATACAGAAACGTTCTAACGTGTCTGATACCAACATCATGGGGAATAGAACTATACAGACCCTCAACATCTAGGCTACAAAGGCTTGCTTTGGCCGGAATTTTCATATCTTTGAGGATGCTGAGGGTCTGCTTAGTGTCTCTCAAATGAGAAGGAAGAGACTTAACTAGATCACGAAGGATGTGTTCAATATACACACTACAATTCTGCGTCAGATTGTTATTGCCTGAAACGATAGGTCTCCCTGACAATGTTTTGTGCTGTTTATGAATTTTTGGTAAAGCATAAAATGTAGCTATCACTGGTTTTTTATTGAACATAAATTTAAATTCATCCTTAGAAATGAGATTGGACTGAAGTGCTTCCTCTAGTATTCCTTTTAATTCATTTAGATATTTAGCTGTGGGGTCTGAGCTCAGAATCATATATGTGTCTTTGTCGTCTAGGATTCTGCTGACCATTTCAATATAAACGGTTTTATTCATAACGACTATGTTGCCCCCTTTGTCTGAAGCCTTTATGATAATTGAGTCATTCTGTCTTAGTGTATTGAGAGCTTTTCTTTCAGCTTGACTCAAATTATCAAAATGGTCAGAGGAATAAAAATCATCACTCATACCCTCAATTTCTTTGCATGTCAGTTTAACAAAGAGGTCGATGTATTTAAACTCCGAAATATATGGTGTGAATTTACTTCTAAGTTTCAGATTCGTGAAGGGTGCTTGCTTCTTCGTAGGGAGGTCATTGCTGTTGAGGAGATCAACTAGATTGTCAAGAAGATCCATATCCTTAACCTCCAACCCCAGTCTTAATGCCTTTTTAGATTTTTGAATCTCATGAAACTTATGTAACGCCAACTTGCGTGCGAAAAGATGGATGTCCTTTGTCCACACAAACTTATCGAACTTGGGTGTAGGGACAAAGGCCAGCCCTCTTCCAAGCACCTGGGACTCAAGGGGAGTGAGTTGATGAGACGACAAATTAATGATCTGGCTACTTTGTATTAATAAGCTTTTCTCCTTTTGTATCCTCGTGTTGAGGTTTTGCTTCTTGTGTTTCTTTGGCTTTTCTCTGTATTCGTTCTTTCTAAAAAATTAAACCCTTTCTTAAGGATACTTTTAGGATTACCCTCTGCTGACGTTGAGGGGCTTTCTTGGTTTGAATCAGGCTCTGATGCACTGGAGTCGTACTCTGATGTGGAGAATCTATCAAAGTCTACTCTCTTGCTTTTAAATTTACGGTAGATATTACCAGTTTGAAAATCTTTTGTATCTCTCATGAATTTGGAGTGTTTCCTAAGTTTAATTGATGTTTGAAACTTATCTAGGTTGGTTTTGAGTTTTATCTCAAATTGTTCGAAGTTGGGTTCGTTTTTGTACGTCTGGACTTTTTCAATCTCCTCGTCCACCTCTTTATTAACTCTCTCTAGTCTCTTAGTTTTGTACCTACATAGAATATCCATGAATTTTTTTGAGCATGTTCCTGCTGCCTCTTCCCATTCTTTAATAAACTCGGATTCTTCAATATGTGGGGCAGGGATATTTTGAACCCTCAAACCTCTTGGAATAAGTTCCTTACTTAGATATTTTTCTAAGGAAGCTATCTCCCAGCCTGCTTTAATTTGCTGTTTAAATAAGAATGTTAAGTGGTTGAATGCTGAGTTTATATTTGTATGAGTGATATTCTCTTGCAAGTGCCCCTCAGAGAAGACTGAGTCTATGTCAGAGTACCAGGCATAGAAAACCGGCCATAACCAGGCAACACTTAAAAGGTGATATGGTACTGAAACCAATTTAACAAAAAAAGTAGTAGAAATTGACTAGGCCAAAGGTAGTGGTTATTCCAGACTTGAATATACCACCCTCCTAGTGGTCAGTCACACCTTTGAATGACACTCCAGTGGTGTCAAGGGGCATAACCCCAAAATGGAAGTACTAAAAAATGACTTTCCTGTTACTGGTCACTGAAACCAGAACCAGGACTGTCAGCTGGACAAAATATTAGTAAATAATAAATAATTAAATCAAAATTGCCATCAATATGTCGGAATATAGAGAGGGTTCATACGTAGATTCAAGTGATTAAAATAGCCTAAATGGCTCTTCTCCTGTCTAAAGGACTCTTAGACGTAAAGAATCTATTTGAGACTCAGGACTTTAATATAATCAACCATAGTATGTCCATGTCAACATTAAAAGCGGTTGTGGAATGAGCCTTTAAATTGACTCCTGTAATCTAGATGAAAAAACAATCAGTCAAAGAGGAACTTTGAATAGTGGCTGTATATAAAGTAACACTTGTAGCAAAGCCCGCTGTATCAAAAGAGCTACAATAAGAGTGTAGTTAAGCAATCAGCAATTAAGGATAACAGCATTTAGCTGGATACCAAGTAACATATAATAAAAGGAAAAAAAGTCTACATGAAAATTCGTAGATTAATCACAAAATATGTCATAAATGATAAATCTTAAGTTAGTGGATTCCTAAATCGCTATGGGGTACAAAGAGTATCTGTTGCCCCCTCAAATACATACAGAGCCAGTCCAGATTCCTCAATCAAATAGATAGTTCCAATCTAGATAGCATATCAGGAGTGACAGGAGGAAAAGGTGAAAAATTAGGAAATAATTGTGCTAATGTGTAGAACCATGCTTAGAGTGCTGGTTACCTACACATCGTGAAATAGTGCCCTAGAAGTGAAAATAAAAAGTGAGTGAAAGTGAAGGAGAAAAACCTCCTTCAACCCGACGCGCGTTTCGGTGCTGTGATGCACCTTCGTCAGGGGCTGAATTCGTTATGGACCCTAGACCTTGTTTAAATACCCCTGGTATTGTAACTGTTGAGAGGATTCCACCAATCAGGGTTCCTATGTGGACCGTCAGTCGGCGCCAAAATGACGTCAGAATATGCTAATTCGCTGTTAAAAAAAAAAAAAAAAAAAAAGCTCCAATCAGGGTTAAGTCCACCTCTACATTGTGTGGTTTATATTTAACCCTGTATGTACTCATTGGATGGAGTGACTTGCTTCATAGAATAGGGAAAGGACGAAGGTGAATATATCTGTGTAAATTTTATAATCAGAGACGGATGATTCGTCAAGACATTTGTATCATGTAAAGTCAGTGTATTGCTATCGCAAGGCATTGTTTGAGAAGTAGACGGTTCATCATGGGTTATCTGGACGCCTGTAGGATCATGAGAATGGGTAGAGAGACTTTGAGCGAAAAACCTCTAAAAAGTGGAAATAAGGGATTTTAACCCTCGCTCAGCCATGGGGACCTAATACCTATCCCAGGATATCATAAGGATTATATAAATATGGGCGGTCAGGTTAACTGTACTTCCTATTAGGGTAATGATCATTTCATTATCAAGCCTCATTCTCGATTTACGGGCGGAATTAACCCCCGCTATACTGTTCTTAGCAGTCATGTGAAAATAGTAATAGCTGAGCTTATACCCAAAATTCCCATGTGCGGGTATTATCAAATGGCTTGGTGATCGTAAATAAATTGCCAGATACTCATATACCAGTGTGTCTACATAAATACTAGGTAATGAATGCCTCTGATATACATAATCAAATATTGAGGCTTTTTATAATGCAGATAAATTCATCAGTTCTTATTCTTACTAAATGGAGATTAGTATTTCGGTAATCGAAATTTGTCCAGCCATTCCCGTTGGCAGTATCAATTCAATTTGTCAATTTAGATGGCTGGTACGTTGTGCTAGTCCATATATCCAAATAGCGTGTATAGTATTATAAATAGGAGATGGAGGGAAAAGTAGCATACGATATATTAAATTTTAAGTAATTTATATAACTTTTAATGGATCATGTGTCATCATGGGATCAGAGTGATCGGTCATGTGTAAGTCTTACTGGACATAATTTACTCAAATGAGTGAGTTATATAGTATATTTAAAGTGTATCCAGAAGATACCCACTAGACAGGCTATAATAATGAGGGCTGTATACCTTCTTTGAGCCACTAGGGGTCAGTCACAGACATACCAGGGGTAAATTTCCATATTGAATGTATCTAAGTGGTATTTACTCTTTTGATGGATTAATTTCCAATTATTAAATAGTAAATTAATGAAGGGTTGCTAGGGAAGAACCGGTATTTAATCAGGGATAAAGGGAGTGTATGAAAATCCTTCGTTAAGGCCCAAGGGGGATAAAGTTTTTAATTTAAATATCCAGAAGCTCTCTCGCTGTAAGAGTCTTTTGTCCAGATCTCCCTTCCTTGGTCCCAACTTTATTTTTTCTACTCCATTAAAGCGTAAGCCCTGTGCAGAGCCGGCATGTTTAATTTTCAAATGTCTTGATATAGATGTATCTATCTGTCTGGATGGATTCACAGAGTTTATGTGTTCAAGGATGCGGGTTTTAAACTGTCTGAAAGTCTTCCCCACGTAGGGTTAAAATCCCTTATTTCCACTTTTTAGAGGTTTTTCGCTCAAAGCCTCTCTACCCATTCTCATGATCCTACAGGCGTCCAGATAACCCATGATGAACCGTCTACTTCTCAAACAATGCCTTGCGATAGCAATACACTGACTTTACATGATACAAATGTCTTGACGAATCATCCGTCTCTGATTATAAAATTTACACAGATATATTCACCTTCGTCCTTTCCCTATTCTATGAAGCAAGTCACTCCATCCAATGAGTACATACAGGGTTAAATATAAACCACACAATGTAGAGGTGGACTTAACCCTGATTGGAGTTTTTTTTTTTTTTTTTTCTCTTTATTTAAACAGCGAATTAGCATATTCTGACGTCATTTTGGCGCCAACTGACGGTCCACATAGGAACCCTGATTGGTGGAATCCTCTCAACAGTTACAATACCAGGGGTATTTAAACAAGGTCTAGGGTCTATAACGAATTCAGCCCCTGACGAAGGTGCATCACAGCACCGAAACGCGCGTCGGGTTGAAGGAGGTTTTTCTCCTTCACTTTCACTCACTTTTTATTTTCACTTCTAGGGCACTATTTCACGATGTGTAGGTAACCAGCACTCTAAGCATGGTTCTACACATTAGCACAATTATTTCCTAATTTTTCACCTTTTCCTCCTGTCACTCCTGATATGCTATCTAGATTGGAACTATCTATTTGATTGAGGAATCTGGACTGGCTCTGTATGTATTTGAGGGGGCAACAGATACTCTTTGTACCCCATAGCGATTTAGGAAACCACTAATTTAAGATTTATCATTTATGACATATTTTGTGATTAATCTACGAATTTTCATGTAGACTTTTTTCCTTTTATTATATGTTACTTGGTATCCAGCTAAATGCTGTTATCCTTAATTGCTGATTGCTTAACTACACTCTTATTGTAGCTCTTTTGATACAGCGGGCTTTGCTACAAGTGTTACTTTATATACAGCCACTATTCAAAGTTCCTCTTTGACTGATTGTTTTTTCATCTAGATTACAGGAGTCAATTTAAAGGCTCATTCCACAACCGCTTTTAATGTTGACATGGACATACTATGGTTGATTATATTAAAGTCCTGAGTCTCAAATAGATTCTTTACGTCTAAGAGTCCTTTAGACAGGAGAAGAGCCATTTAGGCTATTTTAATCACTTGAATCTACGTATGAACCCTCTCTATATTCCGACATATTGATGGCAATTTTGATTTAATTATTTATTATTTACTAATATTTTGTCCAGCTGACAGTCCTAGTTCTGGTTTCAGTGACCAGTAACAGGAAAGTCATTTTTTAGTACTTCCATTTTGGGGTTATGCCCCTTGACACCACTGGAGTGTCATTCAAAGGTGTGACTGACCACTAGGAGGGTGGTATATTCAAGTCTGGAATAACCACTACCTTTGGCCTAGTCAATTTCTACTAGAGAATTCCACATCCTGATTGTTCTTACAGTGAAAAAACATTTCCTTTGCCTTAGACGAAATCTTCTTTCTTCCAGTCTAAACGCATGGCCTCGTGTCCTATGTAAAGTCCGGTTTGTAAATAGATTTCCACACAATGGTTTGTATTGGCCCCGAATATATTTATATAAAGTTATTATATCCCATCTCAGGCGACGTTTTTCTAAACTAAATAGGTTTAAATATCAGGCACCAGAAGTCATAATAAAGGCAGACAAGTTCAGGTAGAAGGAATAGACCAGTCGAGAGGAGAAGTATTGATCAAACAACAACATACAATCACGTGAAGTGTACGACATAATAGTGACACAAGGTTCTGGCAGCATGAGGTTAAATACAATAGTGTAATGCAAATTCGTCAGAGCTTCTTAAAATGACATACACAAATGATATTAAAATTATGACACATTACCAGTAAATGAGGCCCTCACATAACTACACTGGCACTGCATCTTGAGTAGTTCCACACTTAACACTGATAATCAACAGTTTAAAATGTCTTAGTTTTTATTTCAGAACATATTTTAAGACACTTAAAGCTTGCTTAAAGGACCACTATAGTGCCAGGAAAACATACTCGTTTTCCTGGCACTATAGTGCCCTGAGGGTGCCCCCACCCTCAGGGACCCCCTCCCGCCCGGCTCTGGAAGGGGAAAGGGGTAAAAACTTACCTTTTTCCAGCGCTGGGCGGAGAGCTCTCCTCCTTCTCTCCTCCTCCATTCCTCCTCCTGGGCTGAATGCGCACGCGCGGCAAGAGCTGCGCGCGCATTCAGCCCGTCGCATAGGAAAGCATTTACAATGCTTTCCTATGGACGCTTGCGTGCTCTCACTGTGAAATCACAGTGAGAAGCACGCAAGCGCCTCTAGTGGCTGTCAATGAGACAGCCACTAGAGGAAATAGGGGAAGGCTTAACCCATTCATAAACATAGCAGTTTCTCTGAAACTGCTATGTTTATTAAAAAATGGGTTAACCCTAGATGGACCTGGCACCCAGACCACTTCATTAAGCTGAAGTGGTCTGGGTGCCTAGAGTGGTCCTTTAAGTGCTTTATGTGTCTGGAGTCTATATATTTGTGACAGTTTATCAAGCTGGAATTTCAATGAAAATCAGCACTTTTATAAATTGGGGCAGAAACAAGTTTTATTCCACTTCCATTGGCTGCACAGAGATAAATGAAGCAATCAGGCATGCTGGGCAATGAAGTGCTTGCCTTTCTCTCTTCTCAATGAGCTGTATAACAGAAGCATATGAATGCCACAACTGCATGGTTGTGTTTGCTCACAACTCATACGTAGAGGGTTGTCAATGAGAAGCCTTCTCTTGGTGTGTTTTTTGGCACAGACACTCTGGGTTGGGGAAAGAGGCTTGCAAAGGCTAAAGACTGTGGGTCTTGTAGGGGATAGGATGGATATTTTGCCAGAGCTGCACCCTCTTTATCAGACAGGATCCTGGGAATCAGTCAAGAAGACAAGAGATGTGTTCTATAACCAATTCAAATTTTAATTGATACATCAGTTATACTTATACCCCATTTTCATGTCGGTGGGGGTCATTGAGCATTGTGACATAGTTTATTTTTCACAAGTTGTTTTCAGTTATAATTCGATGTTACATAATGTATGCATATTGGATAAAACCCAGATGATTACAAATACAGAAATCTTGGACAATTAACAAGGTCATTCCAGAATCCTTATCATGTCATGTCATGTCATGTCATGTCACGCCATGTCATGTCACGCCATGTCATGTCATGTCATGTCACGCAAATATCTTCTTTCCAGGAACATGACAAAATCATGCTTCAATAACATTTCTGAGAATTGGAGATACAATTCCAAATTGATTCTTGATTCAAATTAACCCTTACATGAACAGTTAGGATATAGAGCAAAATGGATATTCATATCCTACAATTCCTCTCTTTAGATCATATCGTGATCTACCTTATGGAATATCCATGGGAGGCCTGCGGCAGAGAAACGAAAGGAGGTATATTCAGACGTGCTAATCACGTCTGCGGGACTTTCCTTATTTCTTCACCTCGATTTCCCCCATTTGCTCTATGCCGTAGGTTTTCCCTTTAAGAGGAGATCGAGCTGTCGATTTTCAGCTTTTGTAATCATCTGTTGTACACGTTTCTTAAGTGTGCAAGTTAGATAACAATTAAACAATATCATTATTGCAAGTATTATCACAATGATGACAAGAGGGTAGAAAAAGGACCTTACAACTTGTGCGCCAGTAGGGGACCAACCTGTGAGGGCATCATACCAATGATGAGCAAAATTTTCCTGGATTTTAGAACTAACTTTAATTAATTCCCTTTCAACTATGTGGGTGGATATTTCAGTATGTACTAAGGCATCTTTATGTGCTTTCAAATGTTTAAACATATCTCCTTTTCCTCTTAGTAAATTAATTATTATTCCTGTAGGAAGTTGATAATCAACGATAGGTAACGCAGGTGGAATATATTTTTTAGATCTGTATATACTAGGAATAGGTTGCAGGAAATAAGTATGATCTTTCCATTTTATCCAGGTTGCATTTGATATACATCCTACAAAGGGTAAATGTTTATCAACTTCGGGAATATTGACAGGTTGTTTGGTAGCTAGGCACACTATTTGTGGTTCTATTTCTAACATAACTGAATAATCCGATGGATATACATGCCAAGTACAACTACTTATTTGATTAGCTAATAAGCATGGTTCATAGATGGGTGAGGAATGTCTGCATGTGTAACCTTTATCTGCCTTGTCACAGTGTTCTAATGAATATGTTTTATTATCCTTGGGGAATATATATTCTCCTGTAAAAGTTGGATTCCACCAAGTAAGATTATCATTAAGTATATTAAACATAGGTGTAGGTAAAGTAAAGAACTTACATGCTAGTTTTATATGGGTTGGAGCGACTTCATATAAGGTAAATCCAATCCTACATGAATAACTCGATATCTCATCTTCTACCCATTCCTCACAATCTACATCATTTGACCTTAAACTAATCCAATAATTGTCAGTCAATTCCATCATTTCTCTGACTTTCTGTATTTTAGGTACCATAAGAGTATTCTCTAGTCTTAACCTTTGTTGATGCATCCATAAAACTCTAGTGGCACATAAGGTCCAGTCAGTGCTTCCTTTTGTTAGGTTAGTAATAGCATATGTTAGATTACCCAGATAGGTGTACATAGATTGTTCTAATTGTAATTCCTTCCATTGTGATTGTACCATGGTAGGGGCCCATTTAGCCATTACATGAAATCCTATCCCTAATTCTTTCCCTGCCGTGGATAACTTATTCTTTAGTATTTCCATGTCTACACCATTTAATATTCCCATAGCTGTTCCTGTACCCCCTAAGAGGGTATCATACCATTCTCTCTTCTCTCTATTAGGTAGTGGATTACATAATCGTACATCAGGTGTAGATATATTTAGTGTTATGTGTACAGCCTTCTGAATTATAGTAGTGTTTACACATGATGAGGGTATTGGAATATGGGAATAATTATGAACAGTAGGTGTAGTATGTGGGCTACAATATAATAAAACCGCGAACCAACCTCTGTTCTCTATTCTACTTCTATTATATATGATACGGACGTATCCTCTAGGCCATGTGGCATTATACATGCTATGAACATTATCAGGAGCGATAGAAGTAAGGGGAACTGGATTGTCTTGATCTAAGGAAACATTAGTATTTTGCAAATAATAAAATATTGAACCAACTCCTTTGTTTGTGAAAGGATAAGGTTCTGAAAATAGCCAAGCAAGAGTATAAAAACCAGTAGTGTTAGTAATTGTTATAGAGCAATTTACGGAATCATCATGCAATGGTTTGACCACTACTTGTGCAGTCTTTGCAGCAATGCATATTTGACCTTTAGTTGTAATATTAAGTACAAGGCAGGTTTTGCCGCCATTACATATAAAATCCTCTTGTGTTCTAGTCTCTTTAGCACGGCTCCACCAAAATACTGATTTAGAAGAACAATTGGTGTAAGTTTGCAAAGTCTTGTCTGTGGGTAGTGATCTTTTGTGTCTGGTTCTATTAGTAGGATGATCAAGGCCTAATTGGACACTGTAACTGGTGGAGTTGTGATCTTTCCAGAAGCAGACCTTCTGGAACTCTCTCATATTCTCATAATCATAGTGACAATCAAGAAGGACAATCAGCGGTAGGAAGAGAATCATGGAGAGAATTAGGATGATGAAAAAATTCTTTGCCCCATGCAAGGGATCCAATAGGTTTACTTTAGCCATAGCACTTCAGATAAGGATGTTGGGTCGTCAGGGCCAATCGGAGTAAGGACCTTAAGCTTGTCTCCTACTTCACCTCTCTTTGGACATGGCTTCAGACGGGATGCATGGATCCAGATATCTTGGGAATCGGTGAGCACAGCGGTTCGGGTCATGGCAATCACAGTGGTAGGCGGACCAAAAGGAAACTTTCCCTTCCTGCTCTTGTTCAGCTGTCGGATACAGACCAGATCACCAGGCTGATAAGGATGTGTAGGTTCCTGTGAGGGTAGAGGAAACTGCACGGAAACATCACCATATACAGAGTTGAGTTTAAAAATTAACTGTTTAACATATTCTTCCTGGATTAAGTCTAAATCACCAGGCATAATAACAAATCGTCCCTTCACCCAAGGAGTAGGAAATGGTCTTCCCATGAGTATCTCAAACGGTGACAATTTAGTAGTCCTGCTAGGGGTCATTCTTATTTCAGCTAAAATAGCAGGTAAGTATTTTTGCCAGTGAACCCATGTGCCATCTGTGGCCTTCATCAGTTTCTCCTTAATTGTCCTATTCATTCTTTCTACTATACCTGAACTCTGGGGATGGTAGGGTACATTAAATTTCCAGGTAACCTGTAACCATTTGGCCAGTTCCTGTGTAACTTTGCTAGCAAAGGCAGGGCCATTATCAGAATTGATCTGCAATGGGCAGCCATACCTAGGAATAATTTCAGTGGTCAGTATTTTCACCACAGTCCTAGCATCCTCCTTATTAGTAACAAAGGCCTCGGGCCATTTTGAGAAGTGATCCACAATCACCAGTAAGTATTGTTGTCGCTTACCTGTTTTGGGGATGTGGGTGAAATCTACCTGTAAATGGGTGAAAGGGCCTGTAGGTGGTGGGAGGTGTTCATGTCTAGCCTTATGTGTGACAGTAGTATTGGTCTGTAAGCATTGGACACACCTCTGTAAGTATACCTGACAGTGGAGAGAAAGATTCAAGATTACAAAATGTTGTTGAATAAGACCCAAAGTAACCTTAAGACCCTTGTGACCCACTCCGTGTGCCTGGGAAATAAAAATAGGGGCACTGCTTTCTGGTATCCCTATCTTCCCCTCTTTGGAATAAAGGCCATTTTGGTCTTTTTCCAAACCTTGTTTTTTCCAGTATGCAATATCTTCATGGGTTGCAAAACCCTGAAGTTCTTGCAACAACTGTTCTTCTGGGCAGGTAGGGGGACTAAAAATTGAAAATATCATACGATAATAAATGGTCTGAGATGCTACCTCTTTGGCAATTCTATCTGCTAGTGCATTGCCTAGGGATATATCATCCCTACCTTGAGTGTGAGCTCTACAGTGAATGATAGACACTGTACGAGGAAGTTGCAAAGCATGCAAGAGGTCTTCAATTAATGTCTTATGAGAAATGCCTTTACCATCAGCTGCAATGAATCCTCTTTGTTTCCAAATCATTCCAAAATCATGCACAACCCCATGAGCGTAACGTGAGTCAGTGTAAATATTTACATCTTTGTTAGTGAATAGAGTGCATGCACGTGTGAGGGCAACCAACTCAGCAGCTTGGGCTGACATGTGGGGTATGGAGCTAGCCTCAAGGACCTTATCAGGTAATTGGACTACTGCATACCCAGTCTGGTACTGACCGTCAACAGGTCGGGAACAAGATCCATCCACAAACACATCCTCAGAACCTGGCTGAGGGGTATCCATGAGGTCTAAGCGTGGGGAGGTATGTGTATGTATAGTATGAATACAGTCATGTTCTTCTGGCTGAGTTTTGCTTAGATTAGGGTTGTCATGAGTAAGGATAGCATGCAGTACACTCATAGGGCCAGAATTAATAGGGCCGTACTTGATCTGTAAATTAGTAGAATTTAAGAGAATTATTTCATAACCACTTAATCTTTGTGCTGTCATGTGTTGTGTAGTGAGATTCTTGATCAAATGCAACACTTGGTGTGATGTATGGAGAATAGTGGGATGGCCCAGAGTGATAGTAGTAGCAGTCTCAACAGCCATTGCACAAGCAGCCAGGGCCCTAAGACACGCCGGCATCCTCTGAACCGGAACAGGGACTACTTTGGAGAAAAATGCTACAGGACGCATACCACCTCCATGTTCCTGAGCACAGACCGCAGCCATGGTTTTACAGTTGTCCCTTGCATAAAGATGAAATGGTTTACAATAATTAGGCAGTCCTAAAGCTGGGGCCTGCATAATGCCTACTTTAAGTGCCACATATGCATTGTCCATTTCAGGTGACCATCTGATGTAATCTGGGCTGTCCCCTTTTACAGCCATTCTCAAAATTGAGTCGTAGTATGAACATTCAGGTATCCACTGGCGACAGTAATTGATCATACCCAAGAAGGTGAGCAACTCCTTCTTTGTAACAGGTTTGGGTATCCTTTGTAGAGCTTCAATACGTTTGGAGCTGAGGGAGCGTGTGCCTTGTTGTAACACAAATCCCAGATAGTCAACCTTCTCTGCACCCAATTGGATTTTATGCTTGGCTACCTTGTGGCCTTCCAGTGCTAAATGTTTCAATAAGCTGACAGTGTCTTGTGTGCTGGCTTCCCAGTCAGGACTGCACAGCAGTATATCATCAACATACTGCAGCAGGACGGAACCATGACCAGGGGTCCATGACTTAAGGGTTTGTTGGAGCACCAGCGAATAAACAGCTGGTGAGTCCACGTAGCCCTGGGGAAGGCGAGTCCAGGTGTACTGAACCCCCTCAAAAGTGAAAGCCATAAGTAGTTGTGTCTCTTGGTCAACAGGGACCGAGAAAAATGCATTACTTAAGTCAATGACTGTAAAATACTTAGCTTCATGAGGAATGGCTGTTATCAGAGTGTTAACATCAGGGACAATGGGGGCTATTGGAATAATCAAATTGTTAATGGCCCTAAGGTCTTGAACAAATCTGTAGTCCTTGGTAGCCTTAGGGACCGGGTTAATAGGGGAGTTATAGGGGGAGACTACAGGCCTGAGTATACCCTGTTGAAGGAAGGACTGGATCATAGGTCTGATCCCATCCTTCTTTTCCTGTGACAGGGGATACTGTTTAATATAAATTGGGCTGACATCTGGACGTAGTTTTGCTTTATAAGGGGTACAGTTTATGTATCCTACATCTAGCTTGGATGAAGCCCATACAGAAGCAGGTACCTCATCCATATCCATCTGCAGAAAAATTCCAGAGGATGGGGCAGTAAGGGAAACTGCCATGCCACCCTCAGGGGAAAAATCCACAGTTGTACCCAGTAGTCCAAGGAGATCCCTCCCTAGGAGACTAACAGGGCACCCTGGGATTAGGCTAAACTGGTGGCGTAGAGAAATAGGGGAGTGGGGTAATTTAATTTCCAAAGGGATAGTTTTGAAGGTTTTTGTTAACACTCCATTTATTCCCACAGAAGGTGTCGACTTTTCCCTTGAACCTCTATATACATCCATACAAATGGTGGAACAGGTTGCACCCGTGTCTACAATAAAGGGCATGTCCCTCCCATTTACATTGAGGACTATAAAGGGTTGTTCCATAAAATTAGAGGACAATACAGGAAAAGCTGGGGTGTTACCTTCTGGGCAGCCCTATGGCCATTGAATGTGATGGGTAGGGCCAGATGAAGTTTTAGGGCCAGAGGGGGTATTAGGGGCAGGAGAGCGATGCTGTGGGGGGTAGTGGGGCTGTTGGGGTATCCATGGGCGACCTGGGGTCTGTTCAGCCTGTCCAGTCTTTTGTCTGATAGGGTTGGGGCACTCATTCATCCAGTGTCCCTGCCTTCCACAGTTAAAACAATATGTCCTTCTATTAGTAAATGGTAGGGACCTATTTCCTCCACGTCCTCTTCCCCCTGGACCCCTAAATCCTCTTTGGTTTAATCTCCTATCACCTCTTCCATCTTTACCAATAGCAAAACAACCTGCTGCTTCTCTCTCATGTATTTTCTGCAAGAATTTAACTGGAGTTAAAGTTGACCACTCTGAAATCAGCTGTTTAACTAGCAGTGAATATGCTGGAAGCATATTCCCAATGCAAGTCTGTATTTTTAAAGAACCCATACCACTTTCCTCTGAACCAAGTCCAGCTTCATCTTTCCAACATTTATAAAACCTTCTAGTGAATTCTGTCACTGTCTCCTTTGTGCCCTGTTTACAGGACAAAGCAGTGGAGATAGACTGCTTGTCTTTCCATAATCTCATCATCTCTGTTTTTACTTCATCCCACATAATGTCTCTCCCTTTTTCCGTGGCTAATGGATAAGTACTCACTGTGGTTCCATCAAGTGGAACACTGACAGTGGTTACTCTACTCCATTCCCACCCAGATTCTGAGTCATAATCTAATAGTCCATCAATAATTAACTTTATGTCAATCTGTGTCATATTCTGTCCTTGGCACATTCTCTTCAAGTACATAATACATGCAGAAGGATTCGTTCTAGGATTTGGAGCTCCTTTAATTATGTCCTTCAATTCTCCTGGAGTTAAAGGTTTCAAAATTAATTGATCTCCAACAGTCAGAAAAGGATATGTCTGTTGTGTGTCTAATTCATCAAATTCTTCTTCCCCTTCCTCCTCTCCATCATCTTTATCTGTTCTTTTAACACCCAGCCCCATCTTTTTCTTATACCTAGTCTGGATACCCTTAGGGGACCTTCGCTGAATTTGTTTAACCTTCTCATCTTGGGGAGAAAGGGAACTTGATGGAGCAGTGGCTATTCTTTGTGATCCAACTGCTACAGCAAGAACTAAATCATCGTCATTTTTAGGTGATAGGTTAGGATATAGTGGGCTAAAGTATGGGGTGTAATTAGGAGGAGGCTGTGATTTGCAGGTATTAACAACAGTTTCTTTAATTTTCTTTTTATTCTTTTTATTCTTTTTTATCCTTTTCCCCTCTTGGGAAACAGGGTACCAGTGAGGTGCAATCTTAAGCCAATTCTCACCCCCCTGTCTCATGTATTCTTTGTCCCATTCTGGATCTCCCTCATACCAAGGAAAAGATTTCTTATCTTCCAAACATAATCCCTTAACCATACTCAGAAAATAATCATCATTAGCCCCGTCTTTAGGGAAGGGAGTTTCACTGCCCTGTCCTTGTGTCCATCCTGACAAATTGTCCACCCAAGGATCCACTAAATAATCCCCCAGTTCACCAACTCTAGCAACATACTGCTTGCAAGTCTCCCCTGGATTAGGGCGAGGGTATTTTTTAGACTGGGAAGTACCCATTTCAAACTCAATAATAATCGGATTTGGAATAGCTGATTATTCAGTGGTTAAAGAACAGCTGTCTGGAATCAAAAGTTCCCACAAAACTGTTACTTCTCCACGAGCAGTATCGCTTAAAACCAGAAATTCCAATTCCTTGCACAATTATATAAAAAGCCACCAAATATATTGCATGCAAAAAAAAAGTTGCAGGACAGCCAAAATACCCATCAAGTACAGAGTTAACAATTCTTTTTTTTTTTTTTAGCTTAACAAACTAACAACTAAGTTAAATCAATACCAAAGTCCACCAAAGACTGGAAATCTGTTTTACAACCTACCAAAGGTAACCTCTACCAAAGAGGGGTCTAGGGACGTCTCCCATAGACAAGTAAGGCTTTACTCCTACCCAAGGAGACCTTATAAAATCTTAAATCCCCTTTCAATAAAAACGTAGTTATGCAATGTATGAAGGATGGAAAAAGAAAAGTAAAAGAACAAAGGTGAAAAAGACACCCAATTCTCTTACCTGATCTCTTTCGTTCCGTTCACAAATGCACCCCAAAAACTTCTGACACCAATTTGTAGGGGATAGGATGGATATTTTGCCGGAGCTGCACCCTCTTTATCAGACAGGATCCTGGGAATCAGTCAAGAAGACAAGAGATGTGTTCTATAACCAATTCAAATTTTAATTGATACATCAGTTATACTTATACCCCATTTTCATGTCGGTGGGGGTCATTGAGCATTGTGACATAGTTTATTTTTCACAAGTTGTTTTCAGTTATAATTCGATGTTACATAATGTATGCATATTGGATAAAACCCAGATGATTACAAATACAGAAATCTTGGACAATTAACAAGGTCATTCCAGAATCCTTATCATGTCATGTCATGTCATGTCATGTCACGCCATGTCATGTCACGCCATGTCATGTCATGTCATGTCATGTCACGCAAATATCTTCTTTCCAGGAACATGACAAAATCATGCTTCAATAACATTTCTGAGAATTGGAGATACAATTCCAAATTGATTCTTGATTCAAATTAACCCTTACATGAACAGTTAGGATATAGAGCAAAATGGATATTCATATCCTACAGGTCTGCAATTTTTGCAGGCTGTTTTTTCATATACAGGTGGTCCTCAATTAATGACCTACCTGTTTTACGATGGCTCACACTTACGACCAGCTCTCTAGCAAGGGGTTTTAAGAGATTCTCCACGTTAGAGAGCTGGTCTATGTTCAAAGCTCTCTAACGTGGAGAATTCAAAGCTCTCTAACGTGGAGAATCCCTTGAATCCTCAAGCTAGAGAGCTGGTCGTAAGTTTCTAGATTGAAGGGATTCCCTTCTCTGCTGCGCATGTCTATGTTCGGGGAAATTTCCCTGAACATAGACCTGCACTGGTGCGCATGCTCCGTAGCACATCCTTACTTACCGACCAATTATTTTTACGACCGAGTTGTAAGAACGGAACCTGGACGGTAAGTGAGGAGTGCCTGTACAGAAAAAAAAATCTAGCATTTAAACAGTTAAAAAAGATGAAGGTGATTGAGAGTGGCAGTTTCATTGTAGCAATAGAGCAGAATTTTGTGGAATATATTGCTGTAGGCCTTGCATTAGAAGAGATAATTCTTTTTATTTATAAAGCCACCTTGAAATGTGCCATACTTATTCCAATATTGTATTCATTTCTTTTTCTTATGCTTTTAATTGCTGGAGGATCTTCACTTGATATTCTTGCTAGATAATTGTTCAGTAATTATTATTTCAGGACTGCCTTCTGTTATAGTACTTTATCATAATTAGGTTGTAATTAAAGACCATTGTTAAAATGAAAGTAGCTTTGCTTGCAATCTTTTTCATTTTCCTAAAACCGAATGGAGTTGGCCAATGCTTTAAAATAAATTATATATTTTGATTATAATAATCCCTGGGGTGTTTTGTATTAATTTTTGTATCACAAAATTCCTTTGAATTCCGGTTTCTACACTAGTCTGACCTTCTTTTCACCCCTATGTAGCTCTGTTGTTTTTGGTTCCATGCTGTATTATATTCCACCATCTTGCTTACAATAACTACTGAACTGCTTAAATTTTCATAAATGGAATATAAACAATATAAATGTATCAACAATACTAATGGCTTATACTATTATATATTTTTACTTTTTGTTTTTACGACCTTTAGAAAATGATTTTAACATATAAATTTAAAAAAAGTAGCATTATTAAATAATTTAATACTGGATCTTTTAAAAATTCAATTAAAGAACAAAAATAAGAAAATAAGTAAAAAGCTCAATGGATGGTTACTCTGGACAATTTTAATGGTGGTTTAAATAAGGAAATAAATGTATGTTGGCTTTTTTTAATATAGTTTTTAAATACTCTGTGGTGTACTCTCTTTTACACTGGTGATGGCTAATGGAAATGACAAGCTTGCCAAAAAAAGGTAAAACCCCCTTTTGACAAGCGCATGAAACACTGTGACAAAATAGTCCCTGATTGTTTATTTTTTTTATACATTTTTGATTTTTCACACATATTTATTGTATTTATATTTTTATACATTTTGATCTGTTCACACTAAGACAACCAGAAACCACGCAAACCTCATCCGAATACCCTGATGTTTATCCTCCTCTACCAACCTTCAGTGTGCATTCTGGAACACCTGTTCAATCTGTAGCAATATTAAATCAACAGCCATACATGACCTCTTCATCTCTAATTCTCTCATACTACTAGCACTCACTGAGACCTTCCTGTCCCCCTCTGATACCGCTACTCCGGCTTCTTTATGTTTCAGTGGACTACAATTCATCCACACTCCCAGACTCAACTGTAATGGAGGTGGTGTAGGTCTCAATGTACCTTTCAACCTTTCAATGTGAGTCTTCCCCGGAAAGATCCAATAATATATAAAGACAAAAGATAGAACAAAATAGTGCAATATATCCTATAAGGTAAAATAAAAGATAAAAGAAAGCCGTTAGTGCACTCATATGTGAAAGAGCTATAGCTAGCTCTAGTATGGACAGCGTACAGCGGTATAATCCCCGCTTATGGGATATGGTACAGATGTCTTGCTTCAAAGGTATGTTCAACACTCAAAGAGAATAAAATAGAGACAACCGATAGTGCTCTCTGAATAAAACAATGATGTTAAAATATACATGAAAGGGGTACTCAAAAGGGTGAGGTAGACAGACTGCCCACTGGTATAAGCGTTGGTGGTTTGATCCCCACCTAAGATTTCTTGGAGTCCACAGCAATAAAATGCCAGGTAAAAATAAAAAATGATTATAGAGTGTATAAAAGATAACTGGCACAAATAAAAGTAACTAACTTTTGGAATAATTCCATATTGAGAAAGCCTTTTAGGCGAAACACGTTTGTAGATTTTATATAGTGTATTTTATTCATTAAAGATCTGTTGGTTACTTTTATTTGTGCCAATTATCTTTTATACACTCTATAATCATTTTTGATTTTCACATGTGAGTGCACTACCGTCTTTCTTTTATCTTTTATTTTACCTTATAGGATATATTGCACTATTTTGTTCTATCTTTTGTCTTTATATATTATTGGATCTTTCCGGGGAAGACTCACGTGGACAATATCCCCAAACAAGCACGTTAAAGACCAATTGACCTTAAGAAAGAAAAAAAGGAGTGGGGTTGGGTTATATATTGGTAGGGGAGGGAGAGAGATTAGATTTATTCCCTGATTGTAGAAATTTTCTTAGTGAAGTTAGTTGCAAAGTTTAAAGCGGACAGGGCGGTAGGAGGAGGGGGAGCAACAGGGCGAAGGAGAGCATTAAAAGTGTGAAATAGGCATTTGGGTTGTCGGGACAGTGTGCTTATGAGGGTGTTGACGTAATTTACTTTTGCAGAGAAAAGAGCCCAGGATGACCGAGGGGGTGATAGATGATGTAAAAACAGGATAGTCAGCGCTAAGTAATGGGTATGCAGCAACCACAAAGGGAATCCCTCAAAGTCCCTTAAAAAAACAACAGAAAATACAAAAAAGAGGCTGCGTTGCACAGAAATAAATGTAGTAGGATATCAATAGTGTATCTCAATAAAGTTTTAACTTGATAGTTCTTTCTTAAGGTCAAATATTGTGGTTAATTTAAAAAAGAAACCTCAGTTATAGAGAATATGGTATGGCTGTGATAAACCGCTCAACTGGAAAAAAATGACTCCACTAAAAAATCCTTAATATTGCAATTAGAAAAAAAGGAAGAAAATTATTAGATAAAATCTAATAAAATAACCAGGAGTGGTTCACACCATGTGCCTTTAAGTACGTATTCCTAAAAGTTGGAAAATTGTTGTGCAATAATTGACATTAAAAATTGTAGTAAAATATTCAACAAGGCATTAATAATAATGTCCAATTTGTTGCTTATACTGGAAAAAAAGTAATGAAGTCCAATCAGTAACAGTCTGTAAATAGATACTATGTATCGAAAATAATAGCAGTCTTTAATATGTACACTGATTCAGTTCACTCCAGTTATTGAAGAGCTGGGATATGGATACTGAATCAGTTCATTAATGTAGTACAATAATTAATGATAATTGAAATGTTTGTACCTTTGTAAAAATAAAATATAATAAAAAAGAAAAGATGTTTCTAACAGGTCATGGTCAGTGACCTTTAGTTAGATGAATCTTTACTCCATCCGATAGAGAGTAAACAGTAGAAACTAAAGTGCTGTAATAATTAAAAATATCAAATTTTTATTATAAAATGATCTTTTAAAAGCTTTGCATGGCACTCACACTTTGGTAAAACTTCGTGCTCGATCACAATCAGGAAGCTTGGTGTAAGCAGCTAATACAGTCCGATCGTCAGATAAATTAATGAATGGACTCTCCATGAGCCGCGTGCGTGTCACCGATCTTTCTTCCTGCGTTCCAAAAACAGCTTGACAGTTTTACGGTAGGTGCCGAAAAGCAATTTGAGTAGTAATATTTCGTCCTTACGCGTTTCGTGAGAGAAGTCTCACTTCATCAGAGGATTTTGAGTAGATAATCCTTACGGGTTTAAATAGCCAGAGGGGAATCTGGCTTTTTATTAACCCTTCATATGTCTATTCATATATAATTCAGCACTTGATTCATACAATACACTATTAAACGAATATATCATTACAATAATTACAAAGGTAGAAACAGTATGTGATGGACCTGTATACAATGTTATAAACTTAAAGTTACAATACTGTGAATAAATACATTGAGAAATGCCAGTGTGTAAAAATTCAGCAATTAGTTATTAAAATACACAAATATACTCATATATCATTACAGTAATTACAAATGTAGAAATATTGAACAAGAGCATTAATTGATTATTAAATACAATTAAAACATTCTAAATAAATATATTAAAAATTTATTATAAATATATTAAAATATATTAAAAAATGCTAATGCATAAAATGCTATTAATTCAAAATCTACATTTAGACCTTTAGGTTCCAGCGTATCTAACTGAAATATCCATTTCACTTCCGCTTTATCTAATTCTTTCTCTACATCGCCTCCTCTCCATGGAATATTTACTTTCTGTATTGCCATAAAACTAAGACCTATAGGATTTTTTGCATGTTTAAGATCAAAGTGTTTGGAGAGGTTGTGTGAATGGAGTCCATTTTTAATATTTCTAATGTGTTCTCCCATTCGTGTTTTTAAAGCTCTTTTAGTACGTCCTATATATATTTTATCGCAAGGACATTTTAATAGTAGCTATACAGTTTAAATGTGATTTAATTTTAAAAATTTATTTTGTTTGAGGATGAGTAAATTCTGTAATGTTTATAGATTGATTTGGATTATTTATACAAGCTTGACATTTCTTACATTTCCAAAAACCTTTTATTGTTTTAAAAATTGTACTTTTGTTTTTCTTCGGTTTTTCTTATTTTGTTGTTGGAGCTAGTAATAAACCTAGATTGGAAGCCGTAGAATTTATTATTCTTGGTTTGTCACTTAATATCCGATCCAATTGGGGATCTCCTTTAAGAATATTCAATTTTTTTTGCAAAATTTTTCTAATTTGATGTGTGTGACTGTTATATCTTGTTATAAACGTTGGGGCTTCTAGATTTGGTAAATTTGTCTGTGATTTGGTTGCTAAAATTTGCTTTCTAGTTAAAAGTGAAGTCTTCGATAAGGCTTGATTTAAAAAAAAATTTGAGTAGCCTTTTGCTTGGAATTGTGATGACATCTTCTCAGTTTGCTCAACACAAATGTTGGATTCGGAACAATTTATTTTAATCCTTCTAAACTGGCTAAATGGAATATTATTTAGCCAGGTTTTTTTATGAAAGCTGTTATGAGGAATAAAACTATTACATGCTACTGTTTTCTTAACAGTTTTAGTTTCTAATTTGTTATTTTTAATATAAATTTCAAGATCTAAGAACTCAAGTTTTTCCATAGATTGATTAAAAGTAAATTTTTAATTATACGGATTAAAATTCAAATATTGTTTAAAATTTTCCAACGTTGTAATATCTCCTTTCCAGATGAAAATACAATCATCTATATATCGATGCCATGAGACCAGATTTGCGCCAAATGGATTGTTTGACCAAATATGTTCGTCTTCCCATTTACCCATGAACAAATTGGCATAACTAGGTGCAAATCTGGTCCCCATGGCAATAACTTCAATTTGGAGGTAATAATGGTTGTTAGCCCAAAAAAAATTGTGACTAAGGATAAAAGCCACACATTTTACAATATATTCAATCTGGTCATTTTTTAGTTCTGAAAAAGTGGCGAGGGCATATTGAATAGCCTCACATCCCTGTAAGTGTTCAATCACTGTATACAGGGATGTGACGTCTGCTGTAACTAAAATATATTGTTGATTCCATTCTATGTTTGATAAAAAATGAATAATATGAGTAGTGTCCCTTAAATGGGACCGTAATTTGGGAACTATCTTCTGCAAAAATTGATCCACGTATTCAGATAGATTGGATGTCAGAGAACCTATACCAGAAATAATCGGGCGTCCTGGTGGATTCATAAGGGTTTTGTGTATTTTAGGTACATGATAGAATATGGCCATTCTAGGGAATTTGCAATAGAGATAATCATATTCTTTTTTTCATTAGGATGCCTCTTTCTTTTCCTTCTTCTAATAACTTCTGTAGTTCTATTTGGAACTCTTTTGTTGGATTGTTCTTTAGGATCTGATATGTATTGGTATCTTGAAGTAATCTCTGATTTTCCATTTTGTAGTCAATTGTATTCAATATTACTAAGCCCCCACCTACCGTAAAACTGTCAAGCTGCTTTTGGAACGCAGGAAGAAAGATCGGTGACACGCACGCGGCTCACGGAGAGTCCATTCATTAATTTATCTGACGATCGGACTGTATTAGCTGCTTACACCAAGCTTCCTGATTGTGATCGAGCACGAAGTTTTACCAAAGTGTGAGTGCCATGCAAAGCTTTTAAAAGATCATTTTATAATAAAAATTTGATATTTTTAATTTTTACAGCACTTTAGTTTCTACTGTTTACTCTCTATCGGATGGAGTAAAGATTCATCTAACTAAAGGTCACTGACCATGACCTGTTAGAAACATCTTTTCTTTTTTATTATATTTTATTTTTACAAAGGTACAAACATTTCAATTATCATTAATTATTGTACTACATTAATGAACTGATTCAGTATCCATATCCCAGCTCTTCAATAACTGAAGTGAACTGAATCAGTGTACATATTAAAGACTGCTATTATTTTCGATACATAGTATCTATTTACAGACTGTTACTGATTGGACTTCATTACTTTTTTTCCAGTATAAGCAACAAATTGGACATTATTATTAATGCCTTGTTGAATATTTTACTACAATTTTTAATGTAAATTATTGCACAACAATTTTCCAACTTTTAGGAATATGTACTTAAAGGCACATGGTGTGAACCACTCCTGGTTATTTTATTAGATTTTATCTAATAATTTTCTTCCTTTTTTTCTAATTGCAATATTAAGGATTTTTTAGTGGAGTCATTTTTTTCCAGTTGAGCGGTTTATCACAGCCATACCATATTCTCTATAACTGAGGTTTCTTTTTTAAATTAACCACAATATTTGACCTTAAGAAAGAACTATCAAGTTAAAACTTTATTGAGATACACTATTGATATCCTACTACATTTATTTCTGTGCAACGCAGCCTCTTTTTTGTATTTTCTGTGGTTTTTTAAGGGACTTTGAGGGATTCCCTTTGTGGTTGCTGCATACCCATTACTTAGCGCTGACTATCCTGTTTTTACCTCATCTATCACCCCCTCGGTCATCCTGGGATCTTTTCTCTGCAAAAGTAAATTACGTCAACACCCTCATAAGCACACTGTCCCGACAACCCAAATGCATATTTCACACTTTTAATGCTCTCCTTCGCCCTGTTGCTCCCCCACCTCCTACCGCCCTGTCCGCTTTAAACTTTGCAACTAACTTCACTAAGAAAATTTCTACAATCAGGGAATAAATCTAATCTCTCTCCCTCCCCTACCAATAAATAACCCAACCCCACTCCCTCAGCTTTTCTATGCTCATTTGGACCTACTACAATGGAAGTGGTTTCTGCTCTGCTCCGGTCCTCCTGCCCCATCACCTGTTTCCTCGATCCAATTCCCTCATATCTCATCTGCACTCTGTCTCCCTCTCTTGCTCTTCTTCTTACTAAAATTTTCAATCTTTCCCTTTCCTCTGGCACATTTCCTTCACCCTCCAAGCATGCAACCATAACCCCAATTCTGAAAAAGCCAAACCTTGACCCCCAACTCCCCATCCAACTACCGCCTTATATTGCTACTGCCATTTGCCTCCTTGAGAGAGTTATATATGCGAGATTGACAGACTTCCTTGAATCCAATTCTCAGCTGATTAAGCAGATTATATTGTAACAGCTTGTCATGAAATCATTCAGCAGCAGAGAAGGAGATATGCCTCTCATATTGCAATAACAAATACAGCATATTGGGAGAATCCTGCTTTTGATGACAAAAGATTGAGAGGTGGGTTTGGGGTTCTTCTAAAGCAAGCATGTCAAACATGCAGCCCACGGGACGCATGCGGCCCACAATGCTCATTTTTGTGGCCGGCTGCCCTGGGGCTGCTTTCAGCTGTGGCTGCGACCAGCCACAAGTCAGGAAAAATATTTCCTGATTCTTGCTCTCCCGGCCACAAGAGGGCAGAGTGGCTGTGTCTCCTGAGCAGACCAGGGCACCCACTCCTCCTTCCCTCCTGCTTGCAGTGCCAGAGGAGTGTCTGGCCTGCTTGAGCAGCGCTGGAGCTGGAGGACAGCCAGCAAATCGTAAGGTAGGAGAAGAGGGGCTTGGGGGAGGGGGCAGTGTATTTGAAGGAAGGAGGGGGCAGTGTATCTATCTGAGGAAGGGAGGGGGGGGCAGTGTATTGATTTAAGAGAGGGAAGGGACAGTGTATTAACTTGGGGAGGGAGGCCGACAGTGTATTAATGGGAGGGGGGTGTATTAAAGGGAGGGAGGGGGCAGTGTATTAACTTGGGGGAGGGAGGCAGTGTATTAGAATGGTGGTGGTGGGGGTCAGTGTATTAATTTAAGAGAGGGAAGGGACAGTGTATTAATGGGAGGGAGGGGGTAGTGTATTAATGGAAGGGAGGGGGGCTGTGTATTAACTTGGGGGAGGGAGGGGGCCAGTGTATTAGAGTGAGTGGTGGGGGGTCAGTGTATTAATTTAAGAGAGGGAGGGGCCAGTGTATTAAATTAAGGAGGGTTGGCAGTGTATTAATGGGAGGGAGGGGACCAGTGTATTAAATCAGGGAGGGGTGGCAGTGTTTTAATGGGATGGAGGGAGGCAGTGTATTAATGGGAGGGAAGGGCAGTGCATTAATGGGAGGGAGGGGGCACTTTATTAATTTCAAGGAAGGAGGGGGCAGTGTATTTATTTATTTGAGGGAGCGGGGCAATGTATTAGAGTGGTGGGGGGCAGTGTGTTAAATTAGGGGTAAGGAAGGCAGTGTATTCCATTAGAGTGGAGGGAGGAGGGGCGGTGTATTATATTGGGTGAAGAGGGCAGTGTATAATAGTGGAGTGAGGGGGGGGGGCAATGTATTGGATTTGTGGGCAGTGTATTAGAATGGGAAGAAGGGCAGTGGAATGCTCCCCATGGAGATGCAGCTTTTTGCCACACATGCACAATAGCCTCCCAATGTTTCCAAGTTTGATGATCTCAGCCAAAGTTAAAAGCACACTCATAGAACTTCAAAATCAACAATATATAAGTAATTTGTTTTTTACAGCTGTGCAACAGCATACATTCACCATTTCAGTCCCATTACCAAACATTTCTTAAAATGTCAAGGTAGTTGGACTGAAACATTGGTTATATACAAATGCACATCTCCTTACAATAAATTTGCTCTTTGTTTACTTTCAAGCCCTACGAGCGTGAGGACGTCCTGTGTCAGAAATGGCAACTTTTTTTCTACTGTAGTTTTCAAAATAAACCTACGTTTCCATGAAAACTAACGTTTGTTTGTTTTTTGCGGCCCACACAAACGTAAAGCTTGTTTATTTGGCCCTAGGACATTTAGAGGTGTAAGAGTAGAGTTAAAGGATACCTTCCCTGGGTGAGAGGAATGTATATTAAAACCTAAATCATCTTTAAGAAGTATTCTGTAAGCCCCTGACTCTAAACATTCACTGACTGCAAACTAATATATTGGGGTACATTATTTTCATTACAGAGCTGCAAATGTGAACACGTAATGATACTAAAAACAATATTAGGGTTTTGAGTTTGTGAGCTGTCAAGGTGCCACAAAACGAGATATAGACTTAGCATCAACATTCTAAATTTGAAACAAACTGAAATGGACATGTTGCTAATAACCTTGTAATCTAATAGATTGGCGTTGCTCAGGACACAAATTGAATCATGTATTCATGTATTTTTCTGCATTTCTGCATTAGCACATTTCAGGTCTACAAATTACACAACAAAATCCAGTGGTGTGTGAAAACCACATTCAGGATTATTCACTGAAGTGCTTAAACTGACCCTTTAATTGATAAATTGATCCATAATACTAGTTACGTGATGTCTAATAATAATAACAACAGTATTCAGAGTTATTCAATCCTAATTTTAGAAAATGTAATTCAGATGACAACATTTTGTAAATTACAGTACTGAGTGGCAACAATTTCAAGTGACTCTAGGGAGTGTAACCACTATCTAAGACAGACTGGGAGATACCCCCATCCATGGAGCATGTTGAAATATTAAATATGTTAAGAATAAAAATAAATATATATATTTTTTCATTTTCTTGTTATTGTTTTTTTTTTTTTTTTATTCAAAAAGTTTTTATTTTGATTTAAATTCGCGTAACAATCCAGTTTGAAGAAGGATACAGCAGGTAAAAGGTACATGGGCATCTTAATATAACATGGTAACAGTTAGTTTACAGAGCAGGTAATGGTTTAGGCATAAAAAATATAAAATAAGTATGTGGGTATGCCAATGCCGTGGGGTTTGATAACTCACTGAGTTGATCCCATCATCATGGCAAGTGAAGATCGGGCCATGCGCATATAATGGACAGAATTTTTAGAAACAGTTGCGTGTTTTGAATCATTCAACATTTGTGGTATGGTGTGGGCAGTTTTGCGGTAAGTTACAGAGTTATGAGTTCTAGTGGGGGATGTGATTCGGTGTTTATCTTGGGGGTGGATTAGGTATACCTAACAGGTTGTACTGCTCATATTGCTTTAGTATGTGGGGTTTCATCGGTTAGATGGGTATGCATGTGGAGGTCTCATTTAGTGGGGATATGCCCTGGGTTGCGTTGGTGAGGTCCAGTGGGGTGGGTCTTTTGTTGGGACTTCGGGCATGGAGCTCGGAGCCGGTCCGTTAGTGTTATGAGCGGGGGTGGGGTGGGATTTGTGGGCAGCATTGGTTTGTGTGTCTAAGTGTTGCTGTGCTCAGAGCCATCTGGTAGCTGGGGGAGAAAGCTGGGGGTTTCTGGCCCGGTAGTTGTCATGTTGTGTGTAGCGTGAGTGTTGTTTCTGGCGTGCTGTCTTGTGTATGTCTCTGTCGTGTGTCATGGTCCTGTCCCGTCAGGACACACAAGGGTACGGTGCGTGCCGTTCGATCTGTGTTTGGGGGGGAGGAGTGAGGGGTGAGCGTTGTTTGTCTTGTGTCATGATTATTCATCTCTGTGTTGTTTTGTCTCTGAAGGGTTGTAGGTGGGCGGAGTCACCCAGGAGGGGGTAAGGGGGGTTAATGAAGAATGGGGACTGGGGGGTGTGGGTGGTTTCAGGTTAAGCGGGATGAGGTATGGGGAGTTAGGGGTGGGTTAGGCGGGGAACGGCCCAGGTCTCGGCCCAGCTCCTCCGGCCCCGACCCGGGGGGACAGCTCCACTTCTGTATCTGAGGGCTGTAAGTCCCCGTCTCCCGGCGCTGTGGCAGAGGTGAGCCATTGTGACCAGTGATACCAGGTGTCGTGGTAGCGTTGTATGCGTCCCGTCGCCGAGAGGATGAGCTCCTCTATACGTCTGATGTCTTCTACTCTGATCATCCATTCATTGAGTGTCGGGGCCGTAGGTTGTTTCCAGTGTCCCGGATTTCTTGTTATTGTTAACTCTTTATTATAATCAAAATGTTTATTATTGTATGTAATGATAATTTGAAAACCTTTATAAAAATAGTTGAAAGGAAAAGAAAGTATTAATATACTTAATATATTTACATTTTATTTTCAAGTGATTTATTATACAAAACTGGCATCTATTATTCGTCATTTGCTTCCATTTTCAGTGTAAAAAACTACTTTAGAGCACTTTATTCTGCATTGTCTCAATAGTCAGAACTGACCAGTTATTATTGGTTTGTGTTTACAAACACTGACTGAGTAATTGTGAAATATGTAGAATACCACTAGGTGGCACACAGTTATTAAGAGAAATATTTATAAACCACACGATAGCTTGTAGGATATCTAAATCAGCCTACCTTTGAGAAACTGTACAGTTATGTTAAAGGCATTTTATATTTTGTCATATATTTTGCACACATATTTTACACAAATGGTATACACTTATCACAAGTTTGAGCAACAATTAACCTAAATTGAAGTGGGTTAAAATGTGATTGAGCCCTGTGGAATTACAACCTTACGATGCCTTCTCCTGTGTGTTTAGGGTGACCCCATGGCATTGTTGTTAATACTAGCAATCAAGAATACCCCACTCATAAGATATGGGAAGGCGTAATGGCTAGTGACATAACTGGCTTTCTTGTGTGTGAAATTTGTTGTTCCAGCACATCTCACAATGTACAATCGGATTGAGATCTGGGGAATTTGGAGGCCAAAGCAACACATTGAGCCCTATGTCATGTTCCTCAAATCATTCCTGAAAATGACTGCAGTGTAGCAAGATGCATTGAATGCCATGAACCAAGGTTTCCCAACAGAACACTGCCCAAAGCATAACACTGCCTCCCCCAGCCTGTGCATCCAGCTGCCATCTATAAACAATGTCATCCTCCTGATTTAAAGGAAAAAATTATTCAACAAACGAGGCAAGCATCCAGTTCTGACGCACATGTCCCACTGAAGGTGTTTTTTCGGCGGTGGACAAGTGTAATCATGAGCACTCTGACCGGTCTGAGATTACACAGTCATATACAGAGATGCTAGGTACTATGTAATTTTTATTGAATTTTTGACATTACAATAGTGACAAAATATTATTGCTGTTTAACACAAGCGCTGATATCACAGTATGCATACCTTAAAAACAATCATGTACAGCAGGATTTAGAGTTAAGTACCACCTCAACCAGACTTTTATAGTTATTTCCCAATGGGATGAGCATTTTGAAACACTCTTCATTAATGCATTTTGCCACTCTTTCTTCTACCCATTTGTTGATAAAAGATGGCTTCTGGATGGAATCTGGGTATATCAGAGCTTGGTGGCATGTAGAGAGAAATTTCTTACAAGAAGGAGTATCCAAGAAGGATTTAATGAATGGTGAGGGCAGTGGGTTGACAGGTAGTTGTAGGTTATGTGAATAAAGGTTATGCTTGATCCGGAGGTACTTAAATATTTTTCTACTGGGAAGGTCAATATATTTTCAATGTGGCAGAGAAATGCAGAATTATGTCACGCTGTAGCAGCATTTGCACTGCGGTTATATCCGCATTGCGTCACGGTTTCATGTGGTGGTCCGTTGTGTTCAATTGCAGCATGATAAGCGGGCAAAATAGAGGTATGAGCATGACTTCAATATGGGATCCACTTTTTGTCTCCAGGTGTGTAGGGCCAGCCAGGAAGTCTCCAGGGTTAGTTACAAAGGAGAATTGAGGTGCTGTGTCATCCAGATCAGCTGTGCTTCTATATAGGGACTCAAATGTTTCTGCTCCAGTTGACGCCACAGTGGGGCGACCCCTGTATGGAAGGTGATCAAAGTTTTAGCTAGTATGGACTCTGTGTAGAACAGGGTTGCCCAATAGGTAGATCACAGATGTTGTTGAACTACAACTCACATGATGCTTTACATGCATTTAGAATGACAAAGCATCATGGGAGTTGTAGTTCTACAACTGTAGGGATCTACCCTGGTGTAGAAATAGAAACTGAAATATCCAGGTCCCCCAGGCCTCCTTGGTTTGGTAGCCTGTGAAGGGTACTCAGTGCTATTCTAGGTGGACGTTTCCTCCAGATATGTGAATTGAGGGTACATTTAAATCTCTGCAGGAGAGATTTTGGAAGCTTAATCATTGTGCAGAACAGATACAGGAACAACAGGTGAGCATTTATTTTGATGACCAGCCCTTGAGATTTTGTGCAATGTCCACTTTGTTAGTAAGGTCTGCAACTTAGTTAAGAGCCCTTCATGACTATCCTTAATAAGACAGTGAGGGTGAAGTGGGAGCCTATTGCTGAGGTAAGTCAGGTGGAGGGTGCACCAATCAAATGGTAAGAAAGTCCGGACTAATGTCTGGACCTTTTTCCCCTTACATTGTTTTTATAAAATTACACCTTACCTTACCATAGTTGTAAAATAGAGTGAGTGCTGCTGGGCTTTAGACTAGCCAATGTTAATAGAATGTCATCCACGAATAAATAAACAAACGGTATGTATCCCGATGCATATCCGGATCCCCCTGACTTGTGTGTTAGTTTTAATTTTTAAGATTAAGGGTTCTAAGGCCAGTATAAAGATGATCGGGGACAAGGGGCAGTCCTATCGTGTCCCATTTGTGATAGGGAATGATACGGAAAGCGATCAGAAAGCAAATATTTTTTGCAGAGGATCTGGTGTGAAGTACCAAGACTGCCCTCAGAAAGGAGGAAGGGAAGCCAAATTTGACTAGGACAGTGCCAGGATACACTAATAAGCCCTACATGCAGAACTTAAGTAAAAATAAAGAAAACCCTAAGGCATATTACCGGGCCTTAGAGCGGCCGGATTTAATGTATAAAAAGAAAAGTATAAGACAGGCTGAGGTCAGGAATACAGAGAATACGTAAATGGTATGTAAGCCAAAGGTCAAGGAATATAGAAATCAGAATAGTCAGGAGCTAAGCCAAAGTTCAAGGGATACAGAGATCAGAATAGTCATTAAGAAAGCCAAGGTCAAAATACACAAACCATACAGAAATACATTCTTGCATAACCAGAATGGAAACCACGACAGGACACAGAGAAATGAAGAAGAAAAAGGTTTAAATAGCCTAAGGTGCTCCTTGATTGGCTGCAGGGAAGCATGTGCCAGTGAACGTGTGTGTGTGTATGTGATGTCACACACACGTTCCCAGTAGTTAGGCTCAAAGGGTTAATTAAGAACCTTAAAAAAAAGTGGATGGCGTCTCTAATGAGTACAGATCTGGCCGCTGTGTGAGGGGAGGAGTGCCTGTCAGTGAGGTCAGTGAGTCCAGCAGGCATTGCAAGAGGAGGTGAGTGATCGGCGAAATTCCCATTACTACGTGGGAATGCTGCTGCAATGAGATGCGCCCGCCAGCTCCCAGCCTGCTCCCAGGCAGGAGCGGACCCAGCGGGCACCTAAAAACAAGGTAAGTTTTCGGCGGCATTCCGCCAGGCGATGTGGGACCCATACTGCTCTCTATCAGGAGCGGACCTGGCAGGCAGAGTGACAGACAGGTACAACCAGTTATTATTAGCTTGGTGAGGGTAGACAGGATGCACCAAAGGAAAGGAGCCACCCACGTAAACTCCTAAAAGCGCAAGTTAGCAGTAAGGGTGTGAGCTGGGAACAGGAGAAGGTCACCAGCAGAGCAGAGGGACTGAGAAGGAGGATAACTATAAATCAGTGAAGAAATGTAACTGGAGCTAGAATTGCTTAGAGTTTTATAGGTAAGGGTAGTATTTTGAATTGACACCTTTAGGATACAGAGAGCCAGTGTAAGGATCGAAAGAGGGGCGAGGTGTGAGAGGAGTGACAGGAGAGAAAGATTAGCCTGGCAGCAGCATTCATCACAAATTGTAGCAGGGTAGTATGGCTGTAAAATGTCTTCTCAGCATCGAGGGCCACGAAGAGTCATAGGATATTTTATAGTTTGGATAATTCTATGAGATTAAGAGACCGCCTAGTGTTATCTGAGACTTGGCGATCCGACATGAACCCTGACTGTTGAGGAAAACTAGGGCAAGGAGCCAGCTATTTAGCCAATTGGCTGAGATCTTAGCAAATAATGTAACATCTGTGTCCTAAAGTTAGCAAAAGTGGTGGGTGGTGGGTGGATTCCCTGGTTTGGGCAAATTAATGAGGTATGTGGATGGAATTTCTGATGGGATATTTCCTGTATCTCTAATTATATTAAATAAGGTAGTTAAGTGTGGGACAATTAGGTCAGAGAAAAATTAGTAATACAGATTGGAGAAACACCCATGCATCTCCTCCCCCCTCGCCGCCCCTCTGTGTGTTTCATTTATGCCCCCTAGCCCTTTCCTGTGTCTTATTCATGCCCCTCCATGTGGGTGAGTGACATGATTGGGGGAGTTATTGTGAGTGTAGCAGTGTGGATATGGTGACAGTGGTGACAGTGTGTGTGCAGGGATGACTGTGTGTGTGTGTGTGTGTTACAGATACGCAGACACACAGGTGCATACACTGACACACATACAGATAAACAGCCAAATACACTGACATGCATGCAGATACACACAATATAAAACATATAGATACATACATGGACACACACAGTGGCGTACACACAACCCATGGGGCCCCGGTGCAAAAACTGATCTGTGGGCCCCCCCACCCCCGTGCACTTACTGTGCGCAGGCTGGGGCCGTAACACATGACGGCGGGCACCTGGTCGCAGGGGTCGCAAGGCTGCGACCCCTGCGACCGCGGTATGTACACCAGTGCATACACTTAAAGGACACATACACGTAAAGGACCACTACAGACACCCAAATCACATCAGCTCAATGAAGTGGTCTGGGTGCCAGGTCCCTCTAGTTTTAACCCTGCAGCTGAAAACATAGCAGTTTCACTGCGGGTTAATCCAGCCTCTAGTGGCTGTCTCATTGACCGCTGGGTGACACCAGGGCCAGCCTCGGGGGGGCCCTGAGGTGGCCGGCTCCTGGGCCCCCCAGAAGAAGAGGCTGGCCACAGTGGCATACATAATGGGTCGCAGGGCAGACGGGCCCCCTGGTGGGCCGGGCCCGGTCGCAGCTGTGACCCCTGCGACCCCAGTATGTACGCCACTGGACACACCTGCTTATACACAGACACAGACTGACGCACATTCAGATACACAGAATGACACTTCTACAAATACAAACACTGACACACATACAAATACACATACAAACACTGACACACATGCCGATACACAGACACACATACACACACACATATAGGCACACATGCAGATACACATACAAACAGATACACATACAGACACACATGAGGATACACAGCACCCATACAGACAGAAACAATATAGACACACAGATACACAGACAAACTTAATGACAAACATTCAGATACACAGAATGACACTCCTACAGATACAGTCACACACATACAGATACATAGGAGCACATACTAACACACATGCTGATACATATGGAAACAGATACACATACAGACACACATGCAGAACAACACAGACATACAGACACTTAGATATACAGGCAAACAGATGCAGACATTTAGACACACATACATGCAAACTGTTAAATAACTGTTAAATAAATTTAGTCATCCTCCTGTTTCCTACCTTTTAGGTGTAGAAAGATAACTTCCCTAGGGTCCAGTGACTTCCTCGGGTTGGGATTCAGAGCACTGTAACAGATTCCCCTGTTTTGCGTTGGATCTGTAATATATGTTGTACCAGCCTCCTACCATGTTGCCTGGGAACCACTACCTTTTGTTTTCCTGCCATCATCCACATTGCCCTGCACCTAAGAACAAAAACTGTTTCTGGCCCTTTAACTGTGTTGTGCAAAGAATGGGTACGTTTGATATGGCATATCAAGTCAAAGTAGCCGCCATTAGACAATCGAACACGTGGCGGCGGCCATTTTAATGCAGTCGAACGCGGTACCTCCCCCTACCCTTCGACATTGCGGATGGAGACTAAGTCCCATTCGAAGATTCGAACAAACGTTCTAATGGCACTTTGTCATCTTTTTCGTGTAAAATAGACTGCCACTCAACTAACGAGCACCGCGGAAATTTAACCCCGTTTTACTTTGACACTTCGACAGAAGTCGAAGTGCGTTAGTCTATGCGAACGCCGCCTTCGGATGGGACTTTGTTATTTTTCAAGGCAGAAATAGACGACCGCACAGCCTGAATCTGTGGAACTGTTTTGGGCCTGCAAACAGGCGTGCGGTCGGTCCAAAGAGACTTTTCAATATCTCTGGAACCACTGAACGGATTTGTTCGAATTTTGAATATGTTTGTCCCCAAGTTGTGTTGTTCATAAAAATATATGTTTTATTCATGTAGGATGAAAAAACATAAAGTTTTAGCTTGGAGATAATTGAGTATATACAGTAAGAAGCTCAATTATCTCCCAAGCAGAGGGGAGGGAATCTGTGGGTTGTAACCAGTGTCTAATTGGTTAATGTCTAATTGTCTGTGGGCGTCTCCCTTGCAGGGGAGCACTGCATAAAAGCAGAGTGTGTGTCATTAAACCTCAGTTCTACTTCATCCTCAATCTAGAGTCCTGTCTCTTATTGGGTGTAACCGCTATACAACTATTCACACTAGCTCTTGTAAGAGCTTCTTCACTTGGAACACGACTGGATGCTGAGAATCCTCCTCACTGATCGGGAAAAGGACACCCTCCAGCGGTTGAAACCCCTCTGCTACACAGGGTAACCGCTACAAGCACCAACTCTGATTTACTCCTCTCCTTCTCCGGCACACTTCTCCCGCACGGCTTTGTTGGCTGGAAGGAAGTGACGGCTTCCTCCCAGCTCTGACATCATCACTGGGGCCCCATCGTGCTCTTAGAGCGCCACAGTGCTGAGCGCCCCCTGGAAATACATTGCCATCAGGTGGCCTTGAGAGCACTTGGCCACCAGATGGGCCTCTTCAATGTGGCCACGCAGCTGGCAGGCATCTCTTAGCATTAAAGGAGTAGTTAAGAAAAGATGGTGTCAAAATCTTTTATTCCTGTGGGAATAAACACATGGGAGTCCTCCATAGAGCTCAAATGCTGTGTTGGTAGATGGAAATGGTACCCAATGGAGCCCTCTGTCACAGCCTCTTCTGGCCTTGTCTCTCCCCGGTGCTTTCTGTGCTTTTGCCAATCGCCCTGATTTTGAGAGAGACATATCAATGGCAGAAGGAGTAATTTATGAGTGATGGGTAAGGGTAGTCGCTGCGGCCTATTCTTTGTTGAGAGCTCTTAGCTCACACATCTGCTCGCAAAGCAAGTCAGACCACGGTCCCCATTCTGGCACCTTTTTATCATGGCCTGCATTAAGTTTTTCAGGAATTTGAGCAACAGTAGCTCTTCTGTGTGAACACATGATATTCAAGAACTGACTGTTTAATTGCTGCCTAATATATTTCATCCCTATTGTAACAGTTATTCACTTGACCTGTCAGTAGTTTTAATGTTGTGTCTGATCAGTGTATATAATGAAACAGGAGAAATCATTTACATTTCTTGACATTTGCTGATTATTTTATTGCATATGGGAAGTGGTCTAGGTGCAGATGGGGAAATGGGGCGAGAGGAACAAGTCTACGGTGGAAATACATGGCCATATTGTGTTAAGTCTGCCACTACTTCCCAGTATCCCAATATTGGTGGGTCCTACACGAATTACAATGTGGGAGACAAATTAAACAGTGCTAGTGTTAAACAAGCAAATGTGTATTTTAATAATCTGTTGTAAGAGAATTGTGAATATATATAATACAAAATTATTGTGATAAATGCAATAAAAAAAATAGTTTCAATACAAAACAATTAAAATAATGCATATTATATATCTGCTCTATGAAAATTATGATAAAAGTGACATTGCTATCCAAAACCTCCTCATATATATACCCTTCTGTGGTATGAAAATGTAAAAGTGAATGTGTTTGTTTCTATCAGTGAGTGTGTCTGTCAGTGAGGGTGTTTCAAATTAGTGATACTGTGTGTCTGTCATTGAGAGTGTGGGTCAGTTTGTCTGTCAGTGTGTGTCAGTGAGTGTGTGTGTCTGTCAGTGCGTGTGTCTCAAATCAGTGAGATTGTGTGTCTGTCATTGAGAGTGCGTGTCGGTGTGTCTGTCAGTAAGTGTGTCTATCAGTGTGTGTGTGTGTATCAAATCAGTGAGCTTGTGTGACTGTCAGTGAGTGTCTGTCAGTATGTGTGTGTCTGTCAGTGAGTGTGTTTTAAATTAGTGAGATTGTGTAACTGTCAGTGAGTGTTTCTGTCAGTGATTGTGTCTGTCAGTGAGTGTGTGTCAATGAGTATGTGTCTGTCAATGTGTGTCAAATCAGTGAGTGTGTGTGTCTGTCAGAGTGTGTGTCTCTCAGTGGTGTGGCTTATAGATGGAGAGGTGGAGGTGTTGCCATAGAAACATGCAACATGCATTGTCATAGAAACATGCACATCTGAACTGGACATTTGCAAAGGGGAGGGGTTAGTAAGATGACCATGCCCACCTAGAGGCACCAAATAAAATTCTGCACCCAGGCACTTGTGACCCAAGGATCAGCCATTGGTGACAATCATACAAGTTCAATGTTTTTGTTTAATTGTGGGACTTTTATCTCAGTGAATATTTATGTACTTATACAATAACATAAACAGTGGCTGCTGACACAGAACAAGTACATAAAATCAGTAACAGTAATATGGATCTAAGATGAAGAAGTGGTTGGGGTTCAAAGTGGCGAAGACAAGGAGTAAATTACAAAATGCAGGCACTCAAGGCTAACTAAAAAATTCTTTGGACAGCCGTATTCAGGGATGCCAATACTCAGAGTGCTTTCATAGTTCTTGATAGTTCTTGATAGTGCTTGATAGTTCTTGTTCCTAGTGCTATGCTGATTGGGAACATTTTGAACAGGGTGACAGAACCCCAACATTTGGGTGGTTCTGCAGTATCCAGGACAGTTGGGAGATGTTCTAAATAGCTATTCAGTAATTTATATGCTCATTAAAAAATAATGCAAGCATAGATAATTTGCCATACCATCTATTATTTTTTAGTAATAATAAAATATGTTGAGTCATGAGTAATGCAAGACTAAACACTTGTTCAGAAACAAGTATTTATGGAGTTTAAATGCTAATTTAATGTAATCATTGAATCAATGAAAGACTTAACCTACAAACCATAATATCAGATAGAGGTTATATGAGTCTTTTAAGAAGGAATTAAGTCAAGGATTATGCTCAAGTAAGACTGCACCAGTTGATTAAACATTTGCAATTATAGTATCCAAATTCATTACCTAAAAGCCTGCTAATACGACAGAAAGCATTTCTGTGGAATGGAAAATAACTAATAGAAATGTGATGTACAATTTCGACTAGCAATTTCAAGTTGTGAATATTTCATATATTTTTGTTTTTATTATTATTTTTTTTAAATCAAAGGACTTTCAAACTCTATATAGGAACTGTTAAAATGAATGATGAAATTACATTTCCCTAGACCAAAATAAGTACATGAAAACTGTTCCAACTGTATTTCTGCCCAGCTATGATGGTCCTGCATTATCTCTTCTTAATGCTCCAAAATTCCAAGTTTAGTGATTATTGTAACCACATGTGTGTTATAGGCAATGATTTACTAACAAGTTTATTCACTAAAGTTCAAATGGCCCCAAATTGAATGGGGCAAAACCATCCGACTGCATACGAGCCATTCAGACTGTGAAGTCGGGACATTGTCTATGGAATTAATTGTGGCAAACCTAGCCACTTAGACAATACAGAGAGACTATGGCATTAAGGGTTGCCTGTGTAGTTCTTGTAATGTTATATGTTCCTGGGTGTAATGTACTGTGACCGTATGCTTGCATTGCCTGTATGGGCTATCTGCTGAAAGCAGATAGCTGTATTTCATTTCGTTTCACGAACAGCGCCTTTGCGGGCTGTTCGTGAACCGAATGAACTATCCTGCAATAGCCCACACACTAAGAGACGTGTGGCGCTTGTTAACCGATTGCAACAATGTAATTAGAGGCTCTCCTAGGTGGCCGTCGTTCGACTACCGACCACACGGCGGTCGGCCATCTTGGATCCTTTGTTCCTCCAGCGGTGTTTGGTTGTCTAGCGCATGCTACTAAAAACGGCTACTCGGCGGCGCGAACACCGCTGAACTTCCAGGCCGTTCGGGAGTTCCGGGCCGTTCGGTATTTTATTCCCCGTATGCCAATCGGTCTTTTGAATGTATGTTTTGATGAATATGTTTTTCGTGCGGCGTTCAGCTGGGATCTGAGCGGTAATCTCACGAATTATGTGCTCAGACCCCAGCTATCTACCGAACGTCCATTTGTGCAAATCAACCCAATATTCGAAAAGTTATATATTTTAATATAAATTGCCGGTTCTGCTGCACGGAGGGATAATCCACTTAACAGTACATTCCAGTGGGAGGATCCCTCTCATGCAGCAGTGCCTGATGGGAGAAACGCCCAAAATGTGAAGTCCCCCATGTAGTCCCCATACTGTGTTACCCCTGCTAAGGCAGTATGGAAACCCCTTGCATGGGGACTTGTATAAATACTGGAGCTGCAAATAAAGACCTCAGTTGACTCCCAGAACTGTGTTTCGTCTGGTTACTGGGGGATTTGGGATATTGCCTTGCTTTTCAGCGCTTGACTGTGGATTACCTTCTTAACCAGCGGAGATCGTGGGATTTAATATTGCCACTCCGCTACATTAATCAATGTCCATCTTTGTTAAATCAGGCCCCAAACAGTATGGATTTCAGGCATACCAAACACTGCCAGACCGCTCAAATTTGGTGTGAATGCGGTAAACCCAGGCACAGAGAATTCATCTCCAGGCCTGGATTAATGATTATGGCTGGTGGGGGCCCTAATGCTTATAATAAGGATGTGCCTATTGTCCCCTTCCCTGGCCACCATGCATACTAGCAGGTAGCGGTAGCAAAAGAGGAAAAGCTTGTGTCAATTATAAACAAATGTGTTTAGAATATTAAAACAAATAAATAAAGAACAAATAGCAAATATAAAAGTCCAAAGTCAATGTGTAAACTTGCCAAAGTAGCAGCCAAATCCTATAGTCCATAGTGTGGTCTTTTTTTGTCCTTTTCTATAGGGATCAGGCCCGGACTGGCCATCGGACAAACTGGGCATATGCCCCGGCCAGTCAATGCAGAGCTCGCGCTATCCGAGTGTGTTCCATGACGGGCCAGTGGGGAGATCATCTCCCTCACCGGCCCACATGCAGCGAAACGCGTCTCCGCCGGGTTTCTCTTGCGAAAGCTAAAGTTCACTCACCACTAGTACCACCAGGGATGGATGGCAGCAAGATAATCCACCCTCCAAGGCTACAGGTAAGAAGGGAGGGGGTTATAATGCCTGTTTTTTTTAATTTTTATTTATTATTATTATGATTATTATTTTTAAAAAAATACAGAAATCTTGGTATTTACCTGCCTCCCCCAACGCACAATCCTTCCAAACACACACATCACCCTCACACAGCACCCTAACACACACACATCATTCTCACACAGCACCCTAACACACACACACACACAGCACCCTAACACACATTGCACCCTAACACACACAGCACCCTAACACACACAGCACCTTAACACACACAGCACACTAACACACACACACACACACACATCACCCTCACACTGCACCCTAACACACACACATCACCCCCACACAGCACCCTAACACACACACACGCACATCACACTCACACAGCACCTTAACACACATAGCACCCTCACACACAGCACCCTGACACACACAGCCCCTTAACACATACAGCACACTAACACACACACAGCACCCTAACACACACATCACCCTCACACAGCACCCTAACACACACACACATATCACCCTCACACAGCACCCTAACACACACACATCACCCCCACACAGCACCCTAACACACACACACACACACATCACCCTCACTCACACAGCACCTTAACACACATAGCACCCTCACTCACACACATCACCCTAACACATATACATCACCCTAACACACACATCACCCTCACACAGCACCCTCACACACACATCAACCTAACACACACAGCACCCTCACTCACACACACAGAACCCTAACACACACACACACAGCACCACTCACACACACATACTGCAGCCCCCAAACACGCTGCACCACTCTCACACACACACACAATACTTCCAAACATATATGCATATATATTATAGAACCCATCACACACATACTGCACCCCTAAACACATTATATTCCAGACAAACACTAGATTCCTTACTCAACTCTGGATCGTCTACAGATATACACACACTAGATCTCTATACACATTCTGAATTCTCTATATACACACACACACACATACACAAACACTCACTAGATATCCTATACACACTCTGGGTCCTTCAAACACACACTATATCCCCTACACACATACGCTGCACCACCTACACACACACTACATTTCTGACATACACACTCTGGATCCCCTATGCACACGAGATTCCATGTAAGCAAACACAAAGTGTCTCCATAAATGGGATACAGTGAAACTGAGACAGGTTTCAAGCAAACACAATGCAAGCATTTTATTAAATGTGCTTTGCTGTGCAGAACAAATACAGGACCCTTTTCTCATGCCCTGGAAGAGCATTGAACTTTGAGATGGGGCATGCTTGTCATTGGGGATGACAAAACACGCCCTATCTGGCCCTGCCCCCTTTTCAGGAATAAAACAGCCCAGGAAATTTTCTTTTCCCAGTCCGACCCTGATAGGGATACCGGATCCAAAGCTTCTTGGCATCCGTACAGATATAAAAAATAAAGCAAAGAAAATTGTCAAGGGGCTATATTAGGTAGCAAGTGAATAGAAAAGTAAACAGAAGCATCAGCACTGTATAACAAAATAGAAAAGAAAGGGTCAGCAAACCTAAAAAATGGGGCTCCCTCAAAGACGCAACAGAAATAGAATAATGCAGCAAAAGAGGAAAAGCTTGTGTCAATTATAAACAAATGTGTTTAGAATATTAAAACAAATAAATAAAGAACAAATAGCAAATATAAAAGTCCAAAGTCAAAGTGTATGCTCCAATATTATGGGATACTTTTAAAGTTCAAGTCTTATATGGTCCTACTCACGTTTTATAGAGCTAAGACCAACTTTAGTATGACTGGCGTATATGGGTATAATCCCCACTTGTAGGATAAATGTAGTAGTGTAATCAGCAGCGCAGTGGTATAGGGACCATGAGCCCAAAAATGACATAAAAATGACATGACCGCTCAATGAATAAGGCGTGAATGGTATAATCTCCACATAGGATTCTTTTGTGAGATCCTTTTTTGGAGTGATGAACAGGATGACAGGCGAAAAAAAAATTAAAAAGCAATAAAAAAAGAGGAAAATGGCACAATCACAGTGGAAAAGTAGCAAATATAACTTTAATTAGAATGCTTTAAAAAAAATCCACAACATGTTTCACCACATAGGGCTTTATCAAGTGAACAGTCAGTTCTTGAATTTCATGTGTTTGAAGCAAGAACAACGAGCAAGCGAATCGAGTGACTTTGACAAAGGTCAAATAGTGTTAGCTATATGACTTTGTCAGAGCATCTCCAAAATAGCAAGTCTTGCCGTGTGTTCCTCGTATGCAGTCGTTAGTACCTAACAAAAGTGAAAGGTGAAAAGAAAAATGGCTGAACAGATGTCATTGTCATGGGCACCCATCTCATTGATGCACGTGGGGAGCGAAGGCTAGCCTATCTGGTCTGATCACACAGAAGAGTTACTGTAACTCAAGTTGCTGAAAATCTTAATTCTGGTCATAATAGAAAGGTGTTAGAACACACATTGTAGTTTGCAATGTATAGGCCAGCATAGCCAAAGACCACTCAGAATGCCTATGGTGACCCCTGTCGACCGCCAAAAGAGTCTTCAGTGAGAATGTGACTTCCAGAACTGGACCATGGGGCAAAGGAGGAAGGATGTCTGGTCTGATGAATCAGCATAATTTTACCTGATGGCAGCAGGATGCTCTATGGTAAGAGAAGGCAGCAGGATGCTCTCTGGGAAGAAGGCCGGCCAGCGGAGGCAGTGCTATGCTCTGGTCAATGTTCTGGTAGGAAGCCTTTGGTCCTCGCATTCATGTGGATGTTACTTTGACATGTACCACCTACCTAGAGATTGTAGACCACGTACACTCCTTCATGGCAATGATGTTCCCTAATGGCAGGGAACCTGATGGCCAGCCACACTGCAAAGAATGTTTCAAAATGCTTTGGGGAACAAGACAAAGAGTTCAAGGTGTTGCCTTGGTCTCCAAATTCCCCAGATCTCAATCTAATTGACATAGTCTGAAATCTTAGCACTGAATAAGAAATATTGTTGTCACAGGCAAGTAGATATGACAAAAATATATTAATACAAATTGGAAAAAAAAAACATACTGTCTGTGTTTGGTTGTGGTATGGAATATTTGCAAAATTCAAAGCAAATCTAGGTGCGTGTATGGCTTTCAGGGACCTATTTTGTTTAAAGGTTGAAGTCTCTACATCTCTCTTTGCCATATTTTGTCAACATTTAAGCAATATTGCCAACAATTAGAGTTTCTACCTCTCCAAATAACTTACATTTTAGGAGTGATGGGAATTTAAAGGTAACTGCATAAAAAGTATTTAATAATCAAAATTAACTGAGCAGTAAAATTGCAGTCAGCATGAATAAAATCTACACCACAGACATCTTTGCAAAGGACAAATTATTAACATTTAATCAAACAGTATTAATTAGTTTGCCCTCTCTTATATTGACATTCAACTTATGAGGCCCTGGGACTTGTCAATTAAGATTTTAATTATTAGCAAAGTGATAACATTAATATAATAAGCCTCTAATAATCCATTTGCATCCTAAATAGTCAAGTGGAATTTATAGCATTAGATTCACATAACTAGAATATTTTTCAGTTTTAGACTTAGACTGATTTTATGCAATAATATTACGATGGTCAGGTAATGCTGTGGGGCAGAGGTAGAGAACATGAGGCAGTTTTGAAATAGAAATTGTAATGCATATGAATACTTTATTAAATAATGACTAAATGTTCAGTTGACATTTTTTAAAATTATACTTAATGGGACACTTCAGATCTCTTTATGTGTGAGGAGGGTGTCTTATTTTTTAAATTTAAAAAAAGTGCAGGTTTTAATAGAAATGTTAATTTATATAAATTAACCTTACTACAACCTCGTAGCTGTCAATCAAACAACCGGTCCTGTAACTTCCTGGTTGCTTAGCTCAGTGTAGCTAAACACAAGAGGCAGACAATTGCCCAGAGCACCTGCCTTGTAAGGACTTCTCATTGAGCTTTATTATAAAGTCTGGGCTGGTTTAGGGGATGGTTTGCAAAGGCAGCAGAAAATAAATCTGCAGCTTTAGCAAGCTATTTTTAGATATAGCCCCAATAAAAAATGCATAATTAACCCCTTAAGGACTGAGCCAAATGTACACATTGTGATCAAAACAAAACGTAAACAAAAACTTGAATTTGCGCTATATGTCTTTTCAGGCGTAATTCACCTCTTTCATATTATGTGCACCCACACTTATTATATATCATTTTATTCAGGGAAACAGGGCTTCCATTTAACATCAAATATTTAGGTATGAAACATAATGTAATATAAATAAAATATAAAAAAATGGGAAAAATAAGAATTGTAAAACTTTTTTTGTTCTACGTGACCTTTTAACTGTGAATGTTATAATACTGTTTGCTTTACTGCAATAAAATACGCATATTTTTATTTAGCGATGTCTCACATGTAAAACAGTACCCCTATGTACAGGTTTTATGGTGTTTTGGGAAGTTACAGGGTCAAATCTAGCATGTTACATTTTTCAGTTTTTTCACATTGAAATTCACCAGATTGGTTATGTTGCCTTTGAGACTGTATGGTAGCCCAGGAATGAGAATTACCCCCTATGATGGCATACCATTTGCAAAAGTAGACAACCCAAGGTATTGCAAATAGCGTATGTCTAGTCTTTTTTAGTAGCCACTTGGTCACAAACACTGGCCAAAGTTAATGTTAATATTTGTTTGTGTGTGAAAAACGCAAAAAACTAATTTGAACGCCAATTTTGGCCAGTATTTGTGACTAAGTGGATACTAAAAAGATTGGACATACCCCATTTGCAATACCTTGGGTTGTCTACTATTACAAATGGTATGCCATAATGGGGGTAATTTTCATTCCTTGGATACCATATGGTCTCAAAGGCAACATAACCAATCTGGCAAATTTTATTTTTGTAATTACAGTCACTCCCCCTGCTGGCACTGACATGGACGACTACACCGTCCATGTGATCACGAGGTCCTCGCAAGGACCTCGCGATCACATGGCCTAGGGGGGCTGGACCGGACAGAGGGGAACTCCCTGAGCTGCCAGGTGAGTCCCCGCACCGCAATCGCTGGCAACTGGTAAGCAGAAAGGACGGCGGGGACATGCTATGCCGTCCTTTGGGACCTGGCTCAAAACTCCGGAGGGCGGCATAGCATGTCCCGCCGTCCTTAAGGGGTTAAATACATGCATGGTTCCATTAGAGGTATATTTACTAAACTGTTAAAAAATTTGAATTTAAAAAAAATCCTTTAAGTATAACTACAGAGCTCCACCACTATTTCTAACCACATGCTCCCCCATGTAAAATAGCTGTCAATATCTACCTAAGGCATTTTTGTACATACTCAAGGAGATTTCTTTGATATTACACTTCTTACTCATCATACTTTGCAACTTGGTGTATGCAACTTGTACAGAAGCAACTTGAGTTGTAATGTAATTCCTAGAAAGCAATGCTGCCATAGGATGCCAAATGAAGCTTATTGTGAAAGGGTCCAGGTATAAGAATACTTTGCATACTTTGTATTTTTTAAAAGGGTTTTAGAAACCCTTAGAAAACAAAAATGACAGTCATCAAAGGAACACAATAGGCACTATAACCATTAACCATATAACCATTTAATCTCAGTCACCTGGTGCTGTCGCCATATTCAATGTTAAACAATTTCTGAGCAGTTTAACACTAAATAAATGCCTCTGGCACCCACACTCTGACACCCTGCTGGAGGTATGTCTGAAAGCAGTCACTTGACAATCTCAGCCAATAACAGCTGAGGAAGAAATAGCAGTCTGAGTGACAATTTGACTGAAATCCATTTTTCAGAGTCTCAGTGATATTTGGGATCATTTACTGACACGGAGTCAGTAAAAAAATTACATAAATTAACTTTCTGCTTCCTTAGACTCCCAACCATCCAACAGAACATTGATCAGGCCAAAGCAACCCATAAATAACTCAAACCCTTGAACCTTCAATAGTGTGCTGTAGTGGTTATGGTGCCAGGTGTTCCTTAATGCCCCCATGTAAGTAGTCAAACCATGTTTTTAACTCTTACCTGGTGTCTGACACATACTATTCTCTGCCTCCACCACAGCTCCTTTCTAGCCACTAGCTCTTTGTCTGAGTTAAGCCAGCATGTCTAAGCTCTGTTTCCTCGATTTCGTTATTAAAGACCAGATGAGT